>JAPZDV010000003.1:7239720-7252776 GCA_029814665.1 Acanthurus lineatus
CTGCTTAACTTACTGGAGCTGAAATGTACTTAGCTTCATGAAGGTACATCACAGGAGGGAGGGGAAAGAAAGACAAGAGACTGGAATGACATAACAGAAAGAAAAGAGTCTCATGAAGGCTAAGTTCTGAACTGAAAACAAACACATACCCACACAAACACATACGCACACACTCTTGTGTGCCTGATTTTGTTTTCAGCTTACCTCTAATGTACAGTATTTGGTATTAAACAGAAGAGATCAGACATAGAAAGTAACTCAATATAATTTCTTTGTTTTTTATTAAGTAAGGTCCTCATAAATTGTGAGAACAAACATTTTAAGCAAAATTAAAAAACCTCATTTGAAGCTTTGAATGTAAAAGCCATTGGCTCTTCTATCTTTTAAAAAAATTTCGTAGTTTAGTGTTAAATATTTGGCCTATTTCTTTGACTGTGAACATCTGTTTCTTTAAATAAAATGTCATGTTTCTTTAGAATCATTCAACATGAAAGCACAGAAATGTTTCTGCATCAACCTATAAGGACAAGTCAGTAAACAGACCAGTTACTGTGCTGCACAGTTTCCCTTGGATCTTAGCTAAGGCTAGCTTTAGCAGGTCTCTATTAGGCAGTCTTTGAAGGTGATGACGCAGATCAAAGATAAGAAAACTTTATCGTGCTTTTATCTCTGCAAAGGACTTTTGACAGAAACTCCACAGGAACTTAAGCACAATTCACAGACTGTCTTTTCTTTCCATCTACAGAGAAAAACAAACCTGCACATTCGCTGTTTGTTTTGCAAATGTTGACTTCTTTTCTGCTTTTAAGATGCTTCACTCATTTGTCAGGCTCAACTGACGCTTGACTTCCCAAACTGGAATTTTAACAACGCTGGTATCATGACCTGCATCACAATGAACTTTTATCTCAGTCTGTATAAAATGATGCTCTTGTTTCTTTGTTTTTCCTTTTTTTTACAAAGCCAAAGTATATATTCTTTTTATTATGAGACTGCATTTGATAACTGCAATTCAAAAACTGCTACTATGGATTGCACACTGATCCTAACCCATTTATTCACGTATTCATATGCATATAAATTGTATTTGAAAGAAAAAAATACATTTGTAATTACTGCACATTTCATAATTTAAGTCTTGGATATGGTAAGTAACTGCAAGGATTTCCAGATATTGTTATTCAAAACTTGCTACGTTTCCATGTTTGCTTGTGACCACAACAAACTCAAGTGTTCCATTTCCCCTGATTGCTGATGACATCGGTTCAAAACCAAGACAGTGTGACAAGAAATGATTTTGAGGCCTATATATTACAGGTGCTTAAATTGCTTCTGCCTCTTTCTATTTCCTGGTAATGAGGATAAATGAATTGAAAAATGTAGATGGACCTGAACCGCCGGTGGAGAAATTGATTCCTCACTAGCTGACATCCCCATGCTAGAGACACATGCATGCAAGGATGGAATAAAAGAGGCTGAGACTGCAGGGAGGCCCTCTCCGCCCACCATGACCCCGCTGTGCAGCTGCTGGATGCTCTTTGTATTATGAAATGAGCACACTTCACTTAATCCCCAGTTCCTGCTTTCCGCCAACGATCTCAGGTAGAATTTTGATTTATAGTTTCACCTCTCTGCAGCTCAGCTCTTTTCAATATGCCATTTTTTGAATTAAAAGAATCAATATGCATGTAGGTCATGCTAATCTAAAAGACTACTTGATTAATTACCCCCTCTCTGCTTCAGATGTATAGCTAATGTTTATGCTTTCATCGAATTGCTTATGCATGAAGCAGACATGTGCAGTAAATTGTTCTCATATATCTTAAGTGTAGATTCTACTCAATGAGACACATTCAACAGTAATCTATATGATGTTAATCAAAATAAGTAATTTCCCGTTATTTGTTGCCAGTGTGGAAAGGGGAGCTGCTTTAGATTTGCATGCTGCAATACCCAACAACTTCCGCCAAATTGGATATACTCCCATGAACTACTTACCTCCTTACATTTATTGTCAGTGAACAGAGTCAATTTTCACCCCCATCTGCAGAGATTTGTCTGGCCTTAATCTGACTCTGCATTTATGGTCTTGTAAGAGGGAGGATTCATCTTGGCAGGCCAGCCACATTAATGCTGCATAATTAAAGTATTGTCATTCAAATACTTCATGTCTTACTTCTGATAGGAAAACACTGGCTTAACCACACTGTCAGATCTCCTAGACCTTGAAAGGGACAATTTAATGAACAAAAGTGATGGGCTTTAGCATTAGTATTAATTAGTAATAGGAAAGTAAAGAAAGGTTGTTGTTTTTTTGATGAAATAAACACATGATGCAGGGGCTTATTAGCCCTCACAGCAGGGTTTTCTTATAGTGGTGACACAGCTCCTTTGCTAAAGTAAGAAAAAATGATTATACCTTTTTAAAAGGAAAAAAAGGAAAATGAACAGAACTGCTTTGAACATTTTTTGTATTTTTAGGAGATGTAACATAGGTCATTTGTGGGCATTGAACTGTGTCTTTATATTTTGTCAGGCTAAAAAAAAAAAGCCCCTTCATGTCATATTTTTTGTTACCTTTGCTACACCACAAATTTCTATGATTCAGCTTAAGATGTCACAGTTTCACAAAGCCTTATTTTATCTTTGGCTGTGTGGGCTGTGATGGCTAGCTACAAGACATTCCTACAAAATGATACATCTTTGAAATTGTTAGGTTTAGGCATTGTAACTACTAGATTAGGGTGAGAAAAAGCGGGTGCATCATGTGCACCGCGTAGTCTCCAAGGCTATATCCAAACCTTCCTTATTCAAAGACCTGTAAAGAGGCTGCTGGTAAATGTTGGATGTTAATTTGAAAAAAAGCAAATGCATCTAAGCCTGTTAAACTGCACCTTTGCTGGCTATAATGAACTGAAGAGGCGTGGGAGAAGAGGTAGAGCCCCATGAGAAAGAACACTTTTAACATTTTACTCATCTCACTTTCTAAAAAACCCAAGAGTATCCAAAGATGTGACTGGACATGTAGAATCAAAAGTTTGGTGTTAAATTGTGTGAAATAAAATGTTATTGCTTTAAATACAGCCGTTTTAACGGTGCTAGTTCTCTCATCCAACACTTAGAGAATTAGCAGATGGTGAGGTAGTGCTAAAAAGCCACTCTGAAGTTAATGCACATTTAGACTTGGCAAGTGGAGTTCGGCAGAGCAGAGGTGGGCCCATTATAGATCGCACATAACAAGAAGGCCTCGCTCAAGTTTTTGATTCCAAAATTTCAGTCACTTTATCACTCTCTTTCACTCCGGGGGCCATTTCCATGTTTGTTTTTAGATGAAACAAGTGGGAAACTAATTGCCATAATGAGCTGTCTTCCTATTTCATAAATCAAGTGCTAAGCAGATGTCAAACTACACATATTTTATAAAACACCCGGAAAATCTCTTGCTGTAAATATATGGTGAATATATGAGAGAAACTCTTGATGCTTTAATCTAAAGCATATATTCTGAAACCTATTTCCGACCCTTTTCTCTGTATGGAGAAACAATGCTCTGAATAAATGTATTCACTACTCTCTTCATCTGCCTGAGCAGCAAACACACATCTCTCTACTTTCTTTCTAAAAGCCGGGGTGAAGGCAGAGGCAAGGGCTTTTCATGCTGACTTTTCTCCAACAACACAGTCATTGAAAACAATACGTGAAAGCTTGGGAAGTCCAGCCAGACATAGAGCCGCCGTCTGCAGCGTGGGCTGGGAGGATCCTTCCCTTCAGGCCAATTGATGCAGCAAAAACAAAACAAAAAAAAACCCGACAAAGTGTCAGCGAGGGGAACGAGTGTCCTGGGGAGACTTTGATTACAGACACACAGATATCTAAATCAAACTCAAGATATCTTGAAGCTTTATTTTTTCACCAAAATGAGGCTGAAATGAGGTTCCTTTGGGAGCTGGAGACATTGTGAAGGAGGAAATGGTTTTTGTATTAACTGCAGGGCAGACTAGCCTGCGCTCCCCCTCAGCATCATTTTCGAGCATTAGAAAACTCAAAAATGTAGGGCAGACCTCCTTTACAATTCCACCCTCCCTCCCTTTTGCATCTTTTGGGCTAAAACGAGGTGCTCAAATACTGCTCTAATGACTGGCTTCTCCTGTGTATCTCCTCCATTATGAAGCAGGACTAAACGCCTCTTGCAAAAACTCACACACAGAAAAGCTGAAACAATAGCAGCCTTTCATTGCAAAAAATAGCTTAAACAGAAATGGCATAAGTGAATAATTCTTCAAATGTTTTTAGTCAATCAATTCACACAGTTTAACCACAGTTACTCAAAGCAGGTTTCTCTTGACAGACCAACTGCTTCTTCCTCTTTTGTTAAATGCGTATCTATCTCATTTCCCCTTATCTAGCCAACACCAAATGCCTCTGGCACCAGACAAAGGAGATGGGTGGTCGAAATCGCTGCATTGGCTCGGCTTCTGTCTCTTTTTCAATTCATTTAAAATGTGTGCTGGTGCTGCATCGTAGCCAAAAACACACTGGTTATGTTTATGGACGCCTCAGTGTGCTCATGCCTTTGGGTGGCGTCCCTCTGCCTCTCACAGGACTGCAAGTACTGACTGACCCAAATACATTGTTTTGAGTAGTGGTGGCACATTTTCACTGAGAAAGTGATTCATGCATCATGAGCAACTCATTGCCAAGTTATATAGCGTTTACTTGTGATTCTCAACTGGGACAGTGCCCGTGTTTGATGGGTTATGCTTATTCAACTGGACAGCATAGATTCCAAGTGATTTATTTGGATTTTGCTTTAATTTAAAGGTGCAATTTTCATATCTCACAGCACACAGTTGACCATAATGCATCTGCATGGGTCTCCAAAGATTGTTAATTAACATCAGTATGTCTGTGGTAGTTGCTGAGACCTGCTGATTGTACAGTAGCTGCTGAGGCTTTCAAATCTAACTCCCCAGCCTCTTTCCCATTTTGGAACAAACCCCCTCTCCCCTATTTCCTTCCTCTCTTCCTCCTCCCTCGCTGGAATTACACAACAGAATATTTCTGGCTTTCCAAAAAATCACTGACTACTCTGTTTTGGAACCAAATCTTCCTGCCTATTGGAATTTCAAAGCACAACCAATCTCTTTGCTGCCACCATCTTGCATCTTCTCCTGCTTAACGATGGAAAGATGATGCAACAGTATGAGCCAGCGAGCACAATGTATTCTCCAGCCAAAAGAGGACATGAAAGAGAATTTTTGCTAAAGTACTTTACATGTTAATATACTGTCTCCTGGCTGTATTTGCATTTCTGCCCCAGTTAGCTAACCTTATATTGTGATAATATGACTTCTTATAAACCTCAAGCTCATGTCCAGCTAATATCGATAACAATCAGACGAAATAATGCCACTTTAATTTAAGTTCTAATGACACACAAATTATTTCACTTGTTGCAGGAGAGAAGGGATAGGGTTGAGTGTTGTCAGGAAAATTGAGGTTCGTTTCGGAACAGCGAGTGCTCTCCTGCATCCGTGTCCCAGCAGGTGGTGTGGTTTGATCTCAGCTTCAGAGACAATGTCGGCCTATGAGATGATGTACATTTACTAATAAGGTTGGTAGTTCTCATTCAATATTAGATACAATAGATCATGAAATATTCAGAGGAGAGTTAGAAGTCTGTTTCAAATAATTGCTAAACTCCCTGAACAGTGGCTGTCCTAGCAGCTGTGACTGAGCACGGCAGGCCTGTCAGGCTTTCTCTGCATGCATAAGTGGTGTAAATGGGACTCTAGTAAAACCAATACACAGTTAATCATATATGAAAACTCTGGAGGGTGGTGTCTTTTGCTCTTAGTCTTCTAAAACCAAAACCACAAGAGACATAGTGTAAGGAATGAACTGAACAGCATGTTTAACTTCTCTAACCAGCTGCAGAAGTAACTTTTACTCCAAGGAGCACATAAAGCTGTGACTATTACTTTTCCTGGTTACAGGTGAAGCTACGGGATAAGCTAATAAAATTTACGCTGCCTGTTCATTTCCATCCTGTGTGAAGGTTTATGGATACGGCTCTCTGCTGCTCAGTATACTATTAGCCTTGGCTGATGTTACCTGAGATACATTTACCAAACACATCAGATGGTTCTTATTGTTGGCAGCATAATAATAGCAAAAAAATTAGAATCACATTTATCTTAATCAATTTATATGATTATCATTATAAGATTATGCTATGTTTCTTTTTACCATTATTCATTGATTTTAGAGACCATATATTTTATTGCATTTTCATATTTAGTGAACACAGGACTACTTTCACTTCATGTTGTGCTGCGTTCCTGCTAAAATACAAATCTTTGCACCATAACAAGTCTCTTTAGCCTTTATGAATCCATGAAGGCTGAGACCTTTTTTCCCCATGGCCTTTATGCATTCATCGTGCTGTAGTTTGTGGTGTTTTTTTCAAGTTAGTTGTCATTTGCTGACACAAGCCCCATTCATATGTCTCCTTGCATATGATTTGTTCTTAAAATTACCTGTCTAATACTGATGGGTCGCAGTAGAGTTAAATTATAATCACATCCCTGACATATGCAACTAACCAAATTAATGTATCACATGAGTTGCATACTTGTCTCGCATTCCTCTTCTATCTGTCCCCAACAAAGAATTCAACTCCATAAAACTTGATAAAGTGAATGGTCTACAGATTTCTGTATCTCCTCCAGTCAGAGTTGATTTATGACCTTGCTAATGTTCCTCCTCTACCTCAGCTCATTGTTACTATGCATAGATTTTAGAATACATGTACAATGGTAAAAGCTGTAATGATTATAAAACAAACCCATCCTCCACACACTGAGTGATTAATGGCCACTGTCAGTCATGGTGCAACATTAGTGCAGCCATTTACCAAGAGCTGCGTCTTGTAAGAGCTCTGGGAGACAGGATGGTACTTACTGCTAACGTGTTTTTTCTCCCAAATGAGGTGAGTTATAGTCAGGAACTTATGTATCAGAAATATCTTGTATTCCAGTTAACAAGAGCTGTTTAAATGGCTATTATACAAGCACTATACAGACAAGGAGACCATACCTGCTCTGTGATAGTTGATAATACTTTCATAATAATGGCAGCATGCAAGGTAAAGTTTCCCCAGTGGACTCGGCAAAGTTTGTCTCATCAAGTTTAGCCTCTCTATTCTTAGCAAACAAAGAAACAAACACATGCACGGTCGCACACAGAAAATCCTGCCTCATTAAGCTAGCTAAGCAGTCGTCCTCAGGAAGAAAGGTGAGCCGGGCCTGTACAGTTTCTGCCATTTATAAACTACTTCCTCAAATTAGCCAGGTCCCCTGTGAGGAGAGCTGGGAAACATGCCACTGAAAATGTTCATGTGGATCAAGAAGCGACCCAGCTTAACTGGTTTAAAAAGGAGGAAACACAGAACATGAATGTTCCGTGGTTAAACTACATTGCATTAACATTATATTAGCTCCGTGTCCACAGCTGCCCTCAGAACATAATGATGCAAGATGGTGTTCACCACTTTTTGAATGATGTTTTTGGGTTATGTTTCATGATATTGAATTCTTCAAGTTCTTGATCCTTATTAAAGCCTTTCTTTTAGCTGCAGGGCTGATGTAGGCCCTATGTAATGGTGGTAGTAACCTCAGAGCTCATGCATAAGAAAATAACATTTCCCCAGATGACAATGCAGCAACATGAAAAAAAATAACTGATAAGTAATAGTGCAATGTGCAAATTTAGGTTTTTCACTCCAAATGACATTGACAATGAAGAAATGCACATAAAAGTACTTTATCTTCTCTTTTAGTTGTAAATATGCAGTATAATTAATCCCATGTGTTTCTCTGTGCAAAAGCAACTGCAAGCTAGCATGCAAATATTCTATATGGGTAAATGGCCACATCATAGTTGCTCTGTTTTCAATTAATCAGAGTGAGTAAACCACACAGAGGCCTGCACAAACAAAAAAATTCATCAATGATTTCAAGTCTAATAAGACTGCAGACAAATCACTGTCCTGCAGTGAGCCATTAGAGCTCACCTCTGTAGGCTCAGTTGTTTATCTTTATATTTATGATAATACAGTGAATTTTCCTTTCAGCTCTGCATCGCATTCAAAAAGAAGATTTATGAGTAAATCCTGATAGGAAACCTCTAACCTAATTAATTTTATTGAAAAAGTCACAGTCATTAATATTGACTGAGAACCTCCGCAGTTTTGCTTTCTGGTTCTTGCAACCTATTTTGTTTCAGTCTGTCAACATCAGTCCATCAAAATGTATTTCATGAGAGTGGACGGGTTAACAAAAAGCCTTTTAGGAGAATGGGTTGCTTAATTAACTCATCGAAAAATATTATTCTGGAGTGACACTAAGTCCCCTGCTACTATGGTCTCAGTATTTACAGTAAATAAAAGGAAATTTGCCACAGGGAAAAGTTTGAAAGCTCCCAGTTTTTAAGAAGCACCAGCAATATATATGGTATTACAAATTCATGTTTTGTTGAAGGTTGTATCAGCATTAAAGATGCAACAAAAAATTACTTATTTATACCAAAATATGTACTATGTGCCAAGGGTTGTTCACTGCTGACGACTCCACAGTTTCTGACTTTTGAAACCCACTTTCTAGTCTTTTTTTCGACCCAAATCTTTCTGCCAATCGGGATTTCAGAAAGGCTGTCATCCTCCCGACTCGCCTTCTCGCATTTTCAGCTCCTCAGCAGTGGATCACGCTGCTGTGAGTCAATGAATGGCAGCACAAAACAGTTTGTTCTCAAGACAAAAATAACAAAGCATCGTCATGACTGTATTATTTTTTTCGACAGCTCCTCACTTGAGGATTTGGTGGGACCTCGCCTCTAATGAGCCCACTTCCATTTACTTTGAGGGTGTTACTGATTACTGTGTCACTTGCAGGCCGCCATAAGCTTTGTCATTAATAGGGATGGATAAACTTAATGCTACTGTCACAACTGTCAGCAGATTTTTGTTTTGACTAAATACTTAAGGACTGCCCCAGATAAAGCACCCACACTCCTCCTGCATGGAAAAAAGTGCTCTGCAGGAACATATTTATTATTTTTGCGTGTTTTCTAATTGCTGATGCAAACTGTGAAGGAAACAAACTTCGGTGAACCTGACACAAACCCTCTACTGTCTAATTTATCAAGAACTGTTTTTTTCTCTGTCTGAGGGTCTTTGTGCCGGACAGGCTGCAGTGGGAGGTGTTAATGTGTCCAAAACTGTGTGTCATACTAAAAGATATTATGAGCCATGAATGATGAAGTGTTGTAGTGCTCCCCCCCAGCCCTAACACCTGTTCTCTCACCGAGGGAGGCTTATATAAAAACAAATCTGTGCTCATGATCATAAGCTCTGTCACTCACTGTGTTTTCTGTCTAAGGTAGCATTTGGAGAGAAACCAAAACAGCCTTGTTATATTATATAACAACATAGCTTGAACTTTAGATTCGCTGCTTTTAAGGGAATGTGCTGAATGCTTTTGCAAATAATTCTTTGTGTTTGTTTTTTCTTTTTCGCTGTGCCGAGCGCCGTGGATGGGTTTGTTTAGCCATAAGGTTCCTGAATGCGTTTCATGTATTGTCTGTCAGTTTCCTGACTAAGGTAATAATGTGGCAATCATTCTCTTCCTCTGCGTTGCACAGCCCACCCACATGGGACTCTGAGCGAGATCAATCAAATGCAAATACTGTTAGATCCGGGTCTTCTTTGAAGTCATCAATCCTCTGTAAAAGCTGTCGACGAGCCTTTGTCTCACATTTGACCTGATGTCATGTCAGATATTGCAAACTTTTACCAGCATGCACTTCTTTACACTCCTCATTACTGACAGTTAAATAGAAAAGCAATAGGGGCTGAAGTGACCTACACCTCTTCCAGTTTGGGTATCTGGTTGGAGTTGCGGGGGTGGAGGGCAGCCTGATCCCCCCTTCTCTAATCTAATAGCCCCAAAGGGAGCAGCTTAGCCAGTCCACTTCATGTTTCCCATTTGGTGGTTTGAACCCTGATGGGGATGTTTAAGGATGGGAAGCCTTAACGCCCCCATTTGTTTTCCTGTAGGTAATCGATGGCAGGCAGGGTTACAGCTAATGTGATTTATGTGTCCTATTTCCACTGTTATGCTTCATGTACAAATTGTCTTTGGTGATGTAAATTCCCCAATCTTTTCACAACTTGCTGACACTGAATCCTGGCTGCCAAACCCAAGCAATTAATCCATGTTTGTGTCCGATGCCTTTTTTTTTTCCCCTGCCACTAACAACACCTGCAAATCACGAGAGGTTGAATGTTGTTGCATCAGAGCTTGACTCTTCGCTTAACACTCATCTCTCTGTATAATGACAGTCATCACAGAGAAAAAAGATAGAAACATCTCATCTCCAGTCCCTGTCAAAACAAGGTGACAGGTCTCATGATAATTCTAATTGGCAGGTCTTTCTATTTGGATTTCATCTGGCGTAGCACAGTGAAATTAACCATGCTTTACTCTTGACTACTGAGTAAGCCATGTGCGCTCTAAACACAAAGGAAATCAAATCAGCCTCTCCATTCATTGATGCATACCCTTGTAATTATGCCACTACCTGCAGCACTTAGGTGGTGACACTACTTTCAGCCTCATTCTGGTGGAACTAAATTTCAATGAAAATGTATTTACCATAAAAATACAAAGATTGATGTGACTGTAAAGAGGAAAGAAGGATAGATAGGCAGAGAGTTGTTTTAAACTTTATGCACATGATGTGTGGTAAAATAAGCTACTGGTTAAACCAACGATTGCAATCAACCAAAAGAATAAACTGCAAAGCCAAAACTCTATTGATGTAATGTTAAAGTTTGTTTTTTTTCCCCTTGTACTCCAGTGTTTAGAAAACAGCTTTTTGTGCGTTATTTAAGCTGAGTTCAAGTTCCAGCAGTGTTGAATTTCTCCCATGATATCCTTCCTGACAAGATGAGAAAACATGTTTCTCAAGCTGCTGCACTTGGTTGTCAAGGGAACATTTCTGAAAAATGAAGTGCTCTCTGAGAAAGCGTGCTCAAATATTTGCATAAAGGCAAATACCACATTTAAAGGAGAAGAGATCGAACTCGAACGTTTGATTTTGCAAAGCCGAACGGCTTTTATTCCAGCTCTCACAGCCAGAGTGAGGAAGCCAGCGTGGAGCCCTTTCACGGCTTCTGCACTTTGACTCTTCTGATTGTTTTCTGTAGATGCTTTATGTTATAGAGAATTTCACTGGTGTTTTTTATCATCTGCTATCCTCTGTGTGATAGCCTGCCTGGATGTGAACAGTGATGAAGCAGTGCCCCTGTCCAGGAGCCAAGGACAGCCCTCTGTAGGAGGCCGAGCCTGATGGAAGAAGGAGAGAGAGGGCAAAAGAGGACAGGCAAGACTTTTGGATGTACTTCAGTTGGCTGCAGTCTCATAAATCATAAAATATAGTCTTGTGTTGGTATAACAGTATAATTACATTAATCAGGACGGAGAACTTTGACACAAACCAAGTGAAAAAACACTAAACTTGTGCATAAATCAGCTTTAACTAAAAGAGATAAAACCCTAAGAGAGAGGGATGTGAATTCCTCGATGTTCATGAATTATAAACACATATTTAAGGAAGACAAAAGAGGAACTGCTGAGTGTGTATACTCGGAGATTATCAGCAAATGTGATTCAAAGTCCAAGCTCAGGTTAGCTGTCATTTTTAATGGAGAGATTAACAGTCTCTGACGTGATTGTATATCATGAAAGGCATGTAGATGAAGACATGAATGATAGATTACTGGATCAGATGTGGACGGAATAACGGAATGGATAATAAAGATGCTGTCTCACTGTCCCCCACACTGATTTTAGGGGGAGTGCAACGAAAAAGGATTGGGATGGCAGTTTCATTGTGAAACTCATTCACAATTACAACGTGGCCCTTTAGCTGACGCTGTTACCCAAAATGACTTTGAACAAACGAGGGAGCAGGTAGCAGTTTAGTGTCTGGCACAAGGACACATTGCCATTAAAGCCGGCGTTTCAGACCTGTGACCCCACTTCACACAACCACTTTTTGTAACCAGCATCTCTAACAATCTGTCTAATGTGTTGCAGGAACATTTCAGCACCAGCACTAAATTGAGGCCTGTCATGTGTTTTTAAAAAAAAACCTGTCAAAATGTGAAAAAAAAAGAGAAATGTTGTGAAAGGAACAACAACTTTACAATTTGCAAAGTAGGATATAATTCATCACTTTACTTGTCATGGCTCAATTATGGTCGATAAATCCAGAGGAAATAGCCAATAAGAAAGCAGCTTGGTGAAAGGCAAACAGCTCTTTCACTTGACTTTATCTTTCAGACATGAAGCCACCGTATGCCCCCATGACAAAGGCATGATTGATCCAAAAAAGAGACTTTACGGCTGCTGTCGGCTGAACCACAGCTGGAAAATCTGTAACCATAGCCATTCGTGCCTGCAAAAATTTGCATGATTGATTGCAATTATGTTTAGTTGTACACAGTTGGATGAAAAGTGCAGCCACACTGCATAGAAAACCAATACTTGTGAGTCTTCAATAACAGCAATTCATGACATGAGCAGTGAATGGATTCATACTGTAGTAATGAAAGCAGTTTGGTTCCTCTGAGGAAGGATTAGTGCTAATTGGCCCAGCTGGATAAACAGAGCTAGTGGTGTTAGCGTGCTGCACGGCAGAGCAAACACACCAACCTTTGCCCACCTTTATAGTTTTTTTTTGCATAAGCATTATCTCTCAGCCCAGGCATTATTACATCTCAGAGGATAAAAATGTTCCCTTGACATTTAGTCCCACCCCTCACATCTCCTGCTCCCTTCTTTTTCTCTTCTTATCATGTCACTCTGCCTCCCCATCTCATTTTCTTCTCCACCTTTCTCATTCGCTTATCCCCCACATCGGTACCGCCTCGGCGGGCGGGGGGGGGGGGGGGGGGGGGGGGGGGGGGGGGGGGGGGGGGGGGGGGGGGGGGGG
>JAPZDV010000003.1:7253486-7280469 GCA_029814665.1 Acanthurus lineatus
TGGAGACCTCTACAAAAACCTGGACTCACTAACTGCATCTGGTACTGCTTTAGCAAAATACGCCGCACAGAAGTGCTTAGCAGACGAATGAACTGTGAACTGAAAAGCTAGGAATTTTGTTTGTGTACTAATTGAAAAATTTCAGAAACAATGTGTTAATTAGTGAGCTCAGGGGTAATTGGTAAGTGTACTTTGTCACCTTAGACGGGTGCCAAGCTAGACAGGCTAAGCTATGCTAACTATGTCCTGCAAGTCTGAGCATCTGCCCCCATCTTTAAACATGGAGACAGCTGACTTAATGTCTCATTTTATGTGAGTAGGGTCATATTTCTCCTACAGAAATAACAAACGCTGCTTTAAATAAACTGCATTCAACAACTGTGAGAAGTGTCTTCGTTCTGAAGATGTGCAGCGGCTTCAGACATGACAGCAGAGCAGTAATTGAAATTTTCATGAACTGTTGAGCTGTGGATTCAACTGAGTGGTTTCAAGTAGACTGTGGAAGGAAGCAGCTGAGATAGTGAGTAGATTGAGCAGATGTGGTTAGTGGAGATATGGGTAGGAGCTGTGAAAGATAATCATACCCTCCCCGCCACCAACTATCTCCTAAGACAGTGCCCCTGTGATTGACACTGTGGAGCAGCTCCCTCTTTGTCTCTCAAGAGAAAAACTTAACATTATGATCTTTGATAACACGGTCGTACACTATCAGACCTCATCTAGATTGTGATGCAAATGATATGTGAACACATGTATGCAACTGTTGTCAGTCAGTGCATGGAACCAAACAGCTGAAAGAAGGAAAAGAGATAAAAAGGAAACAAGTGAAAGGCAGTGATCTGACATGTGCAGCATAGGCAGTGACATTCGTGGGTGTATGAGTGAGAGACAGCTTAAGAAGTATATAAAACAACACATCAGTCATCCACAGGTGGAAACAGGCAGGAGGAGTTCACAGTGTCAGGCAGCATGGTGCCAGCTCATTTGGTGAGATGCTGCTGCTGCTGCAGAAACACACTGATGACCTACAGGCAGTTTGAAGTACAATAATGAGGAGTAGAACAGAAATCTGTGGAGGTCCATTTTCCTGAGGCCTGTGCTTCTTATATTTAGCACAGCCAGGAGTAGCCTGCCCACATTGTATTCGAACATTTTGTTTCATATACAAATATGATGTGTGTACATCTAATAAAAAAAACTTATTGTGACTGCACATTTTGCAAAAAATGAGAACTCAAAGGGTCACACCAGTGTTTTATTAAGTTTTATCTCAAATATGGCAAATTTCATGTAATTTAAGCTGTTGCAGAGCATATTCCAAAAGAACCTTTACACTTTTAAATGTCAAACCACTTTTTAAACAACCATTTTCATTCAGTAAGTTCACATCCAGTGACTTGAATCTTGCTTGAGTTGGTAGTGGGAAATTATAATAGACAAGTGTATTTACTCAAGTACTGTACTACAGTACAATTTCAAGTTACATGTACTATGCTTGTACATTTATTATACTTCCTCTTCACTACATTTCAGCAGGGTTATAGCCAGGATTTTAGAAAAACTAAGGTCATAAGTCTACCTGCCGCTAGCAGAGGCCACCCACCTGAGACATTTCTGACTAGCTACAAACTAAACCTTGTAAAACTGAAGTTTGGAAGTAAACTAAATTATCTTTTTTAAAATATCAATCTTGCATTCCATTTATTCATTTATCTAATTAACTGGTTCCTTCTCCATTACGGTCTAAATGTTCTAAATGCTGAAAAGCCTCTGAATGGTATGTACTTTTGATAAATGATAAAGCAGACATTAGGTTTGTGTGACAGTGTGTTACCTCACTTTGCAAGTTGATTTTCACATCACATTAAAATGAGCCAGAACCACTAGCTAGCCATGTAGAATGAAGGAAAAACACCATTTTATGCCTTGTAACGCAGTCAGCAGTCACATATAACTGTATGTTGCAGTAAATTGGCTGAAAAAACATAAAACTTATAGGCTTTTAACTTTGTCATAGCAAGTATTTTGGGTGCAGCTAAAAATGTCCCATTGCAGAGTTAAGTGAGGTTGTTTGTGTATGAATACCAGGCGTAGTCTCTTGTGTAGATGATATTCCAAACCTCTGTCATTCCTGACTGTACAAGGCAATGACAGACCAATCTGAGCACACACAGGCAGGCTCAAACGGGGACTCCTTGAAAATGACAAGATCTTTTTTTTTCCCCTTGTAAAGACTGAGGCAACTCAGGTAAAAACACAAACACGTGGCAGCAGTAGCTAACATCTTGCTGGGAGTAGTAAGGTTTCCCAACTTGGCCTGAGGGGGTAAAAACTTGTAAAACTGGTACTATAGCATCTTGAGTGGCTATTTGGGCTGGACGATGACGCAGCCAATTAGTTCAGCATTCTTCATAAAGTGCGCCCTAAGGTGATTCTCATTGTAGCAGGCTTAAGACAAGAGGCAGGTCTAGAAAGGCTCATAGCAATAACAGCTGCTGCAGAATTACATTACTGTACAAACTTGAACTAACTAACTAACAGCCTGGAGCTTAATGCAACAAAACGACTTGAACCCAAACTTTGCTGGAGCCTGTTGTTAGTATGTTGCAGAACATAAGGGTTAAGTTCTATGTTGCTGTCTTGCTCTTTTTGCACCCAAATAAATACCTATTTGACTCATAATCCCAAACTGTGATAGAAAATGTGATTTCTTTATGCCTAAAGCAACTTAATTTTTGGACTGTACATATAAGATAAACTTTATTTAATCACTGGAAAAAATAGCATGTTAAAGCTCAAGAGTCAAAAGGAGATGAAAAGTGTTTGAGTGATAAATAAGAATAACAAAACAAACTATTTACATTGTATAATATGAAAATTTACTTTACTTATAGACATATGACCATGAGGGATAATTGCACAGGAAAATTGCATACATTGTGTACAGCATTTACTAAAGTTATAAACTGCAAAAAGCTTTGAGTGCGTGCACACACACACACACACACACACACACACACACACACACAGGCACACACACGCATTATGCTCTTAACTTTGTACCAAGTTATTTCCTTGGTACATAATATGATAATGACTCGCTGTCTGTTTTGTTGTGTTCAAGAATGCTGCAAATGTGTTGTGGCAAAGCTGATTCAGCTCATGGAACTAATACATAAAATTATCTGATCTGATGTTGATTATGAGGTTGGTCATATTATAATGATATAATAGTTGCTGAAAAAGAGAAATTGTGGAAAATATGCCTTTGTTTTTTGTTTAGCATATTTGAAGTCACAGTAGCTATGCCGACATGTGATTTTATAGTGTGATGTGCAAATCCATAAGGTTGTGGAGAGTTGCAGGGGAAATCAAAATGTAAAAAAGCATGGTCAATGCAGCATAGGCAGCATATTGAAAACAAAAATATATACTTGATTCTTCCCTTTCCCAAATGCAATTTGATAGAGATCTGATACAGAGCAGACAGCATACATCGTTTTCTCTGAAAACAGCTGTCTGTTGCAGCCACAGAGACACAGAGAGTGGTAAGATTGTTTCAAACAGTAAAGTTGTTGATGGAAACATGAACAATAAGCCTAATATCAATATGAAGACATGTAAGGCTTATGGGAGCTGCAGATTTTGGTGATGACTTAATTCCTAGAGTGACGTTTTTATAGTCACATTGTCAGTTTAGAAAAAAATAAATCACAGGCTCTTTAATATTTATCTTTTCCTGATTGCAAAGGACAATAGACGAGACTGTTTTCAAAAACAGTGAATCTTCTTAATTAAAACTTTCTAAGCATTTTAAAACTAGCTGTTCTTAATATAAACTTAAGTTTATCAGCGTCCAAACATGTATTTATAAGAAAAACAAAGAAACAAACAAACATTTTTTAAAAATCTGAAACTTGACTAATAAAAATTTTCCTGATGCCTTCACTTAATAAATTGGCACAGATTTTCAGAGAATTTCAATTTCCTTTTAAACCTATCTAAATATATTTTACATTAATACAATTATATAGGGTATTTTTTATAAAAACAAAGTTCACCCCACTGGCAGAAATCCATCTTGCTTTAACAAAAACAGGTCTTAAAGACCTGAGATAAATCTGAGACCAAATACTGTATTAAGATGAAGCCTTTTTACAGCTTAAAAAGAAAAAAAACAGGCCCACTGAATAAGCTCCTGTCGAAGAAATATTTGTCTCTTTGCAGTCAAAACACTTTTGCTACTTGATTTTATCTGAAGCTGCCCCGTGACATATGTAAAACAATATACCCTGTGTTCATACGCAGATCATACAGCTAAACCAGATGTCAGTATTAAAACTTATAGAGCAGCACAGGACTGTGAGCCCCCCCCCCCCCGCCATGCCACAGCTTTAGCTATAATAAACACAAGACTGCAGGAGAGTCAGCAGTACACTGACTCCTGACTGAAGTCCTCTGCAGATGCCATACAATGAAAATGGTGGTAAGCCTGTAATATGTGCTAAAGCAGTGACGGACTCACCATGAGAGACACACTGACTATTCACTTTTACTGTGTCAAAAATATGTTCCAGCTCTTCACAAAAAGGGCCAGTCTTCACAGTTGTCATATGCATATGACAATCCATGACAGAAGTCAAAGGGCTGTTCAGTGGTGGATGTAAAAGCTGTGTAACTGATAAAAGGGGACCAGCATGGTGTGAGGAGCCACCTGGAACAATGCCTGTGGGAGCTGACCCATGAACATGGCTGCTGCATGGAGGTTAAAAGCTTTTTGTAGTTATTAGTGTGACTGCATATGAGGTCTCACAGGGATTAGGACACTTTCAACAGATGCTGGTGATGAGTAAAAGAACAGTTTGAATGAGTCCACTGAAAAGGCAAAAAAAACAAGCTAGAATTCTGTCTTATTGTGCTGCTTCATTGCAATGCATTACATATTTCTCTTGGTTTGCTGTCCTTCCCACTCTGGGAGCAAAACTGAAATGTTAATACCAGTTTCTTATCTGTAAAAAAGATACTGCTAAGTTTACTGTGTAATGCTCAGCTTAGCTTAGCTTGGCACGAATACTTGGAGCTTGGAGAAACTGCTAGACACATTGTAAAGTAACTGCCTACATTTACTGAAGCACTGCACTAAGGTTTATTGTTGAGTTTCCATTTCATGCTTCTTAAAACGTGTACTTTACTAGATTTAAGAGGGAAAAATACTTTTTATTGTATTTATTGCACTTGGTAAAGCCTGAATACTTCTTTCAACAGTGCTGCCAGCTTAGTTCATCAAAAACCAAAACACACACCTTACAACTCCACAGCTAACAGTTTCTCCCTTCCTCTAGGCAGTATTTCTTTTTTCCTTAGGAGGGCAAAGGCATGACCCAACCAACACGGGGCTAACCACCAAAAACGGAGCAGGGCAGGTTATGACTATGCCATCCTAAAAGAAAAAAAGGCTCTGTGTAGTTGCTATGCCAAAGCCAGGCCGTGCCTTTTATTAAACTGAATAAACAGAGATAAACTAATATGGAGAGCCAAAATGAAACTGGAACATCCAGATTCTGTTCCACATAAAAGAAATTCCCATTCAGAATCCCGAAGACATTAGTAACGACACTTAGATTTGAAAATAAACATTATGATGTGTCTTGTTTCATAAACTAACATAAGGATAAATATTTGAAAAATGATCTTTTATTGTTTTTATTGTTTTTTCAGGTTTTTTTTTAGGGGGTCTTGAACCAACACCACTTCTCAAAATCTCAATGGTATTGCAGGTTAAATGGGTCACAGTCAGCTGAGACATGTCTGTATTAACAACAGGACACAGAGGACTAAATTCTGTACAAGTTTTTAGAGTGCAGGGATTGCAGATTAAAAACCAGAACAATTAGTTCAGAAGAGAGCACTGATGAGTAAGATAAAACCAAGTTATGACGGGAAAAAAGTTAAAAAAGTAGTTTAAGTAAAAAGAAAAAAGTACCTGTGCTGCACTGCTTGTAATTTTTTGTATGCTAACAAAGAAACCTGTTTTTCAAAGGGCCAGTTGAAAGAAATGTAGAAGCTAGTGGAAAAGAGGCTAGAATGGACCCGGATATACCAAGGATCCAGGATTTTGGCTCTCAGTTGATGCTCTCATTTGATTTTTGAGTATGAAAGATCAGTTTTCTAAGTGAATCATAAAACAATACTAACATGCCCATATGAAAGAGTAGATTGTCGAATGTTTCCTTACCGTTCTCGAAGCAATCCCTACCACATACAATTTCAGTTTATGTGTTTATGAACCTAATCTTTACTGACAAACAAGCAAGTTCTGTTCTTCAACACTTTTAGGAAAAAAATGACATTTTACAAAGGCTTGACGGTTGCAATGGTGAGATTGTTTTTATTCTCATAAAGCAATCAATGTAGTGTATATATAAGATTCTTTTCTATAAATATAAAGGTTCTCTTCATAGCAAATGCAAAGGAAATTACTTCAAAGCTGTGACTATTGTAGAGCCGTCAACACAATAAAAGGATTATTATGAACCGGAAGCACCGTGTGGAGGAGCATTTGACAAGAACACAAGTCATGATGTGTGTGAGAGCCGAGCTGCACTGACAGCAGCCGCTCTGCATTTCAACACAAGGCTTCCTTTCTCCTGCAGTGGAAGACATGCACGCTGCTGGCTGCTCCTCAGTCCCACAGTGCAGACACGCAGCTATGTTCACCAGGATCAAATTACTCTGCGGATCAACCCAAGTCTCCTCTCAACAATAACTGACACATTCAACGTCCAAATTAAGAAAACATGTCGCTAAAAATGAATCTAAATATGTTTTGTTACAGTCATGATATGTGCACAACAAACAGCCTCTCCCACTATCAACTCTGGATAAAACATTTTTACAGTGTTGTTTAAGTCTGGACACCCCTTAAGCTTTAGAACAATGTGTTTTTCTACTAACCGTAATTTTAAAAAATTCACATGCAGGTAAAATACTTTGAGTTAAGAACATAAACTCAAATCAACACAATTTATATACTTTCAGTGAGAGTACGAGAAATCTGATTATTTGTTTTTCTAATGAAAACTGAACTAGTTCTACCCCAAGCTATCGGTAAGCCTCACATTTCTGTACATGCTCATGCTTTCTGAAACTGAATGAAGGAAGTACCATAAAATGCACTGAAACTTTTACTGACATTTGCACTTAGGTTTGCTGGTAATATTTTCAAATATGATCTCTTATAATAACTGTTTTGAATCATGTTCAAAAACAATATTTACAGCCCACACTTAAGATCTGAGCAGCATAAATGTGAAGTATTAAGAGCATTTCTAATTAAAATGATTCATGTCTGATTTAGATTTGCTTGTAACAATTATTTTCATAATAAATTAATCTACAAATCTTTTAGATAATAAATAGTTTTCTTGTAAATGTCAGAAAATGGACCAGAAATCCCAATTGAATTTTTCAAAGCTTAAGTTCATGTACAGAAATTATTTGCTTTATCTGATCATTAAAAAAAAAACAAAAAAACAAAAATCATTTTACCACCAGAAATGACCATTTCAGAAGTAAATCCTCACATTTTAGAGACTGGTGCCTGCACATATATAGCATTTAAGCTAGATATATTAAAGAAGTAATTAGCAGGTATTAGTATAGTTGCTAGTTTATTTTTCTATCAGATATCTAAAAAAATTATGGCTTGTATTACCTTTTTTATTGCTCTATGGTTTAACACACATTTCCTCATTTAGTCAATTTAAGAACATAAAAAATTGATATTTTTTTTCTCAGGAAAAAAAACAATGCACGATTATTATGTAGTAGAGCAACTCTCATAACTTAAAGGGAGTCCAGTGATTTTAACGCAGCACTGTAGGCAGAAAAAATGCTTAAATTTTAATATTGTGTTTAACACACACAAAGGTCCCTCTTTGATTATTAAGTTTTTCAGCTTTGTAGTTAAACCTGTCACATTGCCATTCAAGCAAATTTGTTTTACTTAACACAAATACAGTCCATAATTATGGTATATTCTGAATTACTGTTAGAAATGTTTTTGTACGTTGAAGACCCTTGCACTGCATATAACTTACATCGCAGCTGGCTCTTTTTTTTTTTTTTTTTAACCATCATAGCATTTGTTTATTTTTCTTACGTGTTTACTTCCTAAAGGTAGCCTCTGGTTTCTTTTTGCTTTTTTTATTTTAAAATTACTGAGGATAAGAAAAATCAACTTGCAGAGTGTCAAAACTTCTCTGTTAATATTTCAATAAACGACTGACCTGTTTCCATTTTAGTCAAAGTTGTGACACTGATGTGCCATATTGCAGTAAAATCAGTTTTAACTGTAATATGCAAATATCACAACTTCAACAAAATAAACCACAGTCATGAGGGTCACTTGACAGAATTTACCAAATCAAGTAATTTCTGGTCTGTATGTCGATTTATAAATTGTAGTTTAATAAAAGGGAAAACTATTTCCATGACGGGAGGAAAATCACTATTAAAAATCTGTCTTGCCTGAGAGTAGGTTAAACTGTAACATATACATAATTTTAAGAAACAAAACATGCAAAAACAATGCTATTGTCCTTTAACCTGACATGTTTCTGTGTGCTTTATTTGGAAAGGAATGTTATAACTGCCAGGGTCTGAGCTACAGGCCACAACCATCTGTCACAATGACTCACATTCATAACCTGTGCACAGTTTCTTGTCCCAGACTGCTGACATTTCCCTTCAGACCCAGACAACTGCTGCTCAACTGCATAACAGACACAAACTACAGCTGGTTAATCAGGATAAGAGGGAGCCACGAGGAAGCACTTGGGTTTCACGGGACTCTGCTTAGAATAGACCCAGCACTCACTGGCAGTTCACTGATCAAAGACACAAACATGATGTGAAGTACTCCCAGTGGTGTCCACAGTAAGTCAGGTCATGAGATCTCAGGTTCCTTGATGGTCAGCTGGCTCTTTGTGATGATTAAGTACGATTCCATTATGTCCAAAGTATGAAAAAAAAGTTTTTTTAAAAAAGAGTTTTTTTTAAATCTTTAAATACAAATATATACTTACAAAAATCTCACAAATGTATATGTACATTAAAAAACATACGAAGTGTCTCCTGTAAGTCCAAGAAAAATCATGAGAAAATAACAAAGAGGATTATCATTCAGTTTGTCACTAAGCAGTCTGTGTGAGGGATGAGGTTTAACCACGTTACACCGTGGTCTCACCCTGTTTACTGTTGGCCAGTCTTGTGTAAAACCTCCTCCAGGAGTTAAGAGTCTTCCCAGACCAGATCCAGAAGCCTGAGGTGATGCCAACAATGAGTGTCATGAGATACTTTATCATAAAGACGGTGAAGTCGGGAGTCATGTTGGGGTGGTTCTGGGCTGGACAGGGCACGGCGTACGTCTTACACGTCTGGCTGATCCACGTCCTCTCCCACTGCTCTCTGAAGGCTTGCTCATAGAAGTAGCAGGCGATGACTATGGTGGCTGGAACAGTGTACAGCACGCTGAAGATCCCTATCCGCACCATCAGCTTCTCCAGCTTCTCTGTCTTGGTGCCGTCATGCTTCATGATGGTCCGAATGCGAAACAGGGACACAAAGCCAGCCAACAGGAAGGATGTTCCAATGAATAAATAAACAAACAGTGGCGCCAGGACAAAGCCCCGCAGGGCGTCCACGCTGTTGATGCCCACAAAGCAAACCCCGCTCAACACGTCTCCATCCACTTGCCCTACAGCTAAGATGGTGATGGTCTTAATGGCAGGCACAGCCCAGGCTGCCAGGTGGAAGTACTGAGAGTTAGCCTCGATGGCCTCATGGCCCCATTTCATCCCTGCTGCCAGGAACCAGGTGAGGGCCAGAATGACCCACCAGATTGAACTGGCCATACTGAAGAAGTACAGCATCATGAAGAGGATGGTACAGCCCTCCTTTTTTGTGCCTTGCACCACAGTCCTTATGTCATTGTCAAACCTATCATTGCAAACCACTTTGTCCTCCAGTAAAAATCCAGCAATGTAGGCGATGGACACCATAGTGTAACAGCCAGACAGGAAGACAATGGGCCGTTCTGGGTAGCTGAAGCGCTTCATGTCCACCAGGTAGGTCAGCACGGTGAATAAAGTGGAAGCACAACACAAAACTGACCAGATGCCGATCCATATCCTCGCGAATTTGAGCTCCTCCTCGCTGAAGTACATCATCCCGTGAGATCTCTTTGGCTCACAAGGAGCGCCACAGTTCTCCTGTCCGAGGAAGCGGTAGTTCAGATAAGGAGGCACCTTCAGCGAGGTCGGGCACCTGAACTGACCGTTCATGGGGTCAGTAATTGGGCGTTCGGTGGAGTAGGGTCCGTCAGGTTCGGTACGGTCCGACATGTTTTGCCCAACGCAGAGTTCCCCCGCACCGTGGACCGGGAAAGACTCGCACGCGAGACTGTCGGGCCATTGGAAGCCGAACTTGTTCATGAGCGCCTCGCAGCCCTGTCGCGCGCGCTCGCACAGAGAGCGGCACGGAGGCAGCGCCTGCTCGAGCACCGTGCACACAGGCGCATACATGGAGCACAGAAAGAACTTTAAATCCGGGGAGCACTGGACTTTGACCAGCGGGTAGAACTGATGGACCTCCAGACCCGCATCCTCTTGGTTGGTGTGGCCGAGCAGGTTTGGCATGATGGTCTCGTTGTATGCGATGTCCGTACACAGCGGAATGGAAATCGGCTGGCAAAATCCGTGCTCCGGTATAGACATTCCTCGGTCACCGCCGCCGTATTGCCCATTTACTCGAAAAATTCCCACGTTTAGAAACAGGATAAAAAACAGCAAAGTAAAAACCGCACGCAGGAGTCTCTTGTAAACCATGGTGAAGAATTTATCCGGTGCCACACTTTGTATTTGTTGCCTAACTAACTTACGTTACCTCACAAGCAGCAGGCTACTTCCTTGAATGCTCTTTGTTGGCGTCTCTTTGGGAGGTAAAAAGCGGCTTGTTCCAATGGAATTTCAATGTCCCTTACCTACGGCTTCTCGCTGTGCCAAGGTGATGAGAAAATGTGAAAAAAATCCCAAGATTTTAGGGACAAACCGGACTTCTCCCTCTGAAATCCACCATAATAGAGCGCACTCCACCGCAGAAGGGACTGCTCCAGTCTCTTATCTGCCCGACACTGTGTCAGTCTGCCGTTCAAACCTGTTCTGCTCTACCTCACTCGTTCCCAATGAGGTCAAGTGAGCTATGATTCAATTGCACTTCCTGCTAAAACTTTCTAAATAAAAGTCCCTAATGCAGCATTATCCAGAAGAGTTTTAAAATGTTTATGGAAACCCAAATATTTCTTTGCTAGTGAATATCAGCCCTCTTTAATGATATTTAACATTTTCTTTACATACTTACAACAGTTTTTTGTATGCTGCCCTCTTGACAAGGAATCATTTGAACAAAAGATATTTTTAATATAAAATAATTACCTGGTTAAATACAGCCAAAGGAAACAAACAAAAAAAAATGATATGGTTAATATCTATCAATAACTTTTGTGTGATGAGAGTTTGTGTTATAGAGTTTTTAGAGAAAAAATGTTGCATTTGCAAAAATAATATGAAAATTAAAAACCATAGGCCACTAAAAAGAAAATGAATAACATTGAGATGACATGAAGATAAAAAGTAGGTTAAACATTTTAGTATGGAAAAGAAAATTACTATTACAAAAAGCAATGCAGCATTGCCTAGTAAGTAATGCCATTCAGTAGTTTCCCAAAGTTTCAACATCAATACAACAATGTGGCACAAAACATGTCTTCAATAAAACACACTGCAATGACTACGATCAATATCTGTCAAAACATTGAAGAAAAAACAAAGCAAAATTAAAAATAACTTTGTATAGGTAAACATCTGTAAATATTTGAAAAGTGAATGAGCTAGTCAGCTATATTACATCTGCACTTACAGACTTCCTGTGTAGCGCCGTCTCATTTTGACTAGCTTTATGGGTCTCTCTCTCTCTCTCTCTCTCTCTCTCTCTCTCTCTCTCCCTGGCTCTGCAGCTGTGGTCTGCTGAGCGTCACCTCCACACAGCAAGTGCCTTTACTTGAGCAGAAGAGGGAGAAGGAGGAGGTAGCTGCGAGAGAGAGAAAGAGAGAGGAAAAAAAAATTCCAGAAGTGTGTCTGAACGCACCAGAGGAGCATCTCTCTGACTTCGCAGAGAGGGCTGAGAAGTGCGCAGAGGCAGACGGGCAGAGGCAGGCGGCGTCGGGGTATCACAGCGCTGGTGGTGCTGGCAGAGCACGCTGAGTGGAGACAGGGGGGGAATCTACTGGTGCTGCTGATCCTGGTGTCCTTGGCAAAAGCTGCCTGAGAAGGAGAGAGAGACAACAGCGCAGAAGCCAGGATCCCGCCAGGGGGGCAGCATTTTACAGCGACAACGAAGCGTGGAGACAGCTGAAACCTGCACACACACACACATACATACACACACACTCACAAACACAGATGCACACAGCTGAGTGGGGAGGGACAGTTAGTCACACACTGCATTTAAAAGAGTCACCACAACCATTCTTTTTTCTCTGAAACACAAAACTTAAAAGGAAACAGACACCAAATGTCACATTTTCTTGTCTATGGATGGTGGATGATGGAGGGGAAAACTTCTTGAGAGGAATTTCTGTTTTAAGCAGGACTCGCTGCAGAGATTTTCACACTAAGAATAACTTTCTTTTTTGGGGGGAGTTGAAGGTTTAAACCCCCTATCTAAGCACAACACAAAATAACCTCTATTCTTAGTCACAGAAATTGAGAGCGGTCTTTGGGACCACTGAGATGCCTCCCCCTGATTCACTCTGAGCAGTAAGTGGATTATGACGGCAATATTTTGGGATTTTTCTTTCACTTGAGAGGAAAAAAAAAGAGAGAAAAATATATCCATGACTGGTGGATTTACGTCTGTCAGAGAAGGAGAGGATCCCGTGCGTTTTCTCCTCTCTTCTCCTGTGGATTACAGATGGGCTTTGTGATCCCTCACTGCCGTCTCATGGATGATCGCTCGCTGCCAGTCATTAGGATAAAGTACAAAGAGGGACACAAGTGAGTATTCAGCTGGATTTTTATCTCTGAAGGCTTAAGCTTGTATGAGAACAAGGGTGTTGAAAGTGAATCCGTAATGAGAACATATCGCGGCAGCTTTTCCCCCTTTCAACAACAGAAAATTTAACTTATTGATTTAACTGCTGTGTTGCATTGAATAAATAACCATCAGGGTGTAAATGGTAGACACACATCCTGAGATTAAGTCATTCTTATAATAGTGAACCTACATGTTTGCAGACCATTTGCCAATGAACATAATTTACTTAATGAGAGGTACTGTCTACCCAGCAGGTGGCTTGGGCACGACCAGAGATTGATTGAAGTGATCTGTGTGAATCCTATTAATGCTTCCTGGGTTCTGGCCAAGGCAGAAGCAATGGAGGGGAACACCGCTGTCTAGCAGCACTATCTGATCTGCCTCCTCACTGGACAAACTGAGCTCCCTCTGCACTCCCTCCCCAACAACACTCCTCCCCCTCCTCTCGTCAGGGCAAGGATGGTACCTCCACCTCCCACCAACAAGCCCCACGTGTGCCTTTCCACCATCCTGATCATGAGCAGCATGGCGCTGATTGATGCCTATCTGGTGGAGCAGAACCACGGGCCACGCAAGATTGGCATCTGCATCATGGTGATGGTGGGAGACATCTGCTTCCTAATTGTCTTGCGTTACGTGGCAGTGTGGGTGGGTGCTGAGGTGCGCACAGCAAAGCGAGGCTACGCCATGATCCTCTGGTTCCTTTACATCTTTGTGCTGGAGATCAAGGTCTACTTTGTGTATCAAAACTACAAGGCAGACAGGAAGAGTCTGGATGCTCTTGCAAGGAAAGCTTTGACGCTGCTGCTGTCTATTTGCATCCCAGTGCTGTTTGTGGTGCTGGTTGCCATTGACCATATGGAGTATGTCCGAGCCTTCAAGAAGCGTGAGGAGATCCGAAATCGTCTCTTCTGGGTGGTGGTGGATCTGCTGGACATACTAGACATCCAAGCCAACCTGTGGGAGCCCCAAAAGAAGGGGCTCCCTCTGTGGGCGGAGGGCCTGATGTTCTTCTACTGCTACATCCTGCTGCTGGTGCTGCCCTGTGTGTCCTTGAGCGAGATCAGTATGCAGGGCATCAACATTGTGCCCCACAAAATGCTCCTGTACCCCATCCTCAGCCTGGTCACCATCAACATCATCACCCTCTTCATCCGTGGGGGGAACATGATCCTGTACAGGGACGCCAGGGTGTCTGGGATCCTGATAGGAAAGAACATCCTGGCCATCATCCTAAAGACCTGCAGCTTCGTCCAGTACAGGAGACAGTTGCAGAATGCTTCTCCTGCCTTCGGGGTGGAGTTGCAGAAAAACTCGGTGGCCCACGCCCGTCCTGCCCCAACCCCTCCTCAAGTGGTCATGCAGGACCAGACGCCCCTCCCCGAGGTGACGACATGTGAGCACACATGACAGAAGGATGACGTGAACCCTGGATATGTCAATATGAATATATATGACCCCCAGGATGCTGGACAGGCACAATGTTCCATGGCTTTTAAGGCACGTGAACATTCATATGAACACACAGGAGATCCAAATCTTCACTGATGCTTAATGGCACATAGGACGCTGCAGACGCTTAGCGAGGATAGAGCAGAGCTGTATCCAAAGCTGTCATGGTGCAAAAGTACAGAATCACTTGTGACTTTGGTAAAACATTTCCCTCAACGAAGTCAGTTAACTGTGTATTTTTTATAATTGTACAAAAGAAAAAAAAAAAGGCCATTACTGCAAGATTAGAGGATATATTTTTGAATTGTGCGTGTTGCATTCTAATCTTAAATTTAAGGGTCTGTGTGCTGTGGTGTGTATTTCTGTTGCTCGAATGTCCTTAGTAGTCGAGGGCTTTTAACATGTGAAAGTCAGAGGGAGCAACCGATGAGAAAATCAAATTAATGAGAATGAAAATGACAGTTTAAGCAGTCTCTTGAAAGAAGTGTGTTTTTATATGTGATTCTTTGATAAAGTATTGTGTACAAGATCAAGGCTTCCTTGCTCTTTCACTGGCTGTAAAGTTCTTGAAGTTATTGAAACAGTTGAGTATATTTCATATTATTAATTAAAATGCAGCAAGTTTTTGTTAAATTAACCTGGGTTTCAAAAGAAAATGGACTATGATTTCTTTGCTCCAGTTCAGTCCACAATTAGAGGATACTTAATGGCTAAAGTGATGCCTTTCCAATGTCATTCATCATGGGTGTGATCGTTAGGTTTGAGGCAGCTTGTTTCCAACAAGGAGGGGAACATTTTAAATGAATTCTCTGTGCGTTAATAGCAGTTTGATCACTGCAAACAGTGATTATGGTCCTTTAGCCATAGGACCAAATACACAGCTAAAGGGCAACGTTGCAGATGGATAAATGATCCCCAAATAACAAACCTGTTTAATATCCTCCTCAGGCTTCGGGTGACTATCTGTTCAAGTGCTTAGTGGCAGTTCATTGTAAGAACTGTCATTTTGTTCTTCACACAAAAGGACAAAATGGATACTTTGGTCCAGTGATGTGAATCAAAACAACAGCCAAGAAAACATCACATTTTCTAATATGACAAATCTCTTTCTGTCTCAAGCAAGCTCTTTTCTCTCCATCACCACCAGTTGAGTCAGAGCTGGACTTTTTTTTTTTTGCTTTTCAGTAACAGACATTTTAGTATCTTCCTAATAAAAAAACAGAGAATAAATGTCAAAAGCAGAAATAAGGCAGTTGAGAAATATGTCGGCTAGGAGGAGGATCTCTACTGTGTTAGCTTTTGCCAGTGCAGCCAGAGATGCAAAGACAAACTGAACAATGAAATCAAATTATTTGATATGATGCAGTGAAAAAGGTCAAAAAATAATCATGGCAAAGCTTCGATGTTAAAACTTGAATTACATTTTCACAATATGCTCCTTCTCTTTCACTCAGGTTACTTTCCTGTGCATAATCTTTCTCCCACTACTGACTGCTTGCATGCTTTATAGCGGACTGGCTGTCCATGTTTGTTAAAACCCTGACAGTGCAGAAGCTGGTCCAACATTTTCATCTGTGCACAGCCCAACTACAACAAGGTGGCAACTAACGGTGGCACAAAGCAGGCTATCACATTAAGGCTGCTGTAGCCAGCAGTATTTGTCAGTGCTGATGGCTCATAAAGTTACAACCTCAGCAATTTTCACATTATGATATACTATTGTTTTTACAGAACTGTGGCAATTAATGCAAATATGCTTCCCTCAGAGTTATACTGAATGTGCTGAGTGATAAATTCAGTAAGTATGAACAGTTAGAAATATCTCTCTTAAAATTGCCTGCATAGCAGGTTTGCTCGTGTTTCACAAAAAACCCATTAAAAATATAACTTTAGTGTGCTCCACCATCAATAGAACAATTTGCATAGTTAACACACACTGTTACTGGTCTTTCAAAAGATAAATAAGTCTTAACTCTGAATGTATCGTCATGTCTTAAAACACACTTCGGATACAAATAACACACTAGGAAATTTGTGCTTGGGCTTTCAGGTAACTCAAAAGGTCATTTATCTCTCTCTGAGTGGTGTAATAGATGTTAGGTGTGCCAGAATTTTTGGATAAAGGGTTTAGGAACTAACTTATCAACAGAATATGATGAAGTAACAGTTCTGATGTTATGTCGGATAGGTCTATGTATTGTGTTGCAGAGATATCCTCTGAGGTTAGCATCCTGACCAGCAAGCCCCTGAACAAAGCTTGCAATACCACTTAGTACCTCAAGAGGTGATAGTGAGTTTGCTGAGACAGTGCGATCAGATACCTTTCACAAACTCTTAGCTCCACACCCAAAAGTGATATTTTAGTGTCCCCCAAGGAACCAAACATGCAAAAACACATTATAAATTTCCCTCAGATGTACATATATAAACCTCTTACCACCTCCTAACAAACTTGCACTGTGAAGAAATAGAAGCAGTAAGGAGACAGACCTCTAATCACTATGTAAACTAGATTTGGGGTGTTGCGATGTACATAAAGTACATCACAGCAAAAATCAAATTTGCTGAGTGTCATGTTGTTTCGTACCACCTCATGAAATATGTAGACACAATTTTATATGCACATATTGAATTTGAGCTGAACAGACCAGTGAAGAAAAAAAACTATTTTGCTATTTTAATTAGGAAAATGAATTCATATCATAGTGTTGTTTTGCTTTCTTTCCTGCCAATTAAAGACTAATTAAAAATGGATTTGTTGGTCGCAACCTTAAATTTGTGAAAAAAAACTACACAAAATAAACTCACAAAGTGTCAAGGAAGGAACTTTTACACCTATCTTACACTTTTTTGTTAACCAAACAAAGATTACTTTATTTACCTTTAAGTTAATTGAGAAACATGATTAATTCTAAAAAGAAACCAAATAAAATTTACCTGATTTTAAATGCCCCTGAGACATAACGACAGAATTGACTAATTATTAATATTTGTATTTTAAGAACACACACACACACCCCCACACCCACACTCACTAGAGGATTCAGTTCAGAAACAGGTTCACACAGCTGCTAAACAGTTTCAGACTGCTGGTTCCAGAGCTGTGGGAACTCACAGAAACTTATGTGATCAACATGATTTCAGAAAAAAACAAACATAGATGGTCTGTTGTCACCAGCCTGTTCAACTTGTGTGTGATATATTATGCAACGAAAAAAGGAAAAAAGAGAAATATTTCGACAAAGCCTCGATGAATCAAAATGGCTTGTGTGTTTTGAGAGTGATCTAGAGGTGAGTCTCAAATGGGGAGCTTGAGCAGGCTAAAGCTACAAGCCAACAAGTGCACTATATTTGTCCATTTGGTGACACCTTCCTGTCAGCACAGTCACTGGGTCTCAGCACAATATCCATCTTTGTTCCTTTCATAGGGTTTCAATTTGTAAACAGGAATGACTTTTGATATAAATGCTTTGAAATTAAGAGGCTCTGATCTAGTCAGCCACTTTAAGAACATGTCTGTAAGCCCTTCATGCTACAGGATCATTTAGGCAGATAATCTACTCTGACCAGCTACCCCGCATTGTTGAAAGGGGAGAATTGGACTCAATGTCTGCCGATTATCATCTAGTGTAGAGCCAGCTTAATTGTGAAACACACTCCCATGCACAGATTCCTCTTCAGGGTCAATAGTGCACCTCTCCAACCATACAATGCATGAGGGCAGAAAACATCCTGAAGGAGTGGCAGCCCACTGGAAAGCTTCAAGGGCTGATTGACAACTTGTAGCTACAGGTAGCATACGACGAATTACACAGCTTTTGCTACATGCGTGTGCAGTCGAGCTCTCTCAGTGATTAGGATGAAAGTTAGAAGTTAATAACTTTTTGTGATTTTTCTGTTTCGGGTAATTGAAAATTGCTAATCAGCACTTCTGAGAAAATGGACATTATCGACCCCTGTGCAGTCATCCGCTACCTCCATCTCAAGGGCTCACCCAAGGAGGTCCGTGAGGACATATAGGCATTACTAGGGGAGGGCGCCCCTTCTTACAGCTTGGTGAAAAAGTTGGATCCGAAGGTGGCAGAGAGAAATGACTGCACAAAGGCCAGTGTTGTTTATTTTCTCAGACAGTGCTGGCTTGCAATGTTTAATTACCCGAAATAGAAATTCTATAAAAGCCATTAACTTAAAACTTTCCACATAATCACTCAAAAAGTTAAACCACATGTGTATGTAAAAAAAAACTGTATAACTCATGTTCTTCTGTTTGAGGCTATGACCTTATCAACCCACTCTCATTAGAAACAGACATGCAAACATTTTCACTTTGTGAGGGAAAAAAGAACGTCTCTGGAAATAGAACATTGGAAGCATGTTATGCAAATTGATACTGAGTTTCAAACACAAGTGCCTTTCGTGGTGATGTGACATCTGCACTACAGTGACACCCTGCGAAGGCCAGTATTCTTCAATTCCAAGTCTCATGAGTGCTTTAAATTCTGGAGGCTTAACAACCTCCAGCTACATTGATAAAACAGTCATAAGCATAACAACACATTTTGCATTTGATTGAAAATTATGCAATGAACTAATTGAGCTTATTTGAAAGACTTTACTTGCTATACTGAATGTGGATCATTTAGTCTGTTATACTAGACATTAGGAGAAAATCAGGCAGTGCACTGTCACTGTGGCTATCACTGTTTCTGATGTGTTTACATCTGGCATATTTTATAAAAAGGCATTACTGTTCATCAACATTTGTTCGATTGACATCTGCTTTTAGAATCAGCAAAGCACTTATTATTGGTGTAAAACACATGTTCATATCAGTGTTTTTTCACCATGTACAAATTGTTTAAAGAACAAAAAGATGAACCACTCTGGGAGCCACAAGTGTGCCTTTAGGCAGGCACCCAACCCAATGTACCACACACACTCCTGCTCATCACCCTCAGCACACTGCCAGATTCTGAATGAATGCTGCATTCATCCAGATGACCATGTTTTTTTGCTTTGCACTCTCAAATGTTAATAAACTGGGAAGGCTGTTGGATGCACCTCCACACTTACCGCATTAACACTGACAAAGCGGCCTGTGCCAAGCAAGCAAGACAAACGGCTGCAGTAAATTCACAGCTAGACCTTCGGCAGTCTTGGATGGCAACAGAGTCAGGAAACAAATGTATTTTTCATGGAAGGTATGTTAGAGCACGAGTAGAACAAACCAGCACAGAAAATGAATGTTTATCAAGTATTGATTCACTTGTCTGGAGGGTAATAGATTTTAAAAGTAAAAATATAACCCTCTAAAAACAAATACACCAGGGATTTTTTAAGAATTTTTAGATGAAGCACAACAAAGCGTGCGATGCTGCTGCACTGAGTGTATTTAATGCCTCTCTTGAATGCTGTAACTTAAAGCTCCGTGCATCTCTCAAACAGTGGAGTGGTCAGTTTGCATGCTAATGACTGCTTTAATCTAAAATTTAGATGCTGTGCACATGAACTGAGCACAGAAAGGTCAGGAAGTTATTTTGCAGAGTCTAAGACTGATCTAATTCCTACTAAACATACTATATGTACACACATTTTTCAAGTATGTGCACATTAGCTCCGGGCAACATTTAACACCCTCGAACAATTTCGCTGAACAGTCGCAATTATCTACTCCTGAGTCAAAACGTTTGTGCAACTTATCTTTTTTTTTTTTGAGGGCACTCAATCACCAAATTACAGCCAGTGTAATTACAAAATGGTTTCCTCACATATACCCCTTAGACATGCATGTCTGCATTTTATGGGTGGTGATCTAGATGCACAGTCGCCAGTAGCTGTGCCCCTGTTACAGGGAAGGGCTCACTATCTTGCTCATGCACAGTTTGGCGAGGATTAACAACAGCTGTGAAGTGTAAACTCGACGGAGGATCAAGCCTGTGACTCGCAGCTACAGTTCCATCTTTCTAGTAATCAGGTCACTCTGCTGGACTGCCAGCAACTTTTCTGTCGTGCCAACAGGGGACCCAGGCGTCGGAGATGAGAGCAGGTCACTCCAAACGCTGTGGAGTGCTGAATGTAAATGTGAGTTATGGAGAGGTGTTTCAATATTTAAACTCGCTGGCAGTTTCTGGAGATTTAGCATATAAATTGGAGCAGTTCTGCAAGTTTTCTATCAGGCGTTGTTGACCTATAAAAGATTCAGATGGTTTATGATTGTCTCTGTTGCTTACAGGGCTTTTTCTCAAGCACCCATTTATACATAAAGGCATTAGTCAAGTCCCTGAGGACCTAAAAGAACATTTGCTGTGTGTTGAACCTATAATCTCTAGAACAGACACTGATGACTACTTTTCTGTCACTGTGTTTTTATTTATTTTGTAAACCATTTGTTCTTCACTTGGACTTTAAAGAGAATTTAATTTGAATTGAATTTGATTTTTTTATTACAGTTCATTCATGCAACAAAAATATATATTATAATCACTGAAATATTGACAATGACACAAGCTAACATAAAGTATAAAAAGATGATCAAGAGGAAGAAGTTTTTCATTCCATCTTCAATTTGAGTCTTTGTTGAAACCACTCAGTGAGATATTTCACCTTGTGGCAGGAACCGTATTGTCAGTTCCTCCCCCTGCAGCTGGTCAAGTCTTCTCTACAACACCTGTCAGTCATTCTGATAAGCTGTCAACCTTGAGGCAGCATTCAGCCCAAGGCTGAGAGAAGTGCCATCAAAAAACCAAGACAGGCATTAATGAAACAGATGGTGAGTGCAGGCAGATTTTAAAAGAAACAGCAGCAATTTCTTACCTCCTTCCTCCGTTTTGCTACGACCGACCTTTGCTATGCCCCAAAATCGGTCAATGCCAAATGCAAATCCTGCCCAAAATGCCTTGGATTTTGTTGAAATGCCAGTCTGTAGTACTTTTTCTGTATTGGTGAGGGCCAGTGTTGGAGGGACTGCTATTTTTGCATTCTAATGAGGCGAATCTGGCATTTTAATTTTTCCTCAGCATGCCGCTGGCATGACAGTGTCTCCAGCCAGAAAATTATAACTAAACATTCGTTGTTGGTTGGAGGTGGTTCTCAGCTGGGTCCTGAATGATTAAATGGAGCCTCACAGAGGAGGTGCGATATCCCTCACAATGAATCCTGGAGCATCCTGGGTAAAAGAGCAGACGCTGTGATGTGCAATACTTATTACTTTATTAAAAATATCTGTGAATGCACTAAATCAAGGTTAAATTAAAAAGCACTTGCAAATGATCTGTAGACTATTCTAATGTCTATGCTTTTCCATTAGAAGTCATGTCAAACAACTGAAATATTTCTTTGACTTTAGGCAAACCTAATTACATGTTTTCACACACTGAATGAATCCCAGTGTTATAACCGTCTGTCACTTAAAAAACATCAGCAAATGTTTTGCTGACTGATGTGTTTGTCATTCCAAACAGGTGTTACATTACTCTTTAGATGAGCATGTATATGTACTAATGTAAACCTTTCCTCAGACAAATACATTGACCTTTAAAGCTGTGTGATTACGCAGTAAATGGCAAAAAAAGTAAGTTGATAAAAAAGACAGGCAAACACATTTCTGAACCTCATGTCATTTATCACTGACATTTTGACATGTCATTATAGGAAGAGCACAGGTGCAAATAATATAATTTATGGGGGGTCATGGCTTTCAGGGAGGCAGGATGTTGTCATTATTAACAGCTGTGCTTTGCCTTCAATGACAAACCAAGTTGTCTGTTGTAAAAAAAAGTCTGTTTTGTTCACTAAAATAGAGTGACAAAAAAATTATTGAATGTGTCTTTAAAATGTGTTCTGGTGAATAAAACATGGCTGATTTCATACACTGTCTTTAAACAGTGACATGTTTAAGGGAAAATTCTTACAGAAAGCAACTGCAGAGCTCGTCTGTCATATACTCCTCTGTGACACCCTGATGCGCACTCATCAGTCAAAAATCACCGCAGGGGTATTTGACCTAAAGCCGACTGCCGACCTGTAGATCGAGACAGCTTATCAGAGGCTCAACCAGGGACTACGAGGTCCATCTCCATCAGTTTAACAAGTAAGAAACTGAAACGGAGGAAGACATGAGAAGAACTAAGATGAAGACTACGTTTTATTAACACTATGCAATGTATGGGTGAGTACCAAATATATTCTACTGGTACTCAAAGAGTACCTGTGTAAAAAAGTTGCTCCCCTGCCTTTAAAAGCCTACTCTGCAGCTCTACACAGCTGTTACACAATGCCAGTTTGTTCTTTTTATAGTTTGGCCTGAATGTAACTTTATTACTGTGCCTCACATCTCTCATCAAACCCTTCAAGCTGTTCCCACAAACTTAGATAAGCTGGGTATTGACTACTTGTGCAGCAAAAAACAGAGCTGAGGCTGGTGAAAAAAAGTCCACCAGCTAAAGACCCAGATGTTTTCCTCCATGTGAAGACCGAAAACAGATCTAAAAGGTCAGTGAATATTGGACTGTGCCTCAACCTCCATGCCCTTGATTTTCACCGCACTATATAGCACCATGAAACGGCCATTTCTCATTTTTAAAGCCTGCGGATTTTTTTATTTTTAATAGGGTGAGTAAGTCACATGAAATCATAGAATTAGAGAATAAAAATGAGTTAGGAATCAATAGAGGAGCATTAATTCAGACTGTTTGAGCCTTGTGCTTCTGCTCAACCAATAATTATTAATAACTGATTTCCACCTCACAGTGACGGTTTTCCCCACCAACTAATCCACCTTTATATAGTGATGGCTCTTCAACCCAGGAGTCTGTGATTTATAGAGGGGATTTCAAAAAATATAGAGCAAATAAACAATTTTGTTGAATTTTGTTAAACCCTTTATGTGAGTATTTAAATGTTTAATTTTCATATTAATTCAAATGGCATAAAGTTTTAATATGACAAGACAATAACAGTGAGAACTGGTTTGTTCTTAGTGCTCTGAATGTTTCTTTTGGTGATAAAGCCTGAAAATAGAGAACCTCTTATCCTAAGCAGAAAGAGGACTGACAGGCTCATCATGTTCATACGTGCACAAACAGATGGGTCCAGATGTTGCTCCACAATTCTACAGCTGCTGCTTATTAATAATCAGAATAACCACATCACTCCTCAAAAAGTAGATTGATTCAATCTGCTTTTTTGCTTTGGCAGCTTCAGAATGTTTGGTTAGCTGTATTCTACCTGTTTATCAAAAGTTTTCACTATTATAATCTAAACTTGGTTCAAATGTATTTAACAGCATCCATATTTGCTCTGTACATCACACCTTATGTGTCCTTGTTCCATTATATATCAGGAAAGGCAACTACAAAATGTTCTCATCCCAGCTCATGAAATGTCAACGCTGCTTTGTCACATCTCTTGGTCTCTCATACAGAGACATGAGGTACCTTTAAGTGTTTGTGTGCAACAGTCTTTCTATCAGAATGCTCTGTTACTCATGGTTAACAGTATGAATCATTCAATACTTTGCAGCAGTTGCAGTTTGGCACTAAAACTCCTTGATTTGATTAAAGAAGAAATAAGAACTTGGTTAGGTTTAGAAAAAGATCAACATAACTTCAGGTTTACATCAAACAAGGTTACTAGTCGAGTGTTTTTTCTTACTCTTTAGGTTTTACTTGGTTTCACAGTTCTTAAATTTGCTCCCCTTGGCAAAAGTCCCATGTGTAAACCACAACTCTGACCCAGCCTCCATTCCCTCTGTGACTTTGTTGCACCCTCTACTTCATCAGGTGGAGCAGTTGCTGTTTTCGTCTTAAAGCAAACATTGATCACTGTGTTGCTGTCACCGTGTTTGTTGAAAGCCAAGTGTGTCTCATTCAGGAGCCAAATTGTGCCTTTGTGTGAGGCACTGAGGGGCAAAGAGTTAGTATTAAACAACCTGGGAATGAGACCAGGCTGCCTTTTAGTATTTCATCTTTTTTGTTCCAATAAATGCGCCCCCTATCTATACATCAACTGAAAAGCCTTTGTTTCTCCATTTTTTTATGTAGATGAAGCTAAATAGCTAATTAGCTGGTGGAAAAAGTCATCATTATTCTGTTCAGAGTTAAAGCTTAAGTTTCTTTGTCTCTGTGACCCAACATTTCCCATTAAAGGCTTGGGAGAAAAGATGCATATCTGATGCAAACCTAAATATATTTTTTCTTCCTTTTCATTATCGAAAAAATATTTAAAAATCACTGTGGCGTTACTTTTGACTGCAAAAAGTAGGTCTTATTGTATTTTGATATCAGTTGGACTTAAATTAACAGCAAGCTGAATATAGCAGCATCTTAACTCTGTCTGGTTGTAATTCAAAAATATCCTGATTCATTTTCAACTTGAAATATTTGCTGCTGCAGTCACAAAGCCTGGGGACACTGCATCACTCACCATGTGAGATGAAAGCTCTGTTTGACGAATGAACTGGCTGACCTTGGCTTGTGATGAATCTTGTCATGTGAGAAACTTGCAAATTATTCAGGTTCCATTATTCAACTCTTTTATTATTGCAGTATCACACCTTTTCCTTCTACATTTTCTCTAGTGTGTGACAGTGAGAGATACAAGAGGCTTATGGTTGGGTTAGTTTGAGTTTCTGCTCTTGTGTTGGTGCATGTGGGCGGGTAATCCCTCCAATCAATCTCTCAATCTCTCTGTCCTTTACTTCAAAGTGCAGGAAGTTTGATGGAAAGTAAAGAAAATCTTAATAATACCATTTTCCCAATGGTATTTTACTTTTTAAGGCGATTCTTTTCTTTTTTTAAATGACAAAGGAAAAAAGACATTTTTAAAACAGGAATGAGAACCACAAATGTCTCCATATCTGTTAAGTAGCCCTTGAAGCTGACTTTGTAGAATAACTAGACAGTACTTCAGAGCTGTTGTTGTTTATGGGAGGGCGAACGCCTGTAAACCTTAATCAGACTCAGAGGACGCAGCATTTGATAATCCAGACAGGTTTTGACCCTCGTTAAGAAGAGAGTTTGGCTGCTGATCATTAGAGCAACTTTATTAATGTGAAAAGAAAGGTCAAAGGTGTACCAGCTGGTTGTAAATGGTTGTAATGTACACTGCCAAACTGCCAGGGTGGTATAGATAAAGTACCCTCTGGAAAGAGCTGGGAAAGCAGTGGGGGAGAGAGAAAGTGGAAGATGGAGGGATGTGTGGAGAAGAGAAAACTGGAGGTTGCAGGTGTTTACAGATGGCATACTCATATATATACTTATGCAGACAGAGGCAGCAAGCTGAGCCTTACTGTGGCCACTGGGATGGATGGGAACAAAGGAAAGAAAGATGAGTCACAAGCTCACCGAACAGGAATGACCCCCGTCTCACAGAAATGTCTCCTGGGAAATTGTTTCGCCAAGATAGTGAAGGGGCAGGAGCCCTTTTGCCCGCCATCACCGAACCTGCCTCACTATCGATGGCCATGTGGTGACATTCCCTAACCTTCTTTCTATCTGTGGACTCAGGGGGGATTATTTATAAGCTTATTAAAGCGTAAATTCTGAAACAGTGTTGGACAATGAGTCAGAGGCATATATTAAGCTGCCAAGTTGCCAGGCTGATAAAATAGTGTTGATGAAAGAAGGCAATCATGCACCTCATAATTCGATGAGCAATATACCGCATATATTCCAGATCACAGCAGATTGCGGGTGAAGACTTAACGTACAGAAAAATAATCCATCATATAATATTTTCGGGGAACAATCCCATTACATTGGCTAACATCCTGAATATGTTTTCAGGGTTTTTTATAACATTGGCTAACATATCAATAATGTTTTCGGGGAAAATTTTGTTTATAGAAATAATTCAAATGCTTTTCAGGGACCACTCCCATAATATTGGATAACATCCAGTTCAAGTTTTACGGAAACATTCTGATAACATTGGCTAACATCCTAATAATGTTTTTAGGGGTGCATTCCCTTAACATTTTCTAACATTCACATAATGTTTAAGGTATCATTTTGAAAACACTGGCTAACATTCGGCTAATGTTTTCAGGAAAAATTTTGTTTTAAGGGAACATTATGATGATGTTTTTCAGGAAGCATTCCTATGACATTGGATATTATCCTGTTCATGTTTTCAGGGATCATTGTGCTGATAGAAAAGACTGAAATGCTTTTCAGAGAGCATTTTGATAACATTTGTTTACATTCTGATAATGTTAATGGACAACATTCCCATAGCATTGGCTAACATCCTGTTGATGTGAAGAGAATTTCATTACATTTGCTAACATTCTGATAATGTTTTACTGGGAACTTTCCCAAAACATTAGCTAACATTCTGACAATGTGTACAGAGAACATTCACATAACATTGGCTAACATTC
>JAPZDV010000003.1:7280569-7437759 GCA_029814665.1 Acanthurus lineatus
TAACATTCTGACAATGTGTACAGAGAACATTCACATAACATTGGCTAACATTCTGACAATGTGTACAGAGAACATTCACATAACATTGGCTAACATTCTGACAATGTGTACAGAGAACATTCACATAACATTGGCTAACATTCTGACAATGTGTACAGAGAACATTCCCATAATATTGGCTAACATTCTCACAACATTTACATAGAACAAATAAACAAAATTGGCTAACATTCTGATAATGTTAACAGAGAACATTCCCATAAAATTGGTTAACATTTTTACAATGTTTACATAGAACATTTAAACAAAATTGGCTAACATTCTGATAATGTGAACAGAGAGCATTTCTATAACATTGGCTAACATTCTGACAATGTGTACAGAGAACATTCAAATAACATTGACTAATATTCTGATAATGTGAACAAAGAACATTTCTATAACATTGCATAATATTCTGATAATGTTTTCAGGAAATATTCAAATAACATTGGCTAACATCCTGTAAAGTTTTCAGGGAGCATTCTCACAAAATTGGCTTCCATCCTGTCCTTTTTTTATAAGGAACATTTTAATAATATTTTTATATAATTCTGATAATGTGTAAAGAGATCATTCCCATAACATTGCCCAACATACCATATCTGTTTTCAGGGAACATTCCCATAACATTGGCTGTCATTCTGATAATGTACTTTTAGGGAACATTCCAATGACATTGGCTAACATTCTGATAACATTTTGAGGAACCATTCTGATCAGATTGGCTTACATTCTAATAATGTTTTAAATTAAACATTCCCATAACATTGGCTAACATTCTGATAATGTTTTCAGGGAACATTTCCATAACATTGGCTAACATTCTGGCAATTTTTTCCAGGTAACATTCCCATAACATTGGATAACATTCTCCACATACTTTTTTACCTCCAGCTTTGTCACCCACACGACCTTGTAAAATTTAATTATTCCAGTTGATGTTTCCCTTACAAACCCACATCCATGTAACGCAATTAGGGACAGGAAAGTTGGAAATCAAGATGAAGCACAGTAGATAAAGGGTGGGGGATCTGAGCAATCTGATCAAGATTAGGTCAGAATCTTGGAGCAAACATGTTAAACAGAGGAGACAGGAAATAAATGAGGAGATTTTATGCAGATGATTTCTGAATTTCCTTTGAATGTCTGATCTTCCTTTGTTTTAGAGTTTCAACAAGCAGAGAGATTTTTATTTGTTAATCACTGATTTAAGTTTCAGTGCGAGAGGCAAGAGCATATAGATAGTCATACATAAGGCTGTGTAAAGGAATAGGAATAGACATTTTGGAGAGCAAACTTATTCTGCAGCACCCATAGCTTATCATAAAGACTGGAAACAGCAGGATCTTTCCCAGCAGAAGGGCTGTAAGATTACATGAACTTTTCAAACAGACTGGTACCAAAAGGAGGACTGAATGTGTGGCTGCAGCCAGCAAGCTGTTTGCTTTTCATGCCTAAAGTTACTCTTCTTAATCAGTGACAGAATGTGGGCGAGTGTGGTTTCCTTGTATATTTTTTATAAAAAAATGCATAAAGGAATAATTTCCCACAACATTCCCTGTCAAAACAGCCCCCACCTATCTCTTTCTCTCTCTCTTTTTCATAAATCAGTGTTTTTTGTGGTATAGAAATAAACAAGATGTGTTCAATGATTAGCTTTTATTGTGCATGAATTCCACATCTGACTGTCATTGCAGGAGGTGCTGGGTATATTTGTCAAAATCCAAACTAATGTAGACTACTTTTTGGCTATCCATGCACAACATGAGGTCAAGCTGTTGCATTAACTGAATGCAGACATATGTCACAGTGATAGGTCACTGCCCACCCAAGAAAAAATTTCACGTTACTGGAAAACAGCAAGCCTGGATCTGTCCAAATATTACAAAATTAGTCAACCTGTACCTCCTAAAGCTTGCTTTTTTACACATTATATGCACCTTTTCTGATCCATACCAAAAACAAGTAGAAAAAAATGAAAATTTTCATATGCAAGACAATTTCATGACTGTAGCAACTTGTTCAGAGACATGAGAGTAGCAGCGATCCTCCCATCTGACTCTCTGCTAGAAAGCAAATGAGCACATTTTCCAAAGTGTTGAACCATTCCTTTCAGTTTGTGAAAAACCAAATGAAGCTGCTAAGAAACTTAAAGCAGAAAGATGTACATCACATGAAACTTTGAACTGACAAACATTGGTTCATAAATATCTCGTGTGTGGCATTTGCTGTACTCACCTGACACTGTGAGTAAAATCTATTAACTTTCTACCGTCACTCAGGGGTGACGCAGAATTATTTAGGAAACTCACAGTAGCCTCAAGAAAAGGCTTCTTCGCACTAATGAGATTAAACACAGAAAAAGTCCCCAGCAGCTGCCTCAGTTCAGCTGCCAGCAGGTACTTCATGCCAACCGTGCAGCATACACGGTAATAAGCCGCCATGACACTAAGCCTGTATGAAAAAAGGGTTCGGCTGCATGGTTTCAGATATGAGGAATTAGCCTTGATGTGACAGATCATTGTCCAGATTGAGAATCATGTCAAAGATGATGTTTCAGTCCATGTCAGAGGCCAATACAGTGAAGAAAGTACTGAGGGATTTTGCTGGCAGAGGGGAAGCAGTACCGTGTTTAGACATAAATGTTGGATCTAGCAAGGGAACTTATTTCCTGCTTGATGTGCCATGCTTGCCTGCTGATTATGTGTGTAACGTGAGCCCGGGTTGATGTCAATATGGTATCTGGTAAATAAGGGCTTTTTCACGGCTGTGTAACGTGGAAGGGAGGCTTTGTTGTTACGGTGATGACAACCTCGGTGAGCAATGCTGGCATGAAAACAAGTGCATCTTACTGTTGGGAATTTCAGTGGGAGCTTGAGCTTCTTTTCTGCCTATATTGCTACCCTTTCAATGACCTATTTCTCAGCGAGTTGCAATACTTGATCATACAACATATTCTAATGATGTAATCAGGATTCAACATTTGGGAACAGAGGAATCGTTCGACTTGCTTGAAACATTCTTATCAATTATATTCTATTACATTAACAATACCCTGAGAAAGTCAGATACAAAGACACAAAGAAGAAAAAATGTTTTGAAAGAGAATAAGAGCAAAGTGATTGCAGAAGAAATGTATTGGATATAATTTAACAGCTGGAAAAGATGAATATTGTATTAGACTATGTGATTATTGCTTCTTTTCCATTTCAGATTCAAACACTTTATCCTCTGGTTTTTGAGCATTACACTTAGAGCTAATGACTTAAGTTCTATAATTATAGTGTTGTAAATAAAGCCTTAAAGCAATTACATTAAATACTGCGCAAAAATTTGCTAATGAAACTTGATGATGATTGTGACTGTAATGGTCCATTTTTATGAGCCAGAGCCAAGAAAGTTCCTCACCCATTGCTACTAATAAAACTAATTTTTTAGAAAAATTAAAGGGCAAAATAAATCGTCATGAAATCAATCTGAAAGGCCAGAAGACACAGTTTTTCCTCTATTTTTCTGTTTCTAGATAGGAGGAATTGTTGTGAAATAAGTGTTTTGGCATCAAAACGTAACAGGTTACCCAATTTGAATAAAATATAAAATAACTGAAAAGCTAATCTTGTTTCCTTTTGGCGGAGTGCACAGTGGAATTAATGGGTCGTGAATTCTATGCCAAATTGCAATTTAATGAGTTGAGTCACCCTGACTGTTTTGTATACACAAGTCATTACCACTGACATTGATGTGCTTGTTAACTACTGCAGTATTGTCTCATGCAGTGTCCTGATTGTTTTAATTGTAACTGAAGTCTTTCTTTGGTCTGCATCCTGGCTTAGTGTGAATAACTTTTGAACAAGCCACATGTATATACGCATCTGTGTTAAGATTATCTATGCAGATTCAACAGTGCCCAAACAGTACGGAAGCACCGCCTCATTACCTGCCAGTTTTCAATATAATGAAATTTTGTTAAAGGATTTTCCTCATAAATTTATATGAAAATCTGCTGTTTTGAAGTTTTCTGCAGGGACTGGGCTCTAGACAAAAAGAACAGGTTCATTCAGACAAATAATTGTTTTGCCGCACTGAAAGAAAAGCAACCATATTCCTCAGGAGACGGGACTGCAGAGAGTCTTTGTGCTTTCAGTCATGGATATTTATCCATCCCAACACAAACAATGGCCACCTCACCAGCAGGTCCTTCTGAACCTTTCTCTTTTCTTTGTCACCAATTCTCCCTCTCTTTCTGAGGTTTGGCCCTGCTATCCTCTTGAGCAATCCTGGGCTGGAAATCATTTACTGGCAGTTGTTCCACAGCATCCAACACTGTCAACAGCAGGCTGGGGTGTGGGACTCTGCGCTGGGCTGTGTGTTATAGCTGCCATAAGGTTCTGAATCTGGAAGAGCTCCTGCATGGAGATAGATCTGTGTCTGAGGCGGGTTTGTGGGCAGCTCCAGCAGCCAGCTGTCTGTGTGATTTAACAGTGTGTGTAAATCAAGAGCGAGTCTCTGCTCGACCAGCCACCCTCATTTCAATCTCTCTACAAATCACACCACGCAGGCAGTGCGAAGGGGGAGAGCTATAAAGGCGCCCCAAAATAATCATCCTCCGCAACTCTCTTTCTTATGCTTTCATTTATTAGGTAGATGAGCATAAATCTGACATCCATCATAAAAGACACTAAAAATATGGTTTAGTCTAGGCAGATGACATTAAGGTTTGGCTTGCTTAGTCATCTGTGGTTTTGTGTTTGCAGGTGTCACACACTGTCCTTCACATCAAGTGCAGAAACAGTGGAGCAATATTTGAGGTGGAGGTTGGCAAAATCTGATAAACAGAACAGCAGCGAGGCTTCCACAAACATAGGCTTGTAAGAGACTTTTATTTATGATGTGTAAAAAAAGGTGTTGAATTTTCATATTTGCTTCTTAGCTTAGACACTGGGAAAAGCATTTGATAGAGTGGGCTGGGTGTATTTGCTGAAAAAAAAACAAGACTTAAAAGAATGGGATTCGGAGATAGGTTTGTTAGATGAACTGAAAGGAAACAAAGTCTAAAGTTAGAGTTAATGGCCATTGCTCAGACTTTTTTTTAAGCTGAAATAGGAACAAGCCTGGGATGCTCACTGTCCACAGTTCTGTTTGCACTCAATGTTCAGCTCTCAGGCAAAATCCACAGATATATGGTGTAACTGATGAAGCAGGGATCCAGCATAAGAAAGTCCTATTTGCAGATGACATGTTATTATTTATAAAACACATCCCATCCTCTGTCCCTGCATCTGAAAAAGCCCTCTGTATGAAAGAGAAAGGGGAGATAGAATTAAATCTAATTATTGAGGACAGACTTTGGGAGAGTGCCTGTATGAGTTGCTACAAAGGTAATAACAGTCATCTTTGAAAAGAATGAGAGAGGAAGAAAAAAAATCATTTTCAGGAGTCCTTTGATAGTTTCAAGGTTTGATAAATGTTCATTATCAGGTTTATGTCGAGGGGAAATGTGGGAAGACTGGAGATAATGCACATTATCTTCTGGGGCTGTTTCAGGGGTTTTGGCAGGATATAAAAAGGGAGATGTGAAAAATAAGGACAACCATCTCGGTGGATTCTGATTTGTTTTTATTTGGAGAACCACCTCGAAATGTAAAAGGCACAGACCAAAGATAAACAGAGTGTATATAGTGCTTCTAATAATGTCTAGAAAAATTATAACAACTGGAGGGGAGGGCTTTCTGTGATACCAACTCAAAATCAGAGCCAGAAAAAAAGTCTATGCAATTAAATATATGACAGCAAAGATGGACAAATGGTGTCTTTGGGTGTCTGAATGTGTCTCAAAAAGGAAAATGGAGCAGGTGAACCAGACAGCAGGCGGGCAGGATCAAAAGCAAAACTCTTTTGCTGCAAATAACAGAGCCGGTGACTCTACCAAGACTGGCACCTGATGAGAAATCAGGATGAGATACAGGTGGAGAAGCTCAGGTGAGGGGAATGAGATGATGAAACAGAAAAGGAGGCTAATGAGACTCTTGCAGGGCAGATGTGGAGGGAAGCATAAACAGGCTGAGGAGGGGCACAAGAGGGGAACAAAGAGCAAATGTACAAGAAAACCCAGAAAACAATAAAAACAAAATGAGGGTATAACAGAACTATAGGATGTGGACAGTGTGTGTTTGGAAACATTTGGCTGTTTGAACAGTGTTCTATGTTGCTGATATTGAAAATGAATAAAGTTTAAAAAAAAAAAGAATTAGCATATCTCTTGCCACCAGCCAACCACTGTTGAACTAGATATTAGACTGAAGCATTGCCAGGGAGCAGGCAACGTGATGATTCACTACCAACAGATTAATTCACTGCTCTACTGAGGGAGTCACATAAGCACCCAGGGAGGAAACAGACTATGAAGGCCACACACACTTCTGACAGCTCTCACAGAAGTATAAAGATGCTCAGAAACAATTAACTGCACTAGAGCTGCCACACAGCACCACAGTGTCAGTGTTTAAAAAAAAATAATAATGCCAGCAGTATTTTATAAGCTCCTCATGTCCCTCCTGTCCCAGACCACTGATTATCAAGTTCCACAGCACAGAAAGCGGTTTCACTGCGGTTTATCAATGAACAAAACCAGTTTAATATTCAAATAGCGCAGAGAGAGAAAAATTGAAAAGTAATAACCATTTACAGACAGCTGTTAATAAGAAATTCCAATAAGTCTAGAATAAAATAAAACTGTGTTTTTCTGTGGAGACAAGCAAAGTCCAAACATGAAGTCAGAGTTCATCAGTATTCTTAAGGAATGGGTCCTGGCATTAATGAATTCAGGGAAGCATCCACTTTGTCAAATGGCTTTAATAGAGGGCTTCCCATTTTCATGAATAGTCTGTTATAGATTTATCTGGATGGAATTGAGACGGAGTTACTCTGGCACTGCAAATCATCTGCACTGAGATGCTAAGATTGCTCTCTGCTTGTCTTCCAAATTGTTTTTGGGGGCACTTAAGCTGTGCATGATCTGACAGTACTTCCTCCTGTAAGATCGTAGTATCATATCCATATGCATGGTACCTTATGCACTTTCGGGGAACAAGTGTGTAAAGCAATTAAATCGGTGTAGAAAATGAAATACACATCTCAAGTGCAGGGGGGTGAGCACCTCCTTACAAGACAATCTGAGTCTGAACAAGGCGTCCTTGTTAGGCAGTGATTTGAATTTAAAAAAAAAAGACTTTGACAAAAGACTTGTGCAGCACGACAGCTATTAAAACCATGCAGAGCAGTTGTTAGGCATGTCAAAGGATCAATTACAAATTGAATTAACAATTCATGTGTAGGTGCAGTTTTAACAAGAACTCGGTACTAAATCCTTTTAGACCCTAAGAGGTAATTCAAAAGCAGAGACACATGGATGTAATCCAAAGCCATTTTTTATTGAGTGGTGCTCATACATGCCCATACATGGCCAAACCTAAGTGCAATGTAGCAAAGTCTGTGCCAAAATGATGAGGACAGTATAGTGTCCTTTAGGAAAACTGCTGAGTTGCTGCTCCTATAACAGCCTGATCATATGTCCACCAACTGGACCCCATTAACTACAGCACAGTGTCAGCACATTTGTCAAGTTTCCTGCAAATTAAAGCAAATTAAAAAAATAGTTTATTATTATTAAAAAATATTAAAATTGCTGGATTTATTGAAGTTCCACCCTATAGGCTAACACAGACGAATATAAAGAAAACCCAGCTGTAGACTCAGAAATATCCCCACTCTCAGACATGCCCAACAAAAAAATCTTATTATAAGGTCAATTAAAGCAGTTTTGCAGGGTTCCTATTTTGAATGGCTTTATATTCTAATGGTTTTTCTGTTATTTCATCCACCTTCATAATGCTGTATCAAGCACTCACTGTAAAAGAGCCTAAATCAAACTTAGTATGTGTAGGAATGTCCAAAACTTGGTATTTTCATTTACCTTTTTAACTGTCCAGATTGAAGGTTTAAGTGGCATCTTGCAGTGAAGCTGCAGAATGCCCATGACTGTATAACTTCACTCCAACTCCACTTCAGGTATGTATGCAACTTATGGTGGCCATGAAAATGTGAAAGACTGAGCTTCTGTAGGAACCTGGTTTGACTCTGTGAAAGAGAAACCGCTTCTTCTGCAAATATTTAAGGCTCATTCTTAGGCAATGAAAACGCACAGATTCTTCTTTTTAGATGATATTTTCCATTTCTGCTACCCGATCAAACAGATCCTCCTAAATCCTACACACTGGGCCTTTGAGTTGATATGGATAACTTGATAAGGTTGTTTATAGAAGAATGAAAAAGATGCAGTGCAGAGTTAGCATTTATTCCAAGTGTTTGAGGCTACAGATTAATTCACTGCTCTAGGTGCAGGTGTAGTTTCCCCTCTCCTCTTAGCTATATCTCTCCAATAACTCCTGAGGTGAAATGTCTGGCTCTTCAGATGGTAAACGCTCTACTATGTTCACCAGCTAGTATCTTACTTTACTTTCATTTGGTGCTGGGCACAAAATGTAAAGTGAAAATCTAGAGGCTCGTTGCCCAAAGCTACAGAAAACCAATGGCTGAAAGATGCTTTGTAGAGCTGAAGGGAACCCACAGAGTTTGATGATAATTCTCTGTGGTTTTGTCACTACAAGCAATATCTTTGACCTGTCTGTCATCATTCGATCCAGCGTAAAACACCAATTACTGCATCTTACATTTTTTGCCCATATCCTTTACAGAAAACCACATAATTTGAAAAATTCACCTGCAGTCACAACATCACAAAAGCCTCCACATACAAAACCAAACATGGAGAAAACTGTAAAGTCATACAGTGCTTGCTGGACATGTCAACTACTCAGTATGAGCTTGTTTTGCAAAGAATTTGAGGCACAAAACCCCATGTGCCATGGAGGTTGATAATGTGCTATTAAAATGCAGAATCTTGCAGTACTTGGCTCTGTGACTCTCAGGAAAAAGCCAACATTACGTCCCAATGGTTTCAGTGGAAACATGGAATCTCAATATTCCAGGAGCTCCGTCATAACTAATTTATTCACTCACACCAAAACAACAACAACACTAATTAGGAGAGTTCAACTCAGAACTGTTTGGAAAAAAAGCCCCATTTTAGCAAAATGCTATAATAAAATGTTTTATTCATTTTCTTAGACAAAAAAAGAGGTTGTGAGGGCAAAACTGTTAGCTGCAAGGACAATATGATTATGGCCACTTAAGAACAAACTCACTTTTATCACATGGGGATATGTAATAATTGGCCAACTTGTTTCCCTCCTCTTTAACACTTTCTAAAGCAAAAGGTCCCCAACTGCACAGACACAATTAGCCTGCAAATTGAGATTCACAGATTGTTCTCAGCGCTTCTTCTGCAAAGCTAATGCCAGAATAATGGTGAGCTGGAGACCAACACACCAACTCTGAAGTGTTTAGAGGCAGAAATTAAGATTTGCTTGGCTGAGTGACTCTGTCTTTTCCATTTTACAGAATATATCTGACAAATTGTTGTGCTATGATGTGTTATAATTTAGATGCTGTTTGTGGAGACCAAAGAAACAACGTACGAGGGCAAGATGACCTCCAGTCAGGAGTTTCACTTTCATCCATACTTCTTTTAAAGGCATGGTGAGGATGTGTCCTACATTGAAGTTTTTTAAGTGTTTAGGGAGGTAAACACATTACTGTTTATTACATAACTAATTATATAACTAATTATGAAACTAATGCCCCCCCAGTTCAAACACATGGGGATTAAAAACAATAACCATATCACTTTGTACTGTTTTGATGCCTTTCCAGCCAAGAACTCCTTGAACAAGACATTTTAAGCTTGACATGACTTTTAAATGACTAAATCATGTTTAATAAATAAAGAAAATACATGAATGGTGTGGTGTCACCTGAGGTGTCAAAGAAGACACTAAGGAGTACATCAGTTTATGGCCTCCAGTTGATGTAAATCAGAAAATTTGCATGACACCAGAACATATTTTTGGGTTGAGAACAGTGGAAATCCCTCCAAGCAACATGCCAGCACTGTTGCACACAAATCTGTCTGAGGGAGGTGAACTCTGCCTGACAAGTGACAGCCATATCATGAATAAAACACCATGTGTGAATAGAAATAAATTCAGGGAAAATCGGAGTCTTGAGTGTGTGATGCAACATGAAGGAACTCTTGGTGGCATCCTAATCTGTCATTCCCAGATCCTCCAGCAATACTTTGAAAGACTAACAACTTCTGCCATGGCTGCCCTTCACTGTCCACTGTTTTTTGGCCCTGTAAGAAACACAAAATTGAAAAGAAAATCTGTTTATTTATCCCATATAGTTAATCTACTGTGCAGTCAAAATCTACTAATTGGTCCAATGTAGGCAGAGTGAACAGAGTCTAAACCCTCCAGAGCTTAAACTGAGGCCCTGTGAGGTAAGGCAGCAGCTGACTGGAGGTAAATGAGCCTGTTCTCACCCTGCTGACATGGCTGGATCCTCTCCAGATAGCACAGCCTTGCACACAACTCCCTCTAACCAAGCTCTGACAGAGACTAATGTCCTAACATTAGGCTGGCGCACCAATTTGACCAAAACCCTGCTATGTTTCTCCTTCTCAGTAATATGGTTTTATATTACAGTGTGTCTTTGCAACACGGGGAAAAGAGTGATGGACACGACTCCCGCTTTCATATTTACTGGCTGTAAATATTTTAGGAGTCGGACCAAAGTAAACACTGGTCAATGTAACAGGGCATAGCCGCACATTTGTCAGTGCATCCTGTGTAATTATTGTTTAGGCTTTGTAGCCAAATTGAGCATTAAGAAAATGCATGAGGCGATGCTGGATTTTGTTTTTGGTACACAGAGAGGTGGGGGGTCATGTTTGTGTATGTGTGTGAGTGTGTCAAACATACAAAAAAGAGGATAAAAAGAGGAAGAAGTGTTTATTTAGCTTCCCCCGCTTTGTCTTTTAATGTTGTTTGTCTATGCAAAGAATGGAAACAACATCTCAAAGTAACAGAGTGAATGAGGCTGTCCTGAAAATGAGTTTTAGGAAACAGATTCAGATTTTTCTTCACATTTGCAAAAATTATGTACATAATGTAATCTAGGGATACAAATACATTTGTATGATATGTATTAAAGTCATCCACAGTATAAGAAAAAGCATTAGCATGCATTATTCAAAAGCTAAATGTCTGTTGTACTGATGGTTAAAAAAGTATCAGACCCTAATCTGCACATAATGAAACTTTATTTAATAACATAAAATACTACAGCTGGAATGACACTGAGACACGACTGAAATGATGAATCTAAAAACAAAGCTACCGTGGCTTCACGCTCTCAAGAGAACAAAAAAAGACTTATCTGTTGTTTCCCGAGGGAAATTAATTAATCAACAGTTTAACAAGAGATATATCTCTGTTTTTGTAGCTAATAATGTGTATCAATTCTGTGACAAATTCAATTTTAAGTAGGCCGCTGTGGTGGAGCACATCATCCTGATGATAAGTCTGCATTACTGACTGAAAAAAAAAGGAAAAATCAGTCCCCAGCATGTTCGGCAAGATGAAGCAATTTCACCACAGGAAACTTGTACAATTTAAAAATAATTACATTGTTGCTTGCTAGACTTTTTACATCAGTCAAGAAACTCGTATCACCTCACTTCCATAAGCACATTTCATCACACTGAGTTGAGATGGATTTGCTCCAAGGTTACCTGAGAAGTCAAATTATCGGTCTGGACCGTGATCAGCTGGTAAGAGAGGAGAGCCAAGCAGTTAACCACATTTTTACTGTCAAATTTGATAGAGAATAGTTTGCAAAAAGCCAAAGCGTCAGCATCTTTTGCATTCAGAATTGCTTGCTAAGTCTGTGCATACATTTATATGTACAGGGGTGTTAAAAAGTCATTAGCAGGTCAGTTGCTGCTCCTGCTGTGGATTTGCTGGTTTTCTATGTTTTTGCACATTCAACAAATTAAACTTGATAGGTTTCGGAGGGTTAACATGAACATGGCTTCGCAGGCTTTGATGTGTTGAGGCTTACTGCCATCAGCTGTAAAGGCCATTAATGTTTAGGGCCTTTGAGGTTCAAATGACATTAAAAACAGGATTTGAGACAGAAATTAATGTAAATCCAAATGTATTTTTCCTTTTGCATATTTAGAAGATTAAGAGGAATCAAAGAGTTTTTTGCCAAAATGGTTTCCAAGTTTATTTTATTTGTTCTTTTGCAGCAACACATGGTCAAGACTACATGCTGATCTGCATTCAATACCAAGCCGGCTTGTTCCGTTAATTTAAAGTAGAACAGTGGGATTCAGGCCTTCACAGCAGGTTTCATTGCAAGTTCATCAAATCCTGACTCCATGACACATCCTTTGATGCAGAAAGTTCCTGATAGCATCTGTATGTGATGCACTGGGCTTTCAACAAACTTCAATATAAACGCAACCACATCAATGCCAGATACTCTCCACCCAACAGAGTATAAAGAATGAATAAGTCCCAAGAGGGGTGGACGTCAGAGTAGAGTGGTGGATCTGGTATTGTACCGTTGCCAAGGTGACCAAGCTTTAAGACCTCACTCAAAGTGAAACCTAAAGTGTCAAACTGACAATCTTTCTCTAAACCTAACCAAGTTGTTTTGATGTGTAGACCCAACCAAACTGTGTTGAACTCATAAAGATAACCATGTGTGGCTCTTAACTGAAACCCAATCCAGCATTTCTTTTTCCCAACCTAAGCACCTCACATCTTAAACCCTGTATAGAAAGGCTTTATGGATGCAAGGTTTTGCATGTTGCCACAGTTGCTAAGGTGAAACCTTGAGTTTCTGTATAACACAGAGATGAGAGCAGGTCGGCTATTGTTGCATTAACAGAGAGTCCCTGTTTTTTTATGGTCATTATCTGTTTTTTATCTCTAAAAATAAAGACTAAACAAATGTATAGTTGCACTGCTGTTTTTACCTCTTTGTGTTCAGTAGATAAGTTGGCTCCGCAGCCAGTTTTTCCTCACTTTACTACTGTTAAAACAAGGTGTAAATTTCCTATGTCTGTGAAATTCAGCACTGACGCACAGCCTAAAATTTGCATTGTATGTATCAGTAGTACACTGACTGTTATTTTGTACAATCTATACCAATTCCCCATCTTCACTTTCAGATTCCAGCGGACATAGCTGTTTCTGGTTGGAACGTGGCTGCCGGAGCTGATCGAAGCCACTCAAGACTTGTTATTCCACCAGATGCGCCCAGCACTTTTCAGAAGCGTCCCAGAAGTAGCTCGCTGTTCTGCTCCATGGAGAAAACACATCTTCTATTTTTGATGGAGGCTCTGTCAATCTGCAGAGCAGATTCAGCAGAAACAGGCAAAGACAATCTGGTCAGTTTTCACTGAAAAAATAAATTAAAATTAAAAAAAACCAAACAAAAAACACCCTGCACAGACTCCTGATCACTAAAAAAAAAAAAATTATATGACTTTTATATGACAATTTATATGACCATGTGAAGTATCTTAAGTTATGTTAAGTTATTTCCTATGGTAGATACAAAAACATCAGACCAAAATCAATTAAATCTGAGTCAGCAGGCAAAACATTTCATATGTTTGTTTACTTTTCTTATTGTTGTTGCACAGTTGAATACACCAAAAAAAAAACCCTCCTTGCTGTTGTGAGGTTGTAATGGTGTTTTCTAATGAACATCCCTATTAAAGTGTGATCAAAGCTTTAAGCCCAGTGATTTGCTGAGTTTAAATCCTGTTAATACATTAACTTTGCACATATTTGGTCATGAAACAGAGTTTTGGGGGATATTTTGAAATGATGATGATGCTAAAAGAAAAGTTACGGGATCACCAAAGTTACAATTCATTCTGAGAGCACATGAATATTTCATTGCAATCCTTCCAGGTATATCGAAGATTTTCAGACTTGACCAAAGTGACCAGGGGACTGACATTTCCATCTCCAGAGTCACGCAGCCGGTGTGACTAACAAAACACATTTTAAGCACAGTCCTAATTAAAATCACAGACTTCAAACAAATTCATAATATGCAATGCCTCACTATACAAACTATTACAATATGAGCAAAAATATGAGGGAATTCTCTGCTTATCTACAGACCACAACACTAATCTGTCTTGTACTGTAATCAAGTGACAGATGCTGCTGCAGCTCCAATACGACAGGAATTGCAGTCTGACTTAATGGATTAAATGTTTTCTTGAGTTTTGTGGGTTTTTCCATCCAAATATATTCAGCTGCATGATGATAACAGCTCTGAAGCAGAGAAATGTGTGGTTATCACCAGAAATTCACCCCCAGTGCTGCCCTGGGCCTCCCATTATCTGTTTAAGAGAGGCAGAAAGTCCCTTTTGATCATGTTGCAGACTGTCGGGTCTGGCCTCTATTGTCCAAGAGGATTGGTCTATCGTGTGTGTTCTGAGGGACACATTTTCCCTTTGAAAAAAAAACACAACTTGTTTGAAGAAAAAAAGAAAACACAACTTTATATTCTCAGGAAAGTTCTATAAAAGAACTACATAATTACCCGGCTAATAGGTTGCATTTGTCCTCTCTTTCTTTTACCCTGACATCTCATCTGGCAGGAGTTGCAGGGGTTAATGTTCTGCTCTTTTTTTGAAAACAAGTACATTTTTCATTATATAATGTTATTGACCAATAAATAATTGAAAATGGTCTTGAGCTGTACCTTAACCCTCCTTTCCAGTTATTTATTGGCATATATCCTGCAGATCCCCTTCAGTCACCTTTGAACTGAACCTCAGAAAAAAAGAAGCCAAGACAAGAAAAGAAGCTGAGTTTTACATTTGAAAGAGCTTCAGACGGTCCATATATGAGCCTTTCAGGTTACCTTGACAATTATGCATTTGTAGACATTCTCAAATATATTCAAACTGGTGACTGAACCCCATTGTTGACGTTGCAATCATGCTTGCTTTTATATCGTCAATATCTATTAAGTACCTCTGTATAGAATCTTTGCAGACATTTTTGAATGAAACTGCAGTAAATAAACAGATTTTGGAGCTTGAGTAACATTTTAAGTTACAAGCAACTAATGTTCAAAAGCCCTTTATCACAGCAATCATTTTTTAATTGCAAAATTATTTTTTATTTTGTTGCTCTTTGTTAATGTCATTTATGAGCTGAAAACGTTTTTATGTCATGCACTTGTAAGTGACAAAGAGATTAGAAAGCCGCAAATGTTTTATGTCTTTGATATTTGACAGACTTTTTTTTCCTCAATGACACTTCATTCAGAAACAAATTAAAAGTATTTTTCTATTTTTCTCTCTTCTTCCCATCGAATCCTCTATGTAAATACGCCGTATAAATGACAGGTGCATCCCACGATATCAAACATGTCTGACTAATTCTGAATAATTTCCTGAGCTGGGTGACAAATTCTGCCTTCCTCCTGCACTATGCATAGCCGGTGAGCGTAGGCATGCATACAAAGTAGGGTGGAGATTTAGCTTGGCTTGCTGTAGCGTGGCTCCCCACCTCCCTGCAAACCGCCCCTTTCTTCTCTCCACGCTTTCCCTCTCGCTCCAGCTCCAGCTCTCTCTGACATAAAAGGGCATGTCCTCTGAGGTTTCTGTCTGCCCCTCTGTGTCTGTCAAGGCTACATGTCCCTGAGAGACACAGCTATTAAAAAAAAGCACAAAGAAATAGCAAAGTGTGTGTTGGTATGGGAGAGACTGCATGAGATTACTAATCCTCCCACATTCCTGTGAACATCCAAGAGGGCTAACTTTTTAAATTTCAACCAACACGGTCAGTTTGGCAAGAAAACGAGGCTGCACTGCTCATGGTCAATTAGAAGAAGTAAGAACTTGTGTTGATGTAAGTTTACTAATGTAAACTTAAACTGAAACCAAATGAAAATAAGCAGCAAGAAAATTATTAAAAAATGATAGCCTTTGAGAAAAATCTAATTATAAACAGAGCTATTTCCTGTTGCAAAATTCATTTTACAAAATAGTAAAAAGAAAAGAAAAGTAAAAAGAAATGTAAATTATTCAGTGTTGTGTTTTTAATAAGTTATCATGATCATTTTTCCATCATCATTCCTCAAGACAATGTTGCTCACAGCCCCTTCATGGTACATTATTAATTTTTTTATTACATTGTGTTGCATTATAGTCCAATAACAGAAGTGCTTTCTTAGAATGTATTCTGCATTCATATATCGCTGCATGCTTACGAGCAACAGTAGTTCAGGATTGCAGAAAGGCTCATCTTGTTAATAGAAGGCTAGAGGTTCAATCCCAGCATGTCCTTGGGCAAGATGTTGATTAACAAACTGGATATCAGTAACTTGCCCAGTTTATACATACTGATTCAAGTACGTGTAAAGCATTGAATGCTGTTTTGTAATGAAATAGGTCTCTTAGTAGTCAAAAGACTAACAAAGTATGTATAAATACACTCTACAGGGTTTATACCAGGCCCTACCAAATACATAAAAACAAAAACCAAAGCTCATTTAAAACTCAACTGTAGAAAACACACTCTGAAGACCAACAAAAACTAAATTAAAAACAATCCTAAATGTTAAAGCCATGATTAAAAAAACCTGATTGAAAATCCCAAACTATAATGACCTCAGATGGTAGCGACTTACTCATTACCTCACTTGGCCTTTCCTTGAATTCAGCTGCCAGTTTTTAAGAAAATCATAAGCCTTACCTGAATAATTGATATAAAAACTCAGCTGGAAAAGAAAGTTCAGAGCTGGCAATCTGCAGCCTCTTAGTGAAAAGTTTGTACACAAGTCTCGTGCCAAGTTGTGAATCAGTGCTGCTGGCCAAATGGAGACTGTAAGTAACACAATAGTTCAGCACTCAGTTCCTCTCTGCTTCAAGACCTCTAAAGTGTTGTACGATTATTTTTTTACCATGCAGGGGCCGACTGTGGGCTTAATGTGGAGGTTTACATCTGAAAGTTTGAAGTTATTTACAAAAGGCAGGCAGGAGATGGAAGATGGTGGAATATAACCTAAAGGTCCCTACATATATGAACTGTATAGTAGCAACTCATTTCCCATACAGTTACCTTCAATCAATATTATAAAAATAATTCCATTAAAATTATGTCCCATATTTTTTTTTACATAACTTTTACATCGACAGACAACATTGTGTGAACATAAACAATGCACAATTCATTACCCCCCAAAAAATGGAAAGAAGTAGCTTGCACAAGATGCAGGCAAAAATTATTATGTGTGTGTTTGTGTGTGCATGAGTGCATGTGCATGCGTGTGTGTGTATGTGTATTCTTAGTGTGTTTCTTCAGGGATACTTTGGTGTTTGTATTGCCCCTCTTGGCTGTGCAGTGCTTTGCCTTATTTAAATTATTAACAGAAAGTTACTTTACATGCAGACAAATATGTTTCCTAATGGATTCAGACATCATCCAAAAAATTCTGGCTGCGTTGTTAGAGATTTTAAGCTTGGACACATTGGGTTGTAAGCAAATGCCTCACAGCTCTATCAGCAAGGGGGAGAAAAAAACTATTTGAACCGACACAGGTAAAAAAAGATGCAGTTTGTGGTGATGCTTTGTTCATATTTTATGACTATTTCTCCTCAATATGACTCCAACTACATTTACTCCTGGATTCTTTCAGCTGTGAAGAGTTATGAGAAACAACAACAACAACAACAGGAGCTCAGAGTTTAGGAAAACAAAGACAGTCCTCAGCAGTCCAATAAGACGAAATGCTCGTCCCTCTGATCCTCTGCAGAGATGGGCTGACAGCAGGGCCTCAGATGGGTAAACACACACTAGGATATACTGTATATGCTGAAAGGATTTGTCATATCAGAACCACTGTATGTGTGTTTTCTAGAGTTCCAGTTACCTCGGGTCAAATTCTGCCTCAGGCCCTGAAAACAGTGAAACCAGCCTTGTTTGAAAGCCAACAGCTCAAATAAATAAATAAATAAATAAAGGGACAAACCACAAACTCGAATGATGCTCATATAGATTTTTGGTGCTCTCTACCAAAGAGCACACAGCCAGCTTGTTTGGCTGGAATCAAATTTGGTTTAAAATCTCCACAGTGCCAAGACCTTTAATCTGGCAGGAGGACAGGTAACCAAAAAATCTGTCCAACAAAACAAGCTAAATGTGGATCTGGCTTCCGGGTCCTTGTTTTATTCCAAGTGCTTGGTGTGAATCCAAGTAAAGACCAAAAACTGCATCATTGTAAACTTCAGTTTAAAAGTTTAAGTAAATACACCAAAGAACAAATTAAAGAACAGTATTTTAGTCTTGTTAACTTAATGTTCTTATTGTTCCTTAAAATAAACAAGAAATGTGGGTTTTTTTGTGTTGGTTGATATTGCTCTTGTAATTGTTTTCATGCTGTTGGCATAAATTAGATATCCATAATAAATTACAACAGTGAAGGAATATATTAAAAGGACAGATCCCACTTTGTTTCTTTGTCTACTTTATTACTTCTCTATCATTCATCATAACTCAATTTCCTGCCTGCTGCATCATGATTACAAAGTTCATTAATTGATCACAAACTCCATTACGGTTGGTGGATGGTTGTGTGTTGGAAGCTGTGCTACGGAGAATAAATAAATAGCCTGGATGCTAAACACAATGGTAGAATTCTCTTTTTTAAAAGATGCATTATTGTTAAGCAGTGCAGCTCAGTTCTGTGTGAAATTTCCTTACAACACAAAGACTTGACACTTGGTTTGATCAACAGCGTACAAGGATGAGAAAAGCAATGGCTTAACTCTCAAGGAATGCAGGAAAACAGGCACCTTGGGAAATGGAACAAATATGAAATTCAGCAAGAAACGCAAGAAAGTGATAGCAGGGGGATGCGGTGAGGTGTATTTCACCCGACTAGTGAAAGATTGAGGAGGATCACATGCTGGCAATTCTACTTTGGGCCTGTTGTGAGCTACAGAGATTTATCAAATGCACTGCCATGCTCCAGCTGCAGCCGACACTGATGCTGTCCCAACATATTTCATTCAAAACTCCTCAGATCTCATTTGATTTTAAAACCACATAAGTGTCCAAGGAGTTCTTAGTCAAAATGAAATTGATGTTAACTTTTGCTAAGATATCAGTAAAGTTTAATATCAAATCTGTGTTTGTTTTAACCAAGGGGGCAACCAATCTTTTGTGTTATGTAAAGCCATCCCACAAGTGCCAAAAACTGCAGTTCCTTGAATAGCCACTGGAGGCTTGCTCCAAAAGCAAATCAATTCCCTGGGATCCCAGTATCAAAATCCACAGCTGCAGAAATAAACATGTTTACAGCCTGGAACAAAGAAATGGTTTTGGTCTCTTGAGCTAAGTTTTTCAGTAAAAACAGCTGTACAGGGGATGAATATGGACGAGCTCTTTTGTTTAAACTATATTAAAGCTCATAGTTATGCATTAATAAGGGATTTTTTTGAAGTAGTCAGGAGTTTGAAGGAGTCCAGCACTGCTAAGAGGGCAACATCCAGAGCCAAAAACCAGCTTCAGCACAGCTCCTCAGAAGCTGGTAGCTGCTGTTGCTACAGACACTGTGACCATGTTTCATACAGTCTATTTTTACTTGAACACTTATTTGGTAAAAAAAACTGTATATTATAAAAGGAGGGTGAATTTGATGTGTTTATTTAACTGACAGTGCCAGTGCTGTTTTGATTGATGCAATATCTGTGTGGGTTTCTAAAAATAAATTTAATATCACTTCAGTTCCAGTGGCAACATAGGCAGTGGTAAAGCTGACGGACTGACTTAGTTAGCTGATTTTTTTTTCTCTGCCTGTTACTCACTCAGTTCAATTACTCTAACAGACCGGTCATATGCTGTAACCACAATGAGACTCATGACAGAGATGGTCAGTGGTCCCCAGACTTCCTGCTTTGTTAAATTCAGGACAAGCAGAAAACGAGGTGTTCATGAATTAGCAGTTGTACACTCCTTTTTACTTTAACAATTGTTTTTTTAGACTTTTATAATCATCACCCAATTACTTAGTTGTTAGTTATTATGATGTATGTCTTTAAACAAAAGGGGAAGATAATTCAAATTCTTGCTCAACATGAGTGTTAGAGTTGGATAAAAAAACACTGCTTTGCTGAAGTGTAGTGTTCCCTGGAAAAAAATAAAAAGCTGTATATATCTTTATTCCCCATTAAAGTTCAGGCCGATGATCAAATGCATCACTTGGTGCACAGTCAAGAAGAGAAGGAATTAGAAAACACTTTTTTACTACAACGCTTAAACGAGCTTGACTTTTCCAAGTGTGATTTCAAAGTCGGCTGGAGAAAAGAACTCATTAGAGAGTGAAAATAGAACATCTTAAAATGTTAATTGATGTTACGACAAAGACTTCTCAAGCTGCGTGCACCGACCGGAGACACACGGGCAGTGTCAAACCACTGTATCCATGGTAATGCACATTACCTGCCAAGGTTAGTTGTGTTTGACAGGGCGGTGGGTGTTGCATTATGCAGACAGGAGGTTTCAACGCTCTGCTGACAGTCGAGTCAGGGGCAGTGACAGTGACTGGTTGTGGCTACCCTGACGTCTCTGCGTTTGTGTGCCCTGTCTTTCTTCCACGTCTCTACAGTGGATGTGATGTGGCAGATTCTGCTCAGTGGGCCACGCCTGTAACTGCTCGATTGCCCTCCTGGATCCTCTTTAACTGCATTTAACCATGTAAATTCTGTCACTGTGATTGAATATACTCAGACACGGAGCTGATGGCTCATTGCACAGGGAGCTAAGGCATGTATTGGGCCCTTCCACAGACTATAGCCTGAATAGAGATTCAAGCAGATCAAACTTACAAGAACGGAGGGAAGAATGGAGAAAAAATGCATATTAAAAATGATGTGTGCTATGTCAGCACTACAGTCAACAGTTTTATAAAAATCTGATCAAAGATCAGAAAGTAAGGCGGATTAAACAAACAGGGCGGACATCCAAGATTAAAAGGCAAATGATTACACAGTTTGACACTTAGTGATGTTTAATGCCCATACGGCCACAGTCACACAGCGTTTACAGCCACATAACCAACCCACGCACAACAACAAACTAGTGTTATAAGTGTAAAGTGTGCAAGAAATCTGTCTCCTGCTGTCCCTATATGAACCAAGCAGACACAACTATGTGCAACAAAGCAGCAATAAACAACTCTATTTTTGAATGAGACCAGATAGCCAATGTTTATGACAAGCCTATGTCATCATCAGACATAATGAATACAAAACAATTTTCATCCAGTAGCTGTCAGTTGATACCAAACCCAGCAAAAACATGAAATCGAATGTAATATCCAGGGGCAGAAAACTGCTCAAACACACAAAGCATAAACACACTTCCTATATAGACAGTACACATACACACACATATATATACATATATAAACACACACACATATGCACATACATATACATACATATACACATACATACATATATACACACACACACATACATATACATATATGTATTCCTATATATACAGTAATGTGGCTTCATCTTACAGCAACAACTGCTATACATATCTGCCGATTTTCTGTTCTGTACACTAAACATCTATTGCATGTCTGCAGAGAAGGAGATTGTTAAATATAGAGGGTGTTGTATGCTGTGCAGGTTTTATTTTTAAAGCCCCTTGAGTTGAACTGTGATGTGTGATATCAAACTGTTAAAATAAAATTGACTATGGTATCCATTCACCGTACGTTCATTTTTCAACTTTCAAGATTATTCAGTGGTGGTTTTAAAATACAAATTTTTAGAGTGAAATGCAACTGATGTCCCCTTGTGCTACTACTGCACCAGAAAATTACTTAAATGCGTAAATAATTAATAAGTTCATGAAATTAAAACTCCTTTTAACATTTGAGTGCTAATGATAGTTTGAGAAATCAATGCTGTGAAGCTTAAATGCAACAGTAAAGTGAATAATGGATGTGTGATCAGAAATTTGTCCATTTATCATAATGATTCGTGGCTGCGTATGTGCTGTCTGTGGTCACAGTGGAAGAGCAGCGCTGTGAGTACAAAATGATTTTCCTCAGGGGACAATAAAGTATCACATCGCATCAATGACTTAAACACAAATTAGAACACTAATTTTAATCTGGAGTGCAGCAACAGCACAAGGAAAGAGTTTTGTGACTCAGTTTGGAAGATTTGGCACGTTTATGTAACCTTAACAGTTAGCTGCTCTTAATTTATCAAGCTGGATCATGACCCAGACTCATTTTAAATGAGCATCTCTCTCATTTTCTGTGTTTTATGCTGATGTCTGCCAGCTGCTCTCAAAGTGTGCTAATGACAGACACTCACATATAGTTTAATGGGCCTCCAAAGGAGTTAACAGTAGAGATGGACATGATTAATTGATGTTTTGTGTAATAAAAATGGATGACTGACTTGTTTTAATGGATTTGTCAAAGGCAGTGGGTAAAACAAAGAAGACAACCAGCCTAAAGTGTCATTTCGGTTTCAAGTGAGTGACTTATTTTGGCACGTTAGTTAAATAAATAACACTTTTGGGGCTTTTACCACAGATAATGTGCTGCCTTTGATATCATTTTACTGATTTTCCACAAGGTTTCACTTGCTTTACTCTGCCTGCCAATTTGCTGTTAAACAGAAGGTGGTTGCCCTTTATTCTTTCATTAATGCAAAAGGATTATTGGCACTTAATAGCTTATTATGGAAGGCTTTTTCTACAATAAATATGAGTCAGACTTTTTTTTAAAAAAAGACAAACTATATATTTTTTTGCTTGTAGAGTTTTTAACTTTAATTAATGTTTAACTTCCTATAAAATATTTAATTCATGTGTGCCTCATTATTAGAGATAAATAAATAAACCTGCCTATGTTGTATCCTCTCCTGCCAGATATTCCAAAAATTGAGATTACATGTCAAAATAGGATCAGATCTGTCAGTGTTGAAGATATTCTGAATCCAGACGACACATGCAATCTTGTAAACACAAGGCCGCAGCCAGCAATGTTGTACATTGTGACTTATGGCTGCACGATAAACCATCCTTTAAAAAGAGGAATTTCAAGCAGACAGGCAGGAGATGTATGATAGATTAGTTGTGTCAGGTTTTTATATCAGCCATTTAAGTTGTCACCCTCCACAGCAAACAGCCTCGGAGGCAGACAAACCTCAGCAGATTTCCGCACGGTGAGCACTCTTTCTTTTTCCTTCTTCTTATGCAATGAAGCCTGTGAATATGATTGAGAGATTATAGATGTATGACAAAAGCAGAATCTGGAGGATGGACGGCACATTGTGGGCGACACATCATCAGCCTCCAAAGACATCATGTCCATTCCAGTGTTCTTTTTTTGTATTTGTCCTTTTCCCACGACATATTCATCAACATCAGCCATTCTTAGGAAACCCATTCTGGATTTCTCATTGTCTCTCATTTGAGCCCCCCTCCTGGCGACCCACCCAGCTGCATCCCCCTGTCACTCTAATGGTATTTTCTCATATCAACCAGCTTATCAAATCCAAATTCCAGTGATGGATAAATCTGCCTGGGTTGATGCGCTGGAGTGCCTCCTGCTGCTATCAATCAACGTGTTGCCAGATGATTGTGTCCTGCTGGAATGTATGACATTATGAGGTCCATTTGGAGAGCCCAGCTGAGTAACGATGGCTCCAATCGCTCAAAGTCAATTTTCGGCATTGGTCGCCTTTTCGTAATCTTTGCTCTCCTCGAAAAGCAGAGTTTATCCCTCCTCATGTCTCTCATGCATGTTGTGCTCTCCATGAAGAGTGGAGCCATTCTCGCCTCTTATCCCTCGGGAGGTCTGGTCCAGTGTCCCCAGGCGTTCCTGTAAGTGCCTGTGGAAAGCAAGGTTGTATGTTTAAAAAAAAGGCACTTCTGCACATGGGTACATTTTTAAAGTGACCATTAAAGAATGGTAATCTCAAAGAAAATCACACAGCACAGCGTGATGACTACCTCTGCATGTTTTTCAGAGCATTTGCATCAAAAGCAAACAACATCTGAAGCAGACTGACAGCAACCAGTTTTTGCAAAATGTAAAGAAAAAGCAAGATAACATCTGCAACAGGAGATGGGTATAAGCAAAGTGATACAAGAAAAGTGAAAATCCACAAACTGTCATCGGCATGTAGAGCATTAATACTGGAGATAAATGAAAAATATATTTTTAAGGAAGCCAGAAATAATATTTTACAACTGTGAAAAAAATACAAGTTTTTCATAATAAAAAGCAGGAGGAATAAAAGTCAACAGGATTTAGATAAATTCATTCAGTAAGCTGCATCAGTCTGATACACCTTAACAGACCTCCAGTATATTTCAGGAATCCAATCGTTTCGTGACTGAAGCAGGGTGTTTGTGAGTTTTAAATGCCAGTCTTGAACTGTTTGTAATTGCATTGCTTTTCTTAGACCCATTTGGCCGTTTAAAGTCCTGGTACCTGACAAGAATCACCACTAACTTTACGGGCATCATGAATTAAGGACACAGTGTAGATATTTATTAATTGAGCCTTAAAGCCAAGCTGGCAGGCAACGTTCATTTACAGAGTGCAGCATTTATAACACATCGGAGGCCGACTTAAGACCTATTGTTCACCTCTCATGCTTTATGAGAGTCATAAACACCAATTCTGTTTTGCTTTCATTGTTGGGTTTATGCTGATCATATTATTTTATTTTCCTGCAATCATATTGTTGGTAAAGTAGTACCTTTAAAAGTAATGTTCTCCTAATTGAAATTTTGTACTTGTTTATATGTGATGATAAACTGAAGATGATGAAGACAGCTTCATTTTGACTTCATTTCTTGCACTGATATTTAAATCAGCACACATCGGAAGGTCCATTAAACAGACTGAGCACACGGGATGCTAGCAAGTTGCAGAGACACTAGGTGATAGCTCAGATCCTGATTAACTTCCAAATAAAATCCATGACAGAGGGAACCAAATTAAATTATTTGTGCTTAAATGATGCAGCTCCACGACTAATGTGATTGATTATTGGACCGCATAGCACGCAAGATTTCACATTCAATTGCATTTAGCCATTAACACCACAAGAACTAAAAAGACATCTTACAGTCTGAAGTTAGTAATTTATGCATGGCTCAGAGTAGATCTCACCTAAACTCATTTTTACAATGTAGTCCAAGCTTTGTAGTGGATAAAACCAATCTGAAATGAATCAGAAACTGACGAGGAAAGGCTTAAAGGTCATAGCTGAAATTGCTCATGCACCAGCACTAAACAGTAACATGCAGGAATATAGACACAAAAGAAAATGGGTTATTTATGACCTCTGCACCCAGAACAATGAGCAGAGCACACACTGTACGTCCATGAATATCTCAGGGCAGATAAACCACAGCATTTCACGCATAACCTAATCACTGTGTCCTTTTGATTAAATTAAGGACCTTAAGTCGTGTGTGAGACTTGTGGCCGGAGAGATTGAGACACACAATCGATTCTTTTACCTTCTGAGGTCTAGAAAATGAAACCATTTTGCCACTGTGTGGAGCATGGAGAGGGATATTTAGGGTGCTTTGGAGAGGGATGTAAATAAACGCTTAGACAGAGAGACAGAGGAGGAAACAGAGGGATAGAGAGAGAGAGGAAAAATGGGGAGTAACTGAATGTTTTCTTCAATGAGAAAGATAAGATGGAAGAGGTACTGAGAAATTGAGTCTCGCCTGTGTAAAATGAGTTAGACACGGTGTATCAAAAGCACATTGTGTACTGTTGACTCCACTGGTCTCTTAAATTGCTCTTTATCAAAATAAATACAATGTTTTTCTGTGGGTCCTTTTTCGTTGATCGTACCTCTACACTACAAGCAGGAGTGCAGAGGAGAAGTTGTTTTAAAAAATTTTAAAGTTTCAGAATCAACCTTTAGCAATTAGCAATCACACAATTTAAACAAGACATGATATTTTGGGATATTCACTCGTATTCACTTTCTTTTTGAATGTTAGACAGGAAGACTGATGCCATTGCCCTGATTATGTGTGACTATGTGAAACTTTGAGCTGGGGGGATGAACAATTAGCCTTGTTAGCATTAAAGCTAAAGGCAGGCTAAACATCTAGCCTGGCTCTCTCCAAAGTTCAAAAAAAGACCATTAACACACCTAAAGCTCAACGAACACAATATTTTTGCTTGTTTTACCCAAAGACAAACAACAATGTTATAAAACACATTTTTATAAGGGTTAGTGTGCTATAATGTTTTAATGAGGTGTAATTTTTCCCAAATTGTTCCTGCTGTACACAAATGGGTGCTACACAGTTATGTGTATGTAGCAGGTGCAAGCAATAACTTTCATGTAACTTTCATGAAGAATCTACAGACTCTAGGACTGAAGAAGGTGCATCAGGTCAAGAGCGCAACCTAGAGCATGCTGGTGTTTTTCTTTGACCTTTGCAGGGCTGTGCACCATGAATTCATCCCCAATAACGGACTGTTAACTCTATTACTTCCCATCCCCCTTACTTGCTGGATTTGAATGAAGTTTAGTTTCTGGATCAAAGCTATAGATCCAAGCTTTAGGTCTCTAAATGTGCATGTACCAGTGGTCACAAACAGCATGCAACACAGATGCTGTTGATGATCAAGTGATGTTACTTAATATAAGTTATTGTTTGCACCTGCTTCATGCTCATTTATGTGCAGCACCGATACAGCAAAAAGTCCTGCAAGTCCTTTTGATCACACCTCATATTTCTCAGTGAATAACAGGGGCTGATTCTGTCATGAATAAACTGTTGTACTTTAAAAATACCTAAAGCATTTGTGTGAATTAGTGAGCTCTTAAGTGGTTGGTAAGTCAAGCCAGTTCCCTGTCCCTTTGCTGAGCTAATTACTGTTTTTTCTCAGCTACTTTCTGCTGATCAAGGATTATAAGACGTCTATTCTTTGTTATTCCATCTTCAATATTTTCATTTCTTCATTCTTAATCTATTGCATTAACAGTATTTCCAAGTTGTTAGTGGATGAAAGCTGTACATCATCTAGTTTGAAAATTCAATTTTACTCAATACCCCTAATACAAGTTAAGTCAGAAGGGAGTTTATCACCTTCAGTTCAGCCCTCATTTGACTCAAATCCCCAGTCATGCTCTCTGCTTGCAATATTAGAAGATGACCTACCAGAGTGCAAATAAAAGCTTTAACCACAGCTCCCTTCTTGTTATATGAATGTCTGTGTTTGTCTTACAAAAGCTTTTACACACTTTTACACCAAAACAACTATTCACTCAAATTTCATAACTCCACTGTGAACAATGTTTTGTGTGGAAGCTCTGGGTGATAATCTTCCCAGTGTCCAAATTCTCTTTATGCCTGTTAATGGTAGCCATTATGGCTCCCACTCTGTTCCCCTTTAGGACAGGCAGAAGATCATGATGTCAAAATTTCCTAAAGAATCATTTCTGTCAATTATGACTTCAGTTTTATGTTTCTGGCTATGATTACTTTTGTGTTTTAAAATCAGTGTTGAATTGCTACTATAAAGAAATAACAAATTGAAACCCAGTAATTACAGCACAGTAGCTAATCTAAATATCTCCACCCTGAATGGAATATATAAAGTGTGTGACTGCACAGGGCCTCGTGTCTGACCTGCCTGCAGCACACAAATGATGCTCTGAGCACGTTTAAATTTCATTTTTCCATCATGTGAAAAAAGTGACAGATGGCATGTTTGTCATCTGTACATAAAAGGTTATTTTTGCTGTTGATTTTTTTTCTTTTGAAAGCCCATAGCAGCAAGTGATGAACTTACACAACACATTATGCTGCTTTTGGCCAGCCTGTATGTTTAAAATATTCAGACTAAATTGCTTTTATGTTACTTACTGTGGCCAGTGGCTCTTGATGTAATTAAGTGGAGTTTTACTTGAGAAGTAACAGTGGGAATTTTTTTCAGAAATGACAACTGGTGAATGTAACCAGTGGGTTTGCAACAAATTGGAGAAAAGACAGGACTGCAGCTCTGTTTTATACTTTCTTAGAAGCAAAACACCTCATTAATTCTGTATGCACTCATACTTAGTCACATGCTCATTAATTAGTTCATTCATTCATTAAGAAGAGAGAGAAATCCTCTGAATATGTTCTTTAATGGGAAGACACTGGGAACAGTGAACTCAGCCTTTAGACTTTTCATCTTTTCATGACGGTTCTCGTGGTAGAGGAAAGAGCTGGGTGTGTTTTATATAAGAAGCCACATACATGTGGTGAAAATGTTCCTGCTGTGTTCTGTTCTGTCAGACGCTGACACTCACCAGCTATATGCTGCACCTAATCAGCCAGTGTTTCAGGGAATTCATTCGTTATAAAGTTTTTTTTTTTTTAAATTTAGCAATGTAGCTTACTCCCAACCTGACTGTTTTACTTCTACTCATTAGTGATTTCTTCCTGCTCCACATCTCAGTGCTCTGAGAGCAGCTGCAGCTTGCTGCATGCAGCTGTAGGTTATGTGAGCAGGTGGGTAGAGTAATTGTTCCCGTCATTATTTAAGGTCTTTTAAGATCTTAACTACATCCCATTTTATTTTGTTAGAAATCACAAAGAAGTATTATTCCCTTCCCCTAATTAGTTTCTAATTCATATACACAAAATCATTTCAGTGTCAATTCCATTCCTAACGAGACATTTGAATGTGGCATTATCCTCATGTAACAAAGCTGCAAACTGCTCAGATGTAGCAGGCACTTTTTAAACATTTGTACTTCCCACTCATTAAAAATCCACCAACGTTTGCTGGAACTGTAAATGGATTAAGTTCACTCCCATTCCCCACAGCTTTTCCCGGAGGCATGCTGGGAAAGAAAATCACTGATTGAATTGAAATGGATAAGGTGGGTTTAGGGAAAGTGGGTTCATCAGAAGACATAATTACAACACCTCATCACAAAGAAAGAAAGAAAACTCCCAGAATGCATTTAAGTTTATATATTGATTATATGTAACATTGTGATAGTAACCAAGGGAGAGTTTTGGACAAATACTTTAAGGTTAAATGTTTACAGGTAAAGTGTAAGAGCCTCAATACACTGAATAGTTTGGAGTAACTTGAGTTTATACTGATTTTTTTAATTTTTCTCTTCCACAAGCAAGAGTCTACAACGTCAAGGCAAAACAAACTTTTCGGTGCCAGTTGTAGTTTTCAATAAACATATTCTCAACTAGAATTCCAATCATATAACAGAACAGTTTAAACAGGCTCCAGTGAGCTTGAAAATGGTTGCTAATTTGATGTGTTCGTCATTTCAAGTTTTTTTTTCAGACTTCCATCTATTTTTTCCCTCAGGCACAGAGTACACATGAACATCACAATTTTGACTCTAAAAATGAAAACATGTTTTCAAAATGAAAATATTAATCTTAGCCTTTTGGCAGGTTGCTGAGTTTGGGGTAAATATTTTCAAATGCCTTCCAGTTTTTGTTTCTTTTCACATTTGATTTATTTTCCCAGTCTCTTTTGAGTCTCAGGCTTTGAGATAGTGCTAACATTGTTACACAGTGCAGAAGTTTTAATCGAGAATGGAACAATCTGTGTGGAAAATGCATGTTTAAAACTCTAGAAGAAAAACCCACTCAAATTCAGTGGGTAGCTGAACCGTCTGTTCTAAAGTTTCCACCCTCCCTTCCTGTTTTCTCTATTAAACCAACCTTTTCATTAAACCAAAAGGCTTCAGGCAGATGAGACCATCACCTGTTGTAATAATTTTAGTGGGCTAGTCCAGGTGGCAGGTAAAACAAGCCCGCAAGAGCTTGTAATGTGAAAGCAGCAGCTGACTCTGCAGGCGATGTCCTCTGTGCACATCATTCAAAAACTGTATATGACCACACATCCATATTAAAGCTAGCAATACATAATTAATATCTATGATAATTTTAGAAATGTTTTGATTTATTTTAAAGTGATGATCGTCACAGTAATTCATCTCCCTTGAGTTAATTCTGGGATGAAAGATTTTTTTGAATTTTAGATGAGCATGTCAGATGCATGGGTTACAGTGTCAAGCAGGATATTTCTAGTGAGAGACCATGTGAACATTTAATATAACATCTAAGATTGCCACATAAAATAGAAACCATCATATAAAAGTTTCAGACTGGTAGAGATGCAAACAGATGCGGATTGAGTATTGTATGTACAGAGAAATTCGTCAAATATATGCACTGGCTCACACAAGTGGAAACCTACAGAGATGTGTAAAGGTATTATGAATTAGCACAGATGTTGTTCTTCGAGCAGGGCAGATGTGCACATCAGGCCAGAGCAGCTCACATGCTGAGAATGAGGCAGTGCAAGGTTGGAGCAGCTGTTTCCTGTCTGACTGCGGCCGACATGGCAGAGGAAGCAGTATGGAGCCACATGGCAGCTGGAACAAGTGACCATCTGAAGTTCTTTCATTAAATGAGAACTAAAGGCACTGTGTGTTGCATCAGCTCACTGTAAGAGAGAAGATAGGTGTTTGACAAGAACACAAACTTAAAAAAAAATGCAAATTTCTAAGAATATAAACACAAAACATGAAAAATACTTGAAAAGTGTACAGAAATGTGAGTTTATTGATGGTCCATAATTGCATCAGTGTTGTCTGATACCTCTAAAGAACAAAATTTGCCCTCAGAAATCTGGTTTCAAGAAACATAAAAAAAACAAAATAATGTAACATTTACACACTTGGCAAGGACGGTCATCCTTTTATCTGTCACCATGTGTTTACATTGTATTATGTTCTTTTCTTCACAGCACTTCAATTGCTACTTTGCAGTGCTCATAGTGCTGCAGAATGAAGTGGATTTGACTTGAATACAACCTTCTGTGGTTATGCTTTACTTTATGATGTGTCCATTTGTGATTTTCACATGCCTTATTTCTTTCAACATACTCTTACAGTAGAGCCTTGACCAGTCACCATTCTTCATTCTTTTTTCAACTCATTTGTTCAGTTTTTGTTGCACTATGTGAAAGTACACTGAGAGCAATGTGATGCCTGATTCTAATACATCATTGAATTACAATCTTAACGTTCTTGATTTAATTAGTTTAAATCAAAACGAAAACCTTTTTAACACACTAATCAGAAAAATTCATCAGTGGTTACGGACATAGTCTGTTGTGAGGTGACGGTCTATTAAGGCATTTCTGAGTGCTGTTTTATAATCCAGTACCTGACCTGCCTAAAGACTTCTTATTTAGTCTTTCCTATATTAAATCCTTATCTGTGGGTGAATTTAGACATTGCATGGCTAAATATACTGTGTAAATACTCAGATATTTTTTGATACAACAGATGTGGCCATGTATTGGTATATATTTATTTTTTCAGTTTTCATTTTTTCTTTACTGTATTGTTTTTTTTTTGTTAAAGAAAACTTGACTACATGCAGTTTTGGTCTCCTCTTTGCAGTCAGTGCTGGATTCCCTAATTAGGAGGAGGTTGTTTACTTGAATGTGATTTTATCCATTATTGTAGTATTTGTACTTATTATTGTAATGAATACGACATTTTTTCTGTAGAGTTTGTTTACAAGTTTATTGGTTAATGTCTGTTATTGATTTCTCTGTCTGCTTGCAGGTTTTTTTTCCTTCTCTCTATTTTTTTGCAGCCTGTGCTGAATCAGGTCGTAATTAGAGGAGGTTATTTAAGAGGATGAGAGTCTCTGTACTTCTTGACTCTGATGAAGACACATCAGGGGTCTAAATGTTAGCTCTTGAATAAATTTTGCTTCCTTAATCTGTGCTGCAGTACACTTTGGATCTTTTTTCTGGAAACTTTCCAGTTTTGTCATTGTTGCTGCTGAATGTGACCTTGCTTGAATTCCTTTTTATATTTCCACTGAAAAATGTTTTTTTGAGTTTATTGTCACTTTCTAAATGTTACAGAAAAATATAAACTTGTTTACAGCCTGGAGCAAAACTACAGAACAATACAGACTGCTAAGGAACTTTATACATTCACAGGGAAAAAATACAAGATGCAAGATACATTAATTCATGACAATTTTACAACACAAGGTTCTACAATGAAATGCAGTATGTAGTCCCTTTGTACCACAACTTAAAAAGAAACTATATAAATGGATTATTAATAAGAATGAGTTCAGAAAAATAGCGTAACATTTTTTTTACACTAGAGTGTGAGGAACAAGTAAAGAAATCACACAGTTTGGCACAAGAATTTACCTTTTTTTTACCTTTTCTTAAAAAATAAAGCCAGATATCATTTCTTAGGAAAAAAATATGCTTTTTAATGACACATCTCCTATTTTTAAAATAATTTTAAAAAAGCATATATGCTGAGGTTTAGTTGTGGGTTTTTCTCTGTGCGTCACCCTGCAAGACTGTCAGTTTCCTCCAGATATTCACTTTCATTTTTGTTGGAAAGATCAGTAAATTAAGGTGGTGTTAGATTGGTTTCTTACAATATCTAATCTAATGACTTCTAATTCTATTCAAGTATTTGAAAAAAGTGAAATTTATTACATTTCAGTAATTGAAAATGGAATAACCTATAAGGCATTTAGCAAAGTGCCAGAACAAAAAAAAGTGTTCATATGACAGAGAGCATATAAAGGTTGATTACTTAATTCAGGGCCTCTTACACTGAAATCCGGATTACATTTTAGCAGCATGTCACAACCTAAGCACAACCTATGTGCCAAAACTATTTTTGTGTGTTTTTAAAGGCACTGGGGTTTTAAAACTGCTTTCTTGGTCATTCATCTTACATTCTTATGTTTGTTTTATTTGCATTTTCACTGCTTTTTGTTGCTGACCTTGTACATTGTGGAGAAATACATATGTAAATTTTAAACTTTTGATAAATGATGCAGCCTCCAATAATACAGTGAAGTTTTCCAGCCTTTGCTCTCTCTTAAGGGTTTACTGACCCTGTGCAAATTTGGGTTTATGCAAATTTACCCTTCCAGTATGATCACCAATTATATGAACTCTAGTTACACCAAAACCCCAGGGATACAACCATATGGCTATGCACTCAGGTGTTAAGCATGAGGTCTTACTGAACCTCCACCATCATTACACACAGACGATGTAATTTTCTTCAGATGAAACAGAGATTGTGCAGTTTTTTCAATTGTCTCTGTCCACCCTTACGAGAATTATTTTTTTCTCTCTCTCTCCAGTGAACCTTTAATCTGAACAGACCATTGACTGGTCCTGTGGATGACTCTATGCTGTTTAACCTCTGCTGATTTTGGATCCTGGTGGGAATTTTTGGCTGGGCTTGAATCAAGTTAAAAAATTTATCTGATTGATCTAATCTGCAGGGATGGCCTTTCTATCCCCAGCTTCCTCTCTCCACATGTCATAGTGTCCTTGTTGTGTGTGTGTGTGTGTGTGTATGGGTTTGAACAGTGGAATGAGAGGCACACTATAAAGAGCTTTTTTTAATGCATCCAAAAAATAGCTGAAGTTTGACAAAGCCTTGGTCTTTCAACCTTCAAGCCTTTGACGTGTCAGGGCTTGTTTTTAAACAACAATACTGACAACTGACAAACCCTATGTTTTTTCATTTGTGTCTGTGTGTGTATGATGAGCCAAGGAGCCAGCAGAGTTCCATTCTAATCAACACTTTGTGTTATATTTATTGACTGGATATCACTCTCCCATTGGTCGCTGGTCGTGCATGGCAACAGCATATTATTGTCTTGTAAAGATGTTTTGCCTTCGGCTGGAAACAATATATAGAAGTTTCTCTGATAAAAATAGAAACATAATTCTCTTACTACATTTGCTATCATATTACCAGTGCTATATCAAATAGTTATTTCATGCACAAATTTTAAGAGAGATCTGCTGATTCACACCCTATAGAAACATCCGATAGCCAGCTGGGAGGAGAAGAAAGTCAACAGATCATCTATAAATCTACAGTCAGCAGGAGGCAGCTGGTCAGGTGAGCTCTGCTGAACCTGCCTTCCTGTCTCTCTAACCTGCCTCTTCATCATCCATCTGTGGTAAAAATCTAACAGGAAAAGGGTGAAAGAGAAGGAAGCGACCATCCTCTCTTTCTTTGTTGTGCTCAACTGGCAGCATTGAACAAAAAAGCCCTGAGAAACAAGCAATCTAGTGACATTAGTGAGACAGACACAGAAGAGAAAATATCTGCTGGAAAAGGGGCAAGAAAGAAGAGTCCAACTGTTAGATGTTTTTGCAATCGAGCTACAAGAAAAAATCCTAAGAAATTATTATTTCGTGTTGCGTGAATGCAAGAGCAGGTGTGTGTGTGTGTGAGCATACTGTATGATTTTTTAGATCAATAGTATTTCTTACTTTGCAACACAATGTTCTTGTCTGAAAAAAAACCTTTATTTTGCAATACTGAGCTACCCTGAATGTAGAAACCATCTCTGTATGTTTTGTCCCACAGTGTTTAAGGTCTTTATTTTTTATTATATGTATTTTTAAGACATAAATGGTCAACAGTGATAGATCAAAGACAATGACAACTGAGAATGTTGATGTTCCTGCATGAAAATGCCACTTCACATCAGTCAACTGCAATGGCATCCACTTTGGTATTTTTTAACCCTCTTAGCTTGTGGTTGTTGCCTGTTTACCTAGTTGCTGTTTGGCAGGAGACACGGTTGTAATCAACCCTGTGTTTTTGTAAGGCTGTGAGATTTTATTAAATCTCAGCCTTCAGTCTCAAAAATATGAATTTATTACTTACCCATGTTTATAATTTTATGCTTTTTAGTATGTAGTCATAAAGTGATGACAAACTAGACCTCTTGTACTTAAGTTGTAAAATGACATTAAATGAATATTATATCATGTTTCTTACTTTAACATTAGCACTTCAAATAGCACTTAATTTCTTTGTAGTGTATCCAGTCGTTGTTGAGTCAGTTTACTTAAAACTGAAGTCAACCTCATGGTGGCGCTAGATGTGGAGAGGTTCATCAAAACCATTTAGATTCCAAATGTTGTGCCAATCTGTCTAGTTGGCTACATGCTGAGATATTTTACAAGATGAGTAAAAAAAAGTCAGTGTATCACCACAGAATGTTAACACAGCTAAAATTTTAATAGCCTTCAACTACTTGTACCATAAAAAATAACATCAAGAATTGGTGGCTTTAACTTTTTACTCTCCCTCTAGACATCTGGAGAAATGTGCCTTGTATTGTGGTTAATACTGACAACTGACAAACCCTATATTTTTTTATTTAAATGTATGTGTATACAATGAGCCAAAGAGCCAGCAGAGAAAGAGAGCATATGGCAGGTAACTGCAGAGCAACCATTAAATGTCACTGCAAAACTTTTATTGTTTTATTTTTTTTCTCTCTTCCTGTAATTCCCTTACTCTGAGTGTGGCTTCCAGGCAGGTGAACCAATTCAGAGAGAGAAGAGACAAAATTTCTCAAAGGTATTTAATACCAGGAAGGAGAGATTTTAAATGTCGGGTGCTAAATGGTTTTAATATGGGGATTTTATTTACCGTAAACACAACAGATGTCTCTGCACCACAAGAAAAAACCATTTCTGAATGATTGACTTGGTAACCGAGTGTGTAGACCATCAATTCCACAGTTAATGTGAGATGCCCTCTCAGAAATGCAAATGGAAAACAGCTGAAAACGACTGAAAGAAAGGCCAATCTCTTCAAACAGAGAGACAGTGTGAAGATTCTGCAGAGAGAAAATTTTGTTTTTCATGTTGGAGGCAAAGACTGAACTTGATTGGGTTATCTCCTTCCCACAGGGCACGACAACGGAGAAATCAATAGCAGTACATTGTCGACAATTTTAGTGAGTGACAGGGGCAAACAGCCGACAGGTGGAGGAGAATGAATCATTTAATCAAGACAGGAGTTCTACATTACAAGATAATGTCCATCCTGTATGCTACTGCTATCTGAAAACTCCTGCCAAGACGCCTCTAGTCCAAAAGAACTCTATGAATATTGTTTGTCTGTAAGAAGCTAAACACAACTAGTACATGACTGAAGATTTACCCTTACAAAAGGGAAAAGACTTTAGAAATACCTGAAGACAGACAATGGGCACAAACTGGACTTCTCTTCCTTTACACTCCTGCATCTGTGCACCGGAGGCTATTGACTAGTGTCAAGTTAAATCTAGTGTATCTTGATATGGCTGGTTGGTGTGTAGAGGAAAGGTGTGCATCCGCGGGAATCCAGCATTTTTGCCTCAAAACCTGACAGTTTCTGAGCTCTGTATCTTGTTACTAATATAGTCTGACGGTCTAATCTGAACAGAGAGGAAGGGCTACAGGCAGCAAACCCAACATGAACTCAGCATGTGCGCTGGTATTTCTTATAGTGTGAGAAGATACTAATGCAACATTCATGGCATGTGAAATGGATGGTACAGGTGGAGAAAATGCCCATGGTAATACTTTTATTCATGTTTGTTTGCCAGTTTAGGTTATTTTGTTCCATTGAGCACTGCATCAGATCAAAAATTAGATTACCCAGACATCTGCGATCGATATTCTTATTTATGCTAGCTACATTTGGTCATTACAGTTTCCACACAAGCGCTAATCTGTTTAGCAACAGTAGTGTAATTGTATATTTTACTGTGTTAAGCACAAATGGATTGTAATGTGTTTGTAAAATTAGCCTTAATAATGTTTTCTACTTGTTTTGCTAACCTGGCTAATGATTGGTTCTAACTCTGAGGCTTCAGTGAATATCAAAACATGTCTTAATCTTTTCTGTATGCTTGTAATCTTTTCTGTCTGGTGGGGTGTCTTTATGTGGATAATTCACAAGTTCAGCCAGGTCATGTTTTTGCTTCCCAGTCTCTTCTCTTTTTTAGTTGGCTGGCCCACTTTTCCTCGTTTGATTTTATGAAAAGAGAGAATATTTGCAGCTTGTGGTGATGGCTGAAACAAAACTCCACTAAGGAGTCTCTTTTGTTTTTAAAGGTGTCTTGTAGCATAGTCTCTTCTGTTTGTGTGCATCCTCTCCAAATTAAACTCCAACTCTCAATCCAGGAAGTTCTTCTTTCTTCCTCTTCCCCCAGGAAAACCTTGTGGCTTAAAGCTAGGCACAACACAACACAGCAACCCCCCCTTGTATGTTTTAACTAAGTCCTTGTTTCTTACAGCCAGATATTCACACCTATCATGACGGACGTAAGATCCACAGAAAAGTAACCTTCAGCTCTACTCCAGCAAGTTGATGTTGCACAGGAAAATGGAGAGCTCTGCATTGATTAAAATTGAAGCTGCGTGGATATTCTATTAGATATTTCAACTTTTATCCCTAACAGCATGAGTTAAACTCCAAAGATTTCTCAAAAAGCAACCTGTTAAGGTTTAAAAATCCTCCAGAGTCACAAAGGACATTATACTACTACTTTTTTGAGTACTGCTCCCTATGAGAAAAAAATAAATTCATTAAATTTCTCCTTTAATATTGAAATATTTTGCCTCTTAGATTTTCTGCATATTAAAACACTGTACGCTTAATCATGTTCACCATGTCTTTTTGATGTCAATGTTATTTGAAAATACTGTGGCGGAGCAGCTCATGGCTTGGTTGTAACACTCTTTGCACTTAAATTAGTTCCCTGTCAGTCAACAGACTTTTTTGACTCGTGTCCTTCATGTGTTGAGAAATTGTCTTTCGCTAACTTTTTGTGCACAAAGAATTTGCATTTCAAGACACTGAGTTCATTTCACCAAATTTCCAGAGACCAGAATCAAAAAGCTTTGATGCTGCTTTCTCTGAATGTTCAACAAAAGCCATAACAAAAGCTCAAGTTCACCCAGGTCCTATAAATCCTGAGCCATTTAGCCTGAAAACAAAAAACAATCCATTTTTCTCTGCTGTTTTTCACTTCTCTTCCTTATAGCCTCTCTGTTACCAGCAGTTTCTATATGTTAGTGCACTTTATTTATCACTGTTGAGGGAAAGACGTGGGACTCTGCTAAATCAAAGATGAAGGAAAGCACACTAAAGCCTCAGGGAAGGAAAAAATCAACTAGTCGAGACCATATCATGCAGCAGCTCGGATATTTATTCATTCTGACAAGTGTTTCATGTAACATCTTAAAAATGTGTTAAAATAAATGTCAATCTATGTTTCCAGTAATCAAGCTTGAGCTGCAGTGACAGAAAATCCACTTTAAAACAGGTATAACGGGTCATTTATGTGCACTCAGACACATTAAACAGAAAACCAGGGAGTGAGGAAAAGTGCCATAAATGTTTAGTTAATAACATAAAAGATCAGGATCCTAGGCCTTTTGTTTCAACATGGCTGCTCCGTAAAATAAATCTAAACTGAGCAGACCAAGATCAAAGGAGTAAATTACATAATGTAGTTGAGTGTTTCAACTCTGCTCTGTTTTATTGTAGTCTTTTACTGCAAGGTCTGGCTGTGTAAAGAGCTGCAAACAAATTATGCATCTCAGTCAGCTCAGCTGCAGACAGACATTATTTTTGGTTGTGAAAAAATTAATGGCTTGAATTGTCTGTTTTTATTGCCCTCATCTTAATTATCTTTAATCATAATCTGCCCCTGGCAATTTATAAGCTTTTTTCCAATTATATTTGGAAAGAAATTGACCATGACATCTAACATAAGCTTGCACAATCAGCAAAATGATTTTTTCATTCTTAGATTCGACTAATCTGATGAAGCAATGTGGAGCTGTGATTATAGTAATAATCCAGTGACGAAACAAATCATTTGCAGTGTCACAGCAAAGTTCAGCTCTAAAAAACAATGTAAAATATGCAGTTTGCACAGCGGGTGAAACCTTTATCTTCATATGATTACTTTTAGGTGAGCTACCACGCTGTTGTTTACCTCATTACAGTAATTACCATCATGATTAGGGCCATTATAATTAACCTATGACCATAAATGTGGCTTAGAATTGAACACTGAGCAAAATATGCTTTTCCTTGTCTCAACAGGGTCATGTGAAGTTTTCCGTCCTTGTAAACCTGGAGGAGCCTGGCTGCGTGTTTTGGTTTAATATGAAGATAAGCCTGTTTTCTCACTTGTAATTGTATTTTGAACAGGTTAAACAAAACAGATTCCATACAATATACAATTTCTCACTTTAAATGTCTTAGGATTGAATAGCCATTTTTAATGAAAAAACTGAGATGTGTCAATGCATCCAAGAAGCATTTGTGATGTATTGTTGATTGCTCAAACCAGGCGGCCAGATGCTTTCTAGCCAGATGTTGAAAATGTTTGAACACATCCATCTTCATAAGATGCACTTATGCCATCTTTGCTGCTCTTAACTATAACTAAGTTAGCAAATGTCTCTTCGCACAGTCTGTTCCTGCATGTCTTTACTGTGTAGTAAATGGCAGCGGAAGTTATGCTAAAAAATACACTTGAATCAGCTGTTGTTCCCATTGTCACTTACCATCACCTACAGGATCATCTCATTGTGGCACAACTCCAATTCCACCATTGCTCTCTCATATGTCTCTGATAACAAATAAAAGTAAGAGTCAGAAAACACACACACACACACAGATACACACAGACACAGAGTGTGATCTCTTCATATGAACAGTTGTCATTTGTCAATGATCACTTTTCCCAGAAGACATTTTACTTAATCACAGGAATAGCATCATTAATGAAAATTAATGATGATTCCATTTAGCTGCTTCATTTTCAGTGTTTTGGTTATTGAACAGATGGACTGTGGTCTTGCTGGTACACTTGTACAGTACACAGCCATTGGTTATGTTATTAGAAAAATCTTTTGTTTAATGAAATCAAATTATCTGCTGTGCTCATACTTATACCTTTAAATAAAATGTTCACATTTAGCCTCATAAATATTTCTGTACTATATTAATGACCAGTGTGTTATACAATACATGACTGAAAGTCCTGCAAAGGAATAAGAAAAGATCTACTTTTCTAACATGTTGCATGATCAATACCAGAGATATACAGTGTCTTGTTACAGACACTTTTACCCTGACACGTCCCTGCTGGGTGGGCTACAATACATCACTTTACTGTTTGGACACTTAAGTCTTTCTGCTCTTCATTCTGTGCTGCTGATGTACTTAATGTGACGTTTCACATGTTCCAACAATACAAAGTAAATGATTAAGATTAAAACTACTACCACTTTAACAATACATCATGTTTCTACAGGATCAGCAATTGACTCATAAGCACTGTGAGGATTTTAATTTTCCTCCTAGGTACTGAGCTCCTGCTAGCAGTAGTAAAGTTGTTGTCTTACAGTGGAGCCTGCAGCTTCTTGAAAAGGTCTAAATTCCCCCTGACAGTCCTGGATAAATTATTCCTGTCTGCACCAGCTTTGGGATTATGTTGGGGACACTGGGAACCTAAAAACCGCAGTGAGGAAGTACAGCTTGTGATACATCATCGGGCAAACTGCCTGGTCGAGCTGTAGCAGTGCACTTGCTTTTGGGTTTTCAGCTTGTTATTCATAGCCTGCAGCACCAAAGAGAGTTAGCATGAGGGATGATGTTCAACACAAGGCCTGAGGTGTTTCAGAGAGCAGCTACTCACCTGTCTTTAGTTGTTTCTCAGATTGCCATACTTGTCAGCACTGCTGTTAGAGGAGGCAGCAGGCAGAGAACAGAGGTGGATCCACAGTCACCCACAGTGGACTGTGTTTCTGTGGCAGTTTCATCAGTGACCTGTGTGTGTACACTGAGCTGGCCCCTGTAGAAACCACCAGCAGGACTCCATCACACATTCATTCAGCTTACAATTCGATAAACACAGGTTTGTGGTGTCGCATTGAATAACTGAGAGCAGCAGCAAGTCTCTGGAGAGGAATGTTGTTACAGTCCATTCATGTGCCTGCTAATAACTTGTTATCTATGCAAGAAAAATCATCATAGAGGATCAGGGTTTTCCTAGGAGCAAAAGTATAGGAAAAGGAATAGCTGTCATCCTTATAGAGGCAAAAATGGTGCTCACTTAGCTCCGGTTTAAATACTTATTAGAAACACTGTATGTGTGCAGGTCGTAATCTTCATCTTTGTCTGCTCTGGTTCACCTGTGAAATATCATTTGCTAGCCTTTAAAATCACGTAAATGTAAGAGCCCACACACTTTTGCACTGCATGCAGGTATACGTCAGATTAGTAGAAGATTTACAAGAGCCTCGGGCTGCTCATACTGTGCAGTCAGACTGAAATCTAAATTTATAAATTCATTCTAGGTTGGAATTAATACATTTAGAATGATGATTTGATACCGCTCTTATGTCTGCTTAGCTTGACACAAAGACTGGAAACAGAAAAAAAAACAGCTAGTCTGGCTCTGTCTAAAGGTTGAGAAAACACCTACCAGCAGATGTAAAGCTCTTTAATTAACTTGTCACATCTTGTTTGTTTAATCTGTACAAAATAATAAGTATAAAAATAACAAATTCACCATATGTGATGGATAATATGCTGGGCTATTTCTTGTCTAGGAATTATTGTCAGACATCCACTCAAACTCAAAGAAGGTATAGTATTTTTGTTACCTTTAGGAAGACGAGGCTAGATGTTTCCTCTTTCTAGTCCTTCCAGTCTTTTGCTATGCAAAACTACAATAAGCGGTTGATCAAAGAAATATATACATGTATACCGTGCAAGTACATGAGAATGGAAATTATTAGGACTTGACATCATTTAGGAAATAAAGAGTAAAACCAGATCATTTTTGCAGAAGCCTTTACCTGCAGTAATGAGATTTAAGATGATTTACAGACACAGCAGTTGCGACTCTAGACTCTGCAGGCTTATTTTGTCAATATAAACCCAGTTTATTTATCTTACACACAGAATATGTTTGGGAGCACAGCGATGTCGGTGAAGCTCCCGTCCAAACATGCATTTTTCAAATCGTGCTGCAAATAATTGACTCATGTTGCTGATGCCTCATACATCAGAGAGTTTAAGTGCCGCTGTGACCTGAGCATCACTCACCCGCCCACACGCGCATTTCAAACAGACACCTGACGATCCTGCAGTGAAAATACCACCATCTGCAAAAATATAACACAATGCACTGGCGCACTGTATGTTTTTTGAGAATGTTTGATTTACAGATGGTTCACTGCATGCACTATTGATGTATCAGCTGCATCTAAGTGTATTTAAAGCTTAAACATTGAAACAGGGAGAAAAAAACCCCTTCCATTCTCATTTAAAAATAAAGGAAAATAAAACAAAAACAAAAAACAAAAAAGAATGCTTCTCTAAGGTTTTGGCCTTGGAAAACTGCTTTATGGCAGGATTTACTTTTGCTTACATTATTGTAGAGCTGCCCACTTTACATTGAGTGCTAAAACAACTGTTTACATTCCAAGCATTTCAAAGTCATTTAGCTTTTTAATGCAGCTCTTCTAATCAATTTGTTGTTTACGGTTGAAAAAAACGGGCAGACCTTGCAAGCCTGAAACTTCTACATTAGCGAGACCTTGCTTGCTAATGGTGAAATTTTCTGAGAGCTAAAACAGATCAAAGTGATGAACACAATTGCTGTCACCTGGCGAACAGTACGCCATCAGGCCCACGCTGCAGTCTGTAAAACACGGATTACAGCGCAGGGTCACATCACGAATGCATGGAGGAACAATGATTCAAATGGTGACAACATTTCAGCGAAAGGCAATATTTTATATACGGCTGGTAACGCAATATTTCACACAGACTTCCAGCCTTTCCTTTGAAAGCTTCAAAGCTAGAATAAGCAATGTTTTCCTTTGTAGTTATTGATGAGGTACAACTTTAGAGGGACAGATGATCATAAATAAAATGAAACTGTCATACGCACTCATGATACTCTGATACATGTTGGGCTGACGGGTTTTTTCTCAGTTGCAGTTTGGGAGTCAGAAAAGGTCAGAGTCCGGATTCAACACAGCTATTTGATCTAATGAAACAAATCTATTTCTTATCAGTGCAGGATTTTATCTATGACACAAAGGCCAGTTACCCTGCAATGTCTGGGTCTGAGAGAGGCACTCATAACTTTCCAAAGGGCATAAGAGAGACATTTCTGTGTATGAAGTCCAACTTGATGCCTGCTGCATTTTATTGGTATCTGCACTGCACAGTGTTTGGTGCTGTGGGACACATACAATATAATCCCCCAACAAAGTCAAATCATCTGCTTTATAATGGAGCAGCCAGAACATGGCAACAGACAGTGGCCCAATTTTATCCCAGCACTGCCTGTGAATCATTAGCTTCTATCACTCTGCAGAAACTCTGCTGAAGTTGGAGTTCAGCTTAAAGGGCTGAAGGAAAACTGTTGCATTTTCAACTTTAACTGGCTTTTCTCTCAGTTGAGACGTTTGTCATTCTCAGGGAAAAGATTTATAATTTGTGTCTCACTTTCCTAAGAATAGCTTTTCTCACTCAAACCAGGAGGCACATGGGAGGTAGAAATGCTACTGTATTTTTCTGTAAAATATATCAACTGGCTTGTAAAGAAAAGTATAAGCTGCATGGGTTGTGCTCAGGGTAAAGCTTAAGCGTTGGTAAAATTAGCTATAGGGTGGAGGAATGTATTTAAAGCAGCCAAAATCAACATTTTTATATTAACAATGGATCAACTGACTGGTTGTATGTGAACAGGGTTGCTCATAGTGATGAACCCACAGAGAATTATTAAAAACCCTGCATTTTCTCTTAGCTGTGGGTTGAGACATTGTCTTTTCAGTCCATGTTTTGGTTTAACAGCATGCAACTACACTGTTTTGTTTCACTCTCACCAGCTCTCTCACAGGCAACGTTTCCAAATACGCAGGTGATAAAAGTGCATACCTGCCAAAACTCCCAATTCTCCCACAGTCTATTTTAACCATTTTCCCTCTAAGCTCCCAACTAGTAATTTATCCTGATAATGTCCTGATATCTTCGTAACCCAAATCAAAGGGTGTTTCTCTGTTTCTGTGTTGAATATATGTTGGGGTACCTGGTACATTAACCCATAGGCAGAAGTAAGCAAACGGATGCCACTCATCACTGTGTTGGTTCAAGCAATTTATTCCCCGGTTTGCTGCTGAAAATGAATGAATGAAACAGGTCCAAGAAGAAGAAACATGGTTCTAAATTCCACTCCACTTAGTTCAAAATCTTTCATATTCATAACGGTGGCCACATCAGCAAACACTGTGCATTCTGAAAGACATGTCAAGTCAACTGTAGCAAAGAACATGGTTGGAAAAATGCTACCAAACACACTAACTGTGCTATGTTCAGAATGGCTGTGGAGGGGCAGAAGGATAGCCCTAATGTTGGTATGTTTATCATGAGAGCTATACTTGTAAGACAGACACACCACTCACACAAATTCTCTCAAACTCAGTTTGCTCTAAATTTCAATTTAGTGATGTTAATTTTACTTACTGTTGATCACTTTTTTGCAAATTTTGAGGGTTTTTCTAAATGTATTTTTTAACAAGCTAGAAGTAAAAGATCAATAAAATTCATTTCACTGTCACATTCTTTAAATCTGTGGTGCATGGTTATGGGAGGCAGGGAAGACGGAGACAACAACAAAAAAAACCTTTCCCTTTTTCACAGCCGAATGTTGGAAAGTATGAGAGTCCAATTCAAAATCACTTAATTAACTCACTTTATCCTACATGTATAGCACAAAACAAACATTGAATAAGTTATCAGCTAACTGCTGATAGTGGAGGATTTAGCAGCTAAAGAAGCAAATATTTCCCCCAGGAGTCTGTGGAGGCCGGAGAGAGCTCGATGAAAAGGGAATACTGGACTTACATTCATCACTTGTGAAAACAGGCAAAATGTTTCTCACATTAACTTATGTCAAATGTTTGCTAAAGTTAGTCAGTGGCCAAAAAACAAATTATTATTATTTCAGTTTGACATTCAACAGTTTGCACACTATTCCTGTAACACACTGTAGGAGAATCTGCTTGCATTTAGGAGCACAGAAGTATTTTGTGCAAGAAAACAGGACCGGATCGCCAAAGACATTCAAAAGCCCCTTTTTTTTTTTAGCTAATAAGCTTCTTCACTGACAGCAGCCATGGATGTGTTTGTGTGCGTGTGTGTGTTTTCTTCACAAGGGCAGTTTAAACTACCACCACCAGATTGTCACTAAGCAGCCTTGAGTTACAAACAAATGCAGGATGCAGGTTGTGCGGAAGAATTATTGAGCTGCAGGTCCAATGAAGTCAAGAAGAGGCAGATTTATTCACATGTGCTGACAGAATTCCAGTACACAGAGTTCAATATGAACTCTGCAAAGAACAAAGAAGTTTGCATGGCTTTTATTCATGTGCTGTGTGTATGTGCATATGTGAATTTTTACATATGTGAAACATGCCTCACACTACAAGAGCTGGTGTCTCTGTGCAAATGAAAACATTAAAATTAAACAGAATATCTGAAGACATGAGATGCATATTGTAATACAATGAAATAATAATGACTGTAAAAAGTCAAAACAATATAAACAAAATGGATCTAATTATTTTAGGTCAGTAAACAAAAAACATTTCTCACAAACATAATGAAGCTGTATTAACTCTGCTGCACACTTTCAGACTGAACATGCAGCATTTCAGGACAATTACTAATATCAGGCAATAATCCTCCACTAATGATCCACAAGAGGATGAAGACATGGGCAATATCGGTCTAATTGAAACTTAAACATACATTCACCCCATTAAAAAGATAAAAGTAAACACAAGTGAGCCTGAACAAGCGCAGCTTTTCCGACTGAAGTTTATCATTCTTGTTGACACTGCAAGGCCGTTGTGTGGGTCTGTATTTACTTCAAAGAAAATATGTCACTTAATAAGAAGCAGCTGCAGCGACAAAAGGGTGTTTTCTCAGTCAAGGACGTTGTCAAGAACCAGAAAATTAACAACCTAATTCCTCGCTGAAATTTCTCATTGTTTTCCTACAGCACCCAAGAAGTCATTTTACATTCTACGCAAACCTAATGCAGCTATTATCAAAGCAATTTCACTTTTGCCAGTTGTGTAAGTGCTCCATTCAGAAAGGCAAAAACACCTCAGTCTTATGTGGTAGAGTTGTCTGTGAGGCAGTTTGAGGGAAGAGAAAAAGCAGGCGTGCTTAATAGGGGAGCCTCGGCTGCTGTATGAAACAGCATCTCAAGTGCACCAAGCTTACAGAATGTGACAGCCAGAGTTTATATGGCAGGCAGCCACACATTGAAATTGATACTTTCAGGTCTTTTTTTTAAAGTGTATTCATAACCCTCTGAAGCTTTGTGTTGTTCAAGTGAACATTTATCATATTCATTGTTATTTTATGCTTCTTTTTCACTTTGTGTTTAAAGATTACAAACAAGATGCGATCAGGCCACCACAATCAGAAACATAACGTGAAGTGTTTCACAAAACATGTTCATTCTCATCAGATCTCCTAGACTCCTCCAGTGTTTGACATTTATTTTGCATTTGTTCTGTGTATAAATTAATTATCCCCGCCCCTCCCCTCTCCTGTATTCCTATGCACAACGAATGTTTTATGATGTTCATTATAAACTTGCTTTCATTTCTTTATTTATTTCTTCCTTCCTTTAGAGAATGTGGTGGTATGCAGCACTTTTCTCTGCACTTTTAATGCATTTGATTGTGCCCATATTTTTTTTTTTTTTTTTTTACATCAAACCACAAAGTAGTGGCTGCTCATGCTGTTTTCTGGGCTCATTTCAGTTTGCCCAAAAGTGCTGCCAGAGGTGGGCCAATTTGGGATGGCTGGAGCCTCAAAATCGATATTCTGCATGACCTTAAAAGCCCCACTTTTGTTTCCTTTCTTGCCTGCTCAGAGTGACAAAATTAGTCTTGAATTGCAGCAAAAATGTTCTGGTCCTGAGGGGACATTCAAACAGTGCAGACAGAGAGGCTTTACAGCTGTTAAGTAGATTTAGGATACATGATTAGCTGTCAGACGCAGTCGATTGTTGTATTAAAATGTCTGTCATTCAATTTGACAGTGAACTGTTCCCATAATTTGTCTGGCTGTTGTCAGAATGTAAGTATTGGATTGCAGATTAAACAGATCTTCATTTAGGATTTAATGAGGGAGGAAAGTAAACAAACAAAAGCCTTTTGTGATTATCAATTTGTACCTCATTAGATCAAAGAACTTAAACAAATGGGTCATTTACCGCAGTTGTTTTAACATGCAAATATATGGCATTGTGAAATCATCCTGCTGTTTAGTGTCACATCGTCATCAAAGTCTGAGATTAGGAGATTAGAAACTTGGCTCCTGGGTTTCCCTTTTTTGCCTCTGTGTTTAGTTTTGTCTGCAGTAAAGTCAGAGTGATTCTGATACTAAATTACCAAAAAAAAACAGTATTTGGGAGCATGGTATATGAGGGTTGCATGCCCCTGGAGCCCTGCAGCATCTGGGGTGAACGTCCTTATTCAAATTTTTGTCCTTGCTCTTGAGAAAATGTGCATGCATGTCACTGGCAGTAACACTTTATATTTTGTAAGGCTGACAGCGCAGTGAAAAGAGAAGGGAGGGAGCAGCCTGTTTTAAGAATTGCACTGCAACATTTGTTTGTGGAGGGGATGATTGGATAAGGCAGGGAATCCTCTAATGGTTTAAATGTCAACTGGTCAATAAAAGCCTGGCATCCTGTCACTTCTCATTTGTATTGAGACAGAGGATGCTATTAAAAATTGAAACTAAAATTACCAACCTGACATTTCCCCATTTACTCACTGTTGTTTCTCATGTCAGTGCTCCTCTCTGTCCTTGAGTAACCATGAATCAGTTCTCTGCAGATTTGCCGCGACTGTTAAATCAACAATACACACTACAAGCCCTGTTATGTTGCGATTATATCATAGCCAAGAGGCATTGTCCGCATTGGGCCAACAACCCCCTTAGCTGTGATATATAGAGGGCACCAGTCTCTTATATGAGGCATTTCAAATTGCCTCTATTTGATACGTATCTATTCTGTCATATTTTAGAATGAGGCCTCCTTGTTTCCTAATCTGATCGTTTTTTCCTGTTAAAGTTTTATTATTGCATTATGCTGTTGACACTACAAAATATAGTCAGGATAGGACACTAACACATGTGCACCCATGGTGACTGAAATGCCGCATAATACCTGAAGTCCAGCTGAAATTAAACATGTTTTCTTAATCTTTTTGGATCACATCCCTGGTCATATTGTTCACTAACTTAACTATGTTGGCCAAAAAAACAAAAAAACCTAAATCTGTTTCTTTGTATTTTTATATCAAAATTTAGTCAAAGTGAAAAAAATGTCATGTGACTTTTGTCATCTTGCCCAGAGCAATTTCAATCAATAGTATCACCACACCCTGCTGTCGGTCACTCTGCTGTTTGCAGCACAGCTCAGGTTCACAGTAATACAGGAAGAGAAAAATCTATCAATCTCTTCATCTAACTAAGCAAGATAAATGCAGGCTTTGTCCTAAATGTCATAGTATTCCTTTAAAGCACTGTTAAGGTTGTCTGCAATGAAAGTGATTTTTGAGAACAGAAATTATATTAATCATTTAGAGGTTGTGACATGGACAAAATAAAGTAGGCTTATAAAATATTCAATAATCTGAATTTTCATTTTGTGTAGGACATTCTGCTAGAAAGCTTTTACCATCAAATTTTCAGGTGTGTTTTTTATTGCACTTGTGTTTTCTGTTTTTTTTTTATTTATTTGAGTGCAATCTGTAGTAACAGCACTTCCTGTGGGTGTACAGGAAATGAACCAGGTACCAATTTCTGGTATAATTGTACAATTCTGAATGAGATGAGGCTTTCTGAAAAGATACATACAAGATTAAAACTGACATTCATCTGATAAGAAAAGTGTGTGTCTTTCATTTCCAGCCTTTCCTTCTAGGAGCTTGGTGTTTCTGTGCAGCGCTCAAAATGGCAACAAAGAAGATGTTAGAGGGTTCAAATCAGGAAAATAATCCAGGCCATGAACATCCGCACGGGCTCCCTGCTATCTACTCTCAGGATTAAATCAATGAGTACACGTAAACAAACAAACAAACAAACAAACCAGAGAGCCAAGATAAAGATTTCTGCTCAGGCAAGAAAGCAGCTTGTGTCATCTGTTAATGAACCAACCAAAGACGGGCTGCAGATAAAAATGATGTGCTGCCTGGTTACAGTCAACAGACCCGATTTTGTCTGTGAATCTAGACACAATGGCTCCTTGAAAAAAAAAAGATAGGAAGACAGAATGAGTCGTCTACATAAATGCAACACCAACTGCACCAAGAATTCGCCTGCTCCTACGCAGACTCTCTTTGCTGTTTGACTTCATTCAGTATTATTGCATCATTGAGGAGGAGGACTGGATTATTTTCTCTCTTATTGAGTTTTGTCACTCATTGATTTAATTCTATCTGCAGTGTGAACAGCAGCTACTCAACTGAAAATACAAACTCTAAGCGATTTAGCATCACATACTTATGGAGTTTTTTTTTTATTATTATTTTATCTTATGGTTTCTTTAGTTCTTTTCTCTTTGTCAGAGGCTGAGCTTTTAATCCTCTGTGTTCTGCTCTTTTAAAAAATGCCGCTATGTGTTATGTTGCTTCACAAATGCAGACTAGATTAGAATAATAATGAAATGGCAGAGGGTGCTGATGATACTAATTGATCCTCCTTACTTGCAAATTAATTACATTGATCCAAGAATGCTGTCTGAGTGACCTGTTGCCAATTTTCTCATCTGTTTAAACTAATCTGAGTTGATGCCTTTTTGCGTGCTAATGGAACATCTGCCTCCTCATCTGCTCAAGTCTTCTAAGGTGTATTTTTGTCTGTAGTATCGGTCTTATCTTATTAACTGCAATAATTTTAGTTTTCAGAGCAAAAAAGTTTATCCCAAGAGACTGGCAGGGAAAGAGCAAGGCACAGTTTACTGTAGTCACAATCATTTGTTGGGAAAAATGTGTCCTTGCATATTTTTTAATGACAATATAAGTAGCTTGAAAAGAAGCACCAGTACTAGAAAAAAAGGTCATATTTGCATAATTATCTCTCTTGGCAATCTGTTAAGTGATTGGAATTTCTTCTTGCTGTGCTTTCCAACAGTAATGATCATGTTAACTTTGACTGTAAAACTCTGAACCCTCAGTTTCTAACCGTCCAAACTCTCCCAATTAGATGCTGTTTCGCACAGCAAAACAACTTGCCGGGGTTGACGGCTCACAGGTTCACAGGATTTGCTTGTTTGGCCATGTGTGACCTGTCAAAACAAAATGTCCTGGGGTACATGTGGGCCGCTGTAGGAGCTTAAATCACTATATTGCACTGGTTAATGGTTTTCCCCTATTTGTCTGTCTCCTCTTTCCTTCGTTAGTCTCTGAGAGGATAAGGATTAGTCTGTCTTCATGCATATTTGGTATAGAGAGAAAAATCATGTCAGCTTTAAATTGTTATGTATGTTAGTTGTGCTTGAAGGATAAAGAAAATTTCCTGGTGTGTTTGGCTCCATAGAGGACCTGGTCTTTGTGGTAAATTTGCCATAATAATCAACTTGGATTATGAATCTATATTGTCAGGGAGAATTTTTTTTTTCACCTTCCAGTCTTATTAGACATATTGTTATGTCTAAAAATATATTACTGCTGTGTGACTTCCAGAAAAAAAGTGTTTTTGGTAATGTTTTGTAGAGCATGTGGACAGCATTTATACATATACTTAATGACTTATTCATACATCCCATCTGCATGGAATACAGTAATTATTTACACTGTCTTGTATGTGTTACAGAAACTAATTTTCAAGATTAATGTCAGCATTTTAAGCTAATATTTTAAAATAATTTTGATTAAACTACTTAAACTTTACAGTAATGGAAAAAGCATACAAGTTTGTTTCTTTCAGCCAGAGACTGATGAAACCCCCACAGAGCTTGATCTGGATAATTCTGCCCTCTTCTCACTGTGTCTCCTTCTAATGTAATTCACTTAATTTCTTGAGTGCCATTGTTCAGCTAATGGAGACCCCTTCCACTGGGCTGTAATGGGGGGGTTGTCTGGGTGTGTTGTTTGGTGGTGCATGTCACATGGCATACACATGAATGCCCAGACACAGGGTTTTCCAGAAAACCATTGTACGAAGCAGGATCCGTGTTATTAACCCTCCCTGTGGTTTAAATGTAGCGGCTGAAGGGTTGTACAGCCGCTTGTCGAAGTGTATTAGCCTTTTCACTGCAGACAAACAGCAATGTTGGTGGTGCAAGACATCAAGTTAACCAGAAAATAAACTGATTTATAAAGATGGCCTGCTTAACATTTAGTGTAAAGAACTCAGGTTACTATTGTTCTTAATCTGATGATACTGGCAGAAATAAATGTTGGCATTGTATATTTTTGCAGTCCATGGATATGTGGAATTTATTTGTTGCATAAATATCCACATTCCCACAATTCCTCTTTAAGTAACATACTTATTACACTATGTTAAATTCGGCTGACTTTTCTCATTCAGAGGAGAGGATGGTGGTGATTTGATGGACGGCTGCCCAGCAACTGTGTTCAACACAGCTTAGAAGTTGAGAGTTTTAACTGAATTAAAAATGTGTAATATTGGCAACCATCAGAACATTTCCCAGCTGTGTTTGTAGAGAAAAAATGTGCATTTAATGCCAAAAAATCTATTTTCCCAACTCCAACCCCAGAGTGGTTTTTGTGCCTAAACCTTACCAGACTTTGTGGAGTTGTCACAACATAAAAGTGCAACTCAGTCACCTGAATAAAATACGGCTATTGTACGTGTCCTGGATCACAAAACTGTACAATACCAACATTTTATCTGACAATTTAATTCTGATTTTTCTGCCATGCTCACATCTATTATAGACCCATTGTAGAACTTTACTTCTTTGAAAAAAAGAAAGAGTGTCTAGTCGTCAGAAAACAATGACAGATCTCCCCTTTCTGAATCGTGTTAAGAGAAATCTCTTCACTGCACTTCGCTTTTTAACAATGTGTAAAACACAGGGCAAAGTAATGAACTTTTTAAGCTTGAAGATTTATTTGTTCTTTTATTCTTAAATCCAGAAGAGTGGCAGTTGGCAGAATCATTTTGTAATAAATGACCTGTCATGTCCAGCAAAGGCACGCATCTAATGCTAAAAAATGAGATGACTGTGCACAGGTGGTTTATTCACACAGTCTCCCCTCCCGCCTCTATCGTCAGCACTGTAACTAAGGGAATGTAAAATGACAGCAACAATTGCTGGCAATAATTCAATTGAGATGCAATCTCAGTGTTCACTGTATTGGCTTAATATGCCAGAGGAGTCATTGTTTGCTATTAAAATCCATGAAGCTGTCACTTCAGGCCCTGCAAGGCAATAGACCTTTTTTTTTTCTATCAGAGAGGCAAGTGTAGCTCAATTCCAATACCTGCCTCTTCTTTTACAGACGACCTTGACAATTAGCAATTAGAGCAGAGTCAGACATGTTACACTGAAGGGAGAAAAAACAGGTGACATCCATCTGAAAATCAAAATTATTCATTGGCAGCGAATGAGCCACACAAGACATTCAACTTCAGTGAAAAGCTTGCAGAGAAAAGAGAAGAGATTCTTCCCTTGTCATCCTGTTAGAGTGCAAGTACATGTAATGAGCAGCACTTTGCTTTACAAAGAAAAAACTCCTTGTTGCTGCAGGAGTATCTGACCTCAGAAGGTGGAGTAACAGTAGATATATCTATTGTCAGGTACGCAAACCTTGTACAGTAGAAATCTACAAACCAGTGCACTTAAAAAACCACAGTGTCTTTTATATCTACTCTCTTACGGAGACATTTAATTTACATTTTAAAGTTTCATGGATTCAGTTTTAAAAAGAACGCTTTCTTTTGTTGCAGTTGCTCCTCTGCATATCCCCCATACAAGCCTGAGTACAATTAAAAACAGAAGAGCAGCATATTCTTAATAGGCAGAAAAGAGCTGAGCAGTTTTCTGGGTTACATTGTGCCCTCTGTGTTTTCAGTAAACTGAAGCAGGGACTTTTGAACCTTGCATTGCGCTTTAATTCCCTGCATTTTGCTGTTTCATTAATAATGCTGTGACTGAAGAACTGAGCCGCGGATTGAGAGAATAATTATGATTCAAAAGGACGCATGCACTTTGTAAGCGCAACAAAAGATCGCTGTAGAGCTCATCATTAGTTTGTAAAGTTCAAATCAAATGTAATGAAGGAGTGAATTTAAATTAGAAATGATAATTAATTGCTCACAGATTATTCTATAGGGGTAATTTCTTATTAAAATCAGTGGCCACGTAATTAACATCTGCATACACTCAGACAACACGATGCCCTATATATATTCACACAGTGACTGCAGGGATGTTACACAACCCTCTTCAGCGTAATCCACAATTTCATGAGTACCATGGTGACTCACACAGGCCAATTCAAAGCAGAGATCACCGCGCTTCATGGCACAGCATATGCCAGGAGATTAGTATACCTGCACTTTGTATTGGGAAGCTTATGGAGCAGTCTTTGTATTAATTCCCTGCTGCAATCATCATATTACGTTCTATATTAATCCCTGCAGGAAAGGCTGAGCGGCACACAGAGGCTGTCCTCAGAGGGCGTCGAGAAAAAAAAAAAAGAGTGTGGACGACATGAGAAGAATCAAGACTGCGAAGGGTTTGATACATTCAGAGAGAGTGAAAGATTCATTTTCACACAAGTCCCACTTGATTTGAACATGTAGGCTTTATTTCCTGAAGTCATTGTAGCGCATTTTTGGCTTCTCTGCTGTGAAGTTGAGTCTGGGAAGCAACTCTGATGTGCTTTCCGCTGACTAGATGGAAAGAGAGGTGCCCGCCTTAGGAGGATTCACTGCAATGCTGCTGAAATTAGCGTTGGTGGTAATTAATTCATGCATACACGACCAAAGAAACCTAATGCATAGCCTTAAGAATAATCTTCCTGGGCACAGGAAAAGGTGGTGTGCCTCTTTATTTTGGAAACGCTCATGAATAAAACATTATTTTCTGAGGAAAAAGAGGTTAAAATAAAGTTCAGTGAGTTCATTTGCAAACTCTGACCAAAACAAGAGTTTTGGTCAGAGTTTGCATTGAGAGTGAGAATTTTCATACTTGTATTTCCATAGAGGTTAGGCAGAGCATCAATATAAAAAAATATTCTTCTATTCTGAGAGGAGAAATGTGTCATGAAATGGTTATATTCCTCCTCATGGAGCAGGGAGCTGCTTGAAGTGAGCGCTGCATATTTATCTGAGTGCTGTTCTGCAGACTTCTCAAACAGCAAAGGGGCATTACAGAGGATGTTATACACTGAATATTGAAAGAGGTAAAAGGGGAACATTTGTATGAAACATGACCTGTCTGTCTAAAACACTGCAGACAACGTAGTAGAATGGATGAGTATGTCATGCTGGTATTAAGGTAGTCCGTGTCATCTGGTATAACACTAACACAGTTAAGCTAAGAGCCTCGCTCCCTCTGGCTGCAGCTAAAACACTAGAGGTGATTCCAAGCCGCTCTCCTGTGGTCAATTAGGAAAGCCATCAGGGTTTGTCTTCATCTCAGGCCGACTCAATAGTTCGTCTTACCATGCAATTCCTGAGATTGGAATTTTCTGGCTGTACCGAATATTTATAGAGCTTCTCAAATACAGGTAGCATAAAATTAATAGATAGCATTGGCTGGATATATGCTCTGTGCTGCAAAGGTGATGACTAGGACAGCTCGCTCTGTCTCTTTCATCTAAATCCCTCTCTGCTCTGTCAGCCTCAGCCGCCCACCTTTAACACACTCACACACATAAACTATCTCACAGTGTGTCCATTTTGAAGGCGCTGCACAAACAAACCTAGTGGAAATGCAATAAACAAAATCTGCATTGTAGACACACAGCACACGTCTGCAGAGACTCGCTATGCCCCTAAACAGCACAACTCTGAAGCGTGCAGATCATGAAAACCTGCAGCAGCTCCATTTTTGCTGTTAGCACGCCAGCAGAGGAAACAGGGAACTTCACACAGGATAATGATGCAGCCTTGGTTGAGGGCTTATCAGAGGGAGTTACTCTTGACAGCCAGGCTGACCCTCTCCACTAATTAAAAGTTGGGCTCAAAGAATGGGCCTTGTTAAATTTGATTTAGGCTAAATCTCCAAGGAAAGAGGGGAAACAATCCTGTAGAGATTTCCTGTGTAGAATTGTAGTCCGCTCTGCAAGAACAAAACGATGTTTTATGGTGTCTTTTGCTGGCAACAAATCTTTTAGTGAGATCTCAATAAATCAACCTGCAAGAAAAAAAAGTTTAGTCAGTTAAAATGTTGAATCTGTCAGTACAGCGTGTTCATAACTTTAAAAAAAGTCATACCACGCTATGTGACTATCCTTTTCCCTTTCTTTTTTTTAGAAAGATCTCTGTTAAAACAAGAGAGACTACATGAATTTAACATGATCACCTGTCTGAGAAACAAAATGCCAAACACTAACAACCATCAAACTGGCAACCCGGGATACTCTTTTCTGAAGCAGCATCTGTTGCTTGCTTCAGAAATCTGTTATAGTTCACCAAAAGGAGATTTCTGTTCATTTACATATAATTGTTTTAGTTTCAAGCCCAAAACGTCTCTGCAAAAAGAAGCAAGCGAGGCTGGCTAAGTTCAGCATGCTGTACGTTAGTGCTGGGATTATCAGACCTTGATCCTCATTTCCTTTTCACATGACATTATTGGCTGACATCAAGGTTAGTAAGCGTGATTTGGCTGTTCAAAAAAGGTTTTAAATGAATAGATTGCACTTTTAAAGCACTTATCCAGCGTTTGGACTATTTGAAGTGTTTCATAACACAAGTCATGATTCACCCATTAATGAAGCTTTTGAGCAGTTTATTTCCTGACTAAATGTACTTCAATAGGCAATCATGTAGCACACCTGAGCAGAGGAGGAGAGGACAGGAGAGGACGAGGGACAAACAGCACAGGAAACACACAGAGCCATAACAATGACCCAATTTTTTTTTAAAAAACTAAAGAAATCCCAGTAAGCTTTAGCTGTCCCTTGTGTTAAGTATTAATAAGCAAATGCTAGCACGCTTACATGATTATCATTATACCTGCATAACAGCGGCCTGTTGCTATAGTCACTTCAGCATAATGCATCAGCATTATGCTGCAGGGCCTGTACAGCCTCACAGAGAGCATATATGTAGACTCTTAGTTCTGTTAGTGTCGTCTTCTGAGAGCAATGAAACGGGGAAACTTAATTTTGCTGAAAGTGATGCATCTTTAATGAGCTGCCTTATTGAAATTGTCAACTAATTTTAACTAATTACCTCTGACTCTAATAATAGACTATGTTTGAGACTTTTAAGGGAAGTTTTGATGCATTTATTAGATGTGTTTGGATTAAAACTTTTTGCCCTGTGTGTTAGCCTGACAAGTGCTTGTTCCTCAAATATCATCAGGATCTCAGTGTCTTAGATTCATGAACATGTTGATGGTTGAACTATTGCACAGCACAGCTTCACAAAACTTAGTCATCACCAAACATCTTTGAATCACTTACTTCAGTGATTTCTGTGGTTTTGCAGCTGTAGTCACAAGTCGCTCTTGGCAGAGTCTCAAGTTTTTGTTACTATCAAGTTCACCAGTTAGACCAACGCGTATCATCAGGAACATCATTTTTGTCAGGGTAAGCTGCTCTGGGCTACATAGCTACTCTTCAGGTGTGCCAAGAGATGACCCTGACCGATATATAGACAGTAAAAAAACTCTGCCAGGTTCAATTACCTTATTTGTGCTAAAGTGGTTTGTGTCCATTTTCCAATTTCTGCATTTATCTGTAATGGCCATTGAAAGGCAGTGAGACACTCAGCATGTCATACCATATAATAATGACTGATTATAATGAGTATGCCACAAGGGCTGGGAAAACACAATGAGAATATAAATCTGTGGCTTTTTCACCAAGAGGCACCACAAATGCAACTATTTACACGTACTTAAACAGTATAACAGTGAATGGGTAAAGATTAAAAGATTACTGTCATCATTTACATAGAAGTGTGGATGTGGAGTAGGTGGTAAAAAATTACGTAAATACACAGCCGGCTGAGATAAGCCTGCAACCACAGACACTGAGTCATCCTGAGCCCACAGCGAACGAATACATCGTCAGCTATCACTACCACCGTATACCACAGCCGACTCAGGGTGCAGGGGGTCGATTCACGCATGGGAAATCTACAGTGAATCTTAAATAGTTATTGACAGCCCACCGGTTGGTAAACCTCTATCACAGCCCCAAATTGATTGTAGGTCTTGTGCTGATGCAAATAGCTTTGCAGCTATGAATGTTTGATAAATGTTGGGTCAGTGCTGAATGCAGGGTGAAGAGTTCAGACCGTTCAGACGTTTAATTTGCAGCCAGATTCTTCGAGCTCCTGTTGATACGACGGCCGCGGCCAAAAGGTTTGTCTGTCTTCGCTCATTGATCGGCAAGAACATACTAATGTGTTTATTGATGTGCCAAAGCAGGTATAAAGATTAGACATAACCTGATGATAAACTAGCTGTCGGGTTTTAATCCCGACTTCCTTTTGATAGCAAAGAAGATTGACCACTTCTTGTTCTGCTCTTGGCTGCAAACATGCAGTGTTGCAGGCTTGTATACAACCATATCTTTATATTTGTGATACATCCTTCAATTTTCCACTTCCATATATATGATGCATACAATATCCACCCTGTTCCTTTATATTGGCAAGGCTTCAACACCAAAGCTATTTGATCAAGGAGATAGCCTTTTTAATATTCAAAAGAGCCTCTGGCATTACGACAGATAGAGAGTAGCCCTCTTAAATCCTTTACTGTCCAGTTCCCTACATGAAGATAAATGCTGTGTGCATGACACTGTTGAGAGTTAAGAGGGAAAAGACAGCTAAGATCCACCCAGGGAGTTTGCTTTTTAGTCCTCAGGCTGGAGAAAGGAGTTGGAAGGTTAATGACCCATCAAATCATGCTTAAAAAATGCTACACAGTTTTTTTTCCCTGAGAATTTAGCACAGGATGCATCTTTGAGCACATCTTTAAGCAAACTTTCCCATCAATCAGTTAGACTTGCTTTGTCTCATCTGTTGTTGGTGAGGATGATAGCGGGATGATTCAGCTGTTAAGTGCAATCAGTCAGTCTCAACGCGTTTTAAAACCTGAAGACATGCAAATTACAAGGTTATATTCCTTCTCATTATTCAGTTCAGAATCCATCGAAGCTCAATTTTCACACTCTTGTACCAAAGCCGATGTGAAGAATGATAGCATTTATGAGTGCTACCATTAATTAACATTTCTACTGACTTTTACTTCAAGTTGCCTTGATTGATTAGGCGTGAAGGAGAACAGAGGACAAAAATTTGTACAGACACTAATCATCGGACTCTTTATTTGGGGAACCTGCAAACGTGCAGCACACGGTGTACTTTCCTGCTCTCCTCTCACAGCTCATCTGAGGATGCCATGGAAATCAATTAGAGACACATCAGTGCTGTCTGAGCCACCGGAGGGAGCCAGTTGGAGCAAATTAGACGGCTCTCCCCTCTGTTTCACACTTTCTTTCTAATGCAAAGAGGGAAAATTAGGAGCCAATCTATCCATCGATCAATGGGTGAAATGTCCTGATTACACCAGGACAGACCATCATTATGTCTTTATCTACCTTTGGTAAATTCAGGGATGTAAGAGTGGCATATTAAACAGAGACTGAAACACAGAGCTACACCCTGCGTTTCCTTTTACTTACTCATGCGGCTATGGGCTCCCTGAGTGAAAGTAATGTCTAGTGGACATTAGTAAGGAGTCCTGTTTGCTGTGGGATGAAACCCCTGCCAAGATTAGTGCCACATGAGAAACTTTGAAAGGAGATGATTGATAATGGACATAAGAAGTCCAAGAGTGTCCCCTGTGCTCATCCACAGACTGCTGGTTCTCATTCTTCATGTTTTAAATTGGCATTTACGAGAGGTGGGATTACCTGGAAGGTTTTCAACAAGTTTCTTGTGTTCCCTCTCTTTTAATTCCAAGGCTGTAACATGTTTTTTGGACACTATTGAGCCCTGAAAAAGGAAAGGTTTCTTTTTTGTATCCATACCACATGGTCAGGTGAGAAGCCAAGGTCACTTACAAAGCAGCATCCCTGCAGCTTTAGAGAAGCAGTGTTTGCTCAAGCTAGTTTAAAATGGACAAAGGCTTTCCATTTGAGAAGATTAATTCTGTGTTATAAAGAAATTCTATCTTCAGGAATTGATCATTACAAGTTTGTTGCCAAATTAGGAATATGTAATTTCTGCCTGGATTTAAATGTTCGCCAGCATGTCTTTCCTGTGCTTTTGTTAGCTGCTAGGAGGAGGCTGGGATGGATGGTGGCCATACAAAGTGTGCACAGTCTTCAGATGGAAGAGTGGAAAAAGTCACAGCAACACAACCTACAGCAGCTCTTTGAGGCTGTACTTGGATACAACAGTGCATTGAACTGAGTGCAAACAACCCACAATGACAATGCTAACATGCTGATGATTCCCCTCTTATATATGACTGCCTGTTATTATGAGACCAAGGTTCTGTACTGAGTTTATGTGAAGACACCTGAGTAAGTTCAGTTTGCCGAAGAAGGTCATGAGGCACAGTAAAAATCTTGGAAAAAAGATGTGGTGTGGACTTGTAAATGTGTTTTGAAATACAATAATTTGAGGATTTAAAGTTCTGAAATATCACATCATTTAAGGCTAAAAAAAACAGAAGAGTTTAATAAAATAGTGGTGTTTTCCATTTGATGTTACAGGACCTTCCCTCCAAAAGCAATTATAGGAGAACTGTGGAGTCCATATTGTTTGCAGTGGACTTCACAGTGATTTCACATTACTAACTGGAGGATTAAGACAGTGTTATCAAATGGGGAACTCTCCCAAACCACCTCTTACAGTTACTTACATCATAAAAAGCTGGTTTGCTTTATTTATTTTAGATTGTATTTTTCTGTCTAGATGCATCCAACATGTTTGTTTGTGGTTGTCTGTTTAAAAACGGAGAGATGAGGATAAAGAGAATGAGAACAGAGAGGTAGCCAGGAAGAGCCAAGTGATGAAATGGACAGATAGTGAAATTGAGATCGTTATGGTGGCACACCAGTGACTGTTTAGGCGAGAAAGAAAAAATTCAAAATAATTTTGTATGTATGGGGGATGAGCCCTCCAAGTCTTATCATATAATTGCCCCTGATGTGTCTTATCGTTGCTTTTGCATCATGAGAGAAAAAGTCCAAGCAATAACCACTATAAGGTAATACACTTGCATACAGCCAATGTTGTTTATGTTGAGCTTCAGAACCTTTAAAGTGTCAGGTTTAAGAATGTTGGTTGTTTTTTTAAAAGGTCACTGGTTCTAATGACATTTCTGAGAGGTTTAATAATGAGGCCAACTGATGCGTGGCAAGCTCTCCACCACACACTCCAAAAACAAGGCAACACGTGGAGTGGAACATGTCTGCTAATTGATGCCAGCCTCCTTTCTATCGGGATTGTGCGTCAGCTTGTTTGTATGGGTGTGCATATGTGTGTATGTGTGAGTGTTTCTTCTCTGCTTCTTTCACTTTGTTCTTGTCACACACCTCAGTTCCCAAACATTTGATGATAAATGTAAAAGAGACACTTATTGACTCATCATCAGGTTTGAACAACGTGCTTTACTTCAGTTAATTACTGTCTCTGCTCGTCTCTGTCATGGATCTTCTGATTGCTTTAAATATAACAAAGTTATAATTTTGGATAGTGTGCTATAATTCACTGCTTTCACATTTATTTTCTGATCTCAAATGGCTATAATTTGGGCGCACGCTGTTCACATAATCACGTCTCCCTCTGTCATCAACACCTGCCTGACTAAATAAATGCATTTTTTAACTTTATTTTTAGAAGTTTTCCCAAGTAATTATTCGAAAGCAGAAAAAAACAGAGTTGACAGTCTCTTCTATAACTGACTATGTTATGTTAAATGATCATATATGTGAAATGGTCTCATGCTGATCGCAGGTCCCTGAACTGAATCAAGTCAAAATTATTTTGTGGCAGACTGTGAAGAACCAATAAGTATTATATTGTTATCAAAGAATCAACATAATATTGTATTATGATCTAAACTTAATATTTACACCCCTACTTTCCATACTGAAAATCAGAAAAGGGTTCCGATGTGACTTTTCAGTGTAAAGCTTGTTAACCAGCAGTTAAAAAGCTGTAAACAAGGCACGCTCGATGTCATACATGCACACCCCTACAGGAAGCTAATGGAAGTGCAATCAGTCACTAACAATTGAAAATACAGTTGAAAACCTTTGTTTGAAAAGTATCAGATTCTAAATGTTAGTTTAACTTGATGAACTTATTAGACTAGTTACATTATTTATTAAATTTTAAACAGGATAATTAGAAATCTGTGGCATGTGACATTTCAAAAGTATAATTTTAAACATTGATGAGATATTAGAAAAATGATGAAATATTAGAAAAATCATGAAATAACAGGCTTTCTCCAAATACCAACAGAGCCATAATGCCTAAGTTGCCATCTTTTGTGTGGAGGAAAGTGATTTATGTGCCTGACGCTGCATGTTTTCACAATTACAAAATCATCCCTGCAAAATCAATAAAGACATGAATAAAGATGACCCAACGCTGATGAGCCAGCAATGATCATTAAATGGCCATTTTCATCAAAAGAAGCTCACATTACAGCCACGAATGGGGATCCCCTGGTGGCTTCCTAATAAATAACAATTCTTTATGACCCGTGGCGTTTAATTTCAATACTAGACATTTAGAGGAAGCTCTGAAACCTTTTGACATGTATGTGTCAGACTGGCACTTAAGGACACGGAGGCCATTTCACCCCATGCATGAATGAACACATCATTATTATCTCATGAGCGGCTGGGTGATGCTCTCGTTGTCACCTAACTGCTCTCTCACCTCGTTTGCATTCAAAGAGCAGGATTTTCCTATTAGGGGGAAGTTAATAACTTGCTAATACTCTGAAATTTCAACCTCAGCAAAAGGCCGCTCAGCACTTTAAACGCACCAACATGCCTGGAATGAAGGCAGCGAGCACTTAGAGTGCACTCGTCCAATGTCTCTCCACATTCTTCTATAATCTGCAAAGTTTGATTAACTGTAATTAATACTTGATTCTTGCTGCCAAGTGAAGGGTACAAAGTAATTTCATTAACTTTAATACAAGGCAAGGATAAAACGAACTCTGTATTTCCTTCTTCAGTAGAGCCATTCGCCTTTTACAAGTCACTGTTGGTGGGGGAATGTGATTCGATTCAAAGTCCTTCTACTCAGTAAGGTGGCCTATAAAATTCTGTAGTCGAACATCCACAGCTTTCAACGTCTCCCAATAGACTTTATGTATGTAAGTGGCTACCAGTGTCCTTCAGCAGTTACACAGGAGACATAAAAGTGCCTGTGACCTTTCATAAGGACAGACACAGACTTACCACCTCTGATCAATAGTAGAGGAGAAGAAACAGAGCGGCAAGGACTGCTGCACTTCTTGCTCTGGGACACACACACACGCACACACACACACATCTATACCACCCACTAAACCTGTCAGTCACAGCCTGTTCTCCGCCAGTAATGGCACTGTGACTGAAAGGCCACACACCCAGGGAGAGCACAGACCACTTTAGATACAGTTAGTGATGTCTCAATGGGGTTCACACTGCACCTAAAATAACATGTACAGTACAAAGAACCATGATCACCGAATGTTGAGATTGTTTTGGCAAAAATACTAACAATAGTGCTGTGACTGAATCAACATGGAAGCTCTGAAGAAGGCATTTTAAATAGGAGTTGTGGGTTTGCATGAGCTTGTATTGTCTATGTTAAATACTTCCAAACACTTGTTAATTTATTAGTTGATTACCATAAAAATATTATTAGGTAAGGTCAATATTTTAATTAAAAAGAAGTTCCTACCTTTGGTGTTTTTTAAAAAATCCACTAAATAATTATTCCCCTGTGAGAAATGACTAAAGAGGCTATGAGAGGGAAATTATTCAAATGACACACTGCATTGTTATTAGCCTCGTAAATTTCAATTTACACACTCATTTTGACTTCACAAAGGTTATTTTTCATTGCTTTACCGCTTTATTATTAGGATGGGATTTATTAGGCAGAAAGAAGAGACGAAGGGGAAAAGGTTCGCAGTAGAGCTTTGAATGATTAAACCTCCAGCTATTTCTCAGCTGCAGTCTGGTATTATTAAAAAAAGGGCAACAGTACACAAATGAAAATAAGATTTACAAAAGCATACAAAGGATTTTTAATTAATGTATAATTGCATTAAATCCTAATGAAATCATAACACGACCTTTTGTAGACTGATATTTATAGAATCCATTTTGTTTTTATTTTGCTATGTGAAATGTTTAAGTACATTAAACATGACTCACAGCATAATTATATCTATATTACATCCAAACAAAGACAGTAGAAATGGTATTTGTGTGCCTTTGGATGCCTCAATTTTGGCTGTATAAAATTTAAAACTAGATTTTTCGAATAAACTGAAATTTTGCTGTAGAACAAAACAATAAGTTAAAGGTTTGTTGGACTTGAAAAGCTGTGCTTTTGAATACAGATGCCACATAGAGAGATTTCTCCACCACTGGCGCTGGAACGAAATTGCATTTCATGTCTGCATTTTCAGCCTCAGTCTGTCATGTCCACAGCTCACTGAGTTTACCTCAGACAGTACAGTGTTTTGATTTTTCACTGCATGTATCAAATAAACTGCTTTAAACAATCCCATCACACTACACCCAAACGCTTCACTGCACAGCACGTAAGCTCAACATACATTTGTGAACCAGAGAACTTTAAAGAAACCTGCAGTCAAATACACTCATGTCCTGTGATTCAAGCATACAGTCTGATAAATGCAAAAAGCTGGAAAATGTTCTTTTTTAGCTGTAGTGAAAAAGAAAGAAAGAACTGTTCTGCAGAGTTACAAGTCCTTGAGAAGCAAGAAATTACAGTTTCAGTTTTGGACTCAGCAACTGAAAGAGAAAATTGTGTGTGTGCTTTGCACATTTAAAGCTCAGTCTACATGTAAAACATGTGTGCAACTTTGGAAAAAAAACTCAATAATAAATGCAATGTAAATGTTCAGGTACAATGACTTTCTAATGGAACAAACTTTTGTAGGTTATGTGAAATTATGTTCTAATATACTATATATATACCTGGTGTAAATATGCTGCTAGCAAGAGTCTGAACTTTTATGCATTTAACTGGAAGGTGGCAGGGTTAAATTGCTGTAAATTGAAAGTCACTGTGCTTTTGATGAAAATAAAAAAGTGTGAACAGTAAGTGATGTGGTGTGTATTTGGTAAAATTGAACATTTTCAGGCATTTTAAAGCAGCTGTGTCATTTCATATAAAAGTAATGTCACAGTCAGAATACCTTGAGGAGCCTTAGTTGAACTTCTGTGGGGTGTTGTACAGACGTGTTATTTCTGCTTTCCCAGACTTTTCTTTTCTTTTCTGTGCACAGTCACAACCAGACAATTCTGTGTTAGACAAACATGCATTGTTACCATTGTGTAGCTTAACAGATCAACACATGCATGTGTCGGCTATGGCGAGGAGCTGTGCACATGTTTGCAGTGAAGGATAAAAACACCAGTGTAACTGCGAGCCGAGCGCTCTCTCGTCCTGTGGGTGCCTCATTAGCGGTGTGAGTCATCGTCGGCACAGAAATCGAGTGAATGCAAATGAGATGTGATGGAATGCATCTCCCCGGGTGGCACAGCCCGTGCACACCTCGAGTGACTACTGTACGATAAATCATCCTTGTGTCAATGCCTCAGTGTTACCATCAGAACTCCCATTAGACACCCAGACCTGTGCAGCCCACATCATAAACTTCAGGTTAGGAAAAGAATACAGTAGCGTCACAAGGCCGCAATGCACACAGTCAGAAATAGTAAAGAAGCGAGTAAAGAAAATGTTGTGTAGACTCTGTTTTTCTGGCTCTTATTCTCTGTGGATTTTCAGATCCCCTTGAGAAGCTTAGATCTGTTCAATACAGCTGGACTCTAAGAGGGAAAAGTAACTGGTTTGACGCTGAATAGGTTTTATTTAATTCAAATCAACTGCTTTCCTGTCCACAATCCAAAGAGATTATGTTTGATTAGCTGTGTGAAATCATCATTGATTTTTGTTTGTTGAAGCACTATGCCTCTTGTGTGTGTGTGTGTGTGTGTGGATGTGTGTGTGGGTGGGTGTACAGTATGTGCAGCTGCGTGTACATTTCCACCGAAATGTACAGTAAAATATACGTACAGTAGTAAATCTATGTTCATTTTACTTTTTAATTACATCTTTATTTTCCATTTGGCAGTCAGCCTGAGCTACATTATAAGTCACTGCATTTTTCCACATAGCCTAGATTCTTGTGCAGTGGTTCCAGCAGAAGGAGGTGTGCATGACCTCAGCACGTGACAGAGTTCCCTGCAGACCAGAGGTCACCAGGATCACAGTCGGCACATTTATCTGAGTGTAAGATGAACAGATTAATGAGTCGGTAATGCCAAATTGTCAACCGGGCAGCACTGTCTTCAATTATCATCATTAGTGGATGCTGGAATGAGCTAAATAGTAATCAGCAAAATGGATAGATCTTGTCTCCTCTTGTCATTTAAAATGGCTTCCACGTGACACTGGATTAAGTCATAATATAAGATAGATAAGATGGATGAAAGGTGCCAGTAAATTGAAAGCCAGAGAAAGTTCACAAATCCACAGAAATATTCCAGCCTTGAGAATTTTTCAGTGTTAGAAACCTCCCAGCTCTGTGCTTTTTATTAAGACTGTCCCCATTATTCATACCAATTCAGTGTTAATGAAAAGTCAAGAGATGACCTTGCTTGTGCAGAAGCAAGACCAATCAGAGGGTTTTCCTCTCTTTTTTTCTTGCTAAGGTCTATTGCTGCATTATATCATGTAGAATATAATGAGCACGTCCACCTGCACATTTTCATTTCTTCAGGTTGTTTGCCTTAAATAAAAGATTTAGTTTAAAATGCCACAAATAATCCAGTATATGACAATATTATCCAGGATGCTGAGTTCAGGCAATTTAGCATTACCTATATTGGTCGGTGCACTGTACCGTTTCCATGGTAATATTCTTCAATATTCTTTGTGCTTGAATGCAGGAACACTTGTGACTGCAATATCAAGATGAAATATCTCATCATGAATAAATCTTGTTGTACAATGATCTTTTTATCTGGAACCCTTTGTACATTTACAAGGGCACTTAGAGTCTGTCATCCGCCACTACCCAGCGTGTGTTTTCTGCAAAGAAATGAGCGCAGTTATATCCTTCAAGATAAAAAAAGAAAAAAATTAAGGCATGACGTGTTGCCTAGTAGTGGTAAAGTGGAGTTTTGCATGAAGTTTTACTGTTCAAAGTCAAGGTATTAAAGTATGACTGACCTTGAGGAGTGCAGGGATGCTGGTTTGGTTTTGATCTTCTTCACATCGTTCGTTTTATTTCTTCATCCTTCAAACTACGTGTCGGATCACCCACACTCTGACCCCTGCCGGGCTGAGTGTATTTCACCGAGCTGTGAAACCACAAGAGTTTTGTCTCGTCCCCCAGCGTTACCCAAACTTTTCATGGTTGGTTAGAAGCACCTCAGAGGGTGAAGTTTCCTCTGTAGTGAAAAGATTTCTTCTCCTGCTGTGTTAACTGTCATTCCACTCCGTCAGCACAGTGTGACGTTATCCAGAAATAATAATATCTACACAACACATATGTTAATCCTGAGAACTTCCAAGTATCCTGTGGAGAATGTATTATTCAGAAATGCAGCTGAAATCCTTACTTGTCAGTGACTTCAGCAGTAACAAAACTCAGCCGTGGATTGACGTGAAAGACAAAGATTATACAGCGATGCAGAAAATCTGATTGTGTGGATCAAATGTTGTCCTGTGAGTCAAGACAAAAGTTGAGAGGAGTCCCTGGTAATGAGGCTTTGAAAAATAACGCTTAAAGAATCCTGAATATCGGCTATGTTATGCATGAGCTGGGGCCTCGTGTGCAGAATTATCAATGAGGGTTAAATCTAAGCTAACTGAGCGTTGAAAGGGTCTGATGATTTGTGATGAATTTTAAAAGAACCATCCAAACACAAACAGTCACACAGAAGAAGAGAAAAAGCAAAGTAACTTTAAACTCCTTTCAGTCAAGTCAAAGTAAGACCAGCAACAATGATTCATTAAATACCAAATGTGGAAGAGAACAGCAAGAGAGAAAAGTCGTGTGAAATGTTGCAACATAATAAACAGTGGAGAAATGTGATCCGCTGCATCACAAAGTGGGCAGAAAATCATTATTGCTCACTTGACAGTGATGCAGCAACATTATATATTACAGTAAACCTCCATGAGTTTTTATTCTTCACAAATGGCCGCACATTTTGAGCAAATTCAGAGGCCAGTGAGCACTCTTGTTATATCCCAGTTCTGCCTTAAAAAAACATAGTGATATGTAGCATAAATATTGATAAGAAAAGTCGGGAGCTGATTGTTCACTTACCCCGACTGCAAGACAGAGATCACCTTCCTGTCCTGGTAGATTTGGCTTCCTCTGCAGGTTAAAGCGATGTATATGGGTCAGTGGCTTAAGAGCCACACTCTGCATTTAAATCTGCAGTTCCCTTTTTTTTTCTTTGTGGCCTGCAGGGGCTGAGAAATCGAGTTGAGAACACAACACTTGCTTATAACCACCCTTAAGGTTGATATGGAGAAACTATTATTGCATATTTTTACAGTCATCTGTTACGGAGCAATGTTAACATCGGTTTCAAGTCACGTGTCAGGTCACCATTAAATTTAGGTCCAATACTCAGTCTCCTGTGATCTCTGTTCTTATTTGCTCCTGGGGAAAATATCTGCCTCATTAACTGCTAAATGCTCTACTCCGTAAACCGGCTAGTCACTGACTGTGTCTTTGTTTCATTTAGTGCTGAGTTGGTCTAGAGAGAAAATTTTTAAAGCTTTTTTTTTTTTTACAGAAAACAGCTGTCTTCTGCAAAATAGTTAAAGACCAGGCAGTTAAGCACAGAGCTACAATTTGATATAAAGCTTTAGAAAACTGAGCAGCACTGTAGCATTATTTACTTTATAAACTGAATCTGTTCGTAAAAATATTGTCAAGGAGTAAAGAATCTGAGGAGTGGTGTATTAAGGTGTTTACCTGCTCTAATGAAAGCTGCAAATCAAAACATTCCTGCTCACAAATTTTATATGGAGGCTTCTGTCAAACCATAACCAAACACACTGCATAGTTAAAGTAAAAACATGCAGTTTGACATAATTACATAGGCTAACGTAGACCAAATTGGTTTCTTTGTAACAAAATGCAAACAGTTCTCATGTTTCCTCTTTTTAATGTTTAATTGTTTTACTCATATTTTGCCTGATTCAAGAAGGTTTTGCCCTTTTCTTATTGCACAATATCATATACATGGCTTGGTGCATATTTACAAAAGTCAACTGGGTACATTAGAGTCATGTCACCCTTTTTTTGAGGAGCTGCTTCGGTTTGCAGAACCTTTGTCTAAAAACAAGGATTCATTGCTAAATAATGACTAAATATCCCCTTATGATACTGTATTATTTCATATATATTGCATATGTGTAAGATCAGAGAGCTGACAAATGCAAATGCTGCTGTGAAAACAAAACAATGGAAAGTGGGGCTTAGTAAACACTTATGGGAATAAATTTGTCAGTGCAACTTTTAAAAAAAATATGCTTTGAAAAATGCTTGCCTAATGTATATTTAGCTATAAAAAAATGGTCATCAAATTGATTCACACACACTTCATCATTTAATAAGGTATCCTTTTATCACTTATTTTTGATTTAGGTATACATCAGCTGTGTGTCATTTATAAGTCCTTTTAATTTGATTATCTGTGATAAATCTCTTTACGTAATTCTAAATCATAAATTTATTATCTCTCGTCTCTCAGCCCTCAGTAAGACTCAGTCCTTCATGTTTGTGTTTGCCCCTGGGATTCTGCAGATGTGCAGATGTGCAGAGATAAATGTATTTTTTGATACATACCATGATTACACGTGAAGCACCTCAAGCTGTACAGCCACATGCGGGTAATCTATAGCAATCACTGCCACTTTCAGCGATTACTTTAAATACCCACATTACTCCACAAACAACAGCAGTGCTTGAAAAATCAAACTGTATCTTACAGAAAATCCCCCTTTGTGCTGCTTTATATTGGAATTTCAGTGGAGAGCATTGATTTTCTAAATGCTAGGGATTGAGTTTAGGCAGGGTAAATACACAATATATTAAAAGACTTGCCCGCCCTTAAACTTGTACTATGCCTCTGCAGAAAAACAAACTCAGTGTAAACCCATGAAAATCTCTTAAGGACTGCTGTAAAACACAATACCACATCCAGACACGTAATCTTAAGACCCTATTGGAAGTTTTTATAAGGCAAAATAATTTGTCAGTACACAAAAAATTCCCTCACCGACAATAACATGTTCATCAAATCTCACTACACTTGGGATGCTTGTGTCTCGCCGGTGGACAGGTGCTTTGCCTTAAGCAGCCAACTCCTCCCTGAGAGAGAACGGCAGAAAATAAATCAAACATTGTTATGCAAGTGGGCTCCACTGTTCAGCTGGCGTTTGTATTCTTCTCCCTGGTTGACTGGCCTTTCTCTGGTGAATATGAGCAGAGTATGTTGACTCTGCATGACTGGGATCCAGTGTTGAATCAGAGCTGTGGTTTCAGGCATGGTAACACAAGAGAAAGAGGAGGGGGTCCTAAAAGAGCAGGCTGCAGCTTTTTTTTGGGTCTTTTGGTTTTAACCCAATTATGATGCACCGACTGAACCAGCATCAGTCAGGTGATGTGCCTCCTTTGAAAAGTGGGACAACAGCGTTATAGACATGGAAATGCGATGCAGCCAAAACAATGGTGGTGGGTTTTATTCGCTGAGACAAGGAGAAAATGAATTACACAGTGAGCAGGATCTCCTCATGGAGTGTGGCGAATGAAAAGGGAGACGCAGGTTAAAATGCAATAACAGCTCAGGTCTCCCTCACAACAGCATGAGACACCTTTCTGCGACCTTGGCGGCTATCATCTGTGTCTGTGTCTCCATCAGCCAAACAATCCTGGAGCAAAACAGAAAAATCATAATTCTTAGCTGGATGGCTTTACACATCTTCATCTATTTTTCAAAATAAATGTAGGCCCCAAGATAAGCTTTTAATGGAGGCCTCAAGCCTGGTGACAGTCACAATAAGAGCATAAAGCCGGTAAATAAACAAAGACACGGCAGCGCCACCTGAGGCCCTGTTGTCTGAAATCAGTGAGAGTTTCAATTTGGTGAGTTTTTCTTTGCGAGTAATTGAGGTAATCATTTGTGAGAAGCCACCAGAGAGGCAGAATATGAAAACCTGGCTGCTTGTGGGAGGCACGGCTTTGAAAAGATTCCCATCCATGAGCTGCTTCGTTCAACTGCACTGATGCGCTTTTCCCTCAGCATCCGCCCTCCAGCCATCCACCTGAGAAAGCACTTTAGAAGCTACTGAAGTAGGGCAGATGACAGTTTTGCCGATGTTTCTTTTTTGTCAGTTCTACTGTGTGGCATCATCATCAGCCCCAATGCTGCTCTCAGATCTCAAATATGAATCATAGCGTAATCTGAATGCATTTTCTCATCCACTTCCACTGACAGAATCCAGCAGCACTTCAACACTCCTGTGAGGCACAGATTTTGCTAATTTAATCTCACATAACCTTAATTTAATATCAGAGAGACAGGAGGGCCGCCTGTGTAATTAAGCGATACATTAACCCACTTCATAAAGATAAAGTGAGTGTGTTTATGTGTGTCTTCCTGCTTTTATATATCTTTCTGTACACACTTTTATCCTTCTCTGTTTGTAGGTCTGTTTTAGCTTTGCCTAGAAGTCCACAATGTATGTCTCTTATGTATAGATATTATTTTTAGACATATTTTTATGAACAACTAATGTAATGTCACCGTTACTGCTTATAATAATGTGTTTTCCAAATGAAAAAGCTACACTTAACACCAACATTTTAACACACAGCCTTGCCTGATCTAATAACAATCATTCCATTGTGGCGACAGAAAAGTGCCAAACTGTCTTTGCTGTTAAGCCATGTAGTATGTGGAGACGGGAGATTGTTTTAAGTATTCTCTCTGTGTGTTTGGTAAGTGAAAAGGTGGATTCATGCCGTCTCTTTGGTGTGGACAGTAGCATCAGTGCCGTGGACCTGGTGTCACCATACCTGCGGGACATCATTATTGTTCTAGGTAATGCTGAGTGGTGCAGGAAGACCGGAGTGCAGCAGATGTGGGGACTTGTTAGGAACTTTATTTGCCATGGTACCCTTCAACAGACATCACTCTTAATTGGGTCTCCATGGATAAGGCGAGGCATCTGGACTGTTTGCTCATGAACGGACTGAATGATGTCCTTTTGTGCTTTCATCCCCACACGCACATGCACACGCACACTCTCCTCCTCCTCTTTATTTCAAGCTTGTTTAAGTTATATTACACCAGCGGCATGCAGATATCTGTGTTACTGGGAGGCTGTTGGAGCTATTACTCCATCTAGTGGCTGTTTTAACATGCATGAGAAAAAACATGGGGTCTGCATTGCACACACTGCACCAGCACATGACTACAATCCCCCCCATGTGAGTTTTTTGTTCCACAGTCATGCATTTGGTCCGAGTGCCTCTCTGAAGCAACATCTCTTTTTAACCACAGTGATCCATCAGTCACCTTAGTAACCAGTCAATGGCTGCTTTGCCTAACTGTTCACTTATGCATTGACTCTGCATATCTGTGCAAACATGTCATCGATTCCCCTGTTTGCAGTTTATATGCTCTCATTGCTCTCACCGGCCACAATATGTAAAAATCAATGGAGCACTGAGGAGTTTAGTAGGTTTTGTGCCGGAGCTGTTTATCAGGCTGCCATCTCATTAGATACAAAGAAAGTGCACATAAAACATACATGAAAAATATACACCCATGAAACCCAATGGTTATAAATAACTGTCCCCACGGTGTATTTTAAAGCAGCACTAATCAATATTTTTATATTAAAAATGCTTCAGGTTATCAAGTGTGATGTGGAAGATGTCTCAAATGGTTACAAACTCAAAGAGAATCATCACTCAACTCTGCATTTCCCCTTAGCTCTGTGGAGGTTTTCAGCATCTTTCAGCTGATTGCTTTGGTTTTTACAGCCCATAACTAAAATAGTTTTGCTTCAATGTTCCTACACTTATCTAGCCTGGGAACCAAACCCACCAGCTGAGCTCATAGTTCATTTTTCTCCAGCAGGTTGGTCTGACCCACCGTCCATTCTGTCAGGTTTCCACTCGACCTGGCCCATGTTAGATCAATCACAAGGAGTGGCTTTGATATGATAACTGACAGAGGAGCACTGCCAGTCCACATTTCAAAAGTCATATGTCACACGATTGACTGCTCTGATTGGTTGTTGCATCCAGCCTGAGGGTCCTTCCTGTGCAACACACCAGGCTTGCAAAAAATCAGCTCAAACTGTCAATTCATGCAGCTCAGATCAAATATGAAAAAAGATTCTGTTACTGCATTGCCTATTTTCAGTAACACATTATTGTCTCTGGCTTTAATTTGAGAATGTCTCTGTCTAGAGTGCCATTTTCTTCCTGCTTAAAATAGGACCAAGCATATATAGGACCAACCCTAATAACTTGCATATGACACCCAGTGCTGTATTGATGTTTCCCTGTTCTGATTGGTTATTGGTCAGTATGACCAATATAGGTCAGAGGTATTTCTGGGCATTTTGATCATGGCTGTTGATAATGCCCATTAGAAAATCAAAGATGAACTGAGAAGTACCAGAACAGTTTGGCACTGATGTTAAAAAAAATACTTTTATGTGGTAATGTTTGAACTTGGATCTATTCATAAGTTTGATAAATTTCGGCATTTACTGTAAAAGTCAGGCGGTCATATATATCATACTTATGCAGTGAGTTTTTCAGACAGATACATTATATATATATTTATCTTCATATCAACAAGATCCAGTTCATTTTTTCATTGTCTTTATTTACAAAATATTTGGAGCACACTGAAGGAATTCAATTGAACATTAACACACATATAGTACCGTGAAAAAGAACAAATTTGGAATGAATAAACATGAGTCTAAGATTCACATTGTTAAGTAAAACATTTTCAACCCAATTAGGTGAGAATAAGACGTGACTATGTTCAAAATAAATATAATAAATGAGATTCATACTTGTATTCACATATGGTATTGAGGTAGTGGTTTAAGTAACAATCATTTATTTTTCATTTTCTAGTGTTTTATTATTTATTTCTACAGCATGAAATCATTAATGGTGTATTGAGAAAAATTAGACACTCAGAACAAACAAGGAATGTAAATATTATTTTTAGCAAATTTAGCAAACATATAAGTATTTTCCCTATACATTTTCAAGGCACCTAAAAACAAATGTTTACAAATGGCTCTTTGTTGTATGGAATGTTAAAGCTCATCCAGGTATCTCTAAAATCTAGGTAATATTTTTTTTTAAACCAGCACGCCACATTTATAAAATTCTTGTGGCAATGACAGTGATAAAGTGCTCAATAGTAAACTGTGGTCACTCAGCATTTTAAGAGAAATATGCCTTCATTGTCAGCCGGACATATTTTTTAAAAAGTACCCTTTTCATAAAAAATAAGACATCAGCAAAAACGTAAATGTAGTTGACATCAGTGTTGAGAAATGAAGACAAAGCTGTCGATTTAAACTACTCCAGTTTCTTTCCTACATTCAGAAATGGGTCATTTGGAAAAAAGAGTGTTGTAGCAAAGACGTCCTTTAAATGTCTTTGCTCACATTCTTCTTTGAATCCAGTGAAGGAAGATCACCCTGACAATATGTCATACAAGTGTTGGTACAGTAAGTCACAGACTTATTTCAGTACAGGTTTTCTTCAGCAAGTCCATCTGAAACAGGACAAAAAAACATTTAATGAAATTGATTTTCTGTTGTCTATAGAGCAGATATATTTTTTAAAAATCATCAGATCATTAGCTGTGCTGTCTGACATAACTTACCTTGCTGAGGGCCCCTCTGCATACAGTGGTTGAGTTGATGCAACCCAGCGTTTTGGTCATGGTGCCCCAACTGCAGACTGAAGGCATCCATGACAGGAAACTGCTCTGCAGGCAGCTGGTCTTCTAGAATGGTCGGCGAGTGACCAAGGGGCTCCTGCTCCAACTGATGGAACCCATTTCTGCTGCGTAACAAGTCCTGCTGGTAGCTGTATGATACAACACCAGGGTCGGACAAGCTGCTTTTCCTGGCAACCATGTCTAGATCTTTCAGGATGCTGTCAAACATATCCTCATGTAGAATCAGATCACGCTTTGGATGAGGGACTGAGGGGAGAGGAGGGTGAGGAGGCCAGTCATAAGCGCATGGTAGGGTGTTAGCACTTGTAGGTTGCATGACATTTCGAGGTGGGTTCAGGGAGTGATACATGGCGAAGCTGCTGGCCAGGGAAGAGATCTGCTGAGCCAGAATACTGATCTCTGCCTGCTCCAGCTCATTGTAAGGATTAGGCTCAGTGGATGTGGGAGAGTGGTTGGGGGTAAGAAGACTGGAGTGCATGGGCAACACATGGCGAGGAACATGATGTACTTGGACGAGGCTGCCCCCTTGTGGCTGCTCCAGAAGGCTGAAGTCGTCTTGATGCAGGGCACAGTCCACTGGGCTCTCACACGTGTCAGACACAGACAGGCAGTCTGGAACTAATCGAGCATCAGATGCACAAGCTTGAAATTCATAGGTTGAAGATGAGGAGGAGTGTGGAGAGTGAGTATCGAGTGTGCTGAAGGCTGCCTGGTCGAAGGTTTGTTCAGCAGCTCTGGGAAGGGAGTCGGAGGGTGATTGGTGACAGGTGAGCCCTCCCTCTGGGTAGGAGTAATAGGAGGGAGATCCCTCAGGGGAGGACAGCAGCTGATCTGTGTATTCATGCGCATCCCTCAGAAGGTCATGGCTGAGCTCCTCCTGCTGCAGAGGGGAGCTGGAGGAGGCCGGGCTGTAGGGAGGAGTGAAGAGAGCATGGGTTTCACCTAAGGCAACAGGTGAGCCATCGCCCCGGGAGGAGGTGCACGCCACATAGCATCTGTCATGCTCAGACTCCTTCTTGGCTCTGGCGCTTTGCGGCTCTTCACTTTGACTGTTAGACGTCCTCTGCCTTTTGAAGCTTTTAGTACTGTTGAAGCTTTGAGTGTGGGATGCTGCAAAATTACAGGAATTTGCCAGAGATGATGGTCTGAAGGCATCACTGCTGATTTTCTTCTGCAGAAACTTGGCTTCTGTTTCACTACAAAAGCAAAACAGCATGTTAATTCTTTGTTTGTAATTTATAAAGGGCTGAAACATTTGAAAGACAGTTGAAGTTCATTATACCTGACAATGAAGTTTGTGCAGCTTATGCTCTGGCCCTCAGGGTCCTTGTTAGCTTGAATGTAGATCCAGGTCCATGAAAAATCCTTGCACTGAAGTCTTAGTACCATCTCTACTTGAAGGCCCTCATCTGCCTGCACTGGATGTACAGAGGAGAAAAATCCAAGGTTATTTTCTTACACAACCACAAACTGACAAACTGAGATAAAGTGCATAAAATAGAAGTCGATGTTTCGTATCTAATAGTATGGCTTCAAAATACTTTTTGTTCTCATGTTTTGTAGTTTTGTGTTTGAAACCATTGTTTGTTACCATTGCAACAGACTGTTATCTATATATTGAACCAGTGTAAAAGAAGTTTTTCTGAAATGAATTGCGCACTTACTTAAACTTCTGTGAGAATCTGCACTAGAAGTCAAATCTTCAGGGTGGATGAGACTGTACCAAGATCTGCCCGTCATTTCTTCTGCTGAATACCCCAAAAAGTACAAGACACTGAAAAAGAAACATAAAAATGTTCATCAGGAACCAGCAAAAGAACATTTTAGAGGTATCTGTTTAATGGGGTGATCTCTGAATTTACCTGCCTGACAGCTGAGTAAAGGACATATCCAGTCTGTGGACACTGTTGAAGCTGCGACAGAGGTGGATGTTGGAGCTCCGCAGACGGTTGACTGTCGGGGTAAAGAGGGCCACAAACAGTGGCTGGGCCGTGGGACTGACAGAGGAGGAGAAAGGAAAAGGCTGTGGGAAAGACTGGAAGCTCCCTCTGACCATCATGGAACAGCAGCCACCCTGTTGCAGCTTGAAGGCCTTGGAGGTTTGCATGCAACATATAAAGCTCCGCTCTGAAGAAAGATGATATGTCAGTTTAGTCATTCAGTTGTAAGAACAGAACAGCAGTACAGCTTTAAATTGAAATTGTAAAATTAAATTGTAAGTCAATGGGTCAGATTTTTGGGGGAAAATTCTTTAATTGATTGATGACGCAAAATAGACTGAGTGCACGAAATGAGTTGCATCTACTCAGTTATACTACATATAAAATGCCACGTGTAGAAGTTTTAAAAGCATATTAAGGTCTTTAAAGTTACCTGATGAGGAGTTATTTTCAATGTCCAGGTTAGATTCAACAATTGCAATGTCAGAGCTTTCCACCATGTCATAGAAAGTGTCCCCTTGCAGCACATCTACCTGAAAAAGTAAGAGGTTTTGCTATTAGATACAAAGCTTAATGTGTTGGAAACTCAGGTGTAAAAGCACCAAAAGAACTTCACATTAAATAGATGGACTCACCATGGAAAGACCAAGATATTCAGCTACATTCTCGGATACATAGACTAGCCTCCCCTGGGCAGTGGTGACCAGGATGAAGCCGTGCAGGGCTTGAAGAAAGGCCTCGTATGGCAGAGAGCAGTGTGATCTCTCCCCAGCCTTGGAGATTCCTTGGAGAGAAAAGAGTGAGTTCAACTTATAAGTTATACTGTGTGCATCTCAGCAGCAGGTTGTCACAGCTTCTATCTCTGATTTAGTCCCTGTGGTACAGCAAACTTAGTCCCATTTTGTTTGACAATGACGCAGGCGGAATGTAGATCAGATATTCAAAGATTGTAAAGAATGAAAGTGAGAGAAGTGTGAAGACTCACCCTGGAAGAGAACAGACTTCCTGATGTAGGTGCAGATGGCGGCCATGGAGTGCAGGTAGGAGAGACGCTCCTGGTCCTCCTGAGTGATGGGCAACAGAGCGCGCATATTCCTGATCTCATGATTGATGTGATCCCGCCGGGCCTTGGATGCTCCTTTGGTAGATCTGTGGGAGACCATGGTCACTGAGATCAGGGATTGGAAGAAAACTCGAGAAACTAAGCCTGGGGAGCTAAAGTTTTGTCTACTGCCACACTTCAAAATATCTTTCTGAAGTCATCCTTTTCCCAAAAAAAAGTGCAATACTGGACAAAAATACAATAAAAACAAAAAAAAGAGTGATTGGTCTGATAAGATCTAGCCTCTTCTTCACAATCCAGCCTTGAGTGTCTTCCCAACGTGCTGAAGCGGGTCTTTGAATATCAAGGGTTCCTATGGAAACGGCTGATATGAGAGGCTGTCGTGTCTGCAGCAGAAATGAAGGCTCTCAATAGACTTTGTGTGTGTGATCAGTATCTGTCTGAGCCCATCCTCAGAGAGCCTGGAGCTTTTATAGCTGCCAGGGCTTCAGCGTGGGCGTCACACACAAAGAGGGGAGGTTGGGCTTCTGCTGCTCCCTTCATTGCCTTATAAAGTGGGTATCCTCTGAGCGGGGCTCCCCACGTCACCAGACACACACACAAAGTACCACAAAAGGAGAATTATATCACTTTGTATTCCAGCACCTCAATAATTAAGATCTATTTAAATTCGATTAATTATATTTATGTTTTTAAAATAATCTACAAAGAGTTTAAGTCTGTCAGTTGATGTAATTATACCACAATTACACCACTATGAATTTCACAGCCACATTATAAATCCCCAGTGTTATTATTGAGTAAGTAATTTACCATGCTGATGCTGTAGCAGGCTGATTTTGCAATAAAGCAAACCAACAGAGGCTGGCCTGTCCCAGTTTGATTTTTTTAATGATGTAAAGCATTGCTATGGCTGGATTAGCATGTATCACATACAATCCAAGGCTGCAGACTGAAGAAAACTGGATTAAGGACTCCCTGTGGTGCTCACGCTGCAGGCAGTAGAGTTGTGTCTATATCTGCTGAATAGCCATGTGTTGATTCAGCCGCTAGAGGACGCGGAGCAGAGAGAGGGAGCGCGGTGTCACTGACCTGTACCTTCTGCACATGGAGCTCCGTCGATCCTCAGCCAGATGATGAGAGGCGCACGGAGCACGCACATAACATTTGCAGGAGTTGCACCAAAGAGTCATTCTGACGCAGATGTAGCAACATAAAGTAAAACACACACTAATTAAACGCTTGGTATGAGACTGACTAGGAAGGAAAAAGTCTAAAAAAAAGCGATCCAGTGTTCAATTTCTCCTACATTTTAAGTCAAACTTATTCTGTAATGTCGATCTAGAAAAGGCCTGGTGAAAGTAGGTCCCCTGTGAGCAGAAAGTAATGTATCTCTGCAGCCTCCAGTCTGGATGCTGAGTGTCAAGCCCTCACAGGCGCTCCTCCTTTTATAGGCTGGACCCGACTCCTCTCATCCAAGTCAGCCGGCGGGGCAGAACAAATAACGGGATAATGTTACATGTAGTGACGCGGTGACAAATGTTCGAGGCGGGTTATATTTAGAGTACAAAGCTCTAAAAATAACCCAGTTACATTTGACGCAGGATCCGATTCAGCGACGTACAGTCGCAAAAATGAGCGATATTAATGTAGAAGAAATGTACGTGATGGTTCACGTGCGTAGATAGTGTGTACAAACACTGTGGCGAGTAAAGGACGAGAAAATATTGATTATGTAGCCAAATGTATCGTCTCTGGCGTTGATGTTCACACAATAATTGCAGCATTTTGATTATTGAAAAAGCTATTTTATTAGCAAATATATGGACTTTCAGATAAACACTCAGATTCCTAATAAGAGAAAAGCTTGAAGTCTGAGTAACTCTTGTTGATTCTCCCTGCAACAGTTTTAATTTGAAAGTTTACACCCTGACACAGAGGGACTGTTTTCTATTCGGGTGATAGAACAATGAAAGCCACATGATTAAAAACATTGATCAAATATTTTAGTTTACTTATTTACTTTCTAGTAGTTTTGCCATAAAAGACGTCGTAACAGTTAACCCTTGTCTTTTTATGACACTGCCTATGAGATCTCACGGACACTACTGCTGTAAGTATTTAGATCCTTTACTTAAAAGTATCATTACTGTTTTAAAAATACTGCCTTTCAAGAAAAAGTTTTGCTACAGGTAAAAATACGAAAGTATCATGAGTAAACGTTCCTACAGTATCCAAAGTAAAGTATAGGCCTCAGTATTTCTTTTGCATAAAATTGTCCCCTGTGACTGATTTGTAATTAAAACTGATTCATCAGTGTATTCACAACATTTTGTAGCTGTGTGAGGTAAATCTGGTTTGAGCTACTTTATATACATTTAACTAGTTTAGCTTGTGTAGTACAGTGGTTGCCAGCCTATGAATGGGGCAGAGGATAAATCTGATCTTTTGGTATTTTGCATATTTGTTTTATATTTGATCATTTGAGTAGTTATTTAAATGAAGGCATGTAAAAAAGCCACACAAAGTATATCTTCAATATCTTTAACAATGTGTTGAATTTGTTAAAATTACCAAGTGCTTTAATGTAAAACAGTCAGTATAGTGGAGAAAGCAGAACAAAATTTCATTCTGAAATTTAGCAGAGTGAAAGTATAAAGCAACACAAGAAACAGGGGCTGGCATGAAGGACAGGACCCATAAAATGTAATTAGGTATTATTACAACCACTGCAGTGTGTATGTGTGTGTGTATTCTTCTGACCTCATTAAAACCAAATACATAGAAACATGAAGTGTCAACCCTTGTTTTTGCCACAAACTGAGGCTGTATGTTTAATGAAAACAACAAAATACAGAAATGCTTATAAATAATTGTTATTATCTCAAATATGTGAATACTTCATGTTTTACTTGCTAAATGGTCTATACAATCAATTTTATATTAATTTTGCTCATAAAAAAGTAATTAAAAGATTGCTGTCTGATAGGTACTTTATTTAATTATTTAGTCATCATAAGCAGTTGGTTATGATACTCAAATAAGAGAAATTCAGACTGGCAGTAGAATTTTGCAGGTTGATGCTGTGAAGAAGAAACATTAGAAAATCAATTACAGAGAATTACATGGATCTAATGTATGAAAATCCATCGTGTGTCCATGTTTTACAGAAGTAAGGTGTCATTTCTTGTAGCAGACTATTAGAACATATCAACAGTTCAAACTTGTGTTTATAAGCAAAATAGAAAAAATCATCAAGTTTTAGGACCCCACGATATTAGGTTAAAACAAATGAACTAAGTATCTGAATGAAATGAATTTAATCATTTACAAGGATACAAGGATACAAGGATGTTTATTGGTCATTATACAACAGGTTGTATAATAAAATTAAAATGTGGTTCCCTCTTGATTGATTAATTGATTGTATAAAAAATGAAATAACATGATTAAACACGGAGGAGTGCAGATGGTGCATGAAGTAGTCTCACAGCCTGAGGGAAGAAGCTGCTCTGTAGTCCGGTGCTGCGGCAGCGGATACTTCTGTATCTTTTGCCTGACGGCAGCAGGGTGAACAGGCTGTGGCTGGGGTGGGTGTTGTCTTTTAGGATCCTCTTGGCCCTGCACAGGCACCTCACCTCCCCGATATCACTGATTCTTGTTAGATGGGTACCAATGATGTTTTGGGCAGACAAACAACCTGTTCTTTCAATTCTTATGCCTAACTAACACGCCCACAAAGCAGACATTTAGCCTCCATCTCACCTACACATTAGTTACATTAGTTACATCAGTTTGAATAATACGACACTATAATGGCATAGAAGGTAAAAAGAAAATTGTAACGTTAAAAGCTTGTTATGCGAATATGACAGTTATTTTCCATTAGTCACCTCAAAGTTAAACGCAAACACCTGAACTTCAGAGTTTATACTTTCTTGTCATTATCATTTAGGTCCGGCAGAAAAACCAGCTTGATGCATGTTTAATTCCTGAACAGACTTCTGAGGCAGTCAGCTATAGCCGTTTATCTTCAAAGGGCTTTAACTGTGTGTATTAGTCACTCAATTAAACCCCAGTTGGAAGGAATTAAGCTACAGGTCTGCAAACATGACGCACTGAGGCTGAGAGGCTCGGTCACTCGCACAAAATCACTTCCTTCAGCAGATGAATAGATTATGAGCATCACAAAACAGGACCCCGACACCTGGGAACCTTGTATTTTACAAAAGGCTGCACTCATCCAACAAAGTTACTTTTGTGAGCTTTGGTGGAGAACTAAAGTTTGACTCTATCTCAGTTTTATAAGTTGGTGACTTGTTGCTTTCTTTTCCATCATTTTTGCTCGAGTTTGAGTTCTACAGCCACAGCTTCTATCCTCCAAGGGCTTGTGCTCCTTTAATGCCTCTTTTCTCAAATCCCCAATTTAGTGACCTCAACAACTCTGGGAGCAGAGACCTAGAACTTGAGTGGGGGAATTGCACAGGGATGGGGAGACAAGACAAAACAAATCACTCCGAACAAATCCTCGGTCTGATTCTCAAGGGCCAGTGGGATCGTCTGAGTCCTGAAGGGAAATTAGAGAGTCATTTGGCTGAGTGTCTCCTTGCATTAGCGCCTGCGTTTGCTGGCCGAGGCAGGCTCTGGGGCCAGACAGAGGGACCCAGCGCGGCCCTGTTTCCTGTGTGCGGCGGGGCCAGGCGGGACAGGGTGTCTCTGCTGCCTCACTTTAAGCTGACCCTCCGTCTGTGGCCTGCACTTAACACCGCAGATAACACTGGCTTTATAGCACGGGGCTGGTGACAGATAGGAACAAACTGCCAGGTCGCTACTGGTAGCAGAGGCAAAGATTGGAGCTGGGGTTCAGGGTGAGACACTTTCTAATGATGGGACCCCCCAAAGCAGCCGCACGCGTCCCATTAGCTAGTCTGACAGCTAGTGGGGGGGGGGTGACACTGTGGCTTCAGAGTGCCCACTAAAGTAGACAGGGAGGGCAATCAGACAGACCGGCTGGGGTTGATTCAGCTCTCTAGATTTCAGCAGGAAGCTGAAATTGGGGGACTGTGGGGTTCAAAGACCTGCTTACTATTAAGTGCCACATACAGTAGCTCCAGGAGGAGACGACACTGGTAGTCAGACACATCTGGCTTGTTTTTCAAACAAACTCACTGAGGTCTGAAATAACTGCAGATGTTGAGAGCTAAATGAGATAATACTGCATGTTTTTGACATGATTGTAACTGTAACTGTTTACAATAAATTTCTCATGATGCTTAGTTCTTTAATGTTATTTAGAACTCAAAAACGTATTTAGTAGTATTTTCCTGTGACATGATACAGCAAGCAGAGAGTTCAAGGTGTAGAACAAGGGTATCAAGCTTAAATTAGGTTACGTTTTGGTTTTTAACAATAAACTTTATCAACCTCTTATGGGGGAAAAATTTCATCTTTCCATTTCACCTTCAAAATGTTTTTGCTTTGCATGTTGAGAAAGGATTTTATTCCTGAAAAACAGCCACTTTCATCTTGCAGATGAGACAGGAAAATGCGACATTAAACTACGCAAGAATTATCATTTATAAACAGAGTCCTCCAAGCCATCCTTTTAGGTTTACAAAGAATTATTTTCTGTCGGGTGTGTTGTGGTAAATCAGGGGGCTGTTGGTATGAGCTTAAATTTGTAGTGTTGCTAAATTTTTGATGCAAAGACAATTTTTTATTCTGACTGTGCAGCCTTGTTCTTAAATAAAAGATTCAACCAACTCATCCAGCTGATTTATAACACTAAATATGTTGCGGACACAAACATCATTAACAATTTACAACTGTAAACATCTGTTCAGCAAATCTGGCCCCCAGGCTGGCCGGTTTTTGCACCTTATGGTTTAGACTCTATTTGAATTGGCAGAATGTGACTGTGTCTGGATTTTAGAATCTTGAATATGTCAAATCAGAGTTCAAATGCCAGCAAAATTGACTGACATGGTCAGTTTAGTCCAAACAAGTCCATAAAGCTTCAAATATCATCTTTAAGCCCAAGTTTAAAAAAAAAAACATTGTGTGAAGAAACTGAATGTACATGTGAAATGAATACAAATGTTAACAACTCAAATTGTCTCAGGTTTATTATTGATACAGTTAAAAGCATATTGCACAGGGAGTCCTGACCAACCGTGAGGGATACAGAATCCCCTCTGAAAAATGTGTGAAATATAAATAAAACACAAACAGTGAGCACAGGGAGCCTGCACAGTAAAAGGATTCCAAGTTTACTTTGTTCTGTTGTTTTTCCTGAAGCATTGTTTGCTGATTATAAATTATTAAAGCACCTACTGTAAGCCCCAAAGACGGAGTAAACTAGCTGGCATAAAAACTGTTCATGTACGTCTGCTTGGCAAATAATTTCTGCTCAGACTGAATAACTTCATCATGAGTGTGTGTAAAGCTTAAATGATGCACTTTTCTTGACAGAAGCAGTTTTGTTTTCTAGGTTGGCAAATGCTGACAATGAAAATGTAAAGCAGAAATATGTGAAGCACTAACATTTGTCATTAGTGTGAAAGTTAGTGAGGAACCATCACTGACTGAGGACATTTGTTGTGCAGGTATTTTATTTTTGACCTTTTTGTCTACATTGTCATTTAATCAATATTTACTTCATGTCTGTTCCTGAAAAATCCTTGACTGAAAATACCATCACCCATAGTCTTCACACACAACAACAAGGACTGAAATCCTGAAATAAAAATGACTGCCACACCGTACATTAGAAAATAATAAAATAAAATAAAATTAACAAATATTAACAGTTTTGCCAACGGCCATTTGGTGTCACAGAAACAGATTTGTTCACCAGTCGGGTTTGTTATTTGTGTGAACACATGATTAGCTTCCCTGTGGTTTCACTGCATCCACTGCTGTATAGTCCAAGTAGCTGGGGTACTGAGTATCCAGGGTGTGATATGTCCATGTGTGTGTACTGTGTAGAGGGCATAAGACTGCGTCACATTGGCACCACCGGTCTGTACATAAAATTCACACTTGGTTTGGGCAGGCAGACGTCTCACACTCTGAAACTCTACTTAGGCAAAAAAGCAGCATTGACATGTCTCCTCTCCGTAAGGCCTGACATGCCACGATTGGCTTCAGTGCAGTTTTCTGGTAAATTCAACCTGCATTTTAGATTGTTTTACACTGCTTCACATAAAATACACAGATTTGTAAACATTTAGGATGTAGGTCAGTGTTACTCAGTCCTGATGTTTGTGGTACAGAGTCCTGCGATGTTTCACTCTGACCAGCCATTCGGGGACTGATTCAGACTCAGTTTAACTACCCGGCAGGATAAAAAACATCAGCGCAGATTTTCCCAAAGACCAGGACTGAAACACATCAATGCAGCTCACAAGTGTCTGATAACACAATTCCTATTCACAACAACATAAATCGGCAGTATAAATAAAACTCCTCTGCCTGTACAGAACATCCATCATTATCAAGCCATTCATTTCAATGTCATGCTGCATTACTTATTATTCCTATTTATAAGATTCAAGGGACTAGTTTGCTGATATTCTGTTTTTCTTTTTGTTAACAAATCCCATAAAAAGACCTGCATGAGCATTTAATCGATTGTATAATTAAGGCCCATAGACTTCAAAGACTTTCACTGTTTTACTTAAAATATTATTAACACATATGTAGGCCAGTGTTTTACTGGGTCAAGTTTCTTCATAAAAAAAACGCATCCACATCATCTTTTTGGGTATTTTGAGTCATACAAACATTCTGTCCTGCCACTGAAAATACTCACATAAAGACCACATCCTTGACTAAAAAAAGTACCCAACAAATGCTCTGTTTGTCCCTGTTGGAATGACATTTTTTTTTAAAATACAGTGCCCAGATGTCGTAGGCTGGGTTAGTGTTTAGAGACAGACCAACACATGTTCGGTCTTTAAATGGGACCCATTGACTTAACTAAAAACACAGAATATCATCATCCTCACCCTGTACCAAAGTGTATGAACGTATAAGGTTTAAATAAAAGACCATCACCACTTCTTATCCTTAAAAGTTTTGTTCTAAAAGTTGAAGTTGGTATTACGAAAAATAAAAACACATAACCTGAACCAAAATTCCTAGTTTAAGCAAACTTTTAGTAATCTTCAGGCTGTGTGGTGAGTGTCTAATCTCATAACAGCCCTTATGCATTTATAGCATCTGCTTTGCTTGCAATTGTACACAAAGATACATCCACAGTTTCCTGGTTTTTTACTGCACTGTGAGTGAGCAGGTCACGAGGAACAGTCTCTGAACGCTGTAGGATTGTCTAAAAGAGGAACTACTACATTATGATTATTAGTGATGAACTCTCCCTCACAACAACAGTCAAACTGAAGCATGTGGGCTTGGATTACGTGTAGATGGGACCACGTGCTTACAAACATACACAGTATATATTTGCATCATGATTTCCTTCTACATTTGGCACCGAAAAACAAACCGTGGGGGAAGGGTGGGGTGGGGTGGGGTGAGGTGCGGTTAGGTGGAGGGTGAGCCACACATTTCCCATGACAACATAACATTTCTTGTAAGAAAGAATAAAAGAGAAAACAAAAACAAAAACAACAAAAAAAATTTACTTCCCTGCAAAAAGGCTTTTTTTTCTGGGGGAGAAGTAGAAGTCTAATGTATGGGAAGTCATTAAAGACTCAATGAGACATGCTGTCAAGGGAGGTAGATGGGCTTGATTATTTTCCAAGGCAGAGCGGCAGCTTGCTTTAGTTACCTTTGGGAACTGTTATGCTCAATTCCAGCTCTATATTTTTACTCTGGGACTCCATTAGAGTAGCTTTTCATGATTCACAGTTCATAAAAATTATTATTTATCTTATACTGGCCCCTTGTGATGTACATCAAAAGTACATGAGTATATCTTCTGTTCAAAAAAGTCATTTTTGCATCTGTCCTCCTTCCTAAAAGCTCATTTTCTTCTGATTGGCCCAAGTCTGAAAGCCTAGATAAGTCACTATACTACCATGTCAGCTAGGTTTCTATAGCTATGGTATTCACCCAATGCACTGCCACAGCTGCTATAGAAACTTAGTGTGAAAACAGCGATGGGGCACTGTCTGATTTCTGTACAAGATTCAAGATTCAAGATTATTTTGAGGGCAAAGACAAACACAGAGTCAGAGATACTGCCACCCAGGAGAACCTCATCAGTCTCCCATCAAGTGGCAAGGAAGCATATCAAACCTCCACAAAAAGACTGAAAGCTGGCAAAGTGGAACATCAGCAGGGACTGGCAAAAGTCCTCAACACCAACAACATGAAAAGTATGTTGCAAGGGATCCAGAATTATGGGCTACAAAATCAGGAACACCTCCATCATGTGTGGGGCCACACTGGCAGATGAGTTTAACTTACGTAATGCTCACTTTGAAAGGGTAAGTTGTAAAATCTACTCCAACTCCAGAGGAGCAACCACTCTCAGTATCCACAGCAGATGGAAGTGAATTTGAGTAAATCTGCTTGGTCTCTGGTCAATTAAAACAAGGATGTGTAACTTGAAAAGTGGTGGTGAGATTTCTAAAGTATTATTTTCAAAGAAACCAATTTTGTAGATTGGTGCACAGAAAACTACTTATTGGTCATCTTCATCAAAAACAATGAGCTGATTGTAGCTTTTCAAAACAGAAGGCTAAAACACAAGCCTGTCTACATCAGTGGAGCTGATCATTTACTGACATGGGATGTGCATGGCCCAAGACAGGAAGGCTCTTTGAGGGTGATTAAAACAGCCCAGAACATCATAAGTAAGCGTGTACCAAGCATCAGGGATATTAGTAAGGTTTAGGCCTCTGACTTTTGCTAGCAGTGGTTCCCATTAGCTGATCAGCTCTGTTAGACATGTAGCTCAGCTGAATTTCAGCAGGGAGCACCAGGAAGGCTTGATGTTTACACCTGTAGCACAGGAGCTTTGGACCATCATAAGAAGGTAAGTACTCAAGTCAGTCATCTATGCAACTAGTTTTCTCTACATATCAAACCAGACAAACCTCCCAGCAGTCCAAAGCTCCTATGCTAAAAGCACAAACACCACAAATCCGGAGAATTAAAGACAAAATTACAAAAGATCGTTGTGACAGTAGGAAACGTTGCATTCAGAGCAATCTGAACCCAAATACTTTTACATACATTTACACTGTTGTTTGACACACTGACCATTTTTAAAATAAACATTGAACATTTTAACTCTATACGCGACGGAAAATAAGGAAAAGCACAATGGGCCCCCATTCAGAGCAGTGGGGTGCTTGCCAAGTGATAATGAAGTGTATGTGAATGTTGCTGTGTATGTGTGTGTATGTGTGTGTGTGTGGGTGTGTGCAGGGGAGGGGCACTGAGAGCCAGTAGGCATTGAAAGCATTACATCCCTACACATCTAAAAAGCATTAGACCGTCTTCTTGTATTTAACACCAAAGTAATAAGTTAGCCTCATCGTCTCAGTATGCTGTGTATATGGAACTTAATTCACCACAGATGGAAATGGTACTTTTGCATGGTGTTATGACCACGCTGGAGCTGCAAGATATACAAACTCATGACCATTTCAGTCTCTTTGTATCTGAAACAGAGGGTTCACACTTGTCTCTTGTGGAGATCTGTTGAGTGGGACATCAGGACGACATCCTCAACAAAGAGGTTAGCTCTCAAGACCTTTGGCAGAAGTGTCTCTTGCTGTGCTTAAGATTAGAAGTCTATGATTATCATAGGCTGATTGGATTTCTAGAGAGGCTAGAAAGAAAAGAAAAAGATCAGCGGGTGTCAACAATTTCTGTCTTACGCAACCAGTGTCTCAAGGGTTAAAATATTCTTCAACAAGAGAAAGCTTGCGGTGTCCAAGGAAGTCACGCACAGGATATTTTGGTCAATAATGAGTTTTTACTCGGAAAATGTGGAAAATAAATCCGATGCAGATCCAAACCCTACAAAAAATGTCCACCAGAGCTCACTTGATTAGAAAGGTAAAAGCATCATGTCCTGAAACAGAGCAAGGAGCTCAGGTTCTGCTCATATCATGGGGTGTTAGCCATGGGAGGAGAAGATGGGCCTGCTGATGTTGCTGTTGGTGGTCATGGCTGCCAGTTCCCACCTGGAGTAAACAACAGAAAGAATCAGAAGCAAGAATCTTTTGGTACTTTTCACATTTATTATTGCCTTTAAATTCTGCCTTTAAATTGGCCTTTTATGAATTAACCACAAGCGTGTCCCAGTGTGTCCTTTGGTGTACCAAAGAAAATAAATTTTTGGTTCAGACTGTAACTGTAACCCATACTGTAAAAGTTGTAACCAACAGATAAAAATGGTAATAAAAGCACAAGTTTTGTTATTTAATATTACAGGAGCATAGTGGCTTCCATAGTGCTTTTCTTATTCTCTGTTAAAGAAATATCTAAATACACTTAGCAGAAGTTGTCATGGTTATTTATCAATCTTGAATAAAAAAAGGCAATAAATCACAAATAAACATTATTTAGAAGAGGTCACAATCCTGATCTTTTTATCAACTTTCTCTCATTCAGAAACACGATAGTTTAAAACATCCAAGATGCTAGAAATCTCCTACACCACCACTTGATCATGCAATTGCCCCCCCCTCCCTGAGCAAAGGGCTACGACGTGCACAAGGATGAGGGAAGGTCCCGGTGTAACACGAGAACCAGAAGCAGGGGCTGACAACAGGGTCTGGTGCTGACCTGCTGACAGGTCAGAGGTTGAGCTCCAGATTGTTATCACTAGCTCTGGTTTCACACTCACTCTCCTCTCAATTGCTTTGTTCGTTTTTTTGTTGCGCACGTTTAAGAGGGAAGATTGGCACTGGAGCAGGAGATGCCAGGAGTGAGGGGGCAAAGGGAGTTAACCAAAGTCTTCTGACCCCCACCGAAAACCTTCTAAGGGTTAGAGAGAAGACTGTGAACACTGAAGTGGGGAGCGTGCAAGGTGGCAGTGACAGTACGAGAGAAATGAGAAGCTAAGAGGAGTAATTAGTATCAAGTTGCGTGGGGGTTCACGTGTTAAAAAAAAGAGAAAAAAAAACATTACTTGAGTGCAACTCCTTCCTTTCAGATGCACTTGTCTAATGAGCTACATTAGCTCAGAAAAGCCTTTTCATTAAGGTTAATTAAGATATGGTTAAATGCTTGAAATGGTTTGATTGTGTGAATATTATTCTATAAGAAGCACAATATAAGCACAATATAATGTTCTTAATTACTATGGAAAAGACATGGGCTTTGAAGAATATTAATGTGCCAATATAAAAACACTAGTTTAAATACTCCACTTTAATATGCAGTTTAATTAAAGGAGGTCGCAACAGCTAAAAACACTTTTTTTGACCTTTACGTGTTCACAGTTTAGCGTTAATACAGTTATTAGAAGTTCCCTACCTTGTGCTTGCAACATCCCAACAAAGGAAAGCAGTGCATGATTAAACTCTTTGCAAGTCCCTCCTTATACAACTTATGTGTCAAAATAATTTTCTAACTATGAAGGGAGAGGTGAAGGTGATTAATTTTTTTTTCAATTCATTACACTTGTTTGTTTGTGCAACATTTGTCTACTATTCTTACGATGCACATCTATGAAAAATGCAAATCTGTGGCAGGATGATGCATTTAACAGTAAAACTTCTGTTTTTTGTGTGTGTAGTTTTGGGTGACTTCGTCAGGAGTACCTTCAGACTTTAAAGACTGTGGCTTCCATGGCACCATCCTGCTTCTCACACTTTGAATTGTCTACATCTGTTCATTTCCATATGAAGTAAGTAAAAAGAGGAGGCCTCTTTATGTTTTTCTTGAGTACACAGACTGAAAGCAACACACACACTATACTAATGTTTCATCATGATTGTCTTTTTTCTAACCACAAACCATCATGCTTTTGTTTGGAAGATTACAAAATCAAATAGAAATTTTACATGTAATGACTTTATGTCAGTGAAGGCTTAAGTAAACCTTACTACAAGTTAAATAAGGAATAATAAGTCATAATTTGCCACTTTGAAAAATGGCCTCATTATTGAGAGAGACAGAGTGGTGGTGACAATGACAAGCATAACAGAAACAGCACGAACAACAATATGTCAATTTTAATGGCCCAATAGCACTAATGATCAGGAAGAGGATGTTTGTCTGACCTGATATCATGTGGAAGTCCCGACTGCTCCAGACTGTACTGAATAACAGCTATTTTGCATAATGTCTTCAAATTAGGGCCTGAAAAGCAGAGAGAGTGTTATTAGTCAAGGACTGACCATATCACCAACCATACTGGGCTAAAAATATTTGTTTCTGCTGTGGGAATTCAAAATGGAGCCAGGCAGATCAGATCTCGGAATCTCTAGATTACAGGGGTTGATTTTCACGTCCAAGGAGTTAAAAAAAAATAAAACAAAAAAATAAAAATTACCATGCTCTGTTTACACCATACCCCAGAATAAACAGCTTAAACAAACAACAGAGTTAACATATGAGGACATGCACAACATTATGATCCAAATCTTGAATCATCTTATTATAAACGTCCTCTCTGATTCTTTTTATCACCGTCATGGCTTTTCCACCATATGTTTGGTGGTATTATGTGTGAGGACACACGCGACTGGCACGTGGAGGCGTGTGCCACAGAGGATGCCACCGGGTACTGCCAGTCCCATACGGTCCCTGTGTCCCTGTGTAAGCCCACCTACACAAACCCCAACTGTTAGCTGACCGCATTACAGGCTACCCCAGTGCAGGCAGGAAATGGCTATATTAGGAAGCCCATAAACGGAAGTAGCCCATGTGATAACATACAGCAGGGCCAAGGACAGGCAGACTAAGGCAGGTGAGAAATGAAGCAGCAGTGTAAGGAGGAAACTGGGTCTATAAAAATGGTTTCAGGAAAACCCCAGATCTAAATGGCGGGTTATGGAGATTTTTGCATCTTAATGTATACCTGCATCTGCAGGATTAGACAATCTTATAAAGCTTACAACAGAGACAAAAATAATGGAGAAATACTTACTGAAGTCTAAAATATACAAGTCTGAATGATCCATGAGGTTAAATTCATCACCCATTCCTTGCTCTGGACAGGGGCTGTAAAGAGAGGGAGACAGAATTTATAAGACTGGAGCTGTCAACAAAAATATATTGTAACTGACAACTTACAAGAAAACAAAGCTTAAAACCTACTCAGCAGTAAGTCCCCAAACCTATCTGTTTTGCCAAAGTTGTATTTACTGTATTTTGCTCCCAGTGCTTTACCTTGTCATCCACCTTCTGGTCATATTTCTTTTAGCATTAAGGTTCATAATCAGGGGGCCACAGATTATTGAAATACTGCAGGCCTGTTAACACAGTGCTCTGCTCTCCTTATCATGAGCTGGCATTATTTAAGCCCACAGGAAGTAAGGCATTACAGTGAGACGACAAGCTGGCTCATGCTGATAGTCTTTTAGACCTGTGCAGCCGTTGCTATCACTGCACATCTGTTTCCTGCCACAACTAACACACACACACACACACCTGTGAAACACCTGGTGCACTGTGGCCTTGAAAGCCTGGTTAAGTTATGACTTTCTTTATTTAGCATCTTCAAATCATTTAATGAATAAGTTAAAATGTAAAACACGGCTACTTGGAAGGACGCTTTCTAAAACTTTGTGGAAGCTGAACTAACATTTTAAGACAGATTTACTCCCACAAGGCAGTAAGTATTTGCCTGTAAGTGTACTCAGTGCACATCATTGCTGTACATCCATAACAGCAGTGTACCAAGAGACCTGTCGAGATTAGTGGATAAAAATGCTCTTTACAGTTTTACACTACCCAGAGGACAGCTTTAGCCAAACAGGTGCATTTACCAAGCAGTTTAGTGTCTATAAATATCCAGAATGGAGAACAACTGAGGGACTCTGTAGCCAGGTTGGGTCCTTAAGAAAAGCTTAGCAAGATGATTTCTGCTACACATGAACTGGCCAGGGACTGGCATGAGTCTAACCAAAGACACCACAACAGTGCTGCTGAAACAGTCTAGCAGGAACAACTCATTTTGAATTGCTTGAGTTATATTAAATATCTTTCCCTTTTATTAAATTATTCCATTTTTGCCTCAACCATCCTCTTGCTGAACAGAGTATGCTCTCTTCTTTGCTGTTTCTCCACCCATCAATCTCTATTCCTCTTTCCCGCTGTCCTCTCCATCTCATCTCCCTTTGCTGCGTGTTCAGGATGTTGTAAGGGTTTTACGTTGCTAATCTTCCCTAAACAAACACAGTAGTGGCTTAAAGCAGCCAGGAGAGGTGCAGAGCACGAGCTCAGTCGTCCCAGGGGGCCAGCTGGGGAAGTCATTACGCCTCATGCCCCCCAGGAGGTGATCCACCCTTGCTTACAGTGTGGACCTTTACCAGGATACCCTCAACCACACAAGTCCCCACATCATCAGTAGACAATTTACTTGTGGACCTGCCAAACATTGTTGGTTGTAACATTACGGTGGTGATTAAATTGGTAGTTTTTATTTCTGGATAAACACTAAAGAGCACTTTATTTGCAATAAAAAAAGATGTAGCTGTGATACTAATGCTGAAATTAGCGAGTGCAACACACGCAACTTTGTCACAAATTCAGCTTGTTAAATATTACAACTTTTATTATCTTTTATTCTGTTCGGCACCTTGTATGCATACTGATTATGATTACCCAGCTAACAGAGCAAAGACAAAAATTGCTCTGCCACATTCGAAGAGGAAAAATGAAAATGGTTATTGCTTGCATTTGATGCCATATGGATGAAAATGACAATAACATCAGCAGTCAGTTTCCTGGACAGAAGTAATGAAAAGTAGCATCTCTATCTAAAGAGCAGACTGCGGTAGCTGCCAGCTACTGGGCAAGCTCACATGAAGAGAAGGTATGGGCCTTGGATGACGACGCGTGAAAGGGTGCAGATAAGAGAAAGCTCTAACAGAAGCAGCAAGAGAGAGGAGGATTGCATCACCTGGGACCAGGCTTTCCATTCACATTCATAAAGATGCACAGTCCAGGTGTGAAATTCAGCAGAACATTAAGGAATGATAATGCTTTATTGGTGATCGCAAAAAGAGAGAAGGATGGGGATAATGGAGGCAGGAGAGGGGAAAAAAAAGGTGTTAAGGGGTGTGATAGGGTAGGCTGAACATGGCTGGAAGCGGGAAAGTCACGGTGTGTGACTTTATGTGGCATCCTGGGTGTTTGATGGCTCACTTTGTTACTCGATCAGCAAAGTATCTCTATGTGTGAAAGTGCTCCTCCCCCCTCAGCAGCAGTGATTCCCAGTCTGAATGAGGTCTGAGTGATGCCGCTCCCCCACTTAAAAAAACACTGGTTGCTATTTCAAACAACACTCAATGAGGGTGTCTAATCACCCAATTGCCAGTTCTTTCTAGCAATGGACTGGCTGCTCCACCTCATTATCTTTCAAACCTGGGTCTCAAAACAGCAGAAGAAAGAGCTGAACTGCAGTCCTAAAACTAATGAGGAAACAACACAGAGCCTGGGAACTCTCCACTTTGTCTGAAGTGTCCAGGAATGGAAAGGCCCACAAATTTTCTAAATGGCTTTCAGAAACAGCAACAATGCAAATGAAGTGAGAGGAAAAAGACTAAGTATTTGATCTAACTCCTTTAGTATAATCTCTGCTCTTGTAATTCCTAGTGTTAATATAGCTGGAACATGACCTGTTGTAGGCATGTTTTTAATGGATTCATTTGTCGTATCCTCATTCTTGGAGTGATACGATCTGCATCCTCTTCCTTTCTCCACTTCCTATTCAACTTTGGTCCCTAAGAACCATGTAGCTCACAGGAACTCATCACGAACTATAACTTCCTCCTAGGTACCTTATCAGGACGGCCAGATGTGCATCAAATTATTTAAGCACCGCTTTTGAGTGAAAACATGAAAATGCTAGAAAGTAGTGACAGATAAGCAAACAAAAAAGACAGCAATTTATAAGTGACTTTCACATTAATAGGCAAGACATTAAGCATTGTATGATTAGGTGGATACAGACATATCAGGTATAGACAGCAACACTACAATTTTAAAAAGGTTTTAGAAATCAGGTAGGACTCTGGCTGAACGGTGGAAAGATGATTCTAGTAGTCTTGCTTGACCGTGATAGGCAAAAAAAGATGTCAAAGGACTATAACAAGCATTCTGCTTCTTAGAATTTTAGCTATAAAAAATGACAGCATGTTAATTAAGAATTTTAAGTAATTTAGTGCAGGCAGCTACAATTATTTGGTATTTTCATTAACTCTTTTGCCTCTTATTTTTTCTGTACAAAAACACATTTGTTAAATGACAAAACCTTTAGATAGGATACAGTAGAAGGGGTTTATTGAGCTGTTAAGAAACCAGCAAGAGTTGGCTGCGTCTAAACTGTTGAGCTAAATTTTCTTAAACAAACGCAATAGGCTTTAGTTATCATGGATCGATAGATTCCCGTCCATTTCTTTTGCCTTAATCTTGACTGTCTCTCCTTGTCTTACCAAGCTATCTGTGCCCCCTCCTGGGTAGTGGCTGGAGAGTGGATTAACATCTGCAGTGCCCAGACCTAAGCTCCATGCAGAGAGTGAGACACAAAATAGAGCTGACTCCCAGAGAGAGACGCCTGGCTTCAGATTAGACAGAGGAGATGCCAGCTGCAAGCGAAGTGTGCATCTCGAATTGCAACCCCTGTAGACTAAGATGTAGTTGGACTTGGTGGTGTCATTGGAAAGAGAAAAATGGCCCTACTTTTCTCTAAATACAAATTTGATCTTGTTTGTCTCTCAAATTTAGTCCCTTTCATCAGGACAAGTTTTTTATTAACCTGGTTTGACAATAAAAATAAGGAAGAGGATATTAAATTGTGGGACCTTGAAAACATATACAAAGGAAAGTCTGACGGGCTTGTCAAATGTTCCTCTATAGCTGAAAGATTCATGTAAGTGAAGGAGGTTACTTCTTCTATAGCCACAATCTAAAGACTAACATCAAGGTCAGCAAACTAACCAGAGACACTCAAAATAGAAATTCTGAAAAACTTACTGTTATGACACACCACAGCTTCAGTCCATGTATGGTTAGGGCTCATGTCTTCTATCAGAATAGCTTGTTAGTAAACTAGCTACTTTTGCAAGCAATTATTCCTTCATATTCTGCTTTTTCACTGGTGCTACAAGTATTGTATTTCATGTTAGTGGGTTAATTTTCTTTCATTAACATAAGACTTCTGTTGTTTTAAAAAAGTCTATTTTATTGTCAAGAAGAGTCTCTTAAATGTCACTTTAAATGACAAGAAATAAGCCTCATATTCTGTTAAATCAGTAGGTGTGTACTTTATTTGCCATGGCTCCTTTAAGCACCAAGAAGTGTTGTGGTTGTGATGGCAGTAAATCACAAGGTGAACTATTACTATTTGGACATATGCACTTAGGTGGACAGCAGCATTGCAAAGCGTCTATGCAGCCTGTTTATTTGAGCTGCTGTGTAACACTCAACCCTATGACACCTTGATGTATACAGCCTGTTAGCGGGTTAAACAGGGTTAAGATGCAGATGAAATACTATCAGGACCTTGTCTTTGAAGAGTAAATCACAGTGTTGCCGTGCTGCCCTAAGTTCCTGTCCTGCCACGTGCTCGATGCCCTATATCCTGTCGGGGTCACCTCTACTGTTTGACAGGTTTTATCTTGGGCTTACTAAAGGCGCACACACATGCACACAGACAATTAATAAAGGAAACTTCTGCAGCCTGCCCTCTGACACTGAGGCCAAATGATAACATGTGTGTGGCATCATAATCTATGGTGTGTTGATAGGCTTTTTTCCATGGAGCCAAGTTTCTGACTTTTACGTTACAGTTATTAGGTGCAGGAAATGTAGCCATTTTGGTACATCTACATAGATTTACATTCAAGAATGAACAAAAATCAAAACAAAAAGCAGGAGTTTTCATCCAATGCCTGTCATAAATACATAGAACTTTGGAATAAGTTCTGCCTCGGACCTGTGCTGTGTTTAGTCTAACATTTGAACTGTCAGGTTCAACAGTGATAACACGGCACACTCTTACCAGCTGGATTATCGTAACAGCAGGCCTTTAGACATTGATAAGGTGCAAAATGGCCTTGTGGGTGATATCGAGGCACCAGGCTTTTGACCTTCCAGATTTACTAAACAAAATCAGTGGACTCTGTAGAAGCTCTGTGGCTTAACAACTCAATGTTTTGAGATGACCAGTTAAATTCCACACAGATTAAATATCATGGTGAGATTCTGGTGGATTACACAGGAGGTTTTAGGCTGGGATGTTTTGGCTACCTCTCAGATTACCCGCTATGTAGTCTCCCTCTTGCTCCAAGTGTCAGCAGCCACCCACTGTCCCGACCTGAAAAACTAGATGGTGGCAGGATTATATTTATTTATATATTCAGCATTTTCTACTCATACCAACCAGCAGCATTGGACAGAAACATTTGAAAAAAAAAAGGCCAATAATTGAATATTTGATTAATGTTTCTACATGTAATGTTAAGACTGGCATAAGCCTGCTTTCCATTTTTACTAAATGTACCAAGTGACTGTGTATATTGCCAAATAGAACACATGCGGTATGGCTGGCACTGCAAAGCAAGCATGTGCACCACTCTGACGTCAGATCAACAAGAGGAGCAGTGAGTCATTAAGTCATTACAGCACATCCATACGCAGGAAAATACACACAAATGGCAGACTTCACCGGAACAGAGAGAAGGATGAAATTGGGCTAAGTGTCCAACTGGCCTCTACACTGAGCATAAGTTAGTAGGATATCTCAGCAGTAATCCACAGCGGCCTTTTCAGTTTGACTGAAATTCAGTACCAGGTAAAGTGAATCATCGGCACTATAATATTTTTAGGCTTTAAAAATCATCTATCATATCACATTGTTCACCCTTTTGCAAAGATGCAAAAAAATACAATTTAGTTTTGCATTGAGACATAAGGAAATCAGCCACTTGGATGTGTACTGCAGCTGGCACTGGACTGAAAATAACCAGGAAATAAAGTTTCATTAAAAATAAAAAAGCAATGCAAAAACTGGGGCCAGCCAGTATCAGATTTTGGCAGCAATTTCAAAACAGTTTCTAGGCTTCTGTTATAAGCTAACCTGTTGTTCTTTTTAAGTATGTAATAGTGGATGTTAGCCTGACAATATTATAGGCTTTTACTTCTCATCCTTAATTAACTAACGTGGTGCCCTAATGCCTCATTCTTACTTCATGGTGAGTTGGCTTGGCTCAAATAAACTTGACCTAAACTAATCTGTTTTGGTTTTTGCATTGGCAAAAGTTGTGGATAGTATCTTTTATTGAGTGTCACCTGGGTGGAGGTTGCAATAAAGTTAATTAAGGGTGAAGGGTAAACTGATCGGTCAAAAAAAAATTGTAGTGGAAATCCATACCAGAGCCACACTTTAAAAAAACTGCAGGCCTTTAAACAATGCTTAGGTCCTTTGATGAAGTCCAGATTTTCTGGTGTTTGGTTGCGAAGAAAAGAATTCTCAAAAGAATGGATATTCTTCATTGTTCCTATATCTTTGTACTGTAATTAAGATAAAATTTACGAGAATCAGCTGGGAACCTCACTTTCATCCAGAGGACACCTTCTGCAATGGAAATCTAGAAAAAAGGACCTTGTGCCAAAAGTGCATCAGGTTGAGCTGAGTAGTACCGAACAGTGGAACACATGATAAAAGAAAAAGCAGTTATCAAAGGAAAACACAACAGCTATAGCAATTACTGCTAACTACTGTTACTTTTTCATGTTTTGGAGTGACACCAACATGTCTATATTTGCAGATGAGAGAAGTTGCTGTCACTGCTTCGCTTTCCTACAGGTGGAGCATATTAGCATATTTAAAACTAGTCGCTACAAACAAGTCCCCTACCGTGGGGAATCTGCAGTTATTCTCTTCATCGCTGACACTAACCTCATCATCCTTTGTCTGAGCTTGTATGAGTGTCGATAATAGCAAGGGTCACGGTGATGACATCAAAGAGCCTCATCCATCGCTTAAGGCCAATTTGGCAATGTTAGACCCAAACTGACAGCCACTGGTCCCTGCCTCTAACACTGAAAGGCAATTAAAACCCTTTTGAAGATCACTCATCAGCAGGAGCAGCCTACACAAAGGTGCTGACGGGCTAAAAAGGCACAAAATCTCAATTCTACAGATGACTAAGATGTTTTCAGTCTTAACATCCATCATGAAAAAAGGGAGGCATTCAATCACAGAGTAAAATATAAACACAAAAAATGTTTTAAAATCACCATATGGCTGTCAGGGAGGCATAAATACCTGTCATGGTAAAAATACATTTCCTAAATGCAACAATGGAGTGCATACACCTCCTCATGTCGCAAAGGCCACTACTAAATTCCCCTTCACAGATTCCAAGCTGTCTGTTCTCAGCATGCCAATCTGTCATGTCCTTGTTCACATCCTGCCCCTCATAGGAAGCCCTGTTCCCAAGCTTAAAATGCTTCCTGATATAGCCCAACCTGAGCTTGTCGTAAGCAATTATACAGCTAGTACAGTGAATGCCAACAATGACAACATAACCTCAGCAGGACATCCATAATCTACGTGGCACTGTCCTTAAGCGCAGCTCAATTTTAGCAGTGTCCAATTCCTCGGAAGGTGACAAAGAAGTTTCAAACGCATGGGGTTTAGCAAAGGACGCTGCTTGTTGCTTGTGTGGCTAGGTGAAGGTCAGTGCAGGTGGAGTTACTCATGCACGGGTCATCCTTCGTGGGGCAGTGAGCAGGTCTCAGCAAATGAGTGTAGCAGAGGCACGGAGGGCATATCAAATTGCACTCTGTGAGAAAGACTGCTCACTAAGGTCATAAATCAGAGATGGGGCAGAATTTCGCGCTTCTCTGCCACTCAGCGTGCCTGTTTACACTGATGCTGGTTGCACTCAAAAGACTGCCAGAAATGTCCAGGCTGTCATTCACACACATGCATACTCTGCTTATTTATTTTAAAAGAAGTGCAAGCGGGTACCTGCTCACAAAACAAAGGTCATGATGCACGAAATCCTGTTCAATGGTGACCAATTTCGCTGCACCAATATATAAAATCCAATGTGAATATCAAGGTTTATTTTATTTCAAATAGATTATATATACATAAATATTTTATACCATTCCCTCTTATTCTTTATAGTCTCTTTCACTCTATTGATAGTTGTTTTATAATTGAATTGAGTGTCAGCTTATCTCAATGCTAAATGCGGTCCAACCTGGAACCTTTGAAAGCAGAGAGTCTTGGAGTTAATAGTTTTATTGTCCTTCACTAAAGTAATATATTATCGCTGAACGAATTCTTGCAGGTAAAATAAATACCATAAACTGAGAAAAAAATGTCAGCAGAAGGGTTCTGCTTTGGATCAGTGTGAGAGGACAACTAACCCAAGAAAACAAGACGTTGAACATAAATTTGAAAACAATTTCCTTGACATGCCTACCGAAATGAGGAACCTCACAAAAAAACACAAGCAAGTTGTCCAGCAAGTAATTCATGACGGCCTGTGTGAGCATTAGTCAGCTCCACTTAGACAGACACCAATAACATTTTTTGCCCTGTTGACTGCCATGTTTGTTAGGTCATGCAAAAATAAACACAGGAGACACAGCAGTGGCTGGTGTTTAAAGATAATGCTCACAATAAAGTAGAAGTGTGATGAAGAAACACTTGCAATGCTGTCTAATCTTAATCAGTGCAAATCATGACAGAAATTAAACCAACAAGTGAACCTTAAAAAACTTCCACATTTAAAAAGAGAAAGAAAACAAGCTGCTTGAAGTTTGTTTTTTGTGTCTTAGGAAAGTGTGTGCACGTACTTATGGGAGTTCCTGTGTTTAAGAGGCTTAAGCGTACTCATGTAAACATCATACATGCAATGCTGGTCAGGAAAACTTGTGTGGCCGACTTACTTAGAGCCTAAGAGGTAGATGTTTGATTTTGCACAGTAACAGGAAACAACATCTTTGCAGACTCAGAGCAACCTAACAGCAACCAAACTACAAAATCTTCCATTTTACAAATAACACAAACAAACCATAGTTCTCCTCACATAAAGATACCTGCTGCATTTACAAATATGTTAACAACTTAAAGCAGAAATGTTGAACAGCCCAACCCCTCGTCCTTCCAACCGAAAAGAAAAACAGCCCTAAATTTTTAAAACAGGATGTCAGAGATATAGTGTGGTGTTTGATTTCTTCCTCTGTTCAGCCTGCACCCTTTATCATTCCAGTGGCCCCAGTGACACTCCCCCTTCAGCCCCAGCCCTATCTGCTCACAACAGGAAATCATGACTCCTTAAAAACCCATCCCAGACTAATCCCAGCGAGAAACCAAACAATGCATTACAATCTTCAAAAAACAAGCATCTTTTAAGACTCTTCATTCAAAAAAATATTTTCTAATTTTGCTGCATATCAAAAACTGATTTCACTGAGTTTTGACTGCTGTAATTACTAAGCAGCAGCTTAAGTTCCTTTGAATTGTAATTATCAATTTGAACAAGTATCTAAAAAATTTGGATCTGCAAGAATGTACTGATAACAGCAGATTAAATTTTATGACTACAAATGCTTAATTACATAATATATTTGCCTAATTGTCATTATGTGTATACTAGATTAAGTTAATTTTTATTAACATTCTTAATGCTTCTGCATAATGATAAATCAAGATGACACACGTGGATTGGAGTGTGTTGGTCCCTGTTATGTGGCGGCCACTGAAGCAGTTGAAAATGAATCCAGCAGCAGCCAGAAGCCTTTAGGACTTGAGCTCCTGTAGACGAAGTGGGGCTGAGAGGAGTCTTATCCACAGTCTCCCAATCCCCACTATCAGGTTATCCCAGTGGGGTTTGCCTGATAACACAGCATTGGTGATAACAGTAGCCCAGGTTCTGGACTACGCTGGACCATACTAACGCTGTGAGCTCCCTCAATTCTCCACTGGCTACCGGCCTATCACAAGCCCATCGCCAGCCCAGTGGCACCTCACCAGCTACAAACCACCACAATCACTACTGTCTTCTGGCCAACAAAGGAATCATCACAGACTGCCGTCTACAGGAGCCAGACCCTCCATTTGGCATATTGAAAAGAGGGACAGTTTTTTTTTTTCTGGCTGTTCAAAAACACAAAAAGCTGTTTGTCTTAAGAGCCTGTGCTTCTTCATGATTATGATGATAAGCAGAAAAAAAGCCAAGAATATAAAACTAGAGTAAAGAAGTGGTTATTCTTGCTATAGGCAGGCTATCTTTTTTCATTGCAGTCCATTAATTTACTCAGAAGTTTTTATGTCTCAATACATTCGAATGCATTCAACCAGTTATTTTTTATTGGTAATAGTAATTTTAATTCAACATTTCCAACTTTTTTGTGGTTAATAATAAAAATGTAATTTTGATACTACAATATTCACCACCATTCTTAGTTAACAAAAACAAAGCAATAATGAGATCATCATTATTCTCCCATTAGACTGATGAGGAAAAGCAGAATAACGTAATAATACATAATTCTCCTCCACATAGGACATGCTTTTGACTGTGATGGGTTATCTGACATTAAAAAAAGTTTCCCACATTGTCAAGTCAGTTTTTTTATATCCTTCTGAAATTAATGGGAACCAATGGTTTTTGTATGGTAGGACAAAAACACTTTACACTTTTTTACATGATGTTATACATAAGATTTTTCATGAGTTATCTTTAAGTCAAAGTGAATCCAAACTTATGACTTGATGATAAGCTAAATATTTTCTTCACAAGAGCTGAAAGGCCGAAAGCAGACAACAAACAACATGTGGCAACAGGCACATCCATCATGTTGTTGTGTGGTACCTCTCTCTTTAAGCCCGGTATTTAGTTCTATTTATAAGCTATTCAGACATGGAACCTAAAGGGAGTAGCTGTTGCATTATTACAGCTAAAAGGGACTCAAATAAATAACTAGGTAAAAATAGGTCAGTTTTACAGAGTAAATAAAAATTACAACAAATAGTAATGTTTTGCTTGTTACCTGGTTCCTCCAAAGAGGATAATTCGATCTCCAACCATACAACAGCACTGCCGTCTCCGCGGACATGGGCCTTTCCCCTTCGGCTCTACCTTCTCCCAGGAAAAGGCTTCTGTAGTGTGTATCCAGGAGATAAAGGGGAGATAACAATTTTGAGACATATGGGCAGAAAAAGACAAAGAAAACAGATTTAGATTCTCCAAAACGATCTCTTCTGAATAAGAGACTGTCAACAAATTGTACCTCATACAATTCTGCATGAATAATTAGATTCTTGTGTTTAATAGCTTAACAGGGATGTTTAGCACAGCACAGCAACGTCATCATCAGCTATACAACCACTCAGTCACTTAACCTACAAGTGCTTTCTTTTGTGCCTGCGGTTCATTGAGCTTCTTCTATATTTATTCACAAACACAAGGCCCAGGTAGAAGGGAATGAAAGGAGCAATGAAAGCAAGAAAACTAAACTTAACCTTTATTTAAACCTGAGACGTTACATTACAGAAATAGACACAAATCCTCTCCTCTGATCTGCTGAAGTGTGATATGAGCGCTGACGTTGAAGCTTTAGCAGTTGCTCCATATAAGGATGAACTGTGTAGTTCACACTCTCAGAGCCAACAGCATCACTGCATCTCTATAGCAACAGGATATTTCGACTTGTTGAACTCTAACTGAGATGCTGCCATCTAGTGGACTACGAAGTGCAGGTAGATTATTAATGGCAGATCTTAGGTTCACCCAGTACAAGCCTTTCCAGCTTTCTTTATATGCCTTATTTTGTTACTCTTTATACATCAAAGTGAATGAAGGGCAATCATAAAAAGCCAGGAGTGGAGAGAAAACAAGCTACAGTCCAAGTTAATTTTTAATAGACATATATTATGGATTAGTGTCAGGTTCTACATTCAAAGCATTCATCTCTTCTATAAGACAAGGATGATCATACCATGAAGATTATTAATTTATAGTGTTATTCCAACACCATACAGGGTGCTATATTGACACTTAATATACTCCTGGTGTGTTGTTTTCCTTTAGACAACAATTCTTTGTTTTGAACATGAGCACAAAGGTTTCTTCTAGAAAACAATTAAACAGACTTGAGATTCATTGTGGAATTATTTGTAAGAGCAGGCAAAGCCTCCAGAGACTAAATTATGGCATATTTTCATGTGTTGGGTTCTTGAGAAAAGACAGGGCATCTGTGATTCACACTGAGAAAGTAAATAAAGAACAGCCAACCACTATTGCAAGATTGAAAATGATGCAATAAAGGAGAAGAGTATTGTCTGCATGGCTTTTTACAGAAGAACAAGGAGAAAAGTGGGTCAATACGAGATAGCACTGCCAGTGCTGCATTTCCTCTTAAGAGGTAAACAATCATCTGTGCAGGTAGATCAAAAACAGATTTACAATGCACTAAGCAAAGAAACGCTATCAAGACACTTTGCAACAGTGTTTTACAGCTATATAACACATTTTCCTAATATGACATATATTAACAGTGAATCACCTGGATTGAATTTCCAGAGGTCGTTGAAGTGCCGGTCCAGACGGGAATTGTAACCTCCAAATATATACAGCTCACCGTTGTAAGAAACTAAGGACAGAAAGAAAAGTGAATAATGAACCAGTGTTTAGTGTCTGTCATGCAGATAAATAAATAACAAGCACACTGTAACCTCTATACAATTTTACCAGTTTATTAATCTAACTTAGTGTTCTCATTTCTAAATGAATTATAGATATATATCTTGTTCATGAATACCTGTAATAAAATAAATTTATAATACTTTTTACTGAAACCCCAAATCTGTTTCATAACATTGCCTTTAAGTATGTGTGTTTGCGTCTTACAGGCTGAATGACTCCTGCGTCCCTCTGGCGATGGCTGTGTCGACGGGGTGCTCAGCCAGCAGTTGGTCTCCGTGTCGAACACTCTGATCTTGTTGCAGTAGATCTCGTTGTTGGAGTGGAAGGGACCAAAGCGGTCTGCTCGCCCTCCAAACACAAACATCTTTGTCCCAATGATGGTGGCTGAGTGGAAGTCCCTCCAGCGGGCCGGAGTACCCTGTAAGGAGAGGACCACTAAATGATGATACCTGATAATGATAATGATGATGATGATAATGACAATAGTTGATTTAGCTTTTACACTCCATTAAGTTTCAGCGGAGACCGAACATGAAGCTTCTACTCAGAACAGAAAGTAAGGAAGCTACACATAACACCAGACATAACCAATAAACTTACTGTTTTCTTGTATGAGCTGAACTACATCTCATATTCCTGTATGCCCGGCCATATCTCCTCATCGCAAATAAAAGGTTTGGGTGTATCAATTAAGTTCTGCTATGAGAGAAAATAAAGTTCTCACAAGTTTATGTTTCTTTAAACCAATTACAATCATCTTGGTGGCACTAAGTCTAATATGCAGCAAGGATGTCCCTGCAAAATAGTAATATGTATAAAAAGAGGAGAATGCTGACTGAAATGGTCTCTAAAATGGCAGGCTTATACCCTATAAGTGTACATCCACTGAGTCAGACTAAGACCGCATTAACTAGATTTAGTCCTAAATTCTGCTATTTCCCAAACTTTCTGTGCTCATCATAACCCTGATTGTTCAGCCTAATCCTTGAACTGACAAAGATTAGGCCTCTTAAACAGAAATTTCAGTCAAACAGCGCCATCTAGTGGATGAAATTACCAACTACAAAGACACACAAAAAATCCTAATCACATTTTAGGCACACAACCAGCCAAAAATAATGTACAGCAGAGGGGAACTTTTATATAATTTAGTGGGAGATAATCCATGAAAATGATTAGTTAATACTATCTGTGGTCATTTAATGCCATGAATAAAAAACAACATACATAAAATGTGCTTTGTTTGTATTAAATGCAACTGTACAAAAGGAAGCCCCTATTGCATTTAGATGACCTATAGCTGTGGTAAAGACTTCTTCAAGAATATGCTTTCATTGTATATACAAATCTTAAGCAGGCTTTTTGACTTGCAACATAAATAGAGGAGCAGGAAAATAGTAAATAAATAGTAAATAGCAAAATAGTAAAACATAGAAATAAGGTTCAATATAAATGAATATGACGATAGAAATGAATATTAAAAAAAGCTAATTGTTGAGAATGAAATCCATCTTTGTTGAATCTGGGAAAACGAGACTCAAGAGAAAACAAGATTTAATTGAAAAATTAAATAGGTGTAACAACAGAAAAACACAAAGAAGTTTTGAGTGAAAGACAGCGGGTAGCTTTGTTTTCCAACAGGAATGCATGGCTGAGAACATTCAGTCACATGCACAACTAAATCTGTAAGTACCACACTGTAATCTCTCTGATGGCAAAATGTTATCAGTTAGGAATTAAGTCTTGGGACTGCTGGTGGAAGTCCCTCCTCCAACAGTCCCTATTTCGGGCTGGGGACCAGTGTCTATGCCTAAAATATACTTTACAAGTGTTTATCACCGGTAGGTTGACTGCACACAATCACAAACGGTATTTCCCAAAAAAGGAGTGCATATAATCCTCTGTGAGGCTTTTTGTACTTGGCCACCTACCAGGGAACTGCATTACATTGCACTTGCTTTGTATCCGGCCAATCTGACCACTAAGCATTTGTGTAGCAGTACTGCCAACCGCAGTAATAACCAATGGTTTGTGGATTTCCAGCAGTGCTTTGAACGTAACTGAGCCTGTTACTAGTCCATTCTATCTCTGCTTTTTGTCGATGGAGTGCTTTGTGTCTGCTCTTATTTGGACTTGAACACTCAACACAAAAAGAAGTCATTTTTTTAAACTCGTAAAAAGAAATGTGATTTTTGAAGAATTAACAACTGGTTGTTTTAACTTACTCTGGCATTAATTAATGACCAAACCATGGTGGTGGTGTCCAGCTTGTGGATGTCATTGGAGAAGCAGTCCGCCTAACATTATGGGCACAGGAGGTGAATTAAAACATGTTTTAACATTCAGAGAGCAAGTCCCACAGTGCAGAGTGATGTAGACTCACCAGCTGCTCATATCCTCCAAATATATACATTGCCTTCACCAAGACGCAGGCCGAGTGGCCATCCCTCGCCCCAGGGACAGTCCCGGAAATCTTGGGTGTGAACCATCTGTGGGTGTCTATAAAGCAGGTAGAGTTTATATAAACCCCAAGTATATTTGAGAGGGGCCTATCTATTCATTTTACAACACTTGAACACAAGTCATGTGCAATAAAAAAGAACATCAACTGTACAAACAGGTGTTGCAGTTCCTTGAAGTAGATTTTTCAGTTTTTTCTCTCTTTTGCCGTCACAGCCTCAACATCAAACAGATACATCTCAAATGAAAAACAGCCTGAAACTACCACTCAACAGTGTGAGTTAGATGCAGGTCTACTTACTGACATCAAAGGCATAAAGTACGTTGCAGGCCCCCTCTGTGTCATTTCGCCCACCCCAGAGGTAGATAATATCATCCAGCAGCACAGCTGTGTGGCCATAACGCATATATGGCACTTCACGGGCACGTTCATGCCCCCCTGTCCTCACTGGGGGCAACTTCATCCAGCGCAGCGAAACTGAAGCAAAATGCAGTTCAGAGAGGTATAAAATTAACTGGTTCAGCACATCTTATTTTACATTTGTGAATACTATAAACATCAACCATTAAAGCTAAGCTTACATATCCTGCCAATATATACTCGAGACAAGCCTCAATACCGACTAATTTTGAACTACAGTAATTAGCTGTAGACAAGAAGTGGACTTCAAGATGTTTTTGAGAATAAAATGCAGCACCAAAATGAAACAATGTAAAACAAAAGGGAGATTAATATCTTTTATACCAAGAGATTTAAATTTGACACTCAAAATAAAGATTTGCTGTGACATTTAACAAAGTTCTTAGAGTCGGACATAACTGTGGTTCCCTTAACCTAATGTTTGAATATATAAACATAGTATACAGTGCAACATGAAGTGAAACATCTTGATGTTCTAAAAACTGCTTATTTGCAAGTCACATTTTACTTATTTTGGGAGGTTCAAAAATGAAGGTTTGAAGTAAAGTGAAAAGACAGATAGGTAAAGAACCATGAAAAAAATCAAAGGATGTTAAAAGACAGCAGGCTCGGCTGTAAAACAGACATCAAAGAGAGGGAGCACATAACAAGTGACAAGATAAAACACTGAAACAATGGGTAAGATGGTCCCGTTTCCATTTCAATCAGCCAAAGATGTCTTTCTCAAGGCTTGGTGTTACAAATCTTTTCAACAGCTCAGCTTAAGCTACTTTAAGTTGTAAAACACTTGAGCAGGTGGCTGACCACACAGAGGAAAAGAAATATAAAATAGGTTGAGAGGAAGAAAATGGAACCAGTTTTACACGTTAGACCAACATCTGTGTTTGTGAGATAGCAACGGAAAACAACCATCAGAAAATTTCAAAACCACAATGGAAAGCTCGTTTTTTTTAATTGCCAGCTGTAAGTAATTACAGTTAAAATGGTGAAGGTTCAACAAACTCTGATGCACTCTCTTATCTTTACTCCATTATTTGAGCAACAAATATTTTCCAGCCCTGTTACAGATAAAACATAGTGCATTCAAGGGGAATGATTTTTGACCAACTACAGATACAAAAAATGGGGCACAAAAAAACCTACAGAGATGAGTTTGAATTTGAACCATTTCACATTCATTTATACACAGAGATTCTAGTGTGGTCATGTTGTAAAATTCCTTTGATTTTCATCGACAAGTCAAAGTACATGTAAGACCTTAAAAGCTGCACTCTTATAATTTACAAATTTAGTTTTTTAGGCCAGAAAAAGCAAAAGGAATGAACAACTGAGCTCCTGCAACAGCTGCACTAAATGTCTAGATGAGCAGTAAAAACAATCAATTAATCACAGGGACTATATGCGAAAGTTCAACATTCTTGAGAAATGTACAATCAGTGGGACCCCTCAGTATAGATGTACAGTATATTCACCACCTACCTGTGTTGAAGACGTGCACATCAATCTGACGGAGTGTCTCATAGTCCTCCCCAGAGCAGTAGCCTCCAAAGGAGTACACCTTGTGCCCAACTGCCACAGCAGCATGGTTGACTCTCCGCGGCCCTCCTTCTAGGTGCACCGACCAGCGCAACATTCCACGCGCAAGCACCTCTGTGACTGCCAGTCCTTAGACCATCACTTTGTTGTCCACTTGGATCCCATCAAGCAAAACACACTAAAACCTGTGATCACAACAAGAAGAGGAGAAGCACCATGCTCATGGTAAACTAGGAGTGACAATCAAGAAGAGCACAAGGGGTTACTGTTTGTCCTGTTAGGTTTAGAGTTTCTCAGCTTTGCAGTCGCTGACAGGCTCGAAAGCCCCTGTATTATCTAAGCTGGGAGTGTATTTTAAGAAGTGATTGAACCTGAACCTACCACTCCTCTTCCTCTCTGTTTACTTTCATCCCTGTACCCTCCCACTCCACTGCAAAAATATAACAACATATACAGAATCACACCAATAAAGACAAACCCTTTTAAGGAAAACTATATAAATATACAATACTGTTATTATTACACACAAACTGTTTCAGTAATTGTTTTATCAACAATAAACACATACTCGGTTACTGAAGTGTTATAAGTGTGAAAAAATTTCTCTAACCCCCTAGGGGGAAAGAGAAATTCCTTCACAATAAGATGGTCTCTAATCCACTGAAAAGATCTTTTGAAAAGAAAGCAAGAATAAAAGAATCATTTGGCAATCTTAGCAGTTGGATTTCTAAAAGAGGAGCTATATCAAATTAGGAATACTTGACAAAAACAAAGAAAAAATTAAAGCATCTGTTATGTCTGGAGTTAAATGGCAGCTTGCAGGTCAGAAATATAGTTTCCAACTCTAAAAACACAGAAAAGGAGCATATAAGTCTGAATAAGCAGTTTACTCAATTACTATAACATAGTGCATTTAATGTAAAAAAAATTCTTTAAAAGAAAAACAAATGAGTAAGATCCTTGTTAAACCTTATGTGCCCCTGCTTATTCTGTCTCAATGACTCACTTTCTATCCGACCCCCAACCTTTTTTTTTTTGCTCTTAAAAATAAACCCTCTGGAGACCATTTCACATAGACCTCTCTATTTCAAGACCAGCATCTCTAAGGATCAACATTGGCCAGACCTAGGCAACAGGCTAATGTGAGACTTAACTTTATTAAAGTCATTGTTTTGGGGCATGGTGTTTCCTTGTAAGAGCTGCAATGCAAACTCAAGATCCCACATGGGGAGAAGTGACTCCTCCAAATGCAAACACAGTTACAACTTAAAGGAACTATTTCCTTTTTTTTGGGCTGCATAAACCGGTCTGTAGTGGCTTTCCCTCCATAAAATAAGCAGCATTTCTGTTTCGTACATGACGTTGTTCTTTTATTAGGTTTGTTTTTTCTTTATGAGAGCCAAGTCTAGTGAAAAGCAGTTTCTACACCCTCCTGACCCACTGAACAGGATATTGTTTGTATCAGAGGACTAGCGATGGCGCTGGGATCTTAAGTGATCACAGTGGCTTTGTAAACATTGGGATCCCTTTAACGCATAGATAAATCATTAACACAGTAGAGGCACAAATCAATGATCGATCAAGCCTATCTAGATCTAGTGACATTGAGCTGCGACGCCGTTACTATGGTCCAGTCAACGCCTCATTTACTAGCTAGCCGATGTTAGCTATCAAACAGGAATAAAACACGCCTGTGAGGGACGGCGACTAACCATTAGAGTCGCTTGTCTCACAACATCAACTTCAACAACAATAACCATGAAACGATTATTAGCGTCCCTGTATCCAGCTGTTTAATAACCAACTGTCCAGAGGGAAAACCTGCTGCTAGCTAGGCTTAAGCTAATCTGTGTTAGCTACCTTATTTAGCTGTTGGCTAGCTAACGTGGACAGAATAAAATCGACCGGCAAGAGTTAACGTCAACACGGTGGTGTTTATTTTAAACCTTGACAAAGTTACGAGTCAAAAGAAGTAAAAACGGTGTTACATCGGCAGAAGAATATAAATTAGCTACCTTCAGGACAAGTCGGTTGTAGTTAACTGGTGTTTAGAAAGGCAGTGGTATCCACTGGGAGCCCTACAGACTCCCCTGTGACGTATTGGGAGGAGAATCGCCCGCTAGCACCCCCTATCGGCTAGTTTCATTCTAACATCTCAACATTTACAGAAAGCCTTAAGTGAACTATTAAGTTTTTATTTAACTTCCGTGTCCTCGATGCACTGTTAGCTTTGATGTAGGTTAGTATACATGTTTTTACACATGGTCCATCCAGGGATTAAATACCATCGGAACAGCAGCTTTAATACAGGTCCAAGATTTTGGACTTTAGTCTGTGATTAAATAGTTCAACTGGCCCCAGGTCCACCATGTGTCAGTTAGCTTATGCATGTCTGATTTTATACAGAAATATATACCACATCAGCACAACATCAGCTAAAATAGTTAAGATACAGGGCTTCTCTACACAAGACAGGGCCAGATAAGCAGGAAACAGATAATTAATACTGTTCTTATTTCATGACAAATTGGCAATGTTTTCTTTAACAGACAAAGCACAGTGTTTTTCTTGCTGCTTTCACTGTCCAAGTGCTGTCACTGCTTACTGGTTCAGTTTAATTGAACTGAGTTATTGTTGATGGTGTATTGTTAGCATTGTCTTTGCTTTTTCTACAATGCCTGCTGCAGACATTTGGCCTTGTCAATTAATGCAATGGGAACCAGGGACTTTAAGGGACCTTGGGCAGTATCTGCTTGTCAGTGTGATATAAAGATGGAGTTTAAGACAATGGTTTCCATGCTCACGACCCCTATGGACTACAAATATAGATCTCAGGTTTCGAAGAGAAAATCAAGAAAAAAAATACTTATTTCACTTAAATATAATAAATAAAAAGCTTAGTTTTTCATTATTTATTTCTATTTTTTTATAAAATACTTGATACTTATTCTCCTACATTGCTCAAAAAATGCTTAAAAATGAAACAATCTGAGAAGAAAAAAAATTGTTTGGATAGTATGTTTAGAGCCATTTAAAGAGATCCTAAGAAATTTTAGGAACCACTGTTGGTGGAATGAAATGATTTAGAAAGCTGATGAAACCTCCACGTCACTGTTTTTGTTTTACAGTAATAACAGAATTTTAGCAGTAGATGGCGCTGTCACATTTGTTTTAAAATGTCTGTGAAGTCAGCTTGCTATCACAGGCCTAACCACAGACTTCAGCTTGAAATGTTTTCCAGAATCTGAGCCCTTCCCTAATATTGGTCAGAAGATGTGCCCAGATGATCCGACTGAGGTGCCCTTAGGCACTGACTCTTCATGTTGGCTGCTTGCATGACAACTATACATGAAGATTTGCCAGATCATGGTTACTTAGTGATCAGCATCCCTGGTGATCTCAGTGTTTTAGTGTCAAACTGTGTAAAAACACCACAGTGTGGTGCACAGTATGGAAACCAGCATGCCTGGTGCAAAGCCAGTGTATTTAACCACTAAATAAGCTGAACAACCTCAACTTATTCCTGTCTAAGATTGTGGGCAAATTGGGAAGTTCTTAGATGAGAAGTTGTGTTAAAGATAAAGAAAAGTTGTCCATCTTGCAAGTACTGCTTCCAGCACAATGCTGTCAATAAATAAGAATGTGCTCTTGGGCAGCTTGCCTGGTTTGGAGAATAGAATAGCCCTCATCTGGGGCTCATATGGGCATGAATGACCTTATCCTACTGTAACTGAAGTCGTGGTGAAAGGTGCAAGGTAACAACTCTGGTGGAACTTGCTATTTTGTAGTGCTTGAAACCTGTCCCCTATTATAGTGAAATTTACTGGAACGCCTTAAACAGCATGTTAATTTAACACATCATGTAGCTTGATGTTGCTACCTAATTCTTGAAAGCATCAGGTTACAAAGGGGTGGGCTTAGTGTGATCAACTTGGTTCCAAATGGCCAGGCTGAAGTGAAAGTAGAGCCTTGTAAAAGGATTATGGCACTGATGAGCCATGTTACAGCTGCCATGGATCTGCCCATATCATTGCCCAGGTCTTGTCCATTTAGGAGGGGCTTTGATTGATTCATTGTGTGTACATTCCAATACCATGCCAGCTGCACGTCATGCACAATGGTGAGATTGTGCCTGGAGCTGCCCAAGCGACAGCTGTCCTTGGCTGCCCCTCTGAGCTCAAATAGGTGATTACAGACCATAGATGGATACGTACTGAAAAACAGGTCTCAGCACATTGTAGGTGCAGTGGTTTTTACAATTATCATTATTCTAAAAGTGAAATTACATAAATTGTGCTGCTTTATTGAATTAGCATGGGTGTAATGTTGAGAAAAATCCCCTCTCTTCCCGATCTGTTTGATGCATATGAAAAATCTTGAAATCTGACTGTCTGAGCTGTAGCTGTCTACTCAGCAGTCCCTTTCTTGTACCCAGTTACACAATTGCAGTTGAATGATGTTATTTTCTGGAAGTGGACCCAGGATTTTCTGGAAATGACTTGGATTCGTTTATTCAAATGATCACATGTCTGGGAAACAGGATGTTATTTGGGGTTATTGATTTGTTTTTTATGGGCTATAATATGCAAACCTCATATTGTATAATGATATGGGAGATAATACACCCATATCATTCTGAGGCATGCACACACCCTCACCTCCTAGATTTTGTGAGTGGCCTCAGTCTATAATATTGAAAATATTATGCTTACTCACCTAAAAAAAAGAAAAGGAGAAGAGCTGGCTTAATTAGTCCACAAAATTACAATTAAAACTACAATTATGTGATAAACTTTGATCATCTCAGTGAGTATTTACTGATTTACGCATAACCTCATTTTTGGGTGATATGTTTGAGTAGAACTTGCCAAAAGTTTCCAGCCCAGCCCAGTGAAAGTCTCAGTAATCTCTTCACAGCTACACCCATTCTGTTCAGCCTGTCGTCCCACCTGTCAGCATTTGCACAGATTGCGTCACCCATCTGACCCTGCTGAGCCACTCTTTAACACATTTGCTTAGTGGTGTGTTTTACAAACTTTATAGCCAGCACATGTGGTGTCTGTCTGTTGTTGTGCCTTGACATAGCGAACAGGAGTGGACCAACTGCAGCATAGCTCTGCAAGTCAACAACAACTGCTAAAACCAACTGTTGTTTGGTATTTTTGGGCAGGTCCAATGATGGAAGAGCTCTGCAATGCTTTGTGGCAGAGAAAAACACTGCCTGTACTTCAAAATGGCTCATTCGGTTAACCTTTTTCTTTACCATTGCCCATAAAAGTCCTAAGTGGGCTGCTATTATAAACAGTAAAACCAACTCCATGCAAAATAAACCAATAAATGAAAGGAAGGGGAAAGAAATACTTGTTGATGTTGACATGAAAAACAAGCACTGTGTTAGTTTGGTTTAAATCTGCAGTATTATTTCCGCTTGCTCGTGTTTTACACTTTAATGGACATTCCCCTGAGGTTCTCCAATAGTTTCCACTTCAAGTATTTCAATTTCATGGGCCTAAAAAAAGCTAAAGCAGAGTTGCTCTAGATCACAGCCATGGTGGTGTTGTGCCAATAGCTTTAAAAAAGGTTAATACTCTGTCTGTTGTAATTTTTTACTGTCACAACTTAAGATGCCACTACAAAAAAGTGTATTTACAAGCTAAGATCAGTGAATCACTGCATCACACAGAAATATTCCCCGGATGTTTAGTGTACTGATTTGACTTCCGCTATAGCTGGATTAGGTCAACAGTATTAAGCCGTCCAGAATGATGTCATAGAGCATGATCTAACTCTGTGGCCAGATGATTGAATCATACATTTTCCTTTAATTTGGGGGTTATTAAATGAACAGAGCTCCTCTCTGTGAGTTTTTAAAGAAGACGATTGGTATTTGCCTTAGGTCATTTTCTCGCTTATGGTTCATTTGAATTGCTCTGAATTAAGAGTAAAATTAGTACTTTGTAGCAGCTTTTTATTGGTTAGGCTATGTTTCCAATTACCAATTAACCAACAAGCCATACTTTATAGGCTAAGTCATGTGGCCAGGCAGGCAGGCTGGTTATTGGATAAGGCTTAAAATCCTAAACAGATGAATGATTTAATAGAGTATTATCATTTCCACTGTGCTTATAAAAACACACAAGATGCCTGGGCAGCAGTGGGGGAGAATATAATACAGAATTCTGTTATTATATTGCTATTGTAATCAGATTTTCTGTCAGTAATAGACTGCAATTGTAATGTGGTTTATGATTTTCTGAGAATTATGGGGAGTTCAGGTTGGTGAAGTGCAAGCTTCACCACAAAGTTGAGTGTTTACTAAGCTTCATTTTAACCACAGTCGTGCAGCTCGTTCTTCTCTTTGAAGGCTGTAGAGCTGTGATTTGACAGACCGGGGAGCAGGTTTTTTAAGTGCATGTGGGGATTTTGTTTGGGGTTTTTTTTTCTTGTGGCTCTTCAGCTCCCTAATTAAGAGAAAATTAGGTGTGGAATATTCCCCTGGTTTTAACTACACTGCACACAAAAGACAGGTGTGAAAGTGCACTGCAACGCACAATATGTGACTTCTACCAAATGACATCTCTCAATCAAAACAATATAAATAAATAAAAAATATATTAATTTAAAGAAGGGTCAAGTAGAGTGGGATTGGGTGAGATGTCGCCTTTATTGCTTAACAGCCACCTCTACCAATGAAAATCTATTTGACCCAGGCAGAAATGAACATTAATGTAATAATATTTGTTAATGTTGCATGAAACTGATACTTATTTCCACTGTGTAAGTTTGAATGTAACAATTATCGTTCTATAGGGTCTTTCAGATTGACTGCAACAGAAGTCACAACCAGCAGCACCAAATATTTTCATCTGAGTCACTTTAATTATGTGGCTCACTTACTATTTTAGCCCCAAGAGAGCTCCGCCTTACTTCTCCCTCCTCCACACAGTCGGGGCAGTTGTTTCGTAGATTGCACAGCACCTGTTTTAAACCCAATTGTTATACCCAATCCTGTCTGAAGACACTTGCACCTGCTTCTAACATCATCTCATGATGCTTGAATAAAGTTTGATGCTATGTACACTTCCTCGGCATCCGTGAATATTTGTCTAATGCAGAATATTCAAACACTGTTAAATCACATGCTGTTTGAGTCCAGGTTTGAGAAGTTACCTGTAACAAGTGAGGCACAGGAGAATAAAAAATCGTTTTTCTAAAGAATAAGTGCTTTTTACAGTTGTACTTCGACTCTTACTTATATATATTTTTGAACAATAGTTCACACTTTATGTCCATAAATTTTCTGCCTAACCCTGTTTCAGCCAGTCTGCTCTAAGTGTGAGGATGGAGTGTAGGGGAAGAGGCATTTAAGGGGCACTTTCACTATAGATGTAAGCAAGTTGTCAGCAGCTTGGAAGACAAATGAGCACCACTTTTCTTTTGACCACGATGTGACGATGACGGAAAAAAAACCCTAAACAGGAGGCAGCTTCCAGGGACAACACCTGGCCACATCTGGCCACACTTTTTAAGCTAAAATGTAAAAGAGGCAGCGGTAACATGATGAAGTGTTGGCTGTGCCTCCTGAAAAACACTGAGAACTACTCTTTGAAAAGCTCCTCCTCTAACCTTTGCATGCACATAAAACTAAATTGCCCATCGTGTGGGTGAAAATGCGGGTAGTGAGCCAATACAAGCAATATTCATTTTTCGTGTGTAATGTTAATCTTTGATGTTTTGATAATAAAATCAACATATTTTGTAGCCAAAGTGCTCTGGTAGGTGTTTAAATTGTAAAAAAATAATTTATGAATTATAATTTGTTTTAAACTAACAATAAAATGGAAAGTAATTTGTACTTGCGCTTTTACTTGAGTAGTTTTCTCAAATGGTCATTTTTTTTACTTTTAGTAGAGGAGCAATTGTACTTTTACTTAAATATAAATTTCCAGTACTATATTTACCACTGGCTGTAGCTTTATGGCAACTTTGGCCAAAAATTCATGTGCTTTTATCCAGGTGTGTGTGCAACACCATATGCCAAAAGAGACAGCAGCCTGGGTTATTCTACTAGTGAATAGGACTTTGTGAGCATTATTATGTAACAGTTTCTGCTTTGTCACTTGCAGAATTGCAGCGAAGTAAAGGTCATTTGAAAGCATAATGTAAATTAGTGTTTTATGAAACTGTAAAATGAGCCTCTAATTTCTGTCTTTTGATGGCGCCACTGATGGTCATGTTCACCAGTGTTTACCATCCAAAATGCCAGTCATACCAACTTAAAGTTCTGTTTTCCTTTTTGTGTGTTGCAAGCTGTCATTGTGCTCTGGAGACAAACAACATTCTGTCACTCAGTTCTATTTGTAAAAGTATACCACTGGTGTTGAGGTGTTTGTCATAGTGTCAGCTGAATTTTGGCATCAACAAACCACGCATAGCTCAAACTGGTGTCAGCAATGAGCTCATCCGTTCCACTAACAGGAGGTGACATGAGTGAGGCAAACAATAACGCAGAACTTTCAGGTAGGTCCAGCTTGTTATGTAAAGCCCTTGAGGCATTCATCTTTGTCAAAGCAGAAAAAAAACCCTTCATTCGCCTGTCCTATATTGAATCCAGACTCTGAGAGGTTAAATGTAGCTAATGATGTCTTTATAGCGAGATAAAGACATGACTGTGTTTCAAAAAGGTGAAAGAACATCTGGGAAGGTTTTTCCAAGTTGTCTGTGTATTTATTGGTATTTTCTTATTTACCTACAATTAGAAAATGACAGAGAAGAATTACCTCAACCAAACATTAAACTAATCTGTAATGCAATAGCCATGCTCAAAACTGATTCAAGACGTAGTTTGGCTAAACTATATTTTTCCATTTGCCTGAAGCAAAATGAAATCGTGTTCTCTTTCTTCTCCTGTTTCTCGTGTGAGTTTTTGTAGTATATCATGATTACAGAGCTGATTCATCAAATGTCTGGACATGTAAATGTTTAAATGTAACAATAAGGGTTCACCTCCTCCTTGATGTCTGCGCTCACAATGTTTAACAAGCCTCCCCGCTTGGCAACAACCGCCGAGTCCCATGTCAGGCACACAGGCAAGCAATATACTCAAGGCCCTCTGCATCTCATGATTAACGTTCCTGTATGTGATTAATAAATCACACCGCTGGGTCAACAAAGCCTCCAAATAAAGGCTTGAAGGCACTCAACCTGTTGCTGGAATGACATCAGAGGTCAAATGTTAAGCCTCCCTCTCGTGGTGAGTGATATATTCAGAGAGGGCAAAAATAAGGTACAGCTTTTTCCTGTTATTCAACCTTTGATATGAGGAAAATTGCTTCCTGCTGCTGGAGCACAGTTGCCATGTGAGCCTATGAGGTCACGTGATGGAGTGACCTCATCCCGCCTTACAACCGAGCTGGACTGCCACCCGTTGGTGGCTTCATAATGCATTTGGAGGAGAGTACAGTAAAGGCCTGTATGACAGTGTGTTCCTGCTTACTGTGCCAACCAAACTGTAGGTCTATCTGCTTTCTATACAGCTTTTTGTAATGAGACTCAATTTTAATGATTGATTTAGATAACAGAGCTTTTAGCTAAAAGAGTTTTTTTTTTATTTGCAAAAAGCAAAAGTAAGCTTTTGCTTATTTGCTTATACATTTGCTAATTAGCACCAAAGACTCAGCACAGCTAAAGCGAGTGCTTAGTCATTTGTTTTTAACATTCAGTCAGTAAAACAAAGAACTGATGTCAGTGCTAAATGATAGATTAAGGGCTCCTGAATTTATGGCTACATTAATTGCTGAAACAAATTTAATGGCAATGCATCCAACAGTTGCCAAGACATTTTACATCATGTCAACCTCTTGGCGATGTTAGAAGTCAGGGGTTCACTAAAGTTGATAAATGTCTGTATAAAATTTCATCACAACCCATCCAATAGTTACTTAGTCACTTACTTTCAGTGTGGACAAAAGTGATGGACCAACCAGATGATACATATACAGTTTAATATTGTGATCTGAGGCATGTTGCCTGATGTATTTGGTTGCAGCCAGAGATTATGGTACTGTAGGACAAGTAACTCATTAAGGAGGTCTGAGTAAAAATATGTTGTTAGTTGTGTTAGTATTTGTCCTAAAAAAAAAATAGTCAGGTTGAAATATAATTCAAATTTGACCACATGATGGCACAAAAGGAGAAGACAGATAATCCCCAAGGTCTGGTTCATTGTTTGGGAGTTATGAATCTTTGGCCAAAAGTTCATGTCAAGCCACCCGACAGTTACTGAGATAATTAATTCTTAAAAAAAGAGGTGGACTGACTGATACTGACTGATATTTTGTGCATGCATAGCAGAAATATAACTTGAGGTGGAAAAAAGGCATCTAAGTGCTATTTTGGGGTAAAGTCAAATTTTATTAGATTTTATCAGTGATAATAAGTATGCTTTTTTTTTGTCTCAACAGCTGAAAGTGAAGTCACAGTTCTCACCCCACTGATTTACATAGGGGTCTGATTTTTTGCCTAAAATAACTGTGTGGGGTTATTGCCAAGATGGCTGCTGAGAGGCCTGGACAGACTTTAACTCACTGATTGATGGACTAACATTGCCATCCCTAGAGGCACATCACTCTTGTTGCTAAGAATTACATTTATTCTTTCAATTCCCCAAACTTTTCTTGTACAGCCAAGACTAACCAATCCATTCTCAGTAACTTCTGTGCTCTTTCCGAAGAAATGAACCCATGTATGCTATTCTGTCATCAACTGGCCTCCAGCCCAGAGATAAAATCACAAAGTAACTGTGAACTGCGAAGTAGATATATTTGAGCATCTACAAATTACCATGCATTGAATTCCATGAAGGAGGTCAACACAAAGGCCAGCTTATCTTAAAGCCAGGTCTGACACCTGATTTTATATTTTAACACACTTACCTGCATGGGGTCCTAGACACTGTTAATGATGTCACCTTGTCGCCAAAGTCAGAAACTGAATAGAACAACTATCACAGTCTGAATGTTTACGTGCAGGAATGTTCCAGTAGAATACCAGAGATAATTGAATTACTGATGTCAGTGCAGCAGTTATCACTCCGCATGACAACCAGTGTGGCTTATAACATTCCAAGATATTTAAAAAGGTGGAGGGTTTTTTTGGAACAATGCTGTCAGAGTTTATGGATTGAAAATATATGCGTCATAGCTGACAGTTGAGTTGCATTGCCCCTACTTGCCTCTTTCTGTGTGACAAACTTGGCACTCTGTCTCTCCAAACAATGAGCACTGACTGACTAAGATGGCATTTTATTGCATGTGATGTCATCCCTTGCTTGAGCTTGCTTGGGCTCTTTATAGCCTTGATAAGAGTGGACATGTTCTGAAGAAATGTGTGAAACAGGACTCCCAGGATAAAGCACCGCAGGTGTGTGTGAACGTCAGCTGATAAGCATGCAGTCTCATTAGGTCAAATATAGCCTCAGGTGAGCGTCAAAATTTGGTTTCACAAGTATCTCAGTATCAAATCAGTGATTAAAGGGTTGGGTGCCTTAACTGACAAGTCTCTGGGCTGCAGCTTTAATGTTTTTAAGAGGATTTGATGGAAGTTATGTCATACGGTTCAACCCGTTCAATATTCCGGCTGAATAGATTTGGGGTGGATTATATTCTTAGAAAAACCCATGTGGACATCATGTAGTAAAAGCCAAAAATGTGGCTTTCGTAATGTGTTTATATTTTCCTTCATCCATAAACTGCAGCTGTCATGTTGTTCTGTTCGAGCACAAATCATTTCATTGTTAATGCTGTGCGCTAGCCTCAGTGGCTCTAGTACAAAAGCCCACAGGCAAGCCATCTGAGAGGCTAGGTCATTGTCAAGATGTGAGTTCAGACTCGTGAGCGAAGAACAAAGGAATTTAAAGTTATTTAGATCAACAGATAAGCATGAATACAAATATATGACTTCACTATGCACGTTTCTTTAGTCTATGTATTTGTTTCTGTTCAAAATAAGTAAAACAGGTTAACACCATAACACCATATAAATACTAACTTTGCTTTACAATGGATGGTTTATGAGATAATGGGTTTATTCTCTCCGTCCATCTGATCAAACTGTGAAAAATAAGGCTTGAGGTCATCATAAAAAAATTTGTTTTGGTGGGGACATTTGAAGCCTGACATCCACCATTAAATAAAAGTTCTAGCCGTATTAATAAAACTAACAAGCAGAGACTTGACTTGACTTTTAATAACTTAAGAGGCAAGTTTTCGTTCAAATTAAATTGATGAATTCCTTTTGTGTAATGTTAAGCTGGATTAGTGTTCAGTGCGGGGGTGTTCAGCCCTCTGGGTGCTGTCTAGTTACTAAAAAACTTAGACCAAACATGCCTGACATAACCCATGTCAAGTAGGCCTGAGTATTATTTTTAAAACTTCAAATCTTTTCTTTTTTGATGATGATCCAGAGTGAAAACTCAATCTTATCTGTACTGAAACTTGACCAGCAGGCCGATCATGCCTTTGAGATGACATACACCCAGTGGAAAAGTACAGACCCCCTCTGGCTCCCATGCATTTTCTCTCCTCCGCTGCAGCTATCACTCTCCTTTCATGCGGGCAGACTCAGTGACATCACCCCTTGAACAAGTCTTCAAAGTCATATTTACAGACTCTAATAAAATGAAAGATATGAGGGTGATCACCAACCAGGGCCTGTGGAGCAAAAGCATCAGGTCTTTATTATCATCTTGGGTGGCAAAGATATCCGCCGTCAGGTTAGAAACAGCCTTTCTTTAACGGCCATCCTCAAAGATGCATATAAAGGAAGATGACACAAATAAAGCTTTCAGAGCAAGGCTGAGGCTCAAACTATTTGTAACGGAAGTGGGAAGCAAAGTTAACCATTACACACAAGATGTGAATGAGAGCTGTGGGGAAGGAGGGCTTCCAAGGTAAACAACATAAGGAAGGTGTTACAGTAGCTTAATCTGACTGAGTTGGCAGAGGTGAGACACCTGGTTCAAATCTAATCTGACGTGGACTCTGTGAGCAAACAACTTTCCATCCTTTTATAAATGTTTACAGGCTAAGTGGAAAACAGGGACTTAAGGCCTAAATGCAAGTTTTTAGTGGTAATATTTAAGAAGTTATGCACTTGGAGCTTCATTAAAGAGATTGAGTGTTTGTAGTAACTTCCGAGAGGATGCTAAAAATATCCTCAGATTTTACAGATGTGATTTTTGGGCAGCAAACCTCCATCAATCGGCCCACCCTTTAACTGTCAGAAGTCAAAGGCAAAGTCAAAAATAGTTTGACACTGTAGAAGATATTGCAAAAAAAAATATTTCTAGTTGAGAGTGTGAAGATCCATCTGTAGGCTACTGAGCTTCAGCCAGGAGAAAATTAGCTTAGCTTACCACAAAGACTCTTCAAAAATGTGAAAATAAGCCTTCAGGCAAAAGCTTTTAGAGAGTGTTAACTTGTGAGCCAGGTTGGCTGTTTCTTGCCTCCAGTTTTTATACTTTGTTTACTCAAGCTCTGTTAGTCCTATAAACATCATGTTCTGACATAAATGTTTGTTACTGTCTAAGCCAGAAAGTTATTTTTAGAATTCAAGGTGTAAATCTATCTACACAATTTTACACCTGCTTTAGGTTTTGAACTTATTCTAGGCCAGGTTATGAACAGCACATTCTCAGTGAAAGCTGGACTCATTTGCCTTTATGATGCCATTCTTTTCTGACGAATAATAATAAAAAAAACAACCCTAATGTTTCAATCAAACACAGCCAACACTTTGGCATTTGGCGATATAACAGTCACACAGTGTACCTTCTGCATACATAAATTGCACATTTTTAGAGCCACTCATCAAGCAATATGAGGAAATGGCATTTAAGAGTCAGCCAAACCCCCTTGAGCTCCACCCTTCCAGCCTTCTGTGAACACCACCCAGCCTGTGCAGAATTTATCTCTGATTTCAAGCTGCAACGCATTAAATCTCTTCCTTAGATGACTTCATCATGAAACCAGAGCTCTTATAAAAAAGAATGTCGACTCCAGGGCCACCTCTGTCATACGGAGCTCTGCTGAGTGACTGCTGTCCTACTATTTGTAAAGTGACACTGGAGACATTAGCACACATGACTGATGCATTTCTTATACATTTAAATGTTATGCAGTTTTACTATAGGCCCTATGGGTCAATGTTAAATGAACACAGATTCCAAAAGCTCTACATTATGAAATAAAGTGTTTCCTTAGTTTAATGGTATTGACTGGCTTTTGTTCTCAGTGGTTGAACTGCCCCAAAGAGCCACTGAACCAGGTGCTGAGGTCAAGTCAGAGGGCACCAGAGAGAAGAGTGAGAGCTCCTTTTTTGGGAAAGCTTTCACCAGAGGAAGCAGATTCTCCCCTCTGTGCCCTGCAAATATTTTCACTGCTGTCTGCTCTCCTCAGTAATTCCTGACATACACACACACACACGCCACCCCTGCCATTCCAATCAGTCAGGCCGACATGTGCTCCGTTGAACCCTCGCCACCATCAAGGAGTGGTGGGGGTCATCATCTGTTTGACTGTTATTTGCTCCCCTACACTTGTCGTGCCAGCAGCTCTGAGGTTTAAGGAGCAAAGCGACAGGGCAGCTCTGCTCCATTCAGCTCAAACCTGTGCGACAACTGCTTCTCACAGACGGAGAAAGAAGAGGCTCAGAGCTGAGGAACACACTCTCAGTCCAGGACAGACAGTGCTCACATAAGCCTCTAAAGCTTGTTCATCTCTCCTCAGGTTTTACTCAAGAGATTTTACAAATCTGCTGCCTGTGAAAGACTTTTTTGTCCTTTTATTGTGTCTTGGAATTTTTGCGCTGGAACACAGCAGAACACCTCAGGGCTGGATCCGTTCCTCTGCACTTCAAGGTGGAGTAAGGTAGAGGCAGCGTGGGTGTGTGTGAGTTTGTTTCAGCTGAGGATATTACCTCATTGAGGATAAGCTGTGATTGAAGAGGTCTGACAGAGGTCTCTCCCTCTGACTCCATTACTCCTCGCCTCTTATCTGAGCAGGTTTTCTGTTCGGGTTCAGAGGGGAAGTTTTGACAGCCAGGCTTTACAGCCCCCTCTCCGCTCTGTCGCTCCTGACAGAGAAACAGAGAGAGAGAGAAAGAGAGAGAGAGAGAGAGAGAGAGAGAGAGAGAGAGAGAGAGGTGGTGACTTCATCTCCTCTCTTAACAACCCTCCTCTTTCCCCCTCCTTTTCTGAGCTTTCTTTCTTTCCTTTTTTTTTGCGCTGCACAGTCAGGCAGCATGCCAGCAGTCTTCATCTTGCTGCGGTCCCTGGTTATCAGGCTCCTCAGTAGCAGACTGGCAGGCTCAGTGGCACAGTTCCTAAGGAGAAGCCTCTCTACAGGCGCTGCCCACCTTGGCACGGCTCTGCGCCACGTCTGGGACCGCGTTCGATCCCAGGAGTCCAAGGAAGCCATCCTGGGCTGTGTGCTGTGCATTCTCAACATGCACAAGAAGGTGGAGAACTGAGCTCTCCCTCCACTTGCCTGCTGAACAGAGACTGGACAAACAGAGCTGGTGAGTGAGGAGAGCGCACAGAGGAGTGTGACAGACTTTTTTTAAACTTTTTTAATGCCTATTTGGACTTGAGAATATTTTGTTTTTTCTGACTGGACTCCAGCAATGTCTGAAAGCATAGTGAGGAAGGTTCAGCCCTTCACCATTGGGACGAGGCTGTCAGTCCCAGCTGTACCAAAATGCCAGGAGTTTACACCGAGTTATCTACAGAGCCAGAGTCTGGATAACTGCACTCTACAGCACAACCTGAACTCGCTCTACCTCAGTCGATCCCAGGTCTGTGCACATGGCCCCTGTCTGGTCTCACCCATCGTCAAGCAGGTAGCCCCTGTTAAACACAAACAGGAGGACATGGCAGCCGAGGACCACCTCAACCAGAATGTTGCCTCTTCCTCTGCTGTATCCAGATCCATCAAGAAGATCACAATCTCTGGGAGTAAAGACAGATCAGAGAACAATGTGTCAGTGGGACCGGCGCAGCTTTCAATCACAGGGCCCACATCTGAAAACAACAATAACAACAACAATGTTTCCAGCACATCTGATGCACATCTGCCCAGGATTGTAGGTGTGAGCTGTGAGAATAAACCCAGCTCTCACTTCAAGGTACTGGACACACTTTTTTTAATGCAAATATGAAACTAACAACTAATAAAATAATAAATATCCCTTACCCAAAGGATCTTTTGTGAAAAATTTAAATTTTACAGTTAAAAGTTTTTACTCAGAATAATTCTTAAGGCATTTAGTGACATGTGTATAATGTTTTAATAAGCTCACATAAAGTGTACAAACTCAGTCCTTTAACTTTTTATTTTTTTAACAAAAAATGCTGATGATATACTTACAATTAAAGAAGTTCACCTAAAACTCATCTTAGGAAAATTTTAGAAACTTTGTAAAAAATTTTCATTATATGTAGCACATATTTGGCTGTATGAGTAACGTACCTGAGGAACCCACCTGCTTTTACCCTTTCTGTATTTAGTAGCCTTGTTAAATTATTTGGGAATTTTAAATTAAAAAACAAAGTGTGTATGACATGTAGTTTGATAAATGGTATCCCAACAGACTGTTAAATATCAAAAATTTTACAAGATATTTGTTTTAAAAGTGAGAAATGGAGATATTTTTGCCTTTTTGTTTTTCTGTTTTCCAGCCTCACTTTTCTTCGACTTGTACAGCTTGTTCTAATTACTTACGGCTTATTTTTGGCAATGCGGTTTATTTAATCTGAATTTTTTAGGTTTTACTCAGAAAAGACAGCAGTGATGAATTTCAGACCACACAGGGACAAACGAGGCTGAAACTGAACGGAGACAAAAGTGTCCAACAGGTAAGATGCTAGCTTACCTGCTATATTTAAATTACCAACAGCTAGCTAACTAGCTTTAGTGAGAAATTACTTTCTTGGATTTTTAGAAAAAATAAATGGTAGCTTAATTTTAAGAGTCCATTGGTATCACATTCATCCTGATTTTTTTTTATATTATATTGGGTGTGTTGTTGATAAAAAATGTTATTTTTCCGTCGGGTTTTATTTCCCTTTATGTAACCATATTATGCAAACTGTAGACGAAAAACAGTTGTTTTGTTATGAGGCAGTGGGGTCTTTACAGGCAGCTGTAGAGTTGATGAATCTCTTGGAGTTTAGGAAGTGAAGTCATGTGCTCTGTTCGCCAAACTTAAACAGTTTATTATATTATACGTTTGGAGCAAAGTTACACAGAGGTGGAAAACCAGTTATGGGAGCGACGTGTCTTTTAACGCCGCACAAAAAGCCTGTTATTTCCTCTTGTTTGCCTGTAATTTATTAAAGCAACTGTTTACAGAAGAAAACAAAGTAAGCATCTTGTTGGATATTGTTTAAAGTCAATGGGCTGTTGGATTTGGCCTGTTTCTTGTTGAAGTCATCAGTGTGTGTTGTGGATGAAGTGTTGTGTTACAGCAGACCCTGCTGAGGCAGGGCTCACTGGAAAACATGAGGTCAGGGAAGATGTTAACAAAAGAAAAGGCTCGCTGAAGTCCTCATGGAGGCTGGTTATAATAACACACTGACACAGCAACGGCCTCATTTCCCCTTTTAGGACAAAAGATACTGCCTAGATGATACTAACCTACATCACTTCTTTTATTCCAACCACAGCATTACTTTGCCTTTCTTGTTCTTTGATATTATTCAAGCAAATGAGAAAAAACTGGTTATAGTAACATGTGTGAAGGTGGTGGTGCTTTTACCTGTGTATGTATGAGAGAGAACGTGGTCCACCAAAGTCCTTTTGAGGTGATATGTTTACATGTTAGGCTGACAGTAAAAAACGTCAGCCATCCAAGGATCTGTCCGTTCCTGCTTCCTTAATGTGCCCAGATGTTTCCTGATCTGAGAGCAGCAGGAACACTCATCCATTAGTGAAGCTGTGCCAGTGTTCATTTCATCTCTCAGGGAGTGTTGACAGAAGCTTTTTGTTAAGAGGGTCCTCGAGGCCAATCTGATGGTCTAGATTGTTAGAAAAAAAAGGTGTTATTAACATGAATGGACAGTTAAACATCCCCTCATTGTTGAGTTGTTATGTCTGGAGAGCTATACCTCCTAATTTGAAGTTTTATTATAGACAAGCATCATCTGGTGTTCAGGTTTAACCTAAATAAAAAAAATATATAAAGGCTGTTGTTTTCAAACTTGCATCATGATTTCAACACTTTGTTATGTGTTGTGTGCTTGCACAGATTTTAATGCCTGAATCCCAGAGGAAAGAAAATCACCTACGCACACAAAATGAAGCGTCGGCAGCTGTTATGTCCCAGAGTGACTGCTTCACTCAGCGCAACTCGCTCTTCAACAAGGAAGTGCTACAGGTAAAATGTCACACGCATGCATAAACAATAGCAACAACATCAGTATAAACACTGTCATGGTCAGTAAAGGGAGTTTGAGCTCTTGAAAAGCTGCTATATCCTTTCACTTTTCTTTGTGTTCCCCGTGTATTTAGAAACTCATAAAATGTTTGAGGAGGTTGTGCTTTTTAGACTCCACTTTTTCAGAATATATGAAGATGAAGTTGTGTATATTCATTTTATATGAAGCTATAATACGTTACCAGGATCTTGTATCTACTCTAATTTAAAAAGTGCTATTTTTAAAGAAGTTGGAGTAGATTTTTATGTCAAAAGCAACAGGTTTTGATGTTGAAATAAAGTCAGAGTGGAAGCTGCCTGTCGCATGACCCTCTAAGAAGGACAAAATATGTACTAGTTCTTATTTTGTCCCGAGAACTGTATGAGCTGTGTTCGGCTGAGGGAAGCGAGGGAGGGGAAACCGCCACAAGTGAAGCAATTATTTAGGGATGAGATCATTGTTTGGCTCCATCTCTTCACGCCTATGGCCCAGAGAGGCTCAGCCAAGCAGCACAACTGGTTGTGTTATCTCATCGCTGCGTCCACCCCGTTGTACAAGGACATTTTTCAGTGAGTTCGGCTGGGGGACATTTTGTCCAGCAGTTGGCTTTGTCATCAGACCTCTGTTGAGCAACCGTCCAAGTGATAGGCTGCTTACTTCCAGTAATAAGGAATTCATTTTGGATGTGTCAGCTGAAGGAAACACATGATGTATGTATGTGCTGAAAACAGCTCTGTAGCACGTCGTTAATGTTAACAAGCTTAGCAGCCCCTTTCCTCTTAAGTGGAGCTTGCGTATCTGTTGTTTTTGGAGGAAACAGACTTTTGTGTTTGAACTTTATTTGAGAAAGTACTTTAAATAGCCAGAACTTTTGGTATCTGGGGACCTGCATGATTTACAGGGATTCGGTTGACTGCTATCGCTGATGAAAATGTGTTATTACAGTATTACACCACTGTGGAAGTGGAAGTGAGCTTTCCAGGGAGAGAATGTTAAAGCCCCCCAATGTTTCAAGCGATGGGAGTAAAGCAGGTCACCACATGGAGAAGCACGGCTTCGTCGAGGACCATCTGTCTCTAGGCTGCTCTGCAAAACATCTCCCCTTTCACCCTCTCATTTCCATGATAGAGAAATCTGAAATACTCCCACTACCGCAGCCTTTTCAGAGCCAAGTTGCATCATTAGAGGTTAAAAATTTGGCTTACTGGTAAATATAAAACACTGCAAAGATTTGCACACTGCTATTTTTTCAGTTAAAACTCTGAAAATGTGTTTGTTTGAAGCACATAGTAATAACAAGCAGACTGAAAGCAGTGGTTTCTACTTACATAATATGATTACCAAACATGGAGTTTGTTTTAAAATGGGTTCTGCGTCCACTGCTGTGGTGCTCTGTTGTATGGCCACAGACTTTTCAAAAAAAAAAAAAAAATCAGAAAGCAATGACACAGTCTAAGCTGCATTCATTAGCCGTCTATTCTCTGTGGCTAGACTGAGGCCTTACTGTACATTTTGATAAACACACAATTGTTGTGGAGAGTAGACAGGAAGAAACAAGGGAATCATAGACTTCCTGTATGAGGTCATTATAAAGCCATGGGAGCTAGTGTGAGGAGATAGAGGCAGGCCTGTTTTGTCAAGCTCTTTTCCTTCTGTTCAAGCCAGAAATACCTTCACTGCACCGGGGGCCTTGTAAAGTTAATGACCTGCCTCTCTGAGGAAAAGTGACATCACATTTTAATCTCAAGCAAAGAGTTGTTCGGTCGCATGTCATGTGGGATCATTATGTTTTGTTGATTCAAAAGAGGGGTTACTGTAGAGTCCATTATTCATTGTCAGTCATGCTAAATTCCTTGGGAAATCAGGCTTTGATGTAAAGCTATAATGACTTATTTGTGCACTTAACTGGTATTTGACGTTCTGCAGGGTACACAAAAGCAGCACAGTGAAAAACAAAGTTCTGCTGTTTATCAGCTGTATGACTCATTTAGCCTCAGTCTGGGAAGTGGAAGAACCTGAGTTGATTTATTAGTCCATTCAGTTATTGTGACTTGGGTGGGTCACTGACTTCCACACTGGGTTTCTTGCAGAAAACAAACACTACACTCCAACACTTTCTGACTTTGACCACCTGGTTTGCAGTTCTCACTCCATACAAATGTTGCCAGGAAAGGGAGCTCTGCAAGACAAAACCTGATGCAGGCTTTAGAGTCCAGGCACTTGCCAAGAGAAACTTCTGCTCTGGATAACTTGACATTGGAGAACAAAGGGCAGTTCTTGATGTGTCTGAGCCTCCTTATTACTCTGTGTCAGGAAAGAAAATGTTGTTAATTTGCCCTCCTGATCAGCAGATATAAGACTCCAAAGACTCTGTGGATTGTACTTTCAAACTTTAACTGCATGAAAATGAAACCAGACATAAATTTAATTGAAAATACAAGAATGAAGTTTGATGTCATATTTCCATGTGTAAAATTAACCAATACAAATGTACCTTATTTGTTCATGTTTTTTTACAGCATTTGACTTTTTAGGGCAGATAAAAAAATGTACAAAATCATATTAGGGATAAATCATTTATTTTCAATAATTGTTTAATGTCATGCATTTCACATGAAAGCAGATTGTGTTTTTGTACGGTCTTTGTCGTACAACACTGTGAATTTAACATTTATACAAAAAGATCTAATATTTCTTAAAGCTGTTACATTAATTCTAAAACAGAGCTACAACCATTAGTCAAGAAGTCAGTCAGTTAATTAAAAGAAAGTTCATTTTCAACTATTTTGACGCTTTTTTTAATGAAAATAATCATTGGCTGTTTCCTTCCTTAGACAAAAACGCCATATTAGCAATCAGCTGGATTTGACCACAAAACTGACACAAATGCTCCACTGTCATTTTTTGGATATAAAATGTATCTTAACATTTTGGTCTATATGTCTGTCCGTGATGTAGGCAGAGGCATGGATCAAAGGCAAACTACAGGACCTGAAAGATGGGTGCAATACTCAGCGTTGCCCCCTGCAGGACTGGGAGGAAGCCTCTCAGACGCTTCAGAGGGACCTCAAAGACTTTGAGAACACCCTGATTCAACTCAACCAGGTAACAATGTTATTCACTGCAGGTCCGGACTAAAACTGAAATATCACCAAGTTGCCAGAGCAAGCACATCAGAGCAACCAACATTCAAAATGAACTGTTTGCTTTAACTTTCGAACATGAAATGGAGAGCTGTATGTAACCATTAATCACTGTCTTTGGGGCTGAAAGAGGCTGTCAGATCTCATAACACAGAACATAATGGTCTCGTAGGTATTTCTAGTCGACCAGAGAGAAAAGCAGACCCTCAATATTCCAGACGGCTCTGTCAGACCGGTTTATACTTTCTTCCTCAGGAGAACATGTTTGGAAATGGTACATTGCTGATAATTAACCTCCCCTGACACTCATACAACTCAGGGGGGGCAGAAGCCCAACCAGCATATTTTTTAAGGATATATCCAAGAAGTCAATGGCAGTTTTCCAACATTTCTAAAGTTGGCTGGCTCATGTGCAACGACTCGGACAAACCAGAAGTGTCAAGTGCACTCAGCCACCACTCTAAGTTAGCCTGGCCGCAACATCCGTGCTGCACCTAACAAGACCAATGACATATTTCTTCTTGTTTTACAAGATGGGCGAGCAGTTGATCTGCAAGTTAAACCCCACCTCTGACCTGGTGAAGAAGCAGCTGAGTCAGCTCAGAGAACAGTGGCAAACCCTGAAACAAACGGCTGCAAATCAAACCAGGGCCCTGGGAGGAGCCAGGAACCTGCAGGAGTTCAACGAGAAGGTGGAAAAGCTGGAGGCATGGATTAAAGAGAAGGTAATAAAAACGTTGCTCTCGTTTTCTGTTGCTACCCGCAGAGGGAGGGCTGTTTAGCAACTTTTGCTGTCCTTTTCAGAGCTAATTTTATCAAGCTATTAGGTAAAATTTCAGCATTTTTAAATGATATTGGTTGTTTTCCAGCAATTTGTACAGTTTGGCAAATATTTTATTGCTGACCACATGATGACTTTTTTGCGACAATGGTGTGAAACAGGCTAAAATGTGAAATTAGTAGTGTAAATTAGAACATGTTTAAATTTTTACAGTTCAATTTAAATTTGCACAGAGGATTTCACCCCTGAATAATTTTTCTCATCATAAATTTCCTCCCATTCTTAAACTCATCAAACTAAACAGAGAAGCCATAGAGCTCTCCAACTGTAACAATTAACGACAAAAACAGGTGGATCAGAGTAAATATGAGAGCAAACATGAATGGACAGCTCTAATCAACAGTTGTCAAGATAATTGCCACAAAACTAGCACTTGCTAATACAGGAAATTAGCTCAGTATCCTGAAGACGTCTCTTGTTTGTGTATATTCACCAGTGTGAAACATCTGCCTGCCATTATCAAAAAGCTTTTCAGGCCGATGTTTATCTCTGTGCTCATGTCCATGTCTGGAACAAGGGAACTGATGATTGATAATAGACATGCGGGAATGTAATGGAGGATGTTGCTTATGAACTCTATAAAACATCTATCCCTAGAGGAGACGGTGTTCTCCATTTACTTCTAGTCATCCTTTCCTTTGTGCATTAGTATCAAGTTCAAAGTCCCTCTCTTATAACTGGAGGCTGTTTCTGTTCAGTTTTTACCTTGGTAGCTTGGCTAATGTGGTTTAATCCTGGTGCCTCAGGAAAGAAATAATGGTCCGGTTTCTAACAAATGAGAGTTATAAACACAGAGTTTCTTGTGTGCCAGCAGGAAGAGGAGCAGTCTCTGGTAAATGTCCTGGATGAAAATGTTGACAAAATGCAGCTGACCAGAAGAATTTTAGATCTGAAACAGGTAAGACTAACAACATTATAAATGCGAAACAGCATCCATGAGGTAAAAAAATTTACACATTCCCATATATCAGTGATTTATATTACAATATTGTAGAGGTTTTGCTGGCTGACTGTAATTTGTCTCTTGAGGTGTATGGTTAAGACAGCTGAGGTATTATCTGGATTATGTTCCCCTGTTTTCATGGCAGGATGAGCAGCTCTACAGGAACCTTCATGAGGAAATCAACCACTTGGCCTTAAAACTGGAGAAACAAGGGAAGATGGATGGCAAAAACATCTCCAGCAGGAGGAAATACATCAATAAAATGTACATGATATCCCTCAAGTTAAACTAGCTTGCAGCATGAAACATCTTTAATCTAGAGTTAAATTGTAGACTGAACTTATTTGCGCTGTCATTTTCTACCTGTAGGTGGCTGAAGGTCCAGTCTCATTTGAAAAACTACCATGAAAATCTTCAGCTGGCACTGGAGGTGTCCTCATTCTACCAGCAGGCAGACAACACGCTGTTTGCTATTAATAACATGGTACAATTTCCTGAGAGGCTAAATTGTTTATTTTCTGCTTAGATCTGAGATGATTGCTTTACTCACACTTGCTGACACATGTCTTCTCTTTCAGAGGAAAAACATTTCTGCATCGAAAGAGCTGGACAGCTTTGGAGACAGAGAAATTCGTGACATCGCCAGTCAAATCATGGTAGGAAACATCTTTTCAACTAAAGTAGCACTCTGGATCAGATTGTGAAAGTGTGTTGCAGAAGGCTTCTCTACCTAACCTGCAGGCCTGTGTGTGGTAGATGCTAGATGTGAGCATGTCCCAGCTGTCTAATCTCCACCCTGCACTGACTGCTGGCATCACACAGAAGCAGAGGGAGGTGAAGGACTGCTGGGCTCTTCTTCAGAAGGTTTTCAGGTAAGACAGCAGGTCAAGGATGACAGTTGTTGGTCTTCCACTCAGCTTGAACTGTATTTTTCTGTTATTACTCTTATGGTAGTCTACATTACATTTTACATTTTGTCTGCATGGACAAAACCCTAGAGGATGTCTTTCAAGTGAAAAGAGCTTTGCTTTAAAAAATTTTCTCTTGGTCTTGATTAGTCTTGTTTAATTTGAGTCTGAATCAATGAAAAATTATAAGCAAAGTAAAGGACCAGCCTGTCGCGATGTTTGGAGACCAACCACCACACAAAGCGTCACTCACCGCCCGCTTTTGAGTTTATAATATTTAATTTTCTACACTGCTTTGGCGTTTACCCTGTGCTTGATTACTGTACTTGGTGAATAATGTCTTGGCTTACTGAGTCAGTTTGGCCTCGTGGTTTGTTCTCTTTGCACTATTAAAATCCCAACGTCAGCTCGAAATGCCCGCTAAATCAAAGATAAAACAATTTTCCAAGAATATTTTGTTATTTTATGGCATTCGTTAAACAAATAAATTGTTACTTTAATAACCAAGAGTAGGAATCCAGACTTTTTACATTATTAGACTTTTTTAAACCAAAGCAGTATCTACTTGATGGATGCAGCCACATTTGAGTGCTGCAGCAAAATGCATGAAATTAATTACTGAGTGTGTGCCATGGTCAATCCTGCATTATTTACATTTGTTACAGCTTCACTGCATGCGTGTTGAAACGTGGCAGTGAGGCTGTAATCATTTGAAACTAATAATTGTCTTCTGGAAAGCCTTGGTAAATTACAACAAAATGTGCCCATTCCATTTTTTTATGTTTTTTGTCTTGATGTGGAAACTTTGAGGTGACTGACGGTGGTATGAGGAGGTCAGGGGAGCCTTAAAATTTATAGCACTCTTTTTTGAAAAGTGCTGGATAATACATCTTTTAACATTATTATTAAAATTAATAGTCCATCCTTCCAAGAGTATTCATGCCAAATTTCATTTGCCAGTATTTTTTATGGTAACAAAATGTTGGACTGGGAAACGGATAACCTTGTAATCTACCTGTGAAAAAAAAATGGAACATTTTCCATGTTTATAATAACAAATACAGTCAGGGATAATTCAAGTTCACTGTTCTGACATCCATCTCCAACATCTCCCGCTTTCCAAATATTTCTCAGGCTGAGGGCCTCTCATTTCCACAGGCTATCTTTAGATCCAAATATTACATCATCTTGCCTGTCTTATCAGCTGCGTCTCATAGCTATTTAAACCAAATAACACAAACACTGGTAGAAAAGTCCAGAGCCATAATTGGAGTTCAGAGCGGCCCTCTGAAGCTCTGCTGTCAGCACCACACTGACCTCCTGCTCTGCTTGCCCTGCAGGAGCGACAGGACCGCACTCTCTCCCACTGGCTCCACTTTCACCAGGGAAGACGCTGACCCCCTGACACCAGCGCGAGACCCCCAGTGCAATGTGGGAACAGAGACGCAAAGGATCATGGGAAAGGAGGTGAAGGAGGAGCAAAATCGTCTGAAAGGCTGTGTGGTAAGTAGCTTTGGTGTTTCGTTCTATTACCGGAGAAACCGCACCGCAGCTCTCGGCTGAGAGAACAACGCCATCAGTGCTGGCAATCGATGAGCTCAGCCTCCCCCAGTCCTACGACTTCTGTGGCAAAAAGTGACGCACTTTGTCCTTTGGCTTGGAAAGTGCCTCATTTAAAATATAAGCAGGCTTTTTCTAAATAACAGTATTTTTGAAGTCTTTCAGATGTGCTGTAGGGCAGTGGCTTTTAGTCTTGGCACCAAACTTACCGCTGGTTTTCCATCCTACCAGCTAGTTAGTTGCACTGAATAACATCACCTGATGTCCCAGTTGTGAGGGCACACTTGATATTACATTAAGGGTAAAGGGCCAGCTTGGCTCTAAAACTCAAACACCAGTGCTGTCTTTTCTTGCCAGTCTTCTGTATCCCGTGACAAGAACCCTAAGTCTACAAACGTTATGAATGTTGCCCTGTAGGAGTCACAGGAAGAGCTTTTAAAGGTGTTATTTACCCTGGCACAAAAATTCCATAAGTTTCCATGAAAAATGAGTGTTCAACATGGTTGAATGGCAGGCCATAGCAAATAAGTCTTTCCCTCCAACCCAAAATTTAACTTAACGGTAGAATAACATCTTGGCTTTCAACTGCTCTAACAATAGTACTCAGTCTTTGATTAATAATATATTACTAGACAGTCTGTGGGTCAGTCCAGGGTGAGGGGATAATCTGCGTAGCATGTGGATTTCTTAGACACGACATTCCTCATCTTGGAGGCCTACCAGTACTTTATTGAACACGTGGGTGCTTCTATAGTAACTCCCGTGCCCATAAAACCTACAAGGAAATACTGTTAGTGTTTTTTGGAAGAGGAGGTATCCAGACACTTAAGTGTGTGGTATGTTAAAAACCAGCAATTATGTGTATATTTAGTCTTTCAAGTTAGCACATTAAAGCTCTTTACAATCTGTAAGTGAGTGCACAGTGGCTATTTGTGTTCAGCCCAGAGGTATCCCATAATGCAGTGCTCCTTTCCTCTTGTTGACCCTGAACACTTGTGAAGTCCCCACTGAGTCTCTGGCCTTGTTTTGCCCGGTGTGTAAGTACCCAGATGCGTAAAGAGAGAAAACTTCACTCTTTCCATTCTCCCCTGTGTTTCTGGTTCCGTTCGTTTCCTTGCTCATGTTTTCAGGCTCTTACTGGCCCCAGTGTCCCACCACCTGCGACAAGAGCCCCTCAGGCCACTGAGCCGGGGTCAGTTGGTTCTCTTAACAGGCACTGAGTTTGTTGGCACAGCCATTCTGCGCCCTTTCAATGCAGTCTGTTGCCTTTATTGCACTGGGAGCTGGGAGTTACCTGGATGCACTGTCTGTGAGAGCCCCACTCGTTTCTCTTAATGGAAGTATTAGTAAGACACTCTAAACAAAACCCTGGAGCCCAATAGCCAAACCATGCGCCATGCTCAACCACCTGCTGAACAGTAAAAGTAATTTGTCACATACTTTCTTTAGCACTTAAACTCCAGCTCCAGGGTGTGCTGAATTGATTACAGTGTTTGTAAGGGTATGAGATGCAGCTGCACAGGTCTGTGGGCTGATAGTGACTCCAGACACGTGCAAGCTAACTTACTTTCTTTCTTGTAGTCCCTCCCTCTGTGCTGCAGTTTCACTCTATTACGGAAAACTATAAAGGTTTTAGTGATTTTATGCATATGGATGCAAGCATTATAATCTATATGTCCATGCCCATGTTAGCAGTAGTATGGCCTCTTGTTGCTGGAAGTAAACATGGCTATCGTCTGTTTCTTTGGCTAATTGTAGCCAGATGCTGGGGCTGCGAACCAGATGGGCTTGGTGCTAAGTGATAGTTCTTGGCTGACATCACTTCATAGCACATTACAGAGAGACACACAGGGAAGTGGGGATGGGTAGAAAGCAGATAAGAATTAATAGTACCCAGATAGGGAGAAGTATGCTGAAAAAAGAGATGACTGGATGAGGCCTAAAAATACAAAATAACATTCAATATGGCATTTCAAATCATTTTACAGCTATTCCTTGCTGTGACTGTAATCTTTTTTTTAAATATGGCAAAGTGAAAGGTTAAGTGCACCACAGAAGTTGTTTACAGTGTCAGCCACTGTTAGAGATGATGGTCAGAAGCAAATGTTTGGAGAGGACACATCACCAATGGTTATCGACCCTGTGAAATGGATCACAGTAGTTTGTTAGCTCTGCAGCTTTAACATATAAATGGACCGATAATGTGCCTCTCTGAAACTCTGACTGGCCTATAAAATGACTGTCATTTTAGAAAAGGATGGCAGACCCCTTCAATTTACCGCAACTCTCGCATAATTTTGGAGGCGACACTTTCTCTCCGGCTCTCTGACTCACTTCCTTTATAAGCCCAGTCAGAAAATAGCATGGTTAAATTAAAAGTTCTCCATAAAACGCTATTATTAATGGCTGTTTTGTGCTTTTTGGCTTTCGTGTAGGCATCTCTGATCTTTTTAAGCATTGACAAATTCGCATTTGCCTTTTTGATTGTTCCAGAAACTTCACTTGTATCGTCACGAAATTTACTGGCTTATGCAAAAGACATGATGTTATGCAGAAAACTTAACACATAATGGTCTGCAATAGGCATACAGTTAGACAGAGAAATGTCAGCATTGGAGAATTTTTCACTGAATTCACATTTTTTTAAAGTAATTTTTTACTCTCAGTTTTGATAAGCAAAGCAAGTATAATAGAACTTTTTGAGACTTTGGTTTGTGCCTTACAGTTTTAAATTGAACACTGAAACAGACATAGAAACAGCATAAGGAAATTTTAAAAAATAATTGCTTAACCAGAAGCATATAAACTTTGAATACAACACATGAATAAATATATATTATAAATGCATTCTTTCATTGGTTCTGTTGGATCCGGGCCCTTTGCAGTGGACAGTTAGTAAAGAGAGCCACTCTCTGGGTATCCCACTGTTTTCTCTGTAGTAGACCAGATACACATTGCTCTCATTGGAAACCCTGCTGCAGAGTCCTTTGGCCAACCTTTAAAGTACTCAGTTGGTTGTAAAAAGAGGCTTAGTGGCTGTTGACGTCTTTAATATATTTCTGCACATAGACAAGGTCTATAGCTCTGGCATTGACCTTGCTAAAAACTCCGCTGCATAGTTTTGAACAGAGTCGACACGAACTGCCATGGAAATCAGTATCTAAGGCTGAAAAAACACGGCTGCTTTTTAATGAGAGGTGGGGATAGGGGATTTAAAAAAAGGGTCATTTTCAACTGCAGTGGCTCTTTTTAGTCATCAGAGTGGTATAGCACATGTTGGCAACCTTGTCAGACTTAATGTGTTCATTCATAAAGCGGTTTGAATTTATTTTAACTCTTGCTGCCATCTTTAGTATTTTCATAGCAATCTTTGATGCTGTCAAATAGAAAGAGCTTACATCTTTAGCCTGGCCTGGGTTATTTCACTGAGACCAGCCAACCTTTGTAAGAAGGAATGCTTTGTGTCATTTACAGGAGAGACTTTACTGCAGGCAGCAGTCCATCCTGTCCAGTCACATTGTAACATTCACATTAGAAATGAGCTACAGCACTGCCTCATGGTCTTGTGACTGCTCAGTGCATAAAATACTCCATTTGGGATGTTGATGCAAAGGAAAATCGTCACTCACATGTCATGATGCTGATCTTTTGGTTTTTCCTACAAAGAGTTTTATTCTTTTGTCCACAGAGTACTGTTGAATGTGGGATTGGTAGGAGATCACCAGGCAACCAAAGCCAGGAGCAGCAATCAGTGAACCACACCTCTTCACCCATGGGAGATGGCCCTGCCAGTGAAAATGATGTCATCGTCAGACATCATATGAAGGGGGAAAGGTGACATTTCATTTCAGCTTGGTTTCTCCCTCTCTCTACACTCTCTCTCTCTCTCTGACTTACATAATGAGAAGTCTTTATGTAAGTCATAATTGGAGTCACATGTCCGTGTTTGCTTTGCAGCGGGAAGTCCACAGCAGAGCCAAAGCTTGCCACCGCCTCGCGAGCCCACCCACAGCTTCACGTCCAGCTCCAGAAGTTCACTGTGTCTGCTGACAAGGTGACTTGACCTCTGCCAGGCACACCAGAAGTCACCTTTCAAAACTGTCTCTACACTCCACAGAACATCAACAAAACCAGTTCATCATGTGTAAAATCCTGTGACCTCAGACTCAGAATTCATTGCTATGAATTGTCAAGTCAGCACTTCAGTTTATGCACTATTACACCCTTTTCTTGTAACCAGCCACAGACATTATGTCACATTTTAAATGAGCCAGAGTTGTCTTGTATTCAAGTGTGACTATGCAGAGCTTATGTGTAACTGTTTACTAATTCTCAGCAATTGTCTTGAAGTCTTTACAAATTCTGGGTGGGTTTAAAGATCAGATGGATTAGGTCACCTGGATCCTGTTCACAGCATCACTCTGGCGTCTCTCTTTTTTCATGTTCAGAAATTCCTCTTTTAAACTGTTTATTTCTTATCCTTTTCCTTGTCCATTTAAGACTTTGTCCTGGCTGAAGGACAATGTGTCCATGGCCACACAGGTGTGTTCAATAGCCAGTTTTGAGGGGCTAGAAGCAGCAAGAAGGTGTCAACACGCTCTGGAACAAGAAATCCTCACCAACAGGGCCAGGATAGAGGTGGTCAAAAGAGTAAGCCAAGCCACACTGCCGTATTCACAGCTTCACAGTTTCTCTCAAAACACAAGCACTGGATGAATGCCTTTAATAAAAATATTTGCCACATTTTGCAAACTAGGCCCTCTGACAGACCTGGATGTGTATTTATCAACTAATGAGCTGACATTTCATCAGAGATGGTTTAGCTTCCCAAAGCTTTGCATTAAATTTATACAGTATCTGCAACATAGTCACAGTGATCACATGCTCTAAACAGTTAAACGCCTCTTCCTCAGGAGGGTCACGGGTTGGTCCGTGCACAGCACCCAGGAAGCGGCAAGATCGAGGAGTTCCTCGGCCAGCTGGAGGTCCTGTGGGAAGAGCTGCGAAGGAGGCATCAGAGGAATGCCGTGTTTCTACAAGCCTCAGAGGAGCTGGGGTTTAGGGTGAGATTCAAAAAGTATCTCAAAGCACGCACCCATGGACAAGCTACTTACCTCTGCAGTTATAAAAGAAATTTATGGTTATGACTGATGACTCTGGATCAGTTCTTCCTTTGTTAGAAGCTTTATGCTGGCTCAAAGCCTGGGCTGTTCACATACACTCATGTTACAAGCTCATTTACTTTCATCTTTACCACCTTAATTGGCAGAGTCTGCAAGGTATATACCCCAAATTTTATGAGAGCTAATCCAAGGGATGTAAATTGTGTTGCCATATAATTCAATTATGGGATGGAAAGAGGCTGAAAAGCCTCTAAGATTGATGACAATTTGAATCATGAATCTTTTATTACAAAAGATATAGGCCAGAGCACGGTCTGTGTCCATGTGGTAAACTCATTATTGTCCTCTTTTTACAGTACATCACCTCTGTTTTTTTGCTGTGCACTAAGTCACTTGTAAATCATGACAGCAAAACCTCAACATCATTAGCCTCTTTTCTTCTCTACTGTGTAGGTTGTAAAAGTGCTCCAGGCTCTGGGCAGCCTGGAGGCCTGGCTGGAGTCTGTGGAGCTTTCCATGAAGGAATCTGCTCTAGCTGGTGACCCTGAAACAATGAGCATGGCTGAGAGGGAGAGCTGTCTGCTGGAGAAAGAGGTGGCAGCACGCAGCTTGGAGCTCAATGCTCTGAGGCAGGAGGTGGACCGCCTTCACTGCCACAGTCACCCCCACACACGAGGCCTGCTGGTGCGCTTGGAGGAGGTTGAAAGAAAGTGAGTTTTCACAGTAGGAGAGGAAGAAGTCAGGGATATCCCCCTGATTTCTTTCATCACGGAAAACTCTTGTTATGGATCGGAACAATCAGACTTTCACTTGTCACTGTGGTCAGGAAATAAAGTTAGAACTTTGTCATTGTTTCCAAAAGGTCACAGGTTTTGGCTTGCCATGTCTGGAGTCCAACATGGGAGAGTTTATTCATAAAATCTGCAGTTCTTATTTAAGACAAACAATTTCACCCCATAAACCACTTAAATACACATACATAGAGCTCAGAAGTTGCCCTCTCTTTCCAAGTTGGCAAAAAATACTCTCCATGTGCTCACTTACTGCAAGGCTCAAGTTTATTCATTTGAGATTCATGCAGCACTTAGTGAGGTCTGCCCCCGCCGTCCTGACATGCACTTCACCCACAGCTTGTCAAAATTTGTCAGAGTCACCCATTCCATGTTTGCAATATGACGCCTCTCTCGTTGCTTGGCCCCTTAGAGACAGTTGTTGCCACAGACTCTTAGTTAAACCTGATGGTGTTGGCTGATTCACTGGACTTACCTGGTCGTCTGTAAACACAAGCTCAGACTCACCGCAATGACCAAAGAAAATAAAGAAACGGAAAGGGCTCAGCTTGAGTGTTTCCAGGCTGAGGGTGTTAGATGGGGCAGGGATGGACACTTGTGCAGTCTGAGGAACCATTGATGCAAGTAGAGGCTCTCACTAAGCAGCTGGAGGACAGTTGGGATGATGTCATTTTTTAATACTACATACAAGCAACTTAAGGCTCATTTATTCTAGTAAAAATACCCTTTGAAATGGTTCCCTTTACCATCTGAAACATAAACTCTGAGCAGACAGGGAACCTTCATGCCCTGAGGTACAGGATATGTTTATATGACACTTGATATATGATTACATAAACAGCATGGTGACATGCACTCAGTAAGCTGCATGTGGTCTCTGTAATGTGGTTCTGCTGAAGGACGCAAGCATGTAAATTACAGTCAAGGTGTAGCTGCATAAACACCTTCTTGCTATTGTGTTTGAGTGTGTGTTTTTTGTGTTTTTTCCAGGTACCATCGTGTCCAAAGTGCCCTGACCCAGCAGAGCTCAGAGCTGCAGGACACACGAATGCTAACTGAGTTCCTGGAGCGCGTGGAGCTAGAAGAGAGCCAGGAACTCAGTGGTCAGTACAGCCTGGCACAGGTGAGAAGCTGTACATCAAACCTGAGCTGAACAGGGTCCTTTCACCCAAATTTTACATAATATTTTCTCACTTAACCTAATGGTTTACTTTGTCATGTCTTTGCATTCTTGCAATTCAGCCTCTTCACAGTGAGATGTCGTCAGCTCCTACATTGTTAGAACTTCAGAGCAGTGGTGTTGGTGAGCCCCTGATAGAAAGCATGGGAGACCCTGTGGAGGAGCTACGAGAGGCTGTAGAGATGCTGAATGACACTGTTCGAGAAAGGGGCCGTTCGCAGAGCCATGACCAAGCCATCCAGGAGCTGCTGAGCAAGGTGAGAAGCTGGGAATCAGTTTACACTGAACTCCTTACAGACAGCAGGTGAACACAGGAGCTCCAGCTCTGTTTCATTAGATGGTTTAGATGGTGAAGTTAAAATGATCTCAGATGATGCTGAATGTTTTTTAAGTGCCCCAACTATTGTGACAAACTGCTGCACAAACCAATTTAGCCACATCTGTTTTCCTTCTGCCTGTGGCTTTGTGTTTTAATAGGCCCAAAACAAGCCTCCTCTCGTCCTCATACAAGTGTTTTAGGGTTAATTTGATTACCCTTGTTAAAAAAAAGGCAGATGTCAAACTAGGCCATACACACACTCAGAGGGGGACTCCATGAAACCATTTTTAAACTCTAATTTGCAATGTGGCTCTCATTGGAAAAAATAATCCACAGTGAAGTATAATGACTTAATGACGTCCTACAAGCACTCATGATGACTTTGTGCTGTGCCAGCATGCCATCCTGGCAGTGCGGGTGGAGGAGTGCCTGTGCTGCAGCAAGGAGTTGAGTCTGGACATCCTGGAGAAAGAGACAGACATGGCCGTCCAGTGTGAGCCAGATCGCTGCGGCCTCGAGACTCTGCAGGAGAAGCAGGACCACCTGGAGGTGAGAGGAAGATCCTGGCACATGTTGTGATTATGGTGTTAACATTTAAAATGATTCACTTCTGCCGATACAATCCTGTAATCCATCCCATTGACTTAGTATTATGGTCTGTGTAAAGGGGAAGCCCTGCTTTCTTTCCTACACTCGACTCCAACACATTGTTCCACAGTCTGTTACCTGCTCTGCCAGATTTTCTCACATCCAAAAAAGGGCCAGCCCACCCCGCTCTGTGCTGTGTTTCATTTGATATATAAACTGCACCATGCAATCACACACATACGCACACTGAGCGTGCAAAAGTTTATTATTCACACAGGATATTTATGCTTGTGTGAGTCATTGTTCTGTTTGCTCTCAAAGTGTGTGCGTGTGGGTGTGTGTGTGTGTTTGTGAGTAAATCTGGCGGGGCGTGTATATGTGCCTGGGGGTCACGGGGTTGGAGATGTGAGGATAGGCTTGGTAAAGTTCAATGTGAGTCATTTTTGGGCAGTGTTATGTTTATCACACGCACACACAGCTGTCTGGACTTGATACCATTGAAGAGCAGAAATGACCTAATCTCCCAAACTGAAATAACTGTGCCGTCAGCACAAAGGCATCCACAGTTCAGTGTTCTCGGGGCTTACTGTAGCTGAGAAACGTTATGAAGTATTACTCCCAGAGAAGCCCTCAACGCTATTAATTACTGCCTCGTCAAAACTGAAAAAAAGTGGTCAGGGTTGCTAACTTGCCATAACGTGGCAGCTCATATGTGGACCATATGGATCTTTCGCTGAATAATATGCATAAAGCTTTTGCGATGAGGTCATAGTCATACGGAGATAGAATTGGTACGGGCTGTGTGAGTGATACCGAGGATGATGAGTGATGATAAATTTTTATTGTGATTTTCCACAGATTGACTATGAAGTCATCAGGGAGGAGGTGAAAAAGATGAAGAACCAGGCTTCCCGGCTGGAGGAGCTATGCCCGGAGAGAGTGCACATACTCGGGGCAAAGATCCAGGCCTTGCTGCAGGGTTGGAGAGAGCTGGACAAGAGCATGACAGAGAACAAATCACGTCTGCAAGAGTTTGTGCAGCTCCAGGACTTCTTCAGGAGCTACCTCGGGATGATGTAAGCAGGGTGTTGGGACATCTCGACCCCTTCCTGGGCCAGACATTCTTTCATAATCCTCTTTGTGAAAACATCTGCCCATTATAATATCTTCTCGAGGAAGAACAGGATGTTCTCATTGTCAAGCACAGGTCCCCAGTGAAATGTATTATTTAAGATGTGCTAAGGAGGTTAGTACAAGTTTCCTGGGCCAAGTGTGACAGGGGGATGAATGTCTGTCCTATCAGGGGGAGTCTGGTCATGCTCATGTTTTTGAAATGTGTGGCTTTTCTAACAGCCCTGTTCCTCATCTCCCCCACCAATTCCTGCCCCATCCTCCCCTCCTCTGAATAGCTCATGGACAGAAGACACCAGGTCATGCATTTTCTCAGATACTGCCTTGCATCTTGGGAAAGATGGCCAGAGGCCACTCGCTGCTCAGCTGGACATGCAGATTGAACAAAAGTTCAAGGAGTTTGATGAGCTGTTGGCCACAGGGAGGAACCTTTTAGACAAAGACCATCACCTCAGGCAAATGGTGAGCGAGATTACATGTTATGGCTCACTGTCATCCTTGAATATACTGTTGGTTTTATTTTTTTTCTGCTTTTACAAACCTTGAATCATGTCTTGCAGGTAAGAGAGCGAATGGAGGAGCTCCAGAGTATGCTTGGGTGGATCTTGGTGCACTGGAGGGCCCAGAAACAACAGTGGCTTCATAAAAAGAGCAAACAGGAATCTTCACAAGATAACATTTATACTGAGGCCACAATGTGCTCTCCATTAACAGAGGTAAAAAAACAGAGAGGAATTATTGATGGTTGGACACACATTTGTGCTTGGGGGGATGCCCTTGAAATAATAAAATGTACCTTTTTTTCTACAATGTCAAATTTGACACATAAAAATGACATATCATGATTATATTTTTAAAAAATAAAAAAACTGTAAATGCTGATGTAGCACTGAAGATTCTGGCACCATGCAGCCAGAGGCAGAGATAAAACGGTATATCATAATCAAAATAATTACCATCATTAATCACAAAAACCTCCACAATTAAGGGCTGAGATTGGCTGATTGTGGATGAAAAGTGGTGAAAAATGCCAGTGTGGTGTTATTGAAACAAACATCAGTGGGACAGATTGATTACCTTTTTACCCATGTGAATATTCCTCTTTCCCTGGCTTCCTCATAGAGTTCAGCTTCAGAGCTGGAGCTCCACCGCTCCCATTATTCCCCAGTCATCACCTCTGATGAAGACAAATTTAAGGCAGAAGGAGACAGCCTACCCTCATCCCTGCCACCTAGACAAGAGGAGCAGCAGGAGAAGCAGTTAGAGGATGGGTATGAGGTCATGAACAGCATCAGGACACAGGGCGGCGAGGCCACCTCCTCAGAGTCCCCCAAACCCTCTCTTGTGGTCCTAAAAGAACCTGGCAGCCCTTCTTTAGGGGGCACAGTCAACCTCATCCTTAGCTTTAATAACACAGGGGACAGCCAGGTTCAGGTGCTCGACCCGCCTGCAAGGACGGAGGAGGTAGTGGAGGAGAACTCTGAGCCAGTCCACAGGGTAAGAAACACTCATCAACTCACGCTAAAAGTCACTTAACACCATTATATGATGCCACTGTTGAATGTTATTTGTTGCTGTTTCTGATAGTCAGTGCAGCAACATTCACTCTTTGTAATGACACTGCATGGGATCTCCCTCCCTGGACTATCTGCTGCTGTTCATTCCTCCCTCTCCTTTGGCCTACATATCTTCCTTTTTCCCTGTTTTCTCCCTCAGCCGGCTGCGCTTCAGTCTTCTGCCTGTAAAAGCTTTTGGAGGCGCTGCCAGGGGCTTTTGGAAAATACTTTGGGTAGTTTAAAGAGAAAGAAAAAGATTAATCGGCAGAGTGCAAATGAGGTAAATTGCGCGGTGTGAACTGGCGATGCATGCTGCGTCTCAAAGTGTGCTGGGAGTGCATGCTGTGTGTAGTTGTTTTCTGGGGGCAGCATGATCTACTAACTTCTGTTACAAGGTACAACTGATCTGCAGCTTCCCTGTGTTGTTGCCCTTTCTGTAATTCAGACAGAGATGTAAAGTGCCATCATGTTAGCGCTTAAACCTTTTTCAAAGTCACTGTAGCTTTAATATTTATAGCAAAAGGGTCAAATTTGCCACATTTTTTCTACATTTCAATTAGTCGTAATTGTAAGGGCAGATAATTGAAGTAATACATTGCTAGTGCATGCTACATTGATGAAGAGTTTTCCTGCTTCAAAATCTTTTTTTTGTTGTTGTTTTTGTTTTTTTGTGACACCAGTGATTTTACTAGTGTTAAAGAAAAACTATGGGCTATTTTAGTTTGGGTAGCAAGCAGCCATGCAGTCACTCAAAAAAAAAACTTGTTCTCTAAGGTTTAGCATTGTTCAGTGGGCATGAGAAGCTCACAGGCAATAGGTCCTGACACATGTAGGCCTTCACGAGCAGGAGAACCCAGTTTTGCATTTGTTGAGGAATTTATTGCTTCAGTTGAGTAGATTTTTTTTGGACATTGATTGTACTTTCACATGAAATGTGGTAAATTTTCCCTTTAATGTGAGGAAAATTAAAAAGACAATTTTACAGGCACAAGTCACAATTTCCTACTCAGACGCATTGATAAATGCAAAATCCCATACCATATTCTTCGTTCTAAGTGAGGTACATCTGCTTACATATGATCTCTAATTACCGAACAAAAATTAGTTATCAAAAGTATTGTCTTTATATCAGTGTTTTTAGTTAATTATAAGTTTCTATAATACAATGAATTTATACCAAATTATAACATTGCATAAACCCAAAAAAGAACTAGGTACTATTGATATTGTGTGCAAATTCTTTTTTAATTATCAATTTTTTCGCAAATAAAAGTAGTTTTGGGAACTGAATTATAAATTGTGTTCTAGGGCAATTGTTTTTGCTGTATTTATTTATAAAGAAGCCATGTAACATGTCATGCATTTCATCCTTTAAAAGAGCAAATAGTTTTCTAAGTATGATCAGAAAACAAACAGCTATAGATTAGATATGTCAAAGTGAATGAGAATTAATTTCTACAATTACCTGTCAGAAGTAATTTTGCCCTCTCAGCCTACTTGTGTAAACTTTGATAAATGGTTGAATTCTAAACAGAAAAATAGACAGTTAATCAGTATGTTTACAATCCAACTTTCATCCAACGTTAAAACTTTTCTTTGGACCTCAGCTTGTTCAATAAGCCAAGATTTAAAGCTGGAAGGCGCTGATGACAGAGACAGAATGAGTGTGATGAAAAAGAAAAACACACAGTCTTCTCCCCGCTGTGAATGTTGACAGAAACTCACTCCTCTCCTTCTGTCATTTCACCACAAGCCTGACGTAAACCTGGTCTAGTTTGCCTCTCTGTGGCTGTGCCCCAATTGTGTAAAATTAGTGACCTCACCCTCTCTTCCTATGAAAGTGGTGCTTCAAAATGGCTCCCAGCAGGAGTGTGTCCCACACGCTAATACAGGCGCAGCCATTAGACAGGGAACTGGTGCTGAACTTTTAAAGAAAGGCCTCTTGACTGCACACCATGATTTATAGTCTCAGGCTTCCACAGAAACAAGAGATTAGTCACAGAGTTGAAAGGTCAGGCCATTACAGCTGCATATGACGACATGTGCAGCCACATATGATTTTCATTAAGTTTTGCAAGTGTGCAACTGCAATCATGTTCATGTTCTTTTGCCTTTTCATCTCTCTCTTTTTTTTTTGCCTTTCATGTTTTTTTAATACATTGCATTGCTGAGTGAGGCTCGTACATTCCTGAATCCATTGTGCTCTTGGATGTGTGGGATGTAAAGGAAAAGAGGCCGATGTTTGTCACTGAAAAGTAGCTGATTGTATTAGTCAGTTTCGCTCTCACGCCATCATTCATCTGTAACACATAAAAAAAAGCTCTTGTTCTCACAGAGGGCTGCAGGGCTCCAGCCTGCGGCACGCATGAGTCTTTGTGGGGTTAACCATTTGTTATCAAGCATTTACGGCCTCAGTGATATGAGAGTTCAAACATATTTCATTTTCCTTTCTTTTTATAGGTAAGTACCTACTTGCATGTCAAGGATAACAACTTGGCTGTGGCCCCTGTGTATGAGAGTATCACCCTGCCCCGCCAAAAGAGCCGCTCGGCAGCTTCATCCTCCTCTACTTTCTTGCCATCCTCCTCTACCTCATCATCTTCGTCAGCGCCTTCATCCCAGATGGCCACCGTAACCTTCCAGCCCTCTCCGGGAAGCAGCAGCAGCTCTATCTTTAGCAGCCTAAAGAGAATGGGCAAGAAGAGAAAAAGGAAGAGAGATGCTCGCAGACATACTATCCAGAAAATTATGGGAGTGGAAGAGCAGACAGACGGGATGCCTCACTACGTCTGTGACACAATCACATATGACACACACACATGGCCACTAAAGGAAGGAAGGAGGAAGAAAAGTTCACCAGAGAGTGGGAATGGAGTGGAAGCGATGGCCTACATGAAGAATCCTCTGCTGAAGGACATTGAAACAGAATGTTCAGGAGAATACAGCATTACGCCTTATGCCGTCTCAGAGGGCCCAACCACTTTGCCTTCCGCAAATCACGTGAGGACACACTGCAGATTCCTCTCTTTGGGCTCTGTGCTGAGCTTCGACCTGCCTAAAGACATGACCCTCATCCCAAGCATTCAGGACATCATTACTATCGCCCCTCCAGAGTCCAAAAACAAAGCTGGAACTGATGCAGACCCCCTCTCCCAGAGACACACAGCCCTGAGCTCTTTCAAACAGACTCGACCCAGTCTTGCTGCCGGGCACAGTTCAACAGATATCAGCTTTTCTGAAACACAGACTCCAGGGGTTGTTGTGAAAGATTTGTCTGAGATGGACAGAGGCTCCCAACCACCACCTCCTCTCTCTCTGGAAGAAGATGAGGATCAGACTGTACCATGTAACGACCTAAATAAAACCCAGTTCAGTCTGCATGAGCATGCAGAGCAGGAGTGGGACAAAATGTCATCAGAGGTTAAAACCAGACAGCCTTCCCAGGCTCCTGTTTATGTGAACCAAGCCCAAAGTACATCTGAACATAAACATACGTGTCCCAGTGTCCACACACTCATTCGAGACCTAAATGGACATCAGTACCATAAAAGAACAAGACCCCAGAGTGTTCACGAAGAGAGTCCTGGACTGCAGTGTCTGAGCCAAGCGTCTCATATGGTAGTCAATCTGAAGTCCACAGTGAGTGTGAGCGTTCGTCAGGACTCAGTTGACTCTGGAATCTCCACCTCCAGCAGTGTCAAAGTTTGTACTGATGCTCCATTGTCAGATAACCCACAGCCCAAGGGACTGGTGGGGAGGCTAATGTCCATTGAGGTGGGAGGTATAGACTGTGTTAAAACAAGGGAAAACACTGTTACATCATCAGGTCCATCGACAGACACTGCAGAGCCTGAAACAGAGCCCGTCCACCTCGACCACCAGCAGTTTGAGGAGGAAGAAGAAGAACTGGAGGACATCTGGAACCAGACCACTAACTACAGACAAAGCATCTGCTCAGACATCATGTACCAGCCCAACCAGGAGGAGTCTGAACCCTCCGACCAATCCAGAGAGCCCCTGTCCCACTCATCTTCACCTACGACCCCCGCTGTGCTCTACAGGAACCTGGCCACAGCCTCAGCTCCCAACCTCCTCGTGGCTGAGTTTAGACTGCCCCCCTACATTCAGAGCTTGCTGGGTTATGACAAGGAGCAGGTTCCCAAAGGTCACCACCCTCCACTAACCATAAGAGACAGGAGGTCTTGGGCGGCCTTTTCTAACAGGGAACCAGCCAGCAAGACCTCAGTGTCCATGAACGAGACAGCATCTGATCCAGTGAAGCTGCCAGATGTGGGGGACAATCAGAGATATATTTATCAATACAGAGAGGATGAGGAGGAGGAGGAGGATGTGAAAGTGGGGGAGGAAGTGGATGACGCAGGTTGTTCGAAGGTGAGGTCAGCGTTGGTATGTTGTGATATCAAAGCCTAAGAGACTGGCTTTAAATGCCCAAAATGCCCCAAAAATTAAAACAAATCTCACTTATTTCTCCTGGTGTGCAGGCATGAGGATACATTTGGTTTTATTTTCACAGGTTTTGAGTTATCCAAATTTGAGGTGTCTTCTTGAAAAATGATGATTCCTATGAAGGGGTTAAGGCTGCACTATGAGTATTACCTGGAGACAAATCTAAAATGTAATTTTTCATTGCCAAAAGCACCAAAAGAAGAATTCTATTCGACAGGTGCTATTTGTACCGGACTGTGTCTAAAGCACACAAGTAAGGGGATGGTGGCAGAAATCCTAACAATAAGTAAAACCTGAGCAAATAAAACCAGAACCTAGAATGTATAAAGATAGCTCCAGGGACAGGAACAAAGTCAGTGGAAGTTAAATTTATTATATTATTTAGGTGAATTAAGACTTTAACCCACCCTGTCTCTTTAATAGAATTCTAGTTGATGCTAACTACATTAATATTGCCCTAAACCTTTAGTAGCTTTTAGCACTGTGGGCTCTATCTTAAATGCAACACAGTAGCTAATATTTTGTCATCACTGTTGACTGTAGAATGTTCTCTTTCTTAAAAGGACCATTCAACGAGTGTATTGTCAGTTCACATGGGTTTGGATGGAGTCTGTCAGCAAAGGAAAGCCTGTCAGAGCCTCGACAACATTAAGAGGCAGGAAGGGCCAGTGGCCACAGGAGGGCACTGTATCTCTTTGGTAAGAGTGGCTGCAGTTGGTTAAGCTCTTTGCTTAATAGAAATGTGGCTTTTAAGATTAACTGCAGAGGAGTTTTTTTCTTTTTGTCTAAATGTTGGTGTTAATTCAAACCCCCCCAGTGCGGAAAGCCTGAGCTGCCGTCTATGGAGGGAATGCTTGAGAGGAAGCACAAGCTGCAGCTGGGAGGAAAGAAAGTAAGGCTCCATTCAGTGTTTAAGCCAGCACGGTCAGCAAATGTAAAGCCCACAGTCAGCAGCACACACTCTTATCTTATTTTCACAGGCAGCCTCCAGAGGCTGGAACTCCTACCATGCCGTCCTATATAGACACACCTTGTGCTTTTACCAGGACAGAAAGGATACACTGAGGGTAAGCAGAAAAATCACAGCGCAGGAGAACATGTCATATTGCCCAGGAGAACAGAACTAACAAGTAATTAGATCCTATGAAGTCAATGATGATCAATCTGTGCTGCTCTGCAGAGCGCTGCGTCCGGCCTGCCGCTGAATCTCTTGGGAGCTGAGTGTTCACCTGCACCAGAGTACACCAAAAAACCCAACTGCTTTCGACTACAGTAAGGCATTAATAAACGCTGCATTACAATAAAAGATGAATAAACAGCTGGTATCTGAAAGTTATAATAGTTGTCCTTTTCCTGCCCTCAGGCTCCGTGATGGGTCTGAATATCTGCTCAATGCCTCCTCACGCTTTATGATGAAGAAGTGGATGATGAAAATACAAGCAAACACAGGTAGACATTTACATTTCAAAGCTAAATTATGCTAATTCTAAACTGGTGAAAAAAATGATTTCATTTAATTTTTTTATTTTTTCTTGAAAAGGTCACAGTGAGTCTGTGTCTTCATTATCAAGTGTCACTGTTGATGAAGACGCTCCAGTTTCCCTGTAAGTTCTGACAGTTTAACAGCCTCCAACTCATGAGTTCCCAAACTGAGATGCTTCTGATCTTTACTATGATGTAACAGTGTTTCTTTTCACCTTCCAGGAAGTCCTCCCCCTGCTCCTGTTGTTGTGGTGCTGCCAAATGCCACTGCTCCTCCCAACATGATGTCACCTCAACGTTCCACAGGCGTAAACCATCAGGCACCGCCCAAACCAAAGAGATTGTTGTCCTCACCAGAGAGCTCACTCACATGCCACAGAGCAGTTTAAGAAGTGTAGATGAGCAGTCAACCATCTCCTCCTTAGATGGAGGATGCTGTGGTAAGGCTTTCTGGTGTGAAGGGAAAAAAAGCTTTATTTACTTTGGCCGAGTGAACTGAATGTGCATCTGCTCCACATTCACAATTGTGAAAGCAATACAAGCCCCACCCTCCATTGTCAATATCCTCACAGAGCCACTGGTGGTTAGAGGAGGCACTCCTTCACAGTCATCATGGATTGAACAGGATTTTATTTGTAGTTGTTTTTTCCAATTTTTTAATTTGTCTTTTCTTTGCTTATTTACCCTTGAGACTACAAATTCAAAAAGGAAATCAGTTTTTATTTGCATTTGTAGTATTTCAGTCTACTGTGTTTAACACTGAGTGAAATAGTGAACAGCAGTTGCAGGTGTAATATGTACCACTGGGTGGAGCTATGGTAGTACTGCCTACATACAGCTTACATCTCTCTCTGTGGTTAATGTTTTCCCTTTTGTTGCTTAGCTCCTATTTTTCTCTTTATTTCAGCCTTTAATAATTTTTGTCCCTCTCTAGATGATGATGAAGTCAGCTTAAAGCAGATGACTCACAGACTGTCTGCAGCATCCACAGACAACACCTCCTCCTCCCTTCACTCCCCTGTATCCAGCAGTCCTGACTGGCTCAGCAACAAGCGTCGCTCCCATTCTTTCACATCAGGTTAGTTTGTAGTTATTAACCTAAATGATCTATAATGTGTCTGTGAATCATAAACAGCTGCTTTTTATCTCCTAATGTTTTCCTTATGCTTTGCTCTCAGCAACCTTTCAGAAGATCAAACCCATGTCGCACACCCCTGAAGGCAAAGGCCTGGAAAAAGGCTCCAACTACTGTGTAACTCTTGTAGTTGGAGACAAGTCATCTGATAGTCCGTCTGTAAGCAGAAGCTCTGAGCCTCGGCTGCTGGCCTTAGCTGGATGGCAGCAGGACTCCTCTCAGGACGCTCTGAGGAGCTACGCCAGCCTGCCACGGCCACGCAACAAGTCCGTCTTCAAAAAGTTCTTCAGTAAAAGGGACTTCTGAGTTCTGAATGGTTTTACTTGTTAAGGGTTTCACAAATACTTTCAAAATGTGCAGTGCACAGTTTTGCTAAAAAGCAAAAAGAAAAAAAAACACTACTACTGACTGTATTTATGATCAGAAGAGATACCACAGGTTTATTTTTGATGTGCTTTATATAAATCACTTCCTGGGCTTAAAAATCCTTATGATAGGACATTTTTATGAGTGTTTATATTGTTCTTTTTTTCCTTTTCTTGTTAGGTTTAATGTGCCATATATAACATTTTAGCACTAAAAGTAACCCCAACAACAGTTACAGTACAAATCCTCTAAACTCTCATTATGCTAAAAACTTGATCAAATCTGCTTTAAAACGTTTGTCTATACCCTAATTGATGGGCCACAATATAAAGTACAATAATAATATATATGCAGGCTACAGGACCCACATGATCAAGCAGGTGAGATTCCCAGTTTTGACCCAGCTGCCCAGATTTAACACCCAGTGAAGGAAAGACTCTCATGTTTTTCAGTCATAATCATTTTGCTGCAATACGCTGCCATTCTTTCATTGCAAAGATTAAACTACTCATCAACCCTTGAATGATATTGTAATTGGTGCTAAAATGTTACATATTGTATCTTTTAATGGACGATACCGTGTGAGTGTGCAGTTGTAGATTTGACTAATGGAAAAATGCATTTTTCACAACAGTCTTATTTCACTTTTCTTTTTTTTTTCTTTTTGATTGTTGTGCTAACAGTTTTTGTGTAACATAAACCTATCTATTCTATGGGGAATCCGTTTAGAAAACAAATTTAAAGGAACAATCCCTGATGACTCATCTATGATCATGTATTAACAGTACTCTGAACTCATGACACTTACTTCATCAGCCCATTACAGCTCCTTTCTTTCACATGTACAGTTGTGTGGTGCACCAGAACATTTTCTATCAGCAGTTTGATACTGTTCGAGCTTTTCTGGTATTAACACTTTCTGAATACCAAGTATAGCGAAGAGTATTCATAATAAAACATTAAAAAACAATAATTTTCTCCTGCTGTGATTAATGGATGAAGATATTTATTTTTAACACAGTTGTGGTGAAAGTGTCTATTATTCAAGCTTTTGTTGTCATCTCTGGAGGCTTTGAAGGGGATTAGATGACTAGAGGGAGATTAAAGGCCAGGCCAGGCTAGGAAAATCTTCACATCATTAGCCTCATTTTTGCATATTAAAAAAGATGTCACATTTCAAAGACACAATTCAAACAAATCCACAAAAAACATTGCATTTATGCTGGAGAACCAAGCTTTCTCTGTGCACATTATGGCTGAATAATGAGCCATATGCATAAAGAGTGCAAAATGCCATTGTTTAGCATTGCTAATTATTCAGTGGTTCCCTAGAAGACCTCAAATTAAACAACCTTTTTACCGCATAAAGTAAAAAGAACAGGTAACCCATAGAATTATTTATATTTTGGAAAGATTTGGAGTATATGAACAACCGGTCATTTCTCTGTGTATGTGCATACTTGAAGTTAAAGTACATAAAGTGGTCAGTTGAAGTGTAATCACTTTGTCACTTTTACTGCTAAATTGTCAGTTAACAGTAAAAGTATTTGAACTGTTAAATAAATTGAGATAAACACAGCTGAACTGTCATATGAAGAGTAATGAAAACTGTTGGAATGTTAGCTGAACTGCAAAAGCTGAAAGCCATTGAAAAGTCAGTTGAAGCTGAAGTGCCAGAGACAGTTCAAGCGTAGTTGAAGAGACAGTTTGTATTTTAGCAGCTGCAGCAGTTGAAATGTCAGTAAAATTAATGGTTGTTACATGTACAATGCGACACACCCTCCTGTCAGCCTATATCATGCTAATCTGCAAACTGTCAGTGCAGTTTTTGCCATTGTTACTCTAGAGTTTGCACTATTTTGCATGAGAGAAGGACTGACTCTCACTCAGTCTCTATGTGGACTTTTACTGCCTGGTCAACAAGCATGCTCTGTCTTGAGGCACAGCTCTACAGAAAAATTAGCAATAGTTAGCTCAGCCTACCAAGCAACTCAACAAGCTCTCAACACTTGGACGAAAAAAAAAAATTTATTGTGGTTTTATGTTGGATGGAATAACAGTAAGTGGTGATCACATTGCACTTAGTCAAATATGATCTCCGCTTACAGCCGTTCAATCCAACATAATACCATGTTAGCTGTGGCATTACATCACGTTTTTGACAGATTTCATATAATGCTATGCTCTGTGCAACCTAATGCAGGCACAATCCTCTCATATGGACATAATGCTGGTCGGTTAAATAAATAAAACCCACAAAACATATACAAAATTAACATGACTGGTTATTCTCCTGGCAATTGGAATCCACAAGAACAATACACACACTTCTGTAGAGAAGCACTAGTACAAATTTTAAAAAAACAAAAACTAAACAAAACAAGAGAAGACGACACACTGAGTTTTGGCACAACCACCACACCACTCTTCAGTTCCTAAGGCACTGCCAAAAGTCGGTGTGGTCTTGGCATGTATATATGCATACACACATGTACACAGCAGCAGCAGTAGTGTATGGAATGGAAACAGCTCACAAAACTGTACATTTGCGGTGAAAATTTGTCAGAAGCATCCAGCAGAGGCATTAATCACGGCAGGTCAGCAATCTGTGAGTCATTATTGAGATTCTATAGAGTTGAATGTCGTATGACGCAATTTTTTACAGTGCTGTGAAACACACCCCACATTTGTTTAGTTTATATACAAAAGCCATGTCCATGTGCTTCTGCAGTAATCTATACGTTATTAGCGTTCTCTTTGCAAGACAGGTTAATAATTCACAATGACATCAAGGAAAGATTCACATATGGCAACTATTTTCTTGATACGCATGAATTACAAACATTTGGCTGTTTCCCGCCACAATAGAAGACAGTTATTTGTGTTTTTCCTTGCTGTCAAGTTTAGAATGACAGCCACATCCTCTCCGGCCCTGAGGGACGCAGCAGCCAATGGATTGATCACCATGCTCCTGATCTTTGTGTCCCCTCTGCATCCTCTGACCCTCATATCATCCGTTGACAGCTCCTACTGCCTTCTTCACAGCTCCAGGGTTTCAACCCCTCCCCTGTGAAGACAGTGATGCACTCACTCTGCTTTATGTCCCCACACTCTGGAGGCTTCCTCTCTGAGTGTTTGATTGCACTGTGGGGTGATGGATACATGCATGGCACAATTCGACACCCACACATCGCTGGACTTTAGTTGTTGTGTGTCCCCTGTCTTAACCACCAACAACAGCCAAGATGACACATGCTCCCATAGGTGGATTAAAGTTCATTGTTTTGTTATGCGGCCAAGTAAGAAGAGTGAGTCACAGGGGGCGGTGGGGGTGCACCACAGTCATTCGAAGAGATCCAGAGATCACAAGGAACCATCAAGGTGGTGTAATGGGAGAGGGATGTCCTCAGGCCCCGACCCTTCCCTTACTGTTAATGGAAAATGGTCCTTGTGTCACTGGAAGGATGCATGACAGTTTAATGACATCACAGATTTCTACAGGGGATATTGTAGTGGCTGCTTTTTTGCATTAGTCATTAGATGAAGTATAGATTCAAGCTAACTTTTTTAGAATATAAAATCATGCAAAAGTTTTTTTTCTTTTTCTGTTTTCATTCTTGTGCTTCTTTGAGCTTTGATCCCTGGGAAAAGGTAGGATTGTTGGGGAGGGGGGTGCTGGTATCCCGAGCACACAGGCTTTGAAACCTAACACTGTCTCCAGCAGCCCCGGGGTGCCCATGAAAATGATGTAATGGCGAGAGTGGTTAAGGAATCATCAGTGGTGGGCAGCAGGATGGAATAGTGGTTAGGAACCCAGATCAAATGGCTTAATTGCCACAGTCATCGGATCCCATTTGACATTAACTGCCCACCTGTCAAGACAAGCGGTGACTCAGTTATGCCCATTAGCACATTGTGAAGAACTCAAGCTCAGTTATAGTTTTTTTGGGAAATAAATCTAAAATCACAATGCCTGTGGGCCAAGCAAAGCTTTGTGGCTGAAACTGTGAGAACTGAAATACAGTGGGCGTTGAGAAATTACCTTGATTTAAGGGGTTAAGCTGCTAAATACTTAGCATGTGTAGGCTTTGGCACACAGAAATCTGACATCAAAGATGTTAAGAAGCTTTAGTTCCACATCTCTTAATAAATCACACCATCATCTTGGGAAATAAACAGTAAATTTAAAGTCCTGCTTTGGGAAAGCTGGAGCAGCCTTTTGTGTATCTCCCACATGGTCTTTGAACAATATGTCAGATTTTCATCTGCTGTGTTTGGCATTTTGGCCAAGGGCTTCTCGGACAATGTATCATAATATGTCCGCCCTCTGCTGCTGACATTGTGCCTCCTGGGCTGGTACCACAAAGTGCAATAACTGGAGAGAAATTTCCTCATCTAAGCTTCAGCAGCAACCCCCCCCCCCCCC
>JAPZDV010000003.1:7443249-7459660 GCA_029814665.1 Acanthurus lineatus
TTCTAAAAAACATTTATTTCTTGAAAATCTACCCCGGGGACAGAAAAACTCCCTTAATTGAAGAATCACCCATATATTTATTTATTTAATTCCAAGACAGAATTTTTAACCGATTATTTGAGAATTTAGTTAACGAGAAAAAACTGAATGAAGCATATACTGCAAAATAAGACCAAAAAATCAACTTCTAATTTATCAAATAAATCGGGAATATGGGCAACTAAAATAAAAACAGCTTACATAGACATTATTAATTGACGATGAATATAAAACAGTACCATTATTTACAAATGATCAGCGGTATAAAAGAAGTGAAAGTATCAATACCACGGTGTACTTATACTCCAAAGTCCTGCATTTAGAATTTATTAAAAGTAAAAGTACTAAGAATTGACCTTGTCAGTGTTTTACATTTTACAATTAAACTAATATTAATGGTGCATGTTGCGGCAGTACGCAGCAGCTTAAAGTTAAGTTTTAGAGCTGTCAAATAAATTACAGTTAAAAAAACAACAACAACAAAAAAAAAAACAACAACAAAGCCCTGGTTCCCTCTGAAATGTTCTTCAGTAAAATTATAGAGCAGTATAAAATGAAAATACTCAAAGTGAAAGTTCATTGGATTGGATTGAATTTGTAACTTAATCCCAGTGCTTGAGAAATTATGCTTAACAATAATAACATTACTGAAAAATTATTGGTAAACCAACAGAGTGATAATCAATCACTGTGATCTGTTTTGTGTTGTCAGTAAGATGCAGCCAGTCACTTACTGAGATTTGTTTAACTGTGAACTCAAACTGTAAGATGGAAACTATAAACTTTGTGACTGACATCCCTGCCATCACTGCCGTTCTTTGGTTCATCTGTTTCAGATCAATCTGATTGATTAGACAGCTGATGGAGCACACTGGAAGTTCTGATGTTGGAGGGCCTGACAGGATGATGCTTCACCTCATCATGTTCATTGTGTCTTTGATGAGTTCAAGAGTTTGAATTTGGTACAAACTGCAGAAACTGAGAGCGAGCAGCTTTAAAACTCTGCTGAGATAAAACATCTTTATTCATCTGAAGGTCAATGAGACTGACAGACAATATACCCAAAATCTACTAAACTGGTTTTAAATTGAATACACAGTGATCTCTTTTTGTTTATCAAATCATGTCAAGGGGCAAATGCAAAGTCACAGGTTGTATTTAAAGGGAATACCCTGAAATCAGGTGCTGCCCTATGAACTAGGTGATATTTTCAGTTTATGTCAACTCTGCTGAAAAAGAGAGCATGAATGTAAAGTGATTTACATTAATAGTGTGCAAAGAGAGATTTTCCATCCTCTTATATGTTACTGAAAGACTTATGGTACAATACTTTATGCAAATATCCAGCAGCTTAGTATTAAGTGAGTTACTAAGATGTAAAATGACCACATTTTCTTCATTTTCTTCACAGAAAGCTTATTTTTATTCAAAAAGGTTGCCAGATTTCATAATTTTAAGAAAAAATTACACAAATATCAGTTCAGAAGTATATGCATTTTATACATGTGAGGAGTTTTGTTAAAATACTGATCAGTTTAACTTGACTGAGTGAAATAATACAGCCTTGATGTTACCATAAAGGAACCACATATTTTTTATTTACATAGTGTAGCCAGGGAGCTTGTTTGCCACTAGCTCAGAGATATGCTGATACTCTTTTCTGAAGTCCAGACATCCAAGCTCATCCTCCAGTTCCTCTGCTTCTTGCGGTTCAAAGGAAGATATCGATTCTGCAGAAAGGCCTCGAACAGGGCCGCTGCTTTTGGTTGACTTGCTCCTTTGACCTCTTGATATAAAACTGTCAGCGCCTGAGCTCCTTTCCACTCCATCACTCTCTGTCATCTGTTTTCTGGAGCATATGGTTTGTAGGGAAGCCGGCCTGTTTCTGTCACCGTCATCGGAGGAAAGGCTGAGGGCAGATGCCTGAGTTCGAGGTCGGATGACTCGTGTACCTCTCAGAGCACGCTGTGGAGAGCTGGGGGCTTTGACGGGCACAGGGAGGACTGCTCGCCTCTGGAAACCTTCAGAGACAGAGTCAGAATTGAAGGAGTCAGGACGGACGGGAGATCTGGGAGTCTTGGCTCTGGAGGGCTCAGGGCTACTCATGGGGTCGGGAGAGTATGCATCGCTGGGCTCAAGACTGTTAAAGTCATCAGCGTACTCCACCTCCTCACTTCTTTCCCCACTTAAGTCTGAAAATGAAGATTTGGGGCTGCTGTGTCTGCTGCTTCCTGAGGATTCAGTTTTGTCTCTGTGCCTGTCAGAGTCAGACTGTGACTGATTTGATTTGATGTGATCCTCATTCCTGGTTTTGTTTTGGGCAACACCGTTACCATCCACACTGGGGATATGCACACATGTCAAGCCTCTTTCAGAGAGTGAAGGCGTCTCTGGATTTCTTGGAGAATGTCTGTATTGTGTATCATAAACTTTCTCAAGTAGATTTTTCTCTTTTTGTGTTTCTTGTAATGCAGACTCAACTGTAATGCTTTCTATTATTGTCTCAATATCTTCATTGACACCAGAGCTCTGTTTAAATTCTGATTTTCTTCTGCTGGACTTCATGATCTTATTACTTGACTTTGTCTTTCCTTTTGCTATACTTGACTGTGTTTCACTTTGCATTAATTCCATGCATTCGTGACGTTTGACTCTGAGAGGAGAATTAAGTTTCAGCCTTAGGTTAAATGTCTTAGTTGTACCATATACAAGCTTCTTCTTAGGAAATGTACTAGTTTTTTTACTTTCAGTCAAAGCTTCTTGTTGTTTGTCTTTCACTTTTACAGATGCAGGCCTAACTATTGGTGTAGAACAGTGTCTGGGGGAATGTAAATGCTTTAAATTGGGACTACTCACTCCTTTGGCTTTCTGTGACGATGTGGTTGGCGCCCTCTTTTTGGCTGTGTTTCCATGCCCGCTTGAAGGCTCTGTGGAAACGGGCCTGTAAATCCAAGCAAGATTGGGATGAATAGACAATGACTGGTGTGGGTTCTGGTTATTTAACTGTGACAGCTCAACAAGAAGAGCATTCAATAGAGGCAACTGCTGTAAAGCTTCCCCGAGGACATTCGGAGTCATTCCACTTGTTCCTTGGTTTCCTGACATTTTTACACTATGTCTTACTCCCTGGTTTATCATTGGAGAACACACACCTTCCCCTTTATTTTCAGTTGCCTCATCCTCTGAGCATGTGTCTTCAAATGTAAAAGCTTCAGAGTCTAGATTCAGGAATTTGCAATCCCCTTCTTCACTTCTATTTTTTTCCTCAGCTGAATTACTGTAGAAGAGATGTGGTGGACAAAACACTGTTAAATCTTCAAAACTGTCAGTTTCTTTCAGTGTCTGTTGCATTTGTTTCCTTGACTTGTGCTCAGTCTGCATGGCTACACCATTTTCCTGTTGATCCTCATTTATTACGGTATTCTCATTTGTTGGTTTGTTATTTATGATGTTTTTACTAACATTAGACTTGTGCAGTGCAAGTGGAGAGACATTCCCCGAATCAAGAGGCAATAATTCTGTAGATATGTTGTTCACCATGACTCCTTCATGGGTATGTTGGTCTCCATGTGCAGTGGTGCTTTTAAGACCCCTACTGTCTGTGATGTGAGGTAGTAAACTATTTCCCAGACTTAGCAGTTTATAACTCAGAGAAATTGATCCAATTTTCTCCTCCATGAGGTTGAAAATGCCAACAAGCCCCCTTTCACCATGAGACGAGGCTGTGGAAGCTCCATTTTCAGTCACATCCTGCCTGATCCTGTCCATCACGTTAGCCAGAGAGACGAGTGAGGTCCCAACTAATCTGGGAATCTCCTCTTTCACATCCAGCACCATGGCATAGAGAGGACTTTTAGATAGCTGGGTATGCAGTGAGTTCAGGTTCATTTTGAAGAAACAAGACTTGCCCCTGTTAAAGGCGTATTCTCCTTGTAGTGCATTTGCATGGTCTTGCTGGTTAATGGCACCATTGCCCCGCTTAGACTGGTAAATGAGCAGCGTTGGAAAATCCAGCAGCCGTACGCCAAGAGCCAACTCGTCTGAAACTTTACTTTCTTTCTCGATTCGTATACATTCTACCAAAAGCTCAAATGAAAACAGAGTCTCGACGCTGTCGTTGTTTGCTCCCCCGTCCATCCTGAAAACCGAGTAAAACCGTAAAAGAGACAAAAAAATCAGCTAATCAACTAGATTTAGTTAATCCGCAAACGCGAGCCTTTAGCTTCTGTCGGCTCCATGGAAACAAACAGCTGTCGCGAGCATTTTGCGTCATAAATTGCCCCGGGATACCTGGGAAATGAGGTTTCAAGGGTCCTCTTTGTAAAGCAGTTATTCAAAATGGAATTAAACATCAATAATATTATTTCTCCTTTATATTAATATTTTCAAACAATTAGGACACAGTTCGCATCTAAATATGCAGGTAATGTAACGTTTCCATATTTAAATTTAGGATTAAGAGAAAAAATAACACACATGGACGATTAGGCTATGTCTTACAGGCAACTACAGAAAAAAGACACATTATAAGCACAGGGCAACGGAATATGAAGATAATAATTTCCTCATGAACAGTTTGGGAGAGCAACTTTTCAGCAGTTCACCAGATGGTGCCACTGTAGGGCTTATTGGGCTTATAGACTAAAATAGTCTTGTGAATGGCGACAGGCAAGGCCAGCGGACTTATTTATAGCAGGCTCATTATTCATCTTTAGCCAGCAGTGGATATTAGTCCTTTAGCCTTCCTTCATCATCGGCTTGCAAATATTTGATGATAATTTGCAGACTGCACAGGAGTGAACGGCACAGAGTTTGTACAAGCGTCGGGTGGGCGGAGTCTCCGTGCCTGCGTGTTGTCATCACGGCGATAGGTGCTGGATGAATATCGCTATGGTCTGTGCCACTTCAGTCTGGAGGCTGAGACTGACAGAGAGAGTCAGATGTGAGACCGACGGCCACAGCTTACGCCTGGTTTTACCCTTTAAGGATAACTGACAGCGTTAACGACCCCGCAACCTGGAAAGGACACCGCACGCATTTAAAGGTAAGAACCGAATGTCTTTTTCTGCCTCCGCCGACCAACAAAGTAAAAAGTAGGGCTGTAGCTAAAAGTGAGGAGCGCTACGCACAGTGAGAGTAGCGAAAGGCGTAGAAACTCATTGGCATATCGATGGTGATAGTGAACACAAAGGATAAAGTTATTTAGAGGCATCGAGGCGGATGAAAAATGAGTGGAAAGTATAACAGAACTGGAGGATATTATGTTTCAAGTGTGGTCTATCTATAGCTGTTATTTGTGTCTATTCATGAAGTGTATGGCATGAGCTACGGTGCTGTTTACTTATAACTGACTCACGTTTGTTTATTCATTTCATTGGAAGCGCTTTATAATTACATATAAGCTAGATTAATATAATGCGATATATATTAAACTTTACATTCATATTCCGACAGGCTTATCGTGTTCACTTCAGTGTTTTTATCGGCTAATATTTTTTTTATGATAATAAATCACACATTTTTGGTAATGCTGGTGGCAGTGTTGATCTGAGCGAGCGTGCTGGTTGAGTATAAGTGAAATGATTTTACACTAAAATATTTTTGAATGGATTTGTTCAGTGGAGTGTTTCCATGAAAACGGTGGGGGGCGATAAAGACATCATTGTCCAACTGGTCATGGGTAATAAAGCCTTCTCATGCCCACTGTGGGTGAAGCCCACAGCTATAGCCTAAAAGGCCATATTAAATTGAATTTTTGAAAGTAATGATCACAGAAAATCACTCACTCTGCTGCTGTAGTATGTCTGTTTATCTTTGCTTTGTCAGCAGTGTAAGGTTGTCAGTATTTTCAGACAAAGAAACAGGTCTCCTTACATGATTTTTGTTTGGATTCTCAATAAATTATATCTGGTGGTCTGCTTCTACACATCATGTACAATCTTACTTTATCACTGGCTGCTCCTGAGGCCTTTTTCAACATACAGTGTACTCTATATCCCACTGAGAGAGTAAACAAGTGAAATGTTGTTTGTCTTCCAGCACTATATCCTTTGCTGTCTTCCTGCAGGAAGTTTAGCCACCACAATAACTAGCTTCCTAATATAAGGGAAACAAATAGGCCCATTCTTCTGCTGCTTGCAAGCTGCAGACACAACAACAAGGTGCTCACGTGTGTAAATGTAACTTTCCATTGTTTAATTTTCAGAGCTGTGGATTTATGTCCTCCTGGCTTCACAGCTCCCATCTGAGCAGATCGAGCATAAAGACTTCTCTGCTCCTGGAGTGTTAAAATCAATAAGACACCATTTTTTTAACAGGGTTTTTATGTCTGGGAAAGATTAGTTTTCAGTAGGGCTGTGTTGAACTAAGTAGGCACAGGAGTGTTTTAAGATTGCTCTGGTATTTTGATGGCCTGGTATATCATTTGACATATTTTCATTTACTGCTGAAGTTGTTTGGCTCAGCTCCATCTGTCATAACTCTGCATGTCAGAGAGGCATTTCTTTTAACTGACCACTCTCCTGAACGTGCATCAAGATATCGGTAGTGAGGTGTTAGTAATTTGCTGTCTTTGTGCACAAAAGCGAAAAACAACCCCATTAATCTGCTGGCTCACTGTTATTATGCAAATAATTCTATGACTGAACCTGTTTTTCATATGAGTTTGGAATCAGGCCCTTTTTCATTATATGGTTACGCTCAGTACATAACCTACCACGATCTTATCTTTTGAGTGTTTTATTGGATTCTAACCATGTAGAATTTTCTGTTGGAAATTCTATGTTTTTGTTACATTACAGAAGGGAAGGCAGGATTTTTTCCCAGACAGATTAAAGACAAGATCTTCCCTAATGTAGATGAAAACAAGCAACCCCACTGCTGGCAGCGCTCTGCTAGAATCAGATCTTTTCAGCAACAGCGATGATGACCGTGTCAGGGGAAGCTTTTCAATCTAAGTATGAATAGAGATCTGTTACATTCTGCAATCAATCGAGCACAGAGACAACACCGAAGAAGAAATATGTTCTCATCTATGTCTGACAGCGCTTTCTGCATGGCTAACCAGACAATGGGTAATTGAGCCGGATAGATATGTCTTTCAAAATAAAGTTTTGTGCACAATGTGTGCTCAGCTGAACAATGAGGCACCTGTCAGGATTGGCAGAGGAATGGCTTCCTGTGACATGCCCACAGGCTATATCATTTGCAGAGCTGGTTAGGATGACTTCTGGCCTAGTGGGCTTGGAGGCGCCTCACCAGAGATACAGCTGTTATGTTGTGTTCAATGCAACAGAAATTGTCTGTAAAGATATTTGCATAACACAGAAAACACCATAACACACAGTGCCTGGAGGCTTTCTGTAGGTTTGGGAAATTACTTAACAGCAGAGGCTGATTTCAGTCTTTTTTGTTACACCACTCCCCCAGTGCGCCTGACACTGTTTGTCTCCGGCTCTTTCCTCATGTTTGTCTCTGTTCCCACGGTGCTTTGCTACCGGTGTGCTGACTAGTCATGATTTGGAGAGCACTAGAAGGGAAAAAACCCCTCCAAAGGACTTAGGTTCGGACCACATTTGTTAGGGGTGATTCAGTTCTCCTTATTGTACCGTAGGAGCATGCCAAACCATGTGGTGCCCCCCCCACCCCCTTTTCTAACAGATCCCACACCCCATGCATGTGACCAGGATCAGGAAACCTGGTCTGGTCTGTGCCGGCTGACCGGCTGACTGGCTAGCCAGGAGTCACAGTAGGCCTCCCATCCAAATCCTGTTGCTTCAAAATCAGCCAACCAGCGAAGGGGCATCACATGCTGCCTGCTCCTGTTGTGAGAGCCAGATTTTCTCTCCGTCTTTTTATCAGCTTTTGTTTTGATAGCAGTCTGGATTTATGGGAGGCTTTAAGCCCACTCATCACTGTCAGGGAAAGCACAGATGCCGTCATTGGGTTGATGTTTTTTTATGAATTAAACCTGTGTTAACCAGGAGTCTTGTTTGAGATGGATGTGTGGTGTGTGTACGCTACACAAAAAAACATTACAAATAAGTTTCCCCTTTTCAATTTGGGGTATCAAGTAGATTTGTAAAATTGATGATCTCTAAAAAGCTCATCAGTGCTGGTACTGATTCCTGTTAGTTTGGTATAAAAAAGAAAAAATGGATTCCAGATGATTTTCAGAAAAAGCCTAAAATGAGGTTAACAAAGAAACTCGACACTCCAGCTACTCTGAGGTCAGCATTTTGGGTTCTGTTTGGGTCATTCATCATTTTTGCCTGCACCACACATTGTACTACTTCTCATGTGTAATCATTGTAATAGCATTAAGGCAGCTTGTTTAACAGCTTGCTCAGGTGCTGGCGTATGTCAGCATCCATTCCAGGGACAAACAGGAAGATGCCAGCAGCCGCTCACAGCACGTTGTTTCCACTCTTTATGTGATATGCACGGATGAGATGTGCTCGTTCCTTGAGGACATATGTGGATTGGTGCCCTCATGTGCCACTTTGCATGTTTATTTATTTGTGTCTAGCAGATATATGTTAATCTGACCGTACTGATGTGGTTAAGCCTCATTGTAGATACAGTAGATTAAAAGCAGATGAACGCTGTGTTTGGTGAGATGTGATGTGTGCCATTTAAGGGAATTTCCCTCCGGGATTTCTGCATTATACCTTGCCTGGTTTTAAAGAGAAATGGATCCATTGAACATAACCATGGCCATCTTTTTCATAAGTAGATTTTAATGATAGTAAATGCTATTTTCTCGGTAAAATCAGCTGAGATAACTGCTCAGTAAGCCTTTCCCTTGTGTCTTGTAGATGTTGTATCTTTTCTGCTTGTTAATTTCCCATCATCTTGCAGCTCTTCCAGTGACTTGTTATGGTTCCAGCCAAATGTGAGTGAAAAAGCAGTGTCATGGCTAGAGGGGAATCTGCTGGATGTGGCAGATGGTATAGTGACAGAAGTCAAATACTGACCGCGCCATTGCTGGTGAAGACCCTGTCAACCTTTGGTGACACACAGACGAGTCGAAGGATTTGGGATAGGGCTGTGGGGGCAGAGGCAAGAGTAAAGGTTTGAGTCATGGGATCAGTGACTGTGCTGTCACTGCGGGCTCATGTACAGCTAGACCAATAATTGAAAAGATTAGGCATCTGATAACTGCAGCTTGAGCCATGGATGATATATATTCTGCTCTCTATATCCTTATTGCAGCTGGTTTGAGGCCCTTTTGTTGCAGTACAGACGATACATTGATGTATTGCATTATATCCATACATTAGATATCACTACTGTGTTAGTGGTCGTGTGTAAAAACCCATATGAACAGCTTAGACGAGCTTGGACCTTTTTAAAAATGACCTTTTGAAAACCTACATGATTTTCCAGGCTAAGCTTCATCCTGCAGGACTGACAAACAGAGCTACATTAGATCTTAACTGTAATATGGTGGCTTACAGATGTGACCTTACAGTCAACACAGATGTTTATGTGAGATGTTTTTTTCTGAAAGAAAGTCATTAATCCTCCTGATAATCTCTTTGATCATCAGACACAGTGAAATGTGGGTCAGCTCAATCTATAAAGGAACACCGTCATTGTCACCATCACTGAAGATTTTTTTTATAATGAAGATCCAATGGTTATCAATGCTGAGTTATATTTAAGGTACATTTACTTGTAACTTGGTCTTTAATAGCAAAAATGGAGGTGAAGCAAAACCATCAAGCTTTGAAATAAACCCATTATTCTTATTCCTGTTATGAAAGCACCATAGTTTTATTCACCCATTTCTTATCCTGTACTGACAAAGTGCAAACAACACAGGACCTGTTTTTGTTTAAATCATTAAGAGTGTCACTCTGAAAAACATTATGTTCATGCATTATGGATTCTCAGTAGTCAAACATATAGGAAAATATGTCTTGCCAAGATGAATTATGTCTGCACCCTGGGTTCCCTTTGGGACTCATTAGTGTCCATATCAGGAATGTTGGGGAAAAGGCCACCAAAAGTTGCTGACCCTCCTTGCATGTTTTGTCTACATGTCTGTCACTTGGCCACAATGGAGAGAATGAGTGCCGGCCGGTCATTAACCCGATTGCCACTGAGTCCAAGGACCAGTCGTGACCCGAGGGGTTAACTCAGTCTGTGTCCCCCTCAGCGGGCCCAGACAATCGGGACAGCTGACCTCTGTGGTCGCAGTCAGCCTCCAATGGGAGATAAGAAGGGATTTGGTTTATGCTGGTGTGCATACCTCCTCCCTACTGTAGCGAAAAAGAAAGGGCCTGTCTGAATAGGCAGACAGGACTGGGTGTGGGTGATCCAGCCAGAGTCCAGACTACACTGCATGCCACTGCAGCCTCTGCGGACTTTCTCTGTCTGTGACTCACTCTAATCAGTCATTGAACACCACACTGGTAAAGTTGTCTTGTATTGAACTTCAAACTGATCATTATTACACAAAAAGAAGCTTAAAAGGTATAAACACACTGTATAAATAAGGGGAAATGCTATAGTGAACCAATGTATTACTGAGAAGTTATCAGAGCCCCTGACAATCATCTTTCAATAAGATTGATGAGATAAAAAATAAAGAGGTGAATTTGGTGTTTGACAGGATAAATGGATTTTTTTCACACTTGATCGGTTTATTCATGTATTCACAGGATTACTCATTTTATAATACCTTTTTAAGTAATATTGGTCACGTTGTTGTCCTTGAAGGTACCTGCACTTGTAGTCATAAAATGTAGGCCATCCCTGCACGAAGCCCCCCGCTCAAACATCTGTGCCCTTGACTGTCAGATTGACCCCTGGGCAAGCCAAGGAGCTGAAAGCCATCGGATGAGTTGTTTTTGAGCTGTAAAAGTACGCTGACTTGTTTCTGACGGAGGTTGATTGTAATTAACAAGTCAAATGGAGCAGAGCCGTGACAGATGTGCCATAAAGTGCTCAGCTTTAGTGTATTTGTGTGTGTGTGTGTGTGTGCGTGTGTGTGTGGGTGTGTGAGTCATTGAGGCATTGCTCCTGGAGCCAGTATCCTTCACTTAACCTCACCAGTTCACTGCAGTGCTGTCACACTGTTGTTGAGCATGAGGTTCTATCTAAATTCAATTTAGCCTACATGACCAGCAGGATGACTTCAATAGAGGTTACACATTATACTGTAAGTCTGTTTTCTTAAGCAGTATGAGAGTATAAAGATCTAAGTATAAAATAATTGAATTATGCCACTGTGCTGTTCAGCAGTGGCTGTTGTGCATGTGTTGTGAGTTTCTGCTCAGTGAGCAGCTCTGACAAGAATGTACAAGTTTTCTGGTTATCAGCCGTCTTACAGGAAGGAACTTTCTCCTAAACAAGCCTTTTATCAATTGTGAGAAAGTGTCTGTTTTTTGTCGCTTCCTTTCATGTTGCCAGCCCACTGACATGAGACAAATTAGAAAGTCGAGCTATGGTCTGTAGTCATTGTCTGTCATTGTGTTTTTAAAAGCGCTGACGTAACATATCAGGATGTTATTCTTGTTTGTGTTTCAAGTGATTCATTAATCTGGTGATAATGAGTTTGGTACACTGATGTGGTTTATGCTGGGAATCACAGAACTGTGACAAAACTTTAGTTGTTTGCAGTTGTATTTTCGGAGTCTATTTCAAAGTGAAGTGATTCAGCATGTTATTCTGATTGTGTTATTTTTTTTCATACGACAGCAGCAACAAGCTGTCAAAATCTTCCGTGCATTTTCTTTAAGAAATCAGAGACATTAAAATGCCCTCCATGGAGATTTTGCCATTTTCCAGAGCTTCATTTGATGAAAATAAACGTCATATTTCATTTCAGTATCCTTGAAACATGAATATTTTGTGTCAGTTCAGTTCAGAATGAAGTTTTGAATTGTGAATTTCATCTCTTATACTTTGGTTTAGACTGTACTTTTGCATTATGCACACCATTAAACCAGGACATTGCTATGTAGCCTTTGTATTCATTTACTGAGGCACAAAAATGCCTGTACGTGATGTTGCCTTTGGCCTATTCTTGTAACTCACTGTTAGTAAAGACATTTTAGTCTTTGACTATTTTAGACAAGCCTGATATACTGGAGTTACTGGTGTGTATGGAAACCCTTTTACACAAAGTGGAAGGGATGGCTAAAGCCGAGAGGAGCTGAACTGTGCAGAGCTGGCAGTCGGCCTGGCCTTTCCTTGTACTTGGGGCTTCTGCAACAGCGGCATGATGTGTTTAAGGAGCATCGGCCCAGCCAAGCAGAGCTAATTCGAAGCAAGAGTAGTATATTCCATCTCGCTTGTTTTTTTTTCTCTTTCTTTAAGACATCGTTTTGACTAGCCTTCCTTTTATGCGATTCGTAAAGGCTGTTGACGGAGGATAATGATCTGGAGTGACAGTGGCCTGATTTTTTTTTTCTCTTCTCCTGCCTCTGTAATCGTGCTGTCTGTCAATGTGGAGAAGATCAACTGCTTCCTTCCCCTCCTCCGCTGAAGTGTATTGAGAGATCCTGTGGACGTTTGGAGGTTAGCCACAGGAGGTGGGACTCTGCGGGATCTGGAGCGAGAGGGGCAGCACATTTGACACTGAATACTGCCCTTTATGTGGGTTCACTGCCTTAAAAGAAGAAGAAGCAAAGAAAAAGGAGATTACATAACACTGTAAGGCAAACAGTGTCCCAGACACTATGTTGGGATCCTAACATAGTGTCTGGGACACTATGTTAGGATCCCAACAAGAGCTTTCTGTACAAGTAATTCATACAATGCCTGAAGCTACAGTGTGTGTGTTCATTCAGAGCTTGCCTTCTCTAGGCTATGTTTACTGGAAACCCTCAGAACCTTTCTGAAATGTAAACAGGACTGTCGGGCCACATACAGTTCAGCGCTGAGCTGTGTGGGCTCAAGCCAAAACACAACGAACACACAACTGCTGGATACACAGCCAGGTGCTGCATATCTAACCACAGGAGCAGCTGTATAATTACACTGCTCTCATCTGTCTCAAGCTAATCTGTGTTAAGGTGGAGCACACAAACAGTGAAGGTCAGAGGTCAAAGTGAGCTTCCGGCTTGTCGATGCATTAGCTTTGTAATATGTTTACTTGAAGATACTTACTGAGAGCGCTCAAAGTTAGTTGTTTTCTTTCTGGGCTCAGCAGCAGAAATCTTGCTGAGCCAACCCGATTTTTCCCAACCCCCTCCCCCCCGAGAAGAAGACGGTTTCTCATTTACATGACTAAATAAATCGGGTTATGGCAGAGAGCCAACAATAATCAGGTTAGTTAAGTGCGTGTAAACACTTGGATTCCCATCAGGTCACACACGAAGATCCATTCTCTCAGGTGGAGACATTTGGCTTTTTTTTTTGGAGGGGGGTGTAAAGAGAGATGTGAGTGAAGGTTAATTGTTTCCTGTCATTTTGCTTCATTTTCACTGAATGGAAGTCTGAGTCAGGGGTCCCTGAGGAGACTCTCGCATTTCCCTCTACTCAAACAGCCAATTCTCTGGTGAACCCGAGAGCTCTGTTTGTTGACTTCATGGATTGCTGTTGCACCATTGTTTTGTCATCTCACTGTTTTTTGTTGATGCACTGCAGATTCAGCAACATGCCCATGGCCTGGTTGAGGATGTAGAATACGGTGGGTTTGCAAACACTTCCTTGCCATAGATGCTGAAAAAACGCACACTGAGACATTGTGAGCCCCTGCTTGTTAGGATTTAGCCCCAGGGAGTCCCATACTTGAAGACTGTGGTTGTTATTGATTTAATGGCCTTACTGTCCGTGCTTTCTCAGGGACAATGGTAATGGTGAGGGTAGAAATAGTTCATATTTTTACATGGTTTTTCAAGGTCAGATGCACATTACCCAACAGAATCCAATAAATTGCTCAAGGACTCTTTTTTTTTCTTCTTAATCAAGCTGGTTGACTAAGATCTTATTAATAGCAACAGCCTGTGGGTGTCCATCATACCAAAGCCTGCTGGATACAACCCTGAATTTCACTGCAAAGTATCTGAATGATAGGGAGAATTTCCACCTGATTCTGCCAGGTTGGTGACCTGGAGTTCATATCATACAGCTGCGTCTGCCCAGTGCTTTCTTTAAATGTTGCCATCTCGGTGACATTCTTCAGAGCAAGCTGCAGTTTAGAGATAAGGAAGTGAAGGAATAAGGAAATCTGTGCTTATTTGCTATTCTCATGTAAAGTCTGGCACAGCTCTGTGATTAAGGACAGACACCTTCCTGCGCACATTTTTCATCTTGTGCCTGATCTTTGCTTGAGTGAGGCAGAAGAACATTCTAATACCCAACTCTGTCTATTTTTATGTCGTTCTGAATTGCATAAATATTAATGTCAATGGACTTCCATGTGCATTTACCAGTGAAGTCCCAGAGGAAAGGCTGCAGTATGCAATATAACCATATTCCCTATGAGTACTGGGACATTTTTTATATCCACCCCCATTCTTTGTAAACCCATTTCCCCCCTCATAAGATCACCTCATTAGATCGTTGGCCTCAATCCGTTGTGAAGGTCAAAGGTCACTTAATCACTGGGGGACCTCATGCCAGGTCAGATCAGTGCACTTGGCTCCTGGTGGAAAAAAATGAATTCATCCGCACTCGTCTCCCTGGACTCTTTTCCCCATTTAGCAGTCAAGAAGGGGGATGGTAAGGTGGGTTAAAGAGGTGGGAATGAGACTGGAGAGAAGATGTGGAGGCAAAAGAGAGCATTCACATCTCTACGTCCTCTCAACACACTTTTTAATGATTCATGTGCAGTGTGTGAGTGTGTGTTCAGATATGTAGCAGGAGATGACGATGATGACGGCCAGCTGACTGGAGGAATAGGATGCATGTATGTTCTGTATGTGTTGGAACGTTATTTTTTTTTCCTTTAAGACAGCTGACTCCTCTCTAAATCAGTGAGATCAAGGAAGTGTTGATGAGTGGCAGTGGAGAGGGAAGCAGATTTCAGATGATGAATTTCCACTGGTGCTTCGGTATGTCATCAACATTATTCATCCATTACATGAAGACAAAAGCGTCCTGTGTGATTGTGAGCATGTGGGTGTCAACCGTATGTGTGTGTGTTTATGCGTAGGTGTGCACGCGTGTGGGTGGCTCTCTGTGGGAGGTTAGTCTTTGACACCCTTTTAGTCGCCACACCTCCCTTAAACACACCCACTGCATGCCATGCCAGCTGCAGCTGTTGAGCTTCAATGCGAGAGACGTAGAAAATTCCTCTCACTCTGCAATTAGAGCTGCAGATTGCTGAATAGTGCACATTGCTGTGTCCTAAAATTGCACTTGGTCCCCTTTCTACTCCCAAGAACACTGAGTAAATAGAAACTGATGAGAGGGAATCATGAATAAACTGGCCCCCGTCTGCCTCCAAGTTGACAGATTGTGTTTTGTGCAAGCTGCTCCGTGTTATGTGCTGTTTCCCTGGTTAAAGAAACCAAAGGGTGGAAAAAGGCCTCATTGATGGGGTGGGTTTCTCACGCCTGACTGAGAATGTTCACTTTCCATCGAGTCAAGTGGTGCATTGTGATTTCGACCAAAGAAATGCAAATATATAGAACAGATGTACTATTTCTTTTTGCCCCCGTTTGCAGGCAGGAGTAATCCCTCACTCCTGTGGAGACTGTGCTGGGTGCACTCTGGGTGCAAGACTAAAGTGTTAACAAGGGAAAAGCCGTGTCACCCTGGCACATGTGATGGCTGCCCGCCTTTCAGGGCCTTTTCTCAATAAGGCTAGATGCTCAGGATAGATAAATGGAGGCTTTTGTGGCCTTTGCCAGAGGGAGAACCACACAATGAAGGACACACACAGAGCAAGGTCTTTTCCAGAGAAAACAGCTAAAAGCAGCATTTCTACAGTCCCTCCCCCTCTTTCTCTTCCACTCACTCCGCTGCTTTCTCCTGTCTCTCACTCTTACTTCCCAAATCTTTTCCTCCTCCGTGAGAACTGAACCTTGCTCCCATAATGTTTCCATAAACGGGCTGAGGGAATGGAAATAACTCAGACCATTTCCCATTGCCTCCCTGTATGTACTCTCCCCCCACTAACAGTCTCTTTACGGGGCCGTGGACAGTACTGTACTTAGGCACACTTCCCTTAATGATGCACAGTGTTTTACACTGCTCTGAGCACGAGCAGAGTGCACATTTAAGGCATCATATACACCTTGGTCACAGCAAGCCTTTTATATAGCAGTGCTACTGCTACTTCATCAGTCATTACCAGGCCCCTCCACTAACAAGAGTGCTTTTAACAAGATGGACGTCAAATTGGTCTTCTCCCCGTACCACTGCACATCCCTCAATATAGCCAGAAGACATGGGCTCAGAATTACTAGTTATT
>JAPZDV010000003.1:7459709-7478530 GCA_029814665.1 Acanthurus lineatus
AATCATCTCTTATTATTCAGCTTTTCTCCCTCCTTTGAATCTTCTTTTGAATCATGGTTACCTTGCAGTAAAGCCGTTATTTCTCAGCTCGTGTCTTTTTACTCTGGCATTTGTTTTTCCCTTCCATTGTCCTCTCTGACTTTTATTGTTGTATGAACTGTCACAATGTGGCTGCGTCGGGTTATACATTCGCATGTCAGTTGTTCTCTACATCTGCAGGCCATTCTGCCAGGACTGGGCAATCTCATGTGGGTGGCTGCCCTGAGAACAGATGTTTTTGATGCCACTTGTAGGGGGAAAAAGCTTTGAAAGTGACTCCATTTAAAAAAAAAAAAAAAAAAGAAAGAAATGATGCCAGCTGCATGACAAACCAGGGCCGCCTAGTTCTCAGGAATTCTGTCAGGGCCCAAACTCTCGTAGCTCTGAAAACATGGTCTGTGGAGGATAAGAAGAGTTTTCACTTAATCAGACTGTTCCCTTTGGAGAGCTTCATTAATTACAGGAGGAAGTAGCTGCAGTGGAACATATGCTCCAGATGGCCCTCACTTTGCCTTTTGTTGTTGTTGTTATTTTGGTATCTGGATCATTTGCAATGTTCTGAATACAGCCCTTCTTGTCTTCCTTCTTTCTTGTATATAAGACTCTCACTAACCACACTAACAGCACATCAACAGGTTGATACTTTTGCGAACATAACCATTCTTTGACTCCTTGTTTGTTTGCAGTTTTGTTTTCCACCTCTTCAGTCAGCCGTAGTGCAGGCGTCTGGCACCGTACATGGTCATCTAAAAGCACTGGCAACTTTGCCCACGCTGCTGTTAACAATATCGTTTCCAGTGTCAACTTTCCTTTGCTTCCTGCCTGCCTGCTTGCCCCGCACACATCCGCAGAGCGGCACCCCTGATCTGGCATCCAGCGCACTTTCCACTGCCAAACTTCCAATGAAAAGCAGCTCTCTGGCCAGTGATTATTATTCACGTGCTAATTTTAGCCCCTGCAATCGTCAAAAACCCTCATTATGTGCCCCATGGAGGGAGAACGTCATCTGTGCTGAACACAAAATGTGCTGAGCCGGAACTGGTGGTGTCTGCCAACTTTTGCCAAAGTATAGTTTGTAGGTTGTGGCAGTGATGCTGGTACTCTGCCTCAGGCGTTTCTTACAGATCCTAATCATATGTTCATAGGTAATGAAAGAGCATGTGCAAAGCTGCAAAATCTAAACGAGACTCGCATAAGTACTTAATTACTGAAAACATCCTCGTTTTGCCAGTGGCGATGTGTTTAGTGTTCAAAAATTAATCCATCAGTTTGCTCTGCAGTGTGATTACAGCAACAGGAATTACATGTACTTTCTCTGGTGTCAACAGAGATAAAGTTGTTTGCACCAGTAAGTGAGTGTTTTTAAAGGCACTGTGTTTAAAAGCTTTGGTTCCCAACCTTCTAGGCTTGCCAAGCCTTGAAACGATGCAGTATCCACTGTCACCAGTAAAGTGCAGCAAGGAGGATGTCATTTTAAAGGTCAGCATGGAGGTTAGCATCGCCCTATTCCCTTGACAAAAAGCCATGATATTTCCATTAGCTTTTGGGTTATTGTAGATTGTAACATCTGTGGTGCACAAAATGTTAGGAAACCTGCATGTTTTGTTCAGCAAGATAATCTTCACAAATGTGCATCACAGTTGGGACTTTTTTTAAGGGTCAGTTTTAATTGACAGAAGAAAAAAAGCCAATGTTAGGCTTTCAACGCACCACACTGAGTCACATAACTACAATGTCCCCACCACTAAGCTTTCCTGTACACCATCCTATAAGCACATAATAACATGATAATTCAACAAGTGTGTGAAAATTGTTTGTTAGTATGTATGACTGTAACAAGGCTAAAAGCAAATTAGCAAATAGCCACTTGTTAGCTGCTGCCATTTCTAAGACAAAAAAAACCACCTTGATACGAGGGAACTGAAACTGAAACAGCAATGCTAATTCATATCTGGGTTTTAAAGACTCATTCCTGCAGCACTCAGTTGCATCATGAAAAATTTTAATTATTCAGTAATTTAAAGAAAACATAAAAAACTTAGAAGAATGTTTTCTTATTCTGTTTGTTCTCTTGTGATGCCTCAGATTTATCTGGTGGCCCCTTGGTGGATCACGTCTGAGGTCATCTTGGTTCACCTTTTGCAGAATATTTTCCTTGACACAGAGGCGGAGCTGGAAGTTCTGGAGGAATAAACACAGAGTCTCACTGGATTATGCTCCAATACCGATCTGTCTACAGGCAGGAGGAGAGCTCAGGGTTTATTTTTTAAACTTATGAGATTAAAAGTGGATTTAGGTGGATGTTTGGCTCTACATGCTGTTTCTTCAGGCTGCCTCTCACTGCGGTTGCTGGCCTCTGTCCTTCTGAACAAGTCGCTGAGCAGCCACTCACTGATTTTTCAGGGGCAGACCATCAAAGTAGTAAAATGAGAAGACAGAAATCACCCACAATAACAAATTGTGATGAACTCAAACCCTCAAATTTGGGTAGAAATGTAATTTGATATTAGCCTATTTCAATAACTCACTTCAATAACAACAGATTTCACCATTAAAGGGCAGTAATTAGGGGAAAACAGATACACTGCCGCTGATATTGCCCAAATGTTTTACTGATGTTGCTTTGCGCTGCTTGAAACTCAGCAACATCATGTCTGCTCCTCCACTCACCAGATCTCATCTCCACCACTCATCTCTGTGTTGCTCTCTGCTCTTCTCTCCTCTCCCTCCCTCTTTGTTCTGAAGGGAGGTCTGCTGTCGCTCAAGACTGTCATATGCAGAAAAAAGTTGCCTAGCAACAACATAGAGGGATGCGAAGCCACTGTTTACTCTCCACCCCATCACCTCATGTGCCCACTACCCCCTTCCCTTTCACTCTCCTCCTGATGGAGTGGCATGGGAGGGTAGTGGAGGCAGCTCAGCCTCTTGCTCTCTGATGAATTCAGACAACAGATACAGAACAAATTGAGAGGAGGAGAGAGAGGAGGGGGGAGAATAGGGGTGAGCTGACATTCAGAGATGCTGTGTCTGCCTGTTGCCTGCCAGCTGCTATTCCTCCCTTCCTCTCTGTGGGAGGAACAGGCCATTTCCCCTTTACTTCTCTCCCACTCTGAGTGACCAAAGAGAAATTTGTCTTTCCACAGTGTGCTGTTATCAAGCAGGACTAAAAATACCGGACAGCAAATGTGTCACATGCCTGACTGTCGTCACACCCACAGTGAAAAAGAGCTCAATCTAAGCAAATGTTGGTACCTTTCCTTCTTGATTCATTATTAAATGCGCCCTGGTGGAAGCAATCAGGCAAAAGTCCTTGTTCTTAACCACATTATGCTGCTTTAACTTGTTAAGTACTGTTATTATGAGCCAAGCCTCAATGGCTTCCACACTACCACACTGAGTTTGGTTGTCTTTATTTTCTGACCATGGAATGGCAAGAGTCATGGTAGTTTATCAGAAAGAACAATTTTAATTACAAACATTATACAAGGCATGTGATTCAACACCAAGGTATCTCCTGGATTATGTTAAATGTTCATGTATTGTGGTCACACTTTGCAAAAGTATGGGGTTACACTGAGGTTTTCACAGTTGTCCTATCAGTTTTCTGACCTACCATGATGTAAAAATAGCACTGCAGTAATTTCTAAAGCATCTCCAATTGAAGTTCAATCCAATGCTTATTTTTAAAGGAATAGTTGAACATTTTGGTACATTTTCTTTCGTGAAGCAAGTCAGAAAAGAAGATGATACTGCTCTCTTAGATATACAAGTAAAGAATCAACTGATTAATAAATAACTCAAAAGCAAATTACTTTCCATCTTTATATTAATTAATAATTAGTTATTGTTAATTATTAATAATTAATTTTTAATTTTAAAAGCCCAACTACTATACCACTATAACTAACAGATGCACTAATGTCACTAGTGTAACATCAAAGATTGCCTTAATGCATTAAAAATTAACATCGCTAACTCAAGCTAGCTGACTATTTTTTGACCTGTATGTTGATATGTTAAACTTAAGTTGTTTGCTCGCAGAGGTTTGAGGTTCAAGTCTTTATAAAGATCTCAGTATTTCTTGGGAAGCACAGCATTTTGGTAGAAAACAAAATAAACAACAAAAAACAAAAAAAATGAAAACAACAAAAACAAAAAACAATGTGGCCAGATGTGGCCAGGTTTTGTGGCTTGTTTTTAAAATTCTGTTCCATTATTGTGGCATCATGTTCAAGAGACAGGTGATGCTTCTTTGTCTTCCAGCAGCTGCCAACTTTCATCAGCAGTAGAGTCGACTAGCAGACTAGCTCTAACAAAGGTATTTGGCAAACGTAATGAAATAAAAAGTAGATTACTTTTTTAAAAACAAATATACTTGAATTGATAGCAGAACATTAAAAGCACTTGTTATCCATAAATATGATTTATTTTTTTACTCATATGAGTTAGTTGTAATGCATTACTACCCTTGCCTGTTATTTCTCACATTGTGTCCTCAAGAGTCAATTTATTCTTCAAACCAGTCAAAACTCCCCCCAGTATTTGAAAGATGAACTGTGAAAGATGTTTTTCAGAGTTTGTGAATGTAGGTCGTTCAGCATGTGTATCCGTTTGTGTAATGACTACCCTTGGTATTTAAATTACCCATCAGACTCGTTCGTCCATGTGCAAACGAGCCGTGTTTGTGGGATTTTTTGTTTCTCCACAGGCCCTGCTGCACATGTGTGTAGGCTGATGAATAGTTTGTCTGTTTGCTGGGATGCAGTGACAAGAACTCCTAAGTGTTGCCTCCTGGGGCTTCCCACTCATCAAATAAAACTCTTTCCTTCCCCTCAACTCAAATCAAAGCCGAGAACCTGCCTGCAGAGGCTAGATCAAAGCAGACTGTGGCACACAGACCTGTACTTGCTGCCATTCATTCAGCTCGATTAAAGTCTGTCATTTCCTGCTATTAACATGCTCCTACCTCCAACCAGAAACAGACAGAGCAAAGCAGTCATCAGGAAGCAGTTAGAATGACACTGTTTAGTGTTTTTCCAATTAAGCTCTCTGAAACTCAATTATGATGCAACGTAACAAGCCCAGAGATATATAATCAAAACTGAATTAACTCACAGAGTTGTTCTTTATTTAGCCTTTATATGTCAAGGAAGGTTAACTTCCTTACTTCCTCAGAAATAACCAGCTCTTATGCAGTAAAGTGCTTTGCTCGGAGGTGACGCAGAGGCTGGAGACATTGTTTATTAACATCCATAACATCAGCATATTGGGTGATCCAATCACAAATGGAGAGCTCTAAGGACGTGCATTCACACCTGGCATTACAATGCATCCCCACATGACCACTTGTGATCTGGCCCCATTTGATACATATGCAAATAAACACCCACATCTTTCCCTTTGCAAAGACTAAATGCTTTGTTGATTTGTAACCAGCAAACCAACAGAAGCAGCCAGCGCCCTGGAAAAAGCGGGAACTGTTTTTTACACAAAACCAGAAATACCAGGAAGTATTTACAAGGAGGCTTTAATAATTGAGAATTAAGTTCCAGACAACATTTTATAAAGTTTATCCTCATGCAAAAACTCAATAAATTGCACTATTTTAAAAGAAGTTACTCATGAGCAAAACTCTTTCTTCACAGTGATGTGTAACCGGCTCAGCAACAGACTGAAGTTTTAGTAAGTTTTTGTTGCTTTTTGGAAAGCAACAACCAAGCATATTGCTTATAATGCAACATTTATTAAAACGTTTGAAAGATTACGAAATTGGCTGCAAACACTTTACACAGCTTAAGTTTCTCCTTACTCAGCAACTCTCAAAATTTTGCTTTTTTTCATGCAGAAATCTGGAGATGTTTGTGAGGAGAGCTGTGTGGGTTCGTAGAAGAGCTGTGGGTTGAATAGCCGTCCTTCAGTGAGGCCGGGACACATTTGCATACACAATGCTAAAAGAATGCGGCCACATGCGTTTCCCACCTCCAAATGTTGTCTGAGCTGAACTCACGTCTCAAAACACACTGAGTGAACTCACATCTGCACTGATGTTAATGCCAGGTGTGCACAGCCTTTCAGTGGTTGTTGAGTAAGGGGTTTTCTGGTCTCCACACCCACATTCAATCTGCCCGTTCACAGATTTGAACCGCTAACCCTCACAGTCACAAGTCTGCTTCATTAACTCCGTGTTAGGGCCACACTAAGATGACCTCAAACAACCAGCGTCAACAAAAAGCAACTGATCAAACACTTAGTGACAGCCGACCCTGCCTAACGTTGCCTGACATCCTCTGTTAAAAGTTAAAAGTTGAACGCCACAAAGACAGAAGCTGACAGTTAGCTGGCCTGTGTTTGCATAAGAGGAAGTCAGCACTCAAACATCTGTATGTGTATTCCAAAACATGTACACATCCCCGCTAAATGTTTAAATAATGAGTTTAAATTATGTCTGCTAAAATGTTTAAACTAATACTGTACATTTAGTTTTTTTGTTTTTTCCTGCCTTATCAAGGCACGATACAAGCACAAAACAAAGCAAAGCAAACTTTTACAATGCCAGTTGCAGCTTTAGCCGCTTTTGACTGTTCTCTTTCCTTTTATTTCCTGCTGTATGGGTGTAGATCGATCTGTTAGTTGTTAGCTTGCTGTCGGCTGTAGCATTGCCTCACATTTTCTTGATAAAAGCTGCACTTAAACAAACCGCTGTCAGTCTTTGCTGGTGCTGGCTCTTTTCGCTCGGTGTCTAAACCCACAGCTGTTTGCGGTGAAGCACTAGAGAGATGAAGACCTTTTTTCATACATTTTCCTTCCCCACTCTAAGGACGGTCACAGCCTCTCTCCTCCCTGCCTCCCCTCTGTGTGCTGAAGGTAGAAATATGCAGGCTCAGCATATGGCATGTGGCTGGAGGGATTATCAGTTTTGAAAGACGGGCAAGTCCCCTCTCTGGTCGTGTCTGTCTCCCCTTATCTCAGTCTGTTTAAGGTGGTCATGGTTGCTTGCTCTGTTTGTCAGACAGACCTCAGGGCCAGGATGTAGTTCATAAGACAGGGAACGGAGAAAGTGGGTTCCTCCATCTCCCTCCGTTCCAAATGTCATCCATCGCATGAAACTTGAAAGGTCATAGGCCTGGCCTGGGCATCTTTTCCCAGGAATAATAGCCTTTCCCCCTCTTTTTCCTTGTCCTTCCTGTCAGCTAGAAAAGTTCCGAATGTCACGGTCTAACCCCCTCCCCCTATCCACCAACACAAACACCAACACCCAGCGGTCCCTCTCCCCCCACCCAGCACAGCCACCTACTTTTCCTTACATATGCTAATGTTGCAGTCTCATTCATTCTGTTGGTGGCTTTGTCACAGGGGGAGGGAGAGGGCCGCGTGCATTAAGGGGCAGCTGTATGCATTTTGTTAAATTGACTCCCTGATGGCTGCTAGCCTTGTCCTTATTTTACTCTTTCTGTCTTTTTCTTCGACACCACCGTCCTCCATTTTCTACCTCAACTAGTTTTTTGGATAAAGGAGCAGAAGGAAGAGTTGTTTGTATTAGAGGCTTTCTCCTGTGAAGTGTGGCGGCTCTCTCTCAACAAGTGGCTGATGGATTTAATGCACTTGGACAGCATTTCCACAGTGTGCCTATTACCACTGCAGCTCGCAGGGCTTTGTGTCCCGAGTTTGTAGGATTTATGGCTCTGATGACATAGGACCCTTCTGATCAGGTAAGGACAGCAACCGCTGCTCTTTAATGCAGGTTGCCATGTCAGATATTTTTAAAAATGTAAAGGTTAAAGAATGCATGATGACTTTACTTGCATTTATTATCGGAATAAGCACTCTGTTAAGTGAAGACAGTTGTATTTGCTGACAATGGTGTGTTTCAGTGGTCTAGCCTGGGGTGTGTATCAGAGGAGGAATCTGTGAGTGTGTGTCTGTTGCAAACACAGCAGAAAGTTCTTGCGAGGTGAATAGACGAGTGATTCATGTGTATCTGTGCTCACTCCTGTCCTGCCCCACAGTTATGTTCCCCTCGCATCCTCTGGTTTACTTAACTTTTCTCTGTGTCAGCTGGGGAGCTTCCAGATGCTGCTCAGGTGTTCAAATTGTCTCTCTTACACCAGATTTCTGTCATGGACGCCCATGGCCAAACAAACTTTGAAAGGAAATAAGAGTACTGCCCAAGTGAGTGAGAGGAGGGACAGATGCTCCATGGCGCTGACACTCTGAGGTCACTCTGCTGGCCAGCATGTATAAATGCTGCTCCCTGAACCGTGTGTGTTTGTGTGTGCGTTACTGTGTGGGTTCTCACTCAATCTTAACAGTGTCACACAGCTTACCTTTCTCACTCCTGCGCTGCACTGTCACTAAGTGATAATGTGACAGTGTGGACTCTGACTGACCTCAGCAGAGGAGCAGAAGCACGAATGTTTTCAGAGCTTCTGATCTGAACTCCTAACAACTCTTTTAACAGCTTCCCCTTTGTGAGATAAGAGCGCTCTTCTCACCATTTCTATCCCCATGTTTCCTGTCTCCCCTCTCCCTTAGAGAGTGCGCTCGGCTGACAGGCTGTCATTGGTATGGAGTTAGCGGGGCAGGCAGTGGGCTGCTGGGGAGCAGCAGAGTGGGGATGTGTGCTGATGGAAATAGGTGGCGGTTTATTCTGGAGGCCTGCTGGGCCACATCGACCCTGCACGTCCCTTTCTGTCTCACTATAGCAGCTAAGGCCGTTGCAGCTCGGCCAAGTTCGGGGGACAGATGGTCCCTTTTGGAGAAAGGCCACAGCACAGTGCTCTCTGTTCGCGGGGCTCCGCTGGAGCAGCCAAGAACAAACACGGTCTCCTTCTGTTGGGAGCGTACAGGAGCTTCAGTCTGACAGACCTGAGCAGGATCCGGGAGTGACATCTAAAACTATGCATGTGTACTTTGGGTGTGATATTAACGGCAGTTGTTACATAATATAAACTGTCACTTAACCAAGTGCTTCATGACAACACTTTAGGCACTTTTCTAATTACAAAATACTCCACTAGTCAATATTTGTTATTTCTGTATTCAAATATAAGGGTTTTCTGCGTTTGCCTTGTCTAGGTTTACAACATTGCTTGGTTCTTTTAACTCAATGTGTTGTGGGTCTTTGTTTACTGCAGTGGTTGTTCTTTCTTCAATGCAAATAAACTGGGAAAATCTGGTGTCCTGTCTATTTTAATTCTCAGATCACCCTGAAACAGCTAAAGGACGATGGCAGGGTGCTGCCCGCCAGGCGCTGGGCACATAGCCAGCTGGCAGGGAGTCAGAGTAGGAGACTCCCATTTTCTAGTGGAGCCAGGAGGAGGAGGAGGCCTGCCGCTCTCCGGCTCTACCTTCAGCCAGCACTACCTCTATTGTGCTGACTTGATAGGAGGCTCAGTCCATTAAGAGGACGAGCTCTTTTCAGTTTAATAACGTGACTTTGCTGCATAGCTCAGCTCTGCTGCTTGTCAATGGGATTATTTGAAGCTGCCATCAGCCGTACCTGTGGTTAAGCTCCCACCTGATGGATTGCTGTTGGTAATTATGTTAATCTTGGCACGTTAAGGTCATCATTCCAGTTTCTTTCACAGATGTCTGTCATCTTAATGCATTACCTGCCACTGAAATTTAGAAACAGTATATCTGAACCACAAAGTGTATGTTATGTTTGCACAGGAGAGTCTGTTGATAAGTGAGTTGAGGAATGAGCTCAGATGCAACAAATTGATAAAAGTCAGGTCTCTTAAAGCATTTTAAAAAACATCTGCTGAGCATTTCTCTGAGCATGTAGCATGTCGAAACACTACACAGTGAAGAAGCATAAAACGTCGCGTTTGAACCCTTTACATGCTTAGCTTCAAAACATGTGGTGCTGCTTCACAATGTAATCCATTACTTAAAAAGACTCAATTGATGTTTCCCGAGAAACAAAGATGAAAGATATACACACATAGTCATAATGAGATTTACTTTGACTCCCCCTCTTCTAGTTCCCCAGCTTCCATACAACAGTCATGGCGTTTTCAAACCACTCTCTTCTGGCAGACCCCTTTTTCTTTGTCTGTAATGCAGCATATGGTAGATATTATGAGATTTGAATGTGTGCAGGAAATAAAAAGAATTTACCATTTGCAGTTTGTGTTGGGTAAATACTTACTGTTCCCTGAACCAAGCAGAGTGGTGTCAGATCACGGTTGACCCCGGTGCATTCCACATGGAGCTACTGCTAGCATTTGGCAGGGCGGGCTCCATGGGTGCACTGGTGTAGGAAAACAAACCCGTGTCCATGTAAGCTGCATCTATGATAAGACAACCGTTCGAAACAACCAACAGTCCAAACCACAAAGTCCACAGCAGAGCAAATAGCTATCTTTTGTTCAATTTTACACGTGAGAGCACAACTGTTGACAGATGAGGTGTGGCGAGACGACTGTTGGAGGGCAGTGACCTCGGGGTAAGCTCTGTGACCGCAGGAAGAGATATCAGACAGTGCAGCTCAACACACACTGCAGCTGAATGTCTTTGTTCCAGCTGTTGTCTGTCTGATTCTTTGAAAAGCTGTTCAATTTTCCCGGGCTCTTATTGAAGTATTGAAGTCTTATTTTGGTATAAAGCAACTTCCTTTTTGTAAAAGATTCCCGTCTCGTCTTCTCAGTCTGAAGGTGAAACAGCTGAAAGGATTTTTACTCGAGTTTTATATAGATCAAAATGCAGACAGAGTATAAAGTCTCCTTTGTCTCCTTTGAAGCGGCACTCATGCCAGAGGTTAGTTCTCTCCATATGTGCACCTGGGGCACTGACTGGGCATTAGTAAATGTGGGCATTTCCCACAGTGCATTGTGAGGCCGGGCGCTGGGGGAATGATGAGATGGTGAGGGTCTCTATTTACTCTGTGCTGTCTGACCTCCTTTTTTATCTCTTCTACTGATTGTTCTTCTGCTGATGGGTCAACTCGGGTCTGTGTGCTCTGAGATGTAAACAAAAAGCCTGTAATCGTCCCTCGCTCCTGCAGAAAATGTTTCTGTTCGGCCCGTTCCTCTTTATGCAAACACACAATAATATGTGCACACACTTCTCTTTGTTGTTAAACGGTCTGTGTTCTCTTGATCTCTTCTGCTGCTGTCATGCCAATCATCACATAGGTGTGATCACTGACTGTATGACTGTTTGTTTGATTGTTGGCATTGCCGGGTGAATGGTTACCAATAACTGATAATTACCTGCTTGGCATGGCCAATACCAATAAGTAAACCAGTAATTTCACAGTTTTGTTATTTTGAAAGAAGTTTATAACCTTCAGTTTATGCAAACTTGAGGACAGTGAGAAAAGATGGATGATTTAATATTCTGTTCTCACCTAACCAGTTCTAACTGGCATCACTACTTTTTCCCTCCTACTGTGGAACATATATGAAGCTTTTAAATACATCTACACCAGCGAAGTTGGCTCTTTAAGCTACACTGCGAGGCTCTGCTCTGGTGCAGAAGTTTGACATGAGCGTCACAACAGTGTGCTTTGCTTGTTCTCTTCCCACATCTTCTTTTTTACATACCTCCACCTACTTTATCAGAGTTACGATACCGTATATGCTTAGCCAAAGAAAGCCATTTGACTTTATATTATTAGCTCTTTTTATTAGCTATGATTTCATTAAGTGGTAAATAGCTGATAGTCTAAATTTTCAAGTTCAGATTGTACGGATAATTGTCTGCACTAAAAACAGTCCGTGGGGATGCCATGACAGACTTGTGCTTTCATTGGAAGGTTTAGCTTGAAAGGGACCAATTACTCATATAGCAGGCTGTCAAAAAGAAATGGGATTGTGAAAATGAATAATAAAACTTGCAGAGACTTGCAGTGATTGAACACATAAAAACACTCAGAAAAGTCATGTTCTCTCAGGTAAAATGGCAGGTTTTCAACAGATAAAAAGTCCTAAGAGGGATTTGACCAAACATACAGTGTGTGCAGAGCCACATTTAAACTTTTCACCTTCAAAGCCTCTACAAGTGGTTTATAATGTCATGTGATCAGTTCCACATTTTAAGTGTCAGCTATGTGGCCCATGATTGTCTTGATTGTCGTTTTTATCACTTCCAAATGAGTTAAATGGACCAAATTTAACATCAACATGAGTCATTTTTAAGGCAACTTTGAGAGAAGTCTGTCCTGTGAATATGTGCCATGAAAACACAAGGATCCACTCAAACTGTTGTTGTTTCACACTGCAAACTAGTGGAAAGCAGCTGTTCCTTGGCTGTACTTCATGTTGCTCAAATTAGACAAGAAGTACTTTTTATGTAAAGTTTAGCATTTGCAGAACCTGGAAATTTGGAATCCACTTCCAAATTGTTGAGTAAAATCACATTGTTTGTTTACTTGGAGTGTTTATTGTTTTCATTGAAACAGGTCACTTGTTTTGGTGCATCATAGCAGTGGCTGGCACACACTCCCCTCCTCATTTATACCCCTTCTCTGTTGTTATAGATGAGAAAGCTCTCCATTCTCTCTTTTTCTTTAGTTTAGGGAACAAACATACTGCCTGCTTTTTGTTTTTTGCAAAGAAGCTCCAGGACCAATCCAAAATCACTTTGTCCCTCTTGTAACATAAGCTGCAACAATAAGCTGCAGCTGGAGCTTGTGCGTCTATTCATTTCAAATTTTCCCCATCAGGATTTCTGGCTTTGTGTCTGTGCGAATTCTCTGCAAATTCCAGCCTTTTTTTTTTTTGCTTGAAGGGACAGACCTCCAGTCACACCCGGAGCTGTGTTCAACAGCCTTTGAGGACATGCCAAAGCTGATTTCAGTCAAGTATACTGGAGCTCGTAATAGAAATAGAGAGACAAGAAGGAGACATTGGGATACAGGGGGAGGGGGTGGGCTAATGGTGGATGAATTTGACTGTTAGGTTACTGACAGTCCCTATAGCCTCTCTAATGGATGATGCTGTCAAATTGCCACTCATCACAAGTGAAGTATTATTCTTAATACCATAGTTTAATACTTATGCAACCTCACTTGACCTAAATAAATCTTAGCATCTGTTGTTGTTAAATTCATCCATCCGTGTGAATATTTTTAAAGGAGAGCCGGGCCTGATATGATTTTCTGGGCTCGATAAGGCAGCTGGCTGCAACTCATTTCACTGGTTTCCCTACCTCCCACTGAGGGTGTGACCCTTCATTCACACTGGCCATTAAAATCTCAGCATTACACCCTGCAGGCAATATTGGCACATCGGGGTGTTCGGTTGGTGGTCTGAACACAATAAGAGTGGGCGGAGTCAGAAGATTAGGTTTTTACCAGCTAAGTTATAGTGAGTTATGGCTGTGTACAGGAAGGGGGTGGGTTTTTGGCCATTAATGGCAGGGCTTTAGCATCAGTGCTAATTTGAGTGTCAGATGGTGGGAGATTCCTCCCTGTTGTGCGGTTGAATGGTGGGAGCAGCAGATGAAAGAGGGAGACGTTGAATGCCACACTTGGTTTTCTTTGGTCCATACTTTCTTAGCCTCAGTCAGCATGAGCGGTGTTGTACACACACGCACACACACACACAGTACTCTCTGGTTTTGGAGGCACTTGGGGAAGATGGTATGCCAGTTTTCCCAGGCCCCAGTAATGAACTCTCAAGGAGAACATCGCCCAATTAATTGGTTCTGTGGTTTAATTGCACCAATCTCTTTAAGCAAGGTTTGGCAAAACTCCCATGTCTCCCCTTTTTCTTCCCGCTCCACCACTTTCACTTCTCTTCTTAACCTCTCATTCTCCTCTGCTTTAACCCAGTTAAGGAGAAGAATCGCTCCAGTGAAGCAGAAACAGAAATGTTTTCATCAGGTTGGAGATGCCCGTGTCTGGTTGCAGTCTTGCAGCCCTCTATACCCCTTTTTCTCAGACTGGAAGTATTATGAATTTAATATTTATCCAGCACAAGACCACTGCAGACAGCAACCCCCCCTGTTCCCACCGCAAGGTTGGAACAGCTGCTCGAGATAGAGGATTGGAAACAGAGCTCCCACGTTGTTTTAAATCAACCCCTGAGAGGGCAAAACACTAACACGGTGTGCAGTGCAAATTTGATTGTATTTGAGTGTGATGTGACATGGAATGTGATTCATTGTTTTTATTGCAAGTTTATTGAGGAATCAAATGGCGGGTAGTGAAGCGTAAGCAACCTGCCTTCGGGCTTGTTTGCCTTCCGCTTGAATTTTTTTTTTCCTTCCACTGCGTTAATGATGAACACAGTGTGACACATTCAAATGTCTGACTGGCTGCAGCCTGTCAGCATAAAACAGTGGAGGGCAGGTAACAAGGAACTCAAATAAACGGGGCTGAGTGTAAGACGGGCTTGTAAATTTGCTTCACAGAGACTTGCTTGCCTGACTAGCTATATGATGAAGTCCATGAGCTGGAAAATTGGTGTAATCATCTTGGCCTCTAACCTGCATTGCACCCTTATTTGGCAGTGGGAGGAGAGGATGACTGCATCACGGCTTGGCCTCCGCTCCGAAGGTCACGGCGTCTTGGGGACGAGGCCAGCTACTACTTCCTGCTCGCTGAGAACAGAGGAGCATTAATATGGCTCAATTACACCAGGGTTTATTAAAGATAATTGTCTATAATCACAGGTCTGTTTTCACCCCGGGGGCTCACTGTGACCCTGCATCTTGATAGGGGCTAAGTAAACATGTTTAAGTCTGATTTGAGGTGCAATAGGTTGGACAATGTGAAGTAAGCCGTGTTTTAAAAGAATGTAAAAATTCAAAGACAAGAGACCCATGGCTTGGATACAACTGCTCCACCTTTGTGTCTTGTAGGTAAACTGCAAGGTACGTTTGCATCAGCTTTGCAAGTGTTCTAAATAATATAATAACATAGTGTTCTATCATAATATTCTATAATCATACAGAATGGGTGCACTGACAGGAACATACGGCTACATTTTGCCAGTCATGGCCAAACATATGCAAATCTTGATATTTTGCCTTCAAAATTGGGACTTTGAGGTTAGTTTTCACAGTTTTAAAACACAATTTACAAAACCTTTGTAGCATGAACTCCTCCAGTTCATGCTGCAAAAGATTTTTTGAAAGGCAACCTTTTGTCTGAATCAGCATGCAAATGATTTGGCATTCCTCTCAAGAGTATTTTTAAGGGCTTATGACATGGCCCTGCTTTTTGAGCATACAGTATAATTTGCTAAAGTGCTGTCAGCTCTGAGTGGAGTAATCTTAATGTTGTGCCCAAAATGTGTTTGTAACTGGCACAGAGTAGAGCTTCAGTGGGAATAAATACAGTGGTGATTTGTAGAACATCTTCACATTGTAACTTTATTTAAATATGTTTTTTTCTATGAAATATTTTTTATTCCCAGATTTAATAGCTGAGAAGAAAAGCATTTTTTAGTATGGCATTATGCAGTTTCATCCACCCAATAATGCAAACATTTGAATAATAAAGAGAAGTGCAAAAACTCTGGTTGGTCTGCAGCTTTGTTAGAGGAACTTCCTCTCCGTGATTGCAGTGACAGTTGTGTAGGAGTCGTAGAAGTGACTAATTTGAAGTCACTGTGGCAGAGTTGGCTGATTTCACGCTGTGTGTCCTGCTCTTTTTAAAATGGCCCATCAGTGATAGTGACTATTTATCTCAGGATGGTGGACAGAACATGTTCACTTTTCTGACAGCGTATTAATATCTGCAGGGCTTTAATCAGGCCACAATGTCAGGATTATTTTAAGACCTGGGAGAAGTGCTGGGCCACTCCTCTCTAGATGAACCAAGATGAAAGACAGACTATCCAACATCAGTGACAGAAAATGAGTTCATTACTGTAATTAGGCCTGTCTCTCTCTCCCATCTCTCTTCCATCTCTTCCCCCTGTTCGCCAGGCCTCGCGTCTCAAACACCCATAATGGCAATGCATTACTTGAGTAATAAAGGGCTGTTAGCAAAGCAGAACGCCCACTCCCATCTGCCGCCGACCATGTACACACAGCCACAAAGGAAAGGACAGAAAACAGCCTCCTTTAGGTCACACAGAAGACAGATTCTGCTGACCAAGTCACTCGTGGCGCTCTCCTTTGGTTGGGGGTGCAGCGGGACGCATGTGGAATGAGACATAGTAACACTGGGTTCATTAATCACTGTCGCAGGGCGAGGAGCTAATAGAAGGCAGGAAAGGGAAACAGACCAGTCTGTACACTGGGTTATCCTGTCCTGTCCTGTATGTGAAATAAAGGCCAGTTCACCCTTAACTGACCCCGCATAGCTGCACAAACAGGGAGATGCTGGACAGTCTCAACATAAACACACTAGTTGCCTGTTTTGTTTGCTTTTGTTTTTTATTTAGAATCAGTGGTAGTGATGAAAACCATGATATTTTAAAAATGAAACCTTGATGTTGTTACACATATTATAATATGTTGTAAAGTACTGATCCTTTTTAAGTTATTTCTTTCTGAACTGACTGTCATACTCGGTTGCAGTAATGCACCTTAACTATGGTTGCCACCCACCATAAAACAGAAAAAATCATTACTTGTAATTGCTCTTGTTACTTTATTGTGCAGTTACCATTACATACTTTCTCCACCTCCCTACAATTATATTTTGAGTTTAAATTTAATAACAAGAAAAGAACAGAACACACTAGGCAAAGTTTGAGTGGAATTTGACCTGAATATTTGTTTTTTTTCTATTTTTTGATTTTCTTTATAGATATTACAATAATATCCTTGTCTTTCGTGAGTTTTTTGGCCTTGATTGTATGGCGAAAGTCTGATATCATGACAGCCTTGTAATGATAATATAACTTAAAAAATAAAGTGCTTTTTCATTGATTTCTTTTCCCTCATCCTCTTTAATATAGTAGGTTGGCTCTAATACATCTTTATGCTGGTTGCCACCTGCCATAGTGTAATAAATTTTGTTTTTTGCTTAGCACAGTGCAGGTTGCAAACTCTCTCCACCTCCATACACTCATATATTAATTCATTAGCCAGAAAGAGACAAAACACTCCATAAAAAAAGTTGAGATAAACTTGAATGACAGCAATTTCTTTTAAGTTTTTGATAAATAATGTGATATTGTTGTTAATGTGACACCCCCTTTTATAAATTCACTCTCAGTAGAGAGGAGACCAGGATGCTCACACAGCCAGGGAGGAAAGACTTTAAAACATTTATATTCAAAATTAAATATTTGCCCTGATTACGTCTGCAGTTTTCTTATTTCTGTTTTTTGCATGATGGCATCACTCTGTTCTTACCTGACTGCGATAACAGAGCTGCTGTATTTACAGCATTACACCCCTCAATCTGCTTTTGCCGCTCAACACAGACTCCTGTGAAAAGTCGCTCATGCTGTTTTGTTGTCATGCATTGAGATTACAGTACGTCAGTTCCTTTGTTCTTCCTGTTCTCAGTCATCCGTTAAAGCCTCCGTCGGAGTGTCACCATTGATAAAGCTGTTTGAACAGGTGGCACATTTTGCTGTCACTCGCTCCAATTGTTCAGTCAACGTGTGACATTTGGGTGTCAGTCAGTAGAGTGCCATAGTCACCTCTGCTCCCTGTCATGCCTGACAGAGACCTGAGGTAGATTTAGGTTGACTTGACAAACCTAACATGAACATCCAGCAGCAAGAACAGAAGGTACCAGAAAAATGTAGCCTCATTAACAGTCAGTTCTCAAGATTCTTCATTTGTTTGTTTTGGTGATGGGATAACTCACAGAGTGTCATGAACTGGATGATATGTAGTTTTTGTAGCAGTGGGAACACTGGAGGTCGAACTTCCTTTTCCCTTCTTTTCTGTCAAGTTGAGAATTATGATTTACAAACATTTCAGCAACACAGTTATCCTTTTAAAATGTGACCGTAGTTACATTTAATCAGCAAAAAGTTATTTTGGTTTCTGCTTTCTCTTCTACTTAATTGAGTTGGAACCCCAGTCTAGGAAAATGAGATAATAATACTGATGTGGATACCAAATTTTAAATAATAGAATTCACTAAAGTATCTCAGAATTCATTGCTGTATTTATTAGAAATATAAAATCAAATGAAACTGTTTCAGACAGGAATGTTATCTGTGTTGAAAATAAATGCTGTTTTCATTATACTCTAGACTGCAGCCTGGCACTTTCTCCATTATTCAGCATTCGCCAACTTTAACAGACAGACATATTTCCCAAAACAATTCTTGTTGCTACATTATGCAACAGCACAATATATTGCTGCCCTCTCTTAGTCTTATGTTAAGTACAGTGACACCACAGTTCCCAGCATGTGAATGAAGCTGTGTTCATAACCAGAGCAGCCCATGTTGGCAGACAGAGGATTGTGGGTAGTTTGGCTGTAGAATTGACTGAAAAGGTATCATTATCAATCTGTTCCTGCACATTTGGGTCATGCATGCATTAACCTGTATTTGGCTCGGGCAGAATGTGCATACTTTATTATTACAGCGTTTCCGACTCGTCCCATGTGTATTTGGTCTGGTCTGGCCTGTAGCTAATCTTGATGTGGCCCACATTTTTATCCCAAAATAGTTTATCCTCCTCCTTAACAGCAAATGACAGAGAAATGTAAACAGTCGTCTGGAAACAGAAGCTATCATGTTAAAGGTCTTCCGGTGGAGATGAGGAGAAGCTTGGGACCGACTGGATCTATCACATTCACAGTGAAACCGAACAAAGAGACGAGCTTTGATACGGCTTAGCAGCTAAACTGAGGCAAAATACCAGCGATTCTGTGCTCTGTTCTCTGTGATGTGCAGGGTTTTCTTGAT
>JAPZDV010000003.1:7478950-7527615 GCA_029814665.1 Acanthurus lineatus
AAGTACTCAAAGAAACGAACAAGGAAAAAGCATTTAGGTCAATGTATGAAGGCTTGGAGTCTGTGTTTTCTCATGGCGTAGTGTGATCCGAGTCAGTGTTTTAGAAGATGGATCCAGTGTAACACCTCAGTCTCTTACTCCCATTGGAGCTACAACACACCTAATGGCATTGAATAAGATCGATTACAGAAGAACCTGCTTGTGTTTCCTTTAGTTGCACACTTCCTCTTGGAGGTTTGCCTTCGGCTTTTGTAAACAGCTTCTTTTATGAAAATGACAGCTCAAATTGTTTTTTAAAAGTTGAAGGACTTTTTAAAAGGACAATTAACACGATATATAGTGGCTTAAGTCGACACATGGCTGTGGTAAAGAGAGTTCACTCACAGTTAGAAATGGAAATAATGTGAGTTAGCAGCCTGTGTGTATCTAATCTGAAACACCCAAGAGGAATGAAGCTACTTTTCAAAGACAATGTTTTCACTCTCTTCCTCTCTGTCCTCAGATATTCAGGTTAATTATTAAATCTGCTGATATCAGCTGTTTACTTTTTCCTCAGTTGAACAAAACTGAATAAGAGAAAGGGATAAACCTGCCAACTTTGTATTATTTCAGTGAATTATTATCACATTTCTGTTTTAGATCACCAAAGTACCTCATCATGTCCTTGTAACCACCTACATCAGATAAAAGGGGCCAAGTGGCATTGCTATTAAATATGCAGAACTACCCCTGCTTTATAATTTTCAAGCTTGAGGATGCTGCAAGCTGCTGGATCAGATTTTGGTACATGTGAACATTTAGCCGAACATCTGCCTTTTGTTGCTGTGATTCGCTTCACCACCATCTGTTAGCCATGGGCTGGTAGCACCAACAAAGATATGCCTCTATCTTGTTACAAACCGGTAATGGCACCAGCTCATCTCAAATGCACTAATTAGCCGTTTTTTTGGTGATATGCTCTACATACAGTAGCTCCACAACTAATAACAGACCTACATAGACCTTGGTGGGAGTTTATCACAAGATAAGAGGGTACAGATAATTTAGGTCAGCGGTGTGATCATTTTTATTGCTGAACTAAAAGTGCTGTGTTTTGGGGTCATTTTGGGGAATACAAACTGCCTTTTCCTGTGTTTTTAAATGTTTTAAAACTGTTCTAACCCACTTGCTGTGTGCTAACATTTCCTTCTGTGTTTTTGTTTTCTGTGCCACAGTTCCGACTCTTCCAGCTGTCGTTCTGCATTGGCGGCACGCTGTGAGAAAAGACTCCACTCCGCTGTGCCTCAGCGCTCCTCAGACACTTGTCCTTGACATCCAAATGCTGTGTGTCGATCGTCGTGCCAGCCGCCTTCTGTGAGTTATGACGACGGCTGCTTCATTGACTCTGGAAAGAGGCTCCTCCTCCACTCACCACTGGGTGAATCGCATGATGTAATGAAGAAGGGTCCTGAAAGTCTGCTCTTCAAGGAGTCTGCCAGCGGGATATGAGTATTTTGAGCCCTGTGACGGATAACAAATCAAACCTTGTGGGAATTGTGGGAGGCCCAGAAGAATACTCCAGAGCCATGCAGTCAGAGGAGCTGTTTGGCAGGAAGCTCAAAGCCCTGAATGGTAACATGGGACCACCAGCTTCCAACATGCAGGGAAAACCTGAGGGCGCAGGCAAAACAAATGGTACTCCAGCCATGCCTAAAATGGGCGTCAGGGCCAGGGTGACAGAATGGCCCCCGAGAAAAGATGGATGGGACGGACGACCTTCACCGAACTATCAGAGTGTGATACCAGTGTTTCAAAATGGCCAGCAGGAACATACTGTGGAAATATTGGAGCAAGGCGAAGCCGTCTGTCTGGAAGTAGACTACTCTGACAAATACACACTGAGTGACCTCCTTAGCCACTCCCCACTGAAGGGTCTCCATCCTATCCGTCAGCGCAGTAACAGTGATGTTACCATTAGTGACATAGACTCGGAGGACATAATGGACCAGAATGCCGTCAATCCAAACACAGGGGCCTCTCTGCATCGTGAATATGGCAGCACGTCCTCCATTGACCGTCAGGGCCTGGGTGGAGATGGCTTCTTTACAATGCTTAGGGGCTACCGAGTGGACACCCTGGACCACCGTAGCATACCGCCTCTGGGTTTCCCTGAGTTGTTGCGCTGTGATGCCTCCCTCTCCCCAAGCCTGCAGACAGCAGCCCAGATTGCAAGGGGGGAGATAGTCCACATTCCAGGCTATGACTACATAGACAGCTCTGTCCTGTACAGCCGGGAGCGAGAGAAGTCCTTCATGAGACGTCTTAAATCGGAATCATCGGAAACATCTCTGTTCAGAAAACTGCGGACCATAAAGAGCGAGAGCGACGCCTTGAGACTCTCCATAGAGGATGACCGGCGACCGCTCAGCTTTCAGAAATGCTTCGCACACTATGACGTCCAAAGTGTTCTTTTCAACATCAGTGAGGCGGTGGCAAGCAGAGCTAACCTGAGCCAGAGGAAGAACACCACTACAGGAGCCTCGGCTGCCTCAGCTGGAATAGGGCCTGGAGCTGTTGGAGTGGCCGGAGGTGGAGCTGGGGCTGGACTGGGAGCAGGGACAGATGGCGGAGCAGCGGGATGTGGCAGTGGAAATGCCCCCGTGTTTGAGTCTCCACTAGGCAGCAGGGAGGACTTGAACCCCAAAGAGAACTTGGATGCTGATGAGGGAGACGGGAAGAGCAACAGCTTAGTGCTGAGCTGTCCGCACTTTCGCAATGAGATCGGTGGCGAGGGCGAGAGGAGGATCTCCCTCTCCAGAGCTAACAGTGCCAACTACAGCGGCGTGTCAGAGAGCTGCTCTTTTGAATCATCTTTAAGTTCTCATTGCACCAATGCAGGAGTCTCTGTACTGGAGGTGCCCCGAGAAAACCAGCCTATCCACAGGGAGAAAGTCAAACGCTACATCATTGAGCACATCGACCTTGGAGCATACTACTACCACAAGTACTTCTATGGGAGAGGTAAGGAATGTTTATGATGAATGTGATCTTTTTAAGGTGACAAAGATTCAGCAGTGATGATACACAAGATTTAAATGACTCAGTGTTGAGGATTATTAAACTTCTCTGGCCAAATCCATTTCCTTGAAGCCTGTGCACAATGCCGTGTGATGGATCCCTAATGGAACAGCCTCAGCTCATTGGGTCATGTATCTTGACAGTCCAGTTATTTTTGTAGGACCAGATGAAATGAGGGCCAGAACAATAGCAGGCTTGTGTTGGGTGTGAGGGTGTGTGTTTCACTTCCTCGGGAGAGGAGCGGTCATGTCCTCCCTGTGATATTGCTCCGAACCCTGTGGAGAAGCTGTGATTAGTCATGTGAGAAGAGAGAGGTGAGCGAGAGGGTGTGTTGCAGCTGTTCCTAGCGGGGGCTGCAGGGCTGCGAGGACCCCCGCCTATGAAACTTCAGGGTCAGCAAAACTATGCCAAGGTCCACAGTCCCCTCATTAAAACACCTATGTGACTGATACTGGAAATGCCATGCGGACACTGACCCATCACCACATTATACATATAGTTTTTCTCACTGTCTGAGTCTGTGTCTGCTGCTCTCAGCAGATTAAATTACTCTTTCTTAAGCCTCAGAAAACAGCTGCTTCACCTTTCACACTAAGAGATGCCTGACCTTCTTCAAAAAGATACTCTTTGTTAAAATATTCCTCAATGGAGGCTCGACGTCTTCAGTCAAGGCTCATGAGACCATTACATGTCTGCTCTTCTTACTGTATGCTTAAACATTATCTCTGATAATAAGTTACAGTGAAATGATGCCTCACTCACTCTTCATCTCAAAACTGGTGTTAATTATCTATTTAGCCTCTTTCTGTGCCAACACAGGCCAGTTTATCATTGAAATGCCCCGTGTTGCTGTCAGTTATGATGTTCTAGCTTTTAGAGAAGATGCCTATTTCGCAGTATGTGGATGGAGCCCTTGCTCTTCTTTCATGAGGCGTTTTATCAGAAAGACAAGTCTGTCGTCACCTCTGCTTTACACACACACATGAAAACAGGCACATACTTGTGCACGCACACGCTCACACAAACATGACTGCGTGTCACCACTTTAGGGCAAGCTTTTATCAACCTCAGCTGAACATTGATCCTATTGATTGCCTAAAACCCTCCTTCCCTCAGCAACAGGAGTGTTTCTCCCCAGGCCGTGCTAATGGACACAATGTTTTAGCCACACATACCAGCCTTGTTACACACAGGTCATGGTCACACACTGTATGTGGGTAGACATTGAGCTATACAGGAAAGGGTGATGTAAAATTGGGCTATTTTACCCTTTTTTGGGTGTTGGGAGCAGTAAGATCCTCCGTAGTTTAAAAATGTAGAAAAACAATCTGCTTAGAATAACATTTTCTGTCAGATATAAAACAAATATTTTCTATTTATGGACTTTTTAAATCTGCACATACATAATAGTACAAAAATCAAAGTAAAATCACTAAAAAACATTATTGAATGGAGACCCAAACAAACAGTTGCTTTCAGTCAATATAACATTTCAAAATTTAAAATAAATTAAGCCAAACTAAGTATAAGACTGTTTAGTTTTTTTTTTAGAAGTTAACTTCTTCCTTTATTAGCTCAGTGTTTTTGCAACTTTCCGTCTGTCATTATTAGAGACAAGTGTATAAACTATGGACAGAAGTAGAGAAGAATGAGAGCGAACTTTATTAGATATCATGTAAAATAATACTCACCGTCTCCTTTGAACGGATGATACGTCCTTGTCAGATTACATCTTTGCTGCCCAGAACCTTCACACTGCACCGGCTGGTACGAGGGGTCATGGCCCGGTCATGAAGAATCCCTTACATAAAGCATGACTTATATGAAGATGTGTGACCTGAAATAAAGTTTTAGAGCCGTAAATGCGTAGGAATTTTTTTAAAAGACTTTGAAGGCAGGAAGATAGAAAAGAGGCATTATCTGATATGACAAGAAAAGTCATCCATTTTCAACCAAACTGTCAGCACTAGAAACATGTTGTACAAACTTGTTGACAAAATCTTTCCTCCACCCTGGTTGTACCATCGCTATTTGGATGCCTGGTGGCCTCAAATGCCACTAACACCATTTGACCTTATGCCTCACAGAGCATTTCCCCTCAGTCCACCGTCCCTGACAAGCCGTGCATTCCTCAGACTGTTAACCCCCCAGTGCCTACATAAAGCTAATTTATTATTCATGCTGATATACGCTTTGCCCTGATGTTAATGCCACAGTGACAAGAATCAGTGTATTCACATTGTATGCTCTACATGGCATGGATGCATTGTCTAAACTTCTGTGGAATCTCTTTGGGAATGTCAGTGCTCCGAGTCCCCGCTGAGGTTTTTCTTTTGTTGTCTGCTGAATCCACGTCTTTCTTCCTGGCTCTAGCTTGGATAAGGGAATGTTTGCTCAAGGCATTGCTTATTGTGTGCAAAGCTTTGCTTCAGTCCATCTCCTAAGCACACACACATGCACACACACTTGAATTCACACATACATAGCACACATACTCTGAGCTTTATTAGACTAACACAAAGTTTATGTTTTACAATGATACTGTATCTTCACAGTATTCTGGTTATGTACACTATGTGTCTATGTATTTAGACAGTTGGAATGAATTTCAAAGTGAATATTTGGTATGTCATCACAAAACTTAGTACTGGTTTCCTAAAATACTTATAGTGCATAAAAGACCAAAAAAAACTTGGAGTCCTTCTTTTGTCTCCACTAGTTTATTTTATTACATCACAAAACAAAACCACTGGAAAACATGAATTACATGCAAACTCCTTGTTGTGCCTGAAGCCTTTACCAGAAATTAGGCTAAAATGTTCAACATCTAAGGATAATTACAATCTCTAAAGTTCAAAAAAATCCACCCATGAAATTATTTGTAGTATTACATATGCACAAGTTAACATATTAACAATGGAGGAAAACTCACTGAGTGTCCACAAATTAGAATACATGTTCAACCCGAAATTAATGAGAATCTGCCTATTAGAGTTGTTTGTCTTTTTGGTGTACACTGGAGAGTCAATGAGGTTACTAGATACATTAAGACACTTAGCCTGAGCACTGTGAGTATCTTCAGGAAATGTCCTGAAAATCTGTCCATCAGCATTTAAGATAACTTGTCACAGATCAAAGTGCTGGATAACAGGAAACAGCATTTCCTGTAACACTGACAAAACTCATTGTATATATTAAACTGTCCAGATGCCAGATGCACTGACCAACTGAACATCACATTGCCAGGCCCTGCCACTAAAATTCAAGGGCTTCTTTAAACAAAAACCCAAAAAGTTCTCCCTAAGTAAGACGCTAAGGGTTAATATCTCCTTAGCTGAGGGGCTTTTAAATTGTAAAATCTTCTTTTTTTATGTTTTAATGTTTGTTTTTCAAACAGCCCATATAATAAGTCCATTAATTAATCTGTTAATCCAAGAGACATCATTAACTTCTCTACATTTATTCCACTAAATGACACAAATACTCTTGAGTCCAGTCAGAGGGGACGCACTGGTGATGTATGGGTTCAAGACACATACCTTGTAACCACTTTGTCTTTGTCTTTGAGTTGTGTTTTCTTCACTTTAAGCATGTTTTGTATGTTCTAGATTTGCCTCAGTAGCAATGGCAGATGGTCTATCTGTAGTGAGATAAGTACAGATATAAAAGCCCCAAGAAATCCCTGTGTTGTTTGGTACTTCAGGATTATTATAAAGGTATGCGTGTGTTTGGATGTTGAGGATCACCTCCGAATGGAAAATGCAGAAGATTATTATTTTGCAAAGTCCCAAATCCATCTCTAATACTGAATCATGCAATACACAAACTTGCCTGTCTGCCATAATACTTTATTCTGTTTGTTTACTTTGTGAGAAGCATGATGCTGTGTGAAGCATCAGGATCAGTGATGGGTCAGAATGGGTCAAACTTTCCAGGCCTCTATTAATACTTATTTGTTTACTTTAAATCCTAGCGCTGCCACTACAAAGCTAGGTTCTAATCCAAAAGGGAATTAATTTCAAATACTCAGTGGACCCCTGCTGCTTTCTGTAACGTGTCACAGCTTGTCCAGGGCCAAGCCTCAAAGAATTTTTACATGATTAAATAAGCATGTGGACTCAATAATATAAATCAATATTCTGTTGAAGCAAAAACATTGATTTGATAAAGATGTGAACAAAGTCGGAGATTCTTGTTTTGAAAAATCTGTCAAACCACAATTTTGACTTTACAAGTTGTTCACTTCACTAAGCTTGATGTCAGCTCAGAGCACCTGACATGACGCACGATGTGTGTTTAATTTCAATCTCTCTTGCTTGACCTCCAGAGCATCAGAACTATTTCGGGGTTGATGACAATCTGGGACCTGTGGCAGTCAGCATCCGCAGGGAGAGGCTGGACGATGGGAAGGAGAAAGATGGAATGCAGTTCAATTATCGAGTCACCTTCAGAACAAGTCAGGTAACTATAAAACACCAATGTGCATTTTTTTCTGCCCTGCTTGTTGTCTTAAATCAGCGTGAAACTATTACAAATGCATGGCAGGAGAAACCTGCGTGATTTCCCTCGCTCTATTAAAGACCTGACTAAAAGCCAGAAAATGCTTTTAAAGGATATCTCTCTTGTTTCTCATATATTGCATTTTGTGAGACATGTTAAGGTCACTCAGCTCAGGGCTCATTCAAGCAGTACAAGAGCACAGAAATGCTTCAGTACCCCCGAAAACAAGACGAGCTCTCCGTTCCCAAATCCTCTCCGAGCACTCTAACGTGTCCTGTGATTCTGTGCCAGTTGTGACTCAGATGGGCAGTCATGCAGTCACTGATGCGGTCTATCAGAGTCAGCATGATGGCCCTGGCTCACTTAACACATGCACACACCAATGTGCATGAACATGTACACAAAAGATGCTTAAAGAGCATCATTGGTACCAAGCATCAGTGATATAGTTGAGAAACGGTGCAGATCTTAAAATATTCAAAAAGACAGTACTCATCTCAGACACAGCCTGTTTACTCCAACTCTCTTGTCTAGCATGAGATACAGAAGTATCTGCTGTTGTAGCACAAGACCACAGAGCAGCTTCACTCTTTAGGCTGTTAAACTCCATAATCTATTCTCCAAAATCCACCATAAAAATTTGCCTTATTTATACAGTCTTTGTTTTGTTTTATACTACAGTTATTTTGATGTTGTGCCTCTGATTTATATTACAAATATAGTGTAAATGGTCATTTTTGCATTCCATTTTCATTAAAAAAAAAAAACTAGAAACATAATAATGACTGTGATCTTTGCTGGGGTCTGTACCAACAAGCTTGTTCCCTCACATCTGAAGAATATGATTTGTAGGCCATGGGATCTCTGTAGCACCACCATGTTTCATTTATAATGGTTTGTTGTGACACATTTTACCTTAATTAAAAAATTGCAGCTCCTGAGAATTGGATAGTGCACTTTGCCATTTCGTTAATATGTCAAATTATTGTTCAGCCCTAACCCTGTGTGGTACGATGATAAATAAATGAACCTTGCACCTTGTACCTTGTAATTTACAAACTGAGATGCCTCACGGTCCCTGGTGGCACCGAACCCTCTCCTTGATTGATGCTGGGTGGTCTCATCCACTGAATAATTCAGGTGCAACAGATGTGTCAGGCAGGGAAATGTCACTGATATCCAATGCCATTCTTGCTTTAAAGCACCACTCCCACGATAAAACAATGTATCTGGGTCATGCTAGCCCTGCAAGTAGCACGCAGAAAATGTTTTAACTCCCCAACCACTGGAGCGTCTATTTGCATGAACTATCATTTAGCCTCGGCGCTCTCTGCCTCACTCGCACTCTCCCTTCTTCTCTGAGGTTATCGAGTCATCTGCTTTTCAGAAAGCCTCTCTGTCGGTCAGACTCTCTGACTGCTGACACTCGAGTCCACAGGCTGTGTGGATGAGAATGGGATTTATGGGCGTGAATGTGATGCTTCAAAAACAACACAAATTTAAAGAGTGGGTGTTCTGAAGCTGTTTGGATTAACATTTACTGGCACATTAATGATCTTAACAGTGAAATACCACTTAACATCTAGTGCTCAGTTAGGCTGTGTTAATTATTTAGAATGTGAGCTCCTAATGCCTTCTAATGGAGCTGTAATGGAGCCTCTGCTCTAAATAATATGATATAACATTAAGGGATATTATGACTGGCTCATGCAACAGCTAGAGTGTACTGCAAGAATGGTTTTTATTTCCAACAGTTTGAAATGAAATGTAATGACTCAAGCAGTGTGGACGATGAGGTCCAAATGAATCAAATCACTGACTCACAGATGCATCGACCTGCTAGAAAAGTGTCTGCACACAGTTCTGCACCCTAACAAACAACTACCAGTTCACCGAATGAAACTTCTTTTCTATCTTTTCCTGTCAGCTGACCACACTCCGTGGAGCCATCCTGGAGGACGCCATCCCATCCACTGCGAGACACGGGACAGCCCGCGGCTTGCCACTGAAAGAAGTGCTGGAATATGTCATTCCTGAGCTTAATATCCAGTGTCTGAGGCTGGCCCTCAACTCCCCCAAGGTCCCAGAGCAGCTACTCAAGCTGGACGAGCAGGGGGTGAGTACTTGGAGATGTCCTCAATGTTATGAGACCTCTGCTGATGATGATTAAGCAGCAATCAAGCAATATGCGGACCGGTTTCTCAATCAGGGACATTCGATGATTGGGAACACTTTATTAAAAGAATGGTTCAACAGTTTTGGGAAATATGTCCCTCTTTTTACAGAAGCAGCAGTGTGAAAATTATAGTTTTTGGTTTTATGGGGTGTCATTTGTGGAGTCATTACTTGTCCAGATTTAGTAACTTACTGGAGTCTTCGTCACTATGATGTTACCAGGAAATGAGTGGTGACTCCCAGAAATCTCTGCCAGTGGACAAGTAATCATACACTGAACTAAGCCACATAAAAGCACAAGGTTTTGTTGTTGCACTTTAATATGTTTATAGCATGTTTGATAGATAACTCTATCAGTGTTTGGTGGATTTTGTTACCTTATGACTGCGTCGGGTTAGCTGACGGAGCCACTGTGACCTCACCTGCTAGTTGTATTAATAGTTTTGAAGCCTCGAGTCTGGCATTACTAATGGTACCAGCCTCAAGTGGCCATTTGAGGAACTGCAGTTTTTGCTCTTTCTTGTTGGCTCTATTTATCAGCTCCAAAGGGTTGCTACTTGGTTTCCACCTGTTTCCAGTTGAAGCTAAGCTCACAGGCTGCTGGCTGAGAGTGGTGTAAATCATCTCCTGTAACTCTTGGCAAATGAGCATATTTCACAAAATGTCAGACTGTTCCTCACTGCACGCCAAAGCTGCAGTCCATTCACTCTCCTCCAGACAGATTTCTCATTTATTGTTTCATTTTGAGGCCGTCAGTGCCACATATTGATATTATGAGTGATGTATTGATATGATGATGTGTATATTTTAGTTAAGCTACATCTGTCTCTGCTTCTGACGTCTGTGTCAGCTATAGGAGGAAACAGGGGAGGGATTCACTTCAAATAGCAGGAACCTTTGTCCCATATGTGGGTTTCTTATTATAGATGAACACAATCTCCCGGGTGAATGCATAAGACAGCCGATATCACACTTAAATAGAATCAATATGAAGCCGGCTCTCTCTGTAGACAGCATCGACTGCTTTGAAACATGTATTCTGCTGATAGGACACTCACGCTAAAGTAACTCACTTTTGACAACTTACTTATGTGGGAGCAGGTGATTTGGTATTCTGCCTGGATAGCGGGGGATGTCATCTTGTATTATCTCTGTTTGAATAAAATGGCTATTAGTGATACGGGCTCTCCGTGTTCACAGGTGTCAGAGATGGATTCATTGTGTGATCTACAGGCCTTTATTTTCTCATCTAATAAAGGTGCAGAATGGAAAGGAGCGTGGGGGGATTAGCTAGTGCTGTATTGCTTATCTTACTATCAAAGAATGGGCTGCTTATTAGTTTAATTACATTCATTAGCATGAGCCCATCCTTCCAACTGACAAGGGAAAGGCTCTTTATAAAAGAAAGTGTCAGCCGTGTCCCTTTTGTATATTCAGATTGTGTTACACACATAAACAGGAGCAGTGTAGTGTCCTCTCCAAAGCAAGTTGAACGCACTTAAGATGATGACAGACTTTCACAATGTAACTTTGTCAGTAAGTGGTTCAGGAAGTTCTTCCTGCCAGATCTCGAGGGGTGGGTGAAGGGGTTTGTTCACCTGCCATACACTCCCCATGCCTTCTGCATGAGAGCCTGTCTGCAGATACTGACTGTAGCATGAGACCGAAACTGACCAACGGGGGAAAAAAAGCAATAAAATAATCTAAGAAAGGACTTTGAGAGGAGGAGAGCCGCGGCTAAGTGGGGCTTAAAGCTCTTCCAACTGGCACTCCTCCTCACTGACCTCAAACCGAACGCCCAGTGGAGGCCAGTTTTTTTATATTTGGACATCAGTATTTTTGTACACTCTGTTTTAATCATTAATGTTATGCTTGCTGTGCAAATGTTTAATAGTCAAGCAACCCGTAATCTTCTTTTTGACCACGCTGGACTTTCAACGCCCCTCTAATGTGTTTATGTTAGAGAGCTAATATTGGACAGGAAGCACTGCAACTCAGAAATAGAGTGGTCTGCCAGGACTGTTTGTGTTTGTTGTTTGAGCGCATAATTTTCTTCCACCACATGACGTTAGCTTTATTCAAGGCAGTTATGCGTGTGTGTGTGCACGCTGCTGAGGAGATGCTGGTCCAGTGCTATTGTGTTTTGAGTGTGTGTATGTGTGTGTGAACAGGCTTCTTTTTTTTGCTGTGAACAGAAAGGACGCCTGGTGAGTGAGAGTGTCCTAGAGCAAGACGGCCTTCATAATATCCTCATGATCAGTTCTGCAGAAAGAATATCCCTGAAAGCAGTGTTGTAGACTGTGCTGTAATGGCCCTGGATGTAAGAAGAGAACAGGGCATATGCGAATGTGTTTTAGATCACAGTGAACCGACTGTGAGCAGATGGACTGGGAAAAGCATTAGGCAGTTTTTGAGATGTGATTTTTTTCGGAGATAGAAATCACAAATGATACATTTTTCTAAGAAAGCCGTTGCTGCGAAATGTGTATCTGTTGTTTCCCTCCAAAGACTAAAATCTGGTAAATGAAAATGATTGTTTAATAGAAACAGTTTATCAGCCGCATCGGTTTCAGAATAAAAAATGTAATTTCAAGCTTTAATTTGTAATTTAAAATAATGAAAGTGGGTATCTGATTTAGATAAAACTAGCTTGCAGCCGTCAGCATGGCTGCATGGACACTGCAAACCACACATAATAGACTTTAGTGATAGTAAAGACAACATCAGAGGTCAGGAAAAGGCTGCTAATCTTTCTTGCTCAATAATGCTGAACAAATTACCTTCTTCCTAATCCCAAAAAAAAAAATATTTTCACTACAGTGTTTCTATCATATTGTGAACAAAGAGTAAAAGCATGATACTACCAACTTATTTCCAGCACTGCCAATCATGTTTTGCAGCAGCCTTACAACAGTCAACAGGTAAAGCCTCTGCAGGACCATAAATCACTTCCAATGCCCACAGCGACAGCTCAACCCTCAAGTCTAATTCAGGCTTAAGTGAGATTTGTTCCACAAGTTCAAGAGAGTACTAATCTACCACCTACTGAGGCTGTAACCGCTGTGCTAAAAAAAATTACCTCTCCCTAATGGAAATCAATCCCCTTCATGTCATTGAAACTTTGGGATTACTGTGGTGACTTTATGTAGTGACCAGATTTTTTTCCCCTTAATTTTTCCAAACATCTGCATCCCGTGTTTCTCTTTTCTCGATCTTGTTGCTGTGGAACTGAAGCACCTCAGTCTGAAAAAGAGCAATGGATGTTTGTCTAATGTTGCATCATGATTGTAGGCAAGTTTTAGCAGCCGTATTTTGGATTTTTGCCGCAGTGGAACACTGCAGTGCAGACAGATGTCACAGCATTGTGTGTATGCGTGTGTGAGTGTGTGTGTTCTGTTGTGTTAGGATACCGCTGTTTCCCTCAGGTGCATCTTAGAGCTCTCCAAGGGGAGCGTTGTCCTCATTTCTCTCTCTCTGCTCATTAAGTATCTCTCCTTCTTTGCATTTTCAGGTGTTTTTTGTTAAAGAGAAAAAGAGGGGCAAACAGTTTTAGCACCCTCCAGCTGCGGACGTATAGAGGCAGAGGAACATTGGGGAAAAGAGACCAAATTACTGCTTTCTCACAATTTATGTTCGGATTTTTAGCGAGTGGAATATATTTTAGCTAATCACAGCTCTGTTAAATGGGATATAGCCTTTTCTCTGCCTTATTAGAAGCTGATGCCCCCAAAAAGCACATCAAAGGCAGTTACACAATGAGCTTCACCGAGAGCATTACTCATCTGTATGTGTGTTACGTGTCCTGATGTGTTTGCAGTATTTTTCAGGCAACGCCAGATTTGCACCAAAGGGCATCATGATTGTCCTTGCCGTTGGCCTGTCTGCTAAAAGGAGCAGGAGGTTAAGTGAGCCCATATAATGCAGGATAAAAAATAGAAGACCACATCATTGCACATCATGCCATTTCCACCGGGCCTGATGGTGTAATAGCTTTCCGTCACCGCAGGAGCTTTGGTGCCGAGCAGGGCTGCCTGCAGAGAGGGGGGTCATCATGGCAGCGGTGTCAGGAATACACCGGGAACTGATAACCTGTGACAGAGGAAAAAGACAATTCCAATTTGTTTCAGTATATAGATCATTGGCTTTCACATTCCCACAAAGCTTTTCATCTTGCTGCAATGACACATTTACCTTGGGTCAAGATCGGGCTGTCCTCAGCTGTGAACATTGGGCAACAGGTGCCAAAGGCAGGAGGCTATTTTTTCATCTATTTTTTGCCTCTTTTACTCGCTTTCTTAGCTAGCGTCAGAGAGCTATAAGCCATGAAAGATTCATGATGCTGGAGAGGGCTTTCTCGCTCTCTCTCTCTCTCTCTCATTCACCAGGCAAGAAGAACCACTCTGGATATTTTATTTCTTCCTGTCTCATTGTGAGACAAGTTCATATCAGAGCTGTCGTTTCTGGATAATATTAATGCCTGCTGAGAGAACCTGTGAGATCTGGCTGTCTTGTGTGTGTCTGTTAACTCCACTGTGTGAAAAATCTTTATTGAGGCGGTCTTTGTTGAACAGAGATTGAATTAAGAGTATTATTAGTGGGGTGTTGGCGAGATCAATGCTGCTGCCGTTCAGTCTCTGTTACTAGTATTTCATTGCTACAGTGAGGACTTTTCCAAACAAAAGTATTGCTTAAGAAAGTGTTTTTAAAAGGATTAAGACGCTATTGCTGGCAGCTTATAGAGTTTTCTGCAATAAACCAAAGCTGCCCTGCTATATGTCTTCCTCGTTGCACCGCAGCTGCTCTTAAGTAGCAGCTATTAGCTTGGCTTGATTTATGCACCGCTCAGAGCTCCTGAGAGTTCACAGCCTGGCTTTACAAAAGGGGATTTTTAGCTCTCTCCTACAAGGGTTGTAAAGGCCTTCGCATTAGCCGTGACATGATGGAAAGTGGGTACTCTTGTGTTTTGAGTGCTTAATGTACAGTATGTGTGAGTGGAGTGTGTGATACATATTCGCGACAGGAAGTGATACTCACTGAGTGTCTGTGTATGTTCCTCATTGCAGCTAAGCTTTCAGCACAAGGTGGGAGTGCTTTACTGCAAGGCGGGCCAGAGCACAGAAGAAGAGATGTACAACAATGAGAGTGCCGGACCGGCGCTGGATGAGTTCTTGGACCTGCTCGGCCAGAGGGTCCGCCTCAAAGGCTTCACCAAGTACAGAGCCCAGCTGGATAACAAGAGTAAGATAAAACACACATCCAACTAAATATTTACAAAGTGCAAGCCAACACACACTTCAAAGCACCATATGTGTGTTAAATCTTTATTTCTGTCCAGTTACATCATCATTTTCTCTTATACAATGGCCTTTTGTTATGAGGTCGCAGACCTTGACAGCCTCTGTCCTGTGTTACAGCGGACTCTACAGGCACACACTCTCTCTACACCACCTATAAGGACTATGAGCTGATGTTTCACGTCTCCACCATGCTCCCCTACACACCCAACAACAGACAGCAGGTCAGTAAACTGTCCGCCTCACTCTCTGTCCCCTTCAGCAGACCACCATGTTTGCTTTTATTGTGCGGTGAGCTGCAGTCTAATAGTGGTAATGGTGGTCCCTGAGCAGCTTCCTCTTTGGATATCTTCAATTCCGGCTCCTTTCAATCTTCCCCAGAGGCTCATTTTGCTACAGTAATGACCTATCAGTTGAAAGCATGAGCATTGCCATGGTAACGGTACCCCATAGTAGGATTTTAATCAATGCCTCCCCGGGGGCTGGACCTGATGTGGCATTAGATGGGCCTCTGTGTCTGTCTGTACTAACAAGTGGAATTAAGTGAATGTAGTGGTGAACTGGCGAGGGACAGCTTCATAAAGCCGTGATTACAGAAGTTCAACTTCTTAGCCTCTGCACTCAGTGTATGGAAGTACTTTTTGAGCCCATAATAAAGGCTGTGGGTACAGTCCTGCAGAGATACTATCAGTGAAGATACTGAAGGAGGTGGTGAGTAAGTCCAGAGCAGGATACACACTAAAACACAGCAGAGACCTGATCTGATTTGTGTACATAAAGCGTCTGATTGGAGGAATTTGGTTGAGGGCTTTTTCTCGATTCTTTTTTCTCCTCCTCTGATTGTATTTCATGGAGTTGGATAGTTCAATTTAAATCCTGGTGGTAATCTTTCAGCTGGCCAGAGTGAAGCTTGCCCCACTCGTCCCTTCGTTCTTTCTATTTCACCTCTTTAGCCTCTAATCCTGCTCGTTTCAAGCTCTTGTTAACCCTCAATGACAACTGTATCACAGACGGAGAATAAGGTTAACTGTGCACACACTCCGACAATACAAGCAGTCTAAACTGGGTTTTTAGGGGAATATATCTCCATTCATACAAAAAAATCCAAGTTGTGGTTATGGAATAAGTGTCCCTCATTTAAAAAGCCTTTTATCTTGATTTTGAAGATTAAATAAATAACATAAAAGCGAAACATGAAGCTGTATCATTAAGTAAATCTGTCAGTGGTTTGATGTTCTGCCTGTGTTGCTTGACAGACATGAAAAGCAACCTGTCACTTGACATTGAAATATTTTGAGGTTTTCATTGACTTTCCCACTAAAACACTTTCAAACCAAATCAAATCTCTGAACAGATAAAAATCCATGTCCTCTTGAACTATCAAACCATATCAGTCCATTATATGATGCCCTTTTTCCTTGTATTTGACTCAATTTTTTCCTTCTTTCTAGTTATTAAGGAAGAGGCACATCGGCAATGATATCGTCACCATAGTGTTCCAGGAGCCCGGGGCCCTTCCTTTCACTCCAAAAAACATCCGCTCCCACTTCCAACATGTGTTTGTCATCGTCAAAGTCCACAACCCCTGCACTGATAACGTCTGCTACAGGTAAACAGAACAAGCCTCCGCCAAGCCTGCAACGCTGTTTCACTTCTTACCGTGGGAGAAGAAGCAAACTGATATCTTTAAGATAATTTAGGGGAATGTGTTTGTCTTTAGATGTTCTTTGCATGAATGTCAAATGACTCTGCATGAACCTTTAAGAGCACTTAATTTGGAAGAATAATAATAATAGCCTGCTGAGTGCTTTCTGTGGTTTCTGTCATGACTTCATAGTTATGCGCTGAAATCACAAGCCTCTTTTGATCTGTTCGGTGATGATACAGTCATTATCTTCAGAGACACCTTGAAATTATGAATTAAGACTCTCTCCTTGATGGTTTCTGAAGTCAAGATGACTCTTGTTAATAACATAGCATTTGTTGAACAGACCAAGATTAGTCTGAGCAGAAATGATTTCCCTGAGAGCCATATAATTTCAACACTCTTCAAATGGCTGCTCATTATACATACAATTTAATTCTCCTTCACTTCTTTTAGTTTCTCTTAACTGTCACCACTACGGTTGATTCATTGATTTTTTTTCTTGTTTCCCAGTGTGGCTGTATCCAGATCTAAGGATGTGCCTCCATTCGGCCCTCCAATTCCCAAGTCTGTAACTTTCCCAAAGTCGGCAGTTTTCAGGGACTTCCTGCTTGCCAAGGTCATCAACGGAGAAAACGCAGCACACAAGTCAGAGAAATTCCGAGCCATGGCGACTCGCACGCGGCAGGAGTATCTGAAGGACCTGGCTGAGAACTTTGTCAGCACGGCCACTATTGACAATGCTGTCAAATTCAGCTTCATCACCCTCGGTGCCAAGAAGAAGGAGAAGGTGAAACCCAGGAAGGATGCACATCTTTTCAGCGTGGGAGCCATCACCTGGAGCGTCCGGGCCCGGGACTTTGGCCAGTCGCTGGACGTGGACTGCTTGCTCGGCATTTCCAACGAGTTTATTGTGCTCATCGAGGAAGAGTCAAAAAATGTGGTCTTCAACTGCTCTTGTCGAGACGTCATCGGATGGACCTCAGGGATTATGAGCATAAAGATCTTCTATGAGCGCGGGGAGTGTATCATGATGTCTGCTCACGACAACTGTGGAGAAGACATCAGGGAGATGGTGCAGAGACTAGAGGTATGGTCATTAAGACTCAGCTGTAATAATATCTGTCATCTTAGTGTTCTTAATGTCTGCTGGATTAGACCAAAGGTGAGGGATAATGCCTGCTGAGATGTCCATTATCAAGAATTAATGGACATCATGCAGGACTGCGTCTCTGACGTTTGTTATTTTTCCTTTAATTCCTGATTATGGACACTTCATTAACCTTCTAACACCATGGTCACTTGCAAAAGAACAAATCAGTTTGTCATGTGTCTGCAATCTTAAAGTTTTTAAAAGCAACATTTTGTTTTCCTGGCAAAGGCTGAGTTTGACTAATATCTGGAACAATCAATGCCATCCTATGGGTGACAGTGGAAACACTGTTCACTACTCCAGTATATATGACAAACCTTAGATTCATCCCATACCATGGGATAAAGAAGATTAGCAGATCCTGTGAAGCGAACTTATCCCCCATGTCTGTAGTTTCCATCAAAAATCATATTGTTCAAAGAGATTTTAGCGAACAAAAGATACATAATCAGTCTTTGCATCCACCTGACAGAGGGAGTAATTTGTTCTCTGATATCTCTGTGGCTAATTGAGGTTTTGTCACAAGCTGGCTAACAGTTTATTTTTAGAAAATGAGCTTTTTTCCAACAAAAAGATTAAGCTGTCATATTTATCATTCATTAAAAACAATTTTAATGGATTGGCCAAGGTGCAGTCCAGGTTGGCAGCAAAATATAAACATGCACTGGCAGATAATGAGAAAATTAAGCTAACACATCCAATTTAGGCAAATATTGATAATTCTCTACTATTCTACATTCTCAGGGCAACACAGTCTTAACGTTCTTGTCTCTTCTACAGCCGGCAGTCAAACATTTTGGTTGAGTTACACCTAATAATGTTTGCAGTCTCCCATAATGCTGCTGGTCACTGCCACAGCCCCCTGTGTCTTTCTTTTTTGTATGAAAGCATGATTTTAGGTCCAGTACTGGATTAAACAGGTCTGGGAAAGTGCCACAGCTCCTTACTATTTCAGCTTTGTTTTTATTGAAGAAATGGCCTTTTCTTAGCTTGTGAAAATCTGCTTGTAGCTTCAGCCCCAATTTCTAATAAAGTTTTGAAAAAGATTTTTACCAGGATATCCTGCCTAAAAAGTGACCCATAAGTAACTCCAATAAAACACAGAGCAGTAGTATGTCATCTAAATTGCCCAGTAAATCTATTATGACTGCGTTTCACACATAAGCTGAATGGCATTTGAAGGAAAATGGCTGCTTTACTCTAAGTGGTGCAGTCAGGCATTTTACTTAGGGATAGCTGTGGTCTGACTGTGGTGAAACAATGCATTCTACAAATATTGCTTATGCCATTGTAGCTTTACTACTTACCACAAACCTTGTTATTTTATTTTCATCATTAAGTCAGTAGACCCATTGCTTATTTAACCTATATCTACCCCGTCAAGTCTCATATATTGCAGCTCTGCACATGCTGAGCTTACTGGCTTGCATTCTTTTTGTTTCTTTCGCTGCCTTTTTCCTTCTTCCAACGTATGAGAGTGACTGACAGAATGAACCCATCGCTTATTTGTTTTCCTGACTCTTCTCTGTCTACCTGGTCCTGTTTGGGTTGTACAAAGACAGTAGTGCCACTTAAATTTGAATTTAATAGAGTCTAGAGAGGATTATGGACCTCCTGTTGAAAGCTTTCTTTGGCTCATCACACAGTAGAAGCAGAGAGGTAAAGTCAAATGTTTAGGTCACAGGAGTACAGATATTCTTCTCTTGTTGTCCTCTTGTTAAGGATAAACACTAAAGCCCGAAGCCACTCCCTGTGCAGTCAGTTAATTTAATGAAATGAAAGATGAGGGATGATGGGATTATGGCCCATGCTTGATTCTGCTGATGACTGAGTGCAGGTACAGGAGGAGGCAACTAAAACAGGACACCAACCCAGTTTTGAAGGGGAGAGAGGAAACACAGACACATTTTTTGGGTCTGACGGACTAAGAATAGAGGACACTTGGCCTCAGACTGCTTGACTCCTATGGAGAGCTACCCACTTAGTCCAAGTTTTCTCATCCTCATTTTGTAATTCTGCCTTGGCCATCTGTGCGACTCAGTGGCCCTGGTTACATTGTGTGGTTTTTGGGGTCAGGCGGGTCTAGGCACCTTTAAGTCCAGTAAAAAATAGGCCAGAACACCTGGCTCCTCAGGCTGGAGTCTGGCATCTGATGCCTTGTTTCCGCTCCTTGAGTAGCTCACTTTTCCTACTCTAGTTTCCACGGTTTGTTTACTGACACTCCAATCAGGCAGCCCTTTGTTTTCTTTAATTACCATTGAGGTTGAATTCCAAAATCCAAACCTGAGCTGAGCATGTCCTTATTTCTGCCTGCATACTTTCCTCCACTTATCCCTTTGGCAACCTCATCAACAGCTTCAAAAATGTTTAACAGACTGTAGCCTTCATGTCATTGGTTAAGCAAGCACCATGGAAGTAACAATCCATTTCCTGCTGAAAAACACGAACAAGAACTTCATTCTTCTGAGGCTCACTCTAGGCAGATATTATTACACCTTTTTCATTATCACCTTTTTCAATGGAATCACAATGAGTAAAGTGAGGATCCCAACCACATCAAAAACCACTATATCCTGAAAAAGTGTTTACCATAATTAATCTTAAAAGGACACAAATGTCATTCAGCAGCTCCTCAGCTCATCATAAGAAAGGACAGTGCAGGATATATTAGCATTTGTGATTAGCCAAAGGACATCACTTCCTCATTCACTATGCTAATATCCTCTCACATTTAAAGTCCACTCTCTCACGGGATTTGTGAGGGATATTTTACAGGGAAAAGCTCAGAAGAAGTATTAATAAGATGGTGGCTATTTGTGTTACACACACACACACAGACAGACAGTGGAACAGCAGCAGCAGCAGCAGGAGGCACATTTGAGTTTGAGCTGACCGTGCATACTTCGTCCCAAAGGTGTCTGTAATGTCCCAGAGGTTGACTCGAATCATGTTTCATTGGGAGGATTTACAGGCTGCCGGACCTGTGATGTAATGTGAACCAGAAGGAACAGATTGCCCACTGTAACACACAGAGGAGCCCAGTGTGAGAGCACAACTCAAAGCTTTGTGAAAACGCCCTGCTCCCCCCGGAGTGTTGCTGAGCTGGGTGGCCGCGTGCTCGGCTTTTATGAGTCAAGTCGTTTGGCTCAGGTGCCGTGTGTTTCACGATCAGGGCTGCAAATAATAGCAAATGACTGTATCTGTTATAGATTTTTTGTGACAGAAGAAGTAATTTAGCAAACTGAAATAAAGATGAACTCTACTGACCAAAAATGCTTTAGAACAGCCTGTTACATATGTTTGTGGGTGTTTTATAGTGAAGGTTTTACAACAAACTACTGTGACATAAAGCTGAAATGATTGGCCAAGGATGACAGAAAATCAAGAGGCAACTTTTTTATGAGGAATTCAATTTTCACACAGCCCATATTGGGCTGTGTGATGTTGTTGAAATGTAAGACAGTGTTCATATTTAAACAATTTTGTGGGATGACTGTCTGCACTGCCACAAAATATTAAAACAGTGAGATTCTTCACTATATAATCATCAATAATATGGGTAAATGCAATTATCAGAATGGGGAATATGAAAAAAAAAACGTCACTTGAATGTAATTCAGCCTTTAAAACCAGGAAAAAAAATGCTTATGAGAGATCATAAAATAACAGTCAAAATCTAAGATGAAATCTGTTCTTATATCACAACATCATTATAATATCAAGACATTGCCAGACCTTATTCTCTATCTGTTTATTTCCTTCACTGTGTTCTCCAGTTCCAGCTTCTCAAATATAGAAGTTTTATTCTCGACTTGAGACAGACTGTCAGTGGGATAAAACAGGGACATTGAATGCGTCACGTCTGCCTGTGGTTTATTTTATTGCCAGTTCTGACATTTTACAGACAAAACACTCAATCAACTTAATCAAGAAAATGTTAAGCATGTTAATAAATAATGAAAACATTTATTGATGACAGAATAATCTCACTTTTAAGGCTGCAACAAATTATTTAATTATTGACTTATTATTTGGTAATTCATTCTGTTAAATGTAAAGTGGTTAAAAAAGTGGTTAAAATGCTCAGAGTAAATTTTTGATGTCCCTTGTTTAGTCTTACCATTGGTCCAAAATTCAAAAACATGTAATTTATTATAATATATAACAGAGAAAAGCAACAACATCTCAATCAATCTTTTGCAACCTGGATGATTAATAAATCACCATATTTGTTGTTGACTTCCTGTCAGTCATGTGATTGACTGGTTAATTAGCATCAATTAGTAATAATTACTTACTCTTGACATTGATGCCTGCTCTTACCCCACTAAGAAAACTTGTGCTTCATCATGTTAAAAGTCACTGACCTGGATTCAGATTTTAAAATTCTACGAGAATCAAATAAAATCAAATAAACAAATACACAGGAGGACACAAGTGTTTTTACATTCACCAGTCTCTGCTTCAGTAGTCTGAAGTTGAGTGGATTACCAAGGTTTTGACATGTCTGTAAAACCTGCCACCACACACGGTGTTGTCAGTGTCGAAGCTGCTTCTGACTGCCGGGCCTCTCGCTGAGGATCAACAGCAGATTTGAGGCTGACGCTGTTTGTTTCCTCAGGGCAGTGTTGTATTTTATGTCACCAGTCGTTAGAGACCATCACTTGGCTCTAACGACTGGTGACTGATGTGGAAACACTTTGGTCAGCAGGATACACACACACACACACACACACACATACACACATATACATCCATGCCGCCATACTTCATGTCATCATCCTTATCAGAATAACTTTACGGGCCACAAATTCCTCCGGTGAGATAATGACTGTCCTGTTACCTTCAGCCTTTATGGCTCTGGGCCATTCAAAGGTGAACCTGGGCACATTCATTTTTGAGATAGACTGAATAAAGGGCCTTAATGAAGGCATTTAGAAAGCTATTATTTAGGCCTAATGAATTTCTGACAGAGGGCAGTTTGATTCACAGTCCCTAATACCCAGACCAATGTCTTCCCCATACACAGGCCATTTACTTCCAGCCCCCAGAGAGCTTTTGGACTTCACATTTCCAATTTCTTTTGCCCTTGATGTTTTATGCAGAGTGATTGCTTACTTTGTGGGTCACCTCACTAAAGTGCTCTTCTAGTTCCGCCTGTCTTCGAAAAGTAAATCTCTGAGCCTTTATTTATTGCAAAACTGAAACTTTGACTTTACTAAAGTCACTGATATGATGAATCCTTTTCCTCAGTTAATAGAGTTTTAGGGTTGTGTGTCTCACTGTGAGCCCCATCATGGTTGACTCGGGTCCTCTTCTCGCACAGCAGGGTAGGATTCCTTCTAGTGTGAGAATCTGGTGGTGTGTTGACAGGCCATAGTCTGAGTTAATGTGTCCCTGAAGCCAGCTGCCACTCTGAGGCAAATGGAGGCAGTCAAGCACATCTGAACCAAGACTAATCTGATGTGTGATTAAAGCTCATTTGATGCAGAGTGAGTTTTTTTTTTCTCCAGTGGTGTCACAAGAAAACTTGTCTAGTCCTCCTGTGAACCTACACACACACATATATATATATATAAGCTCAGCCATCAAGGCGAATGTGGAGGGTCTCCAGTTGCATGTTTGCATCACTGCTCATTTCACTGCTTGTCTGTCTTACTGTAATGTTGCTGCTCTTGCACTTGGCTTGCCTGAACTCCAGTTGAACCTGAGCTGCATTAAAGCAGAGGCTTAGACTAGGCCACTGCTGAGCAAAGTGAGAAGCTTAATTTGCATGCAAGTGCATGATAGGATGAGAGCCAACTCTAAGTTTCATCCAAGCATGCAATTGGACAAGCAGCCACAGTCCAAGCATACACGGTGGGGGGAAGTCTCAAGTCTCTTTCTGCAGTCTCCATGACTAAGAGACAAAGGATGAGATCAGTTTTTCACTCTAGATGTGAGCACATCAGCTGCCACTTGCCACAGATTATGTTTTGGTGTATAGATGTTGAACTTTTTTGGAAGTTAACTCTCGTTAATAGTCTAGCTTATGGACAAATCTGTGTCTCAGGCCAGTTTGATCCCAACTCCCCCACCCACAGAGCTGCTGCAGTGAAAGTGTCCACAAGGAGTATTAGTGTGTGCAGTGAATGTGTGTTTGTCTCTGCGTAGCTCTGATGCTAAATCGTTTAGCTCAATGATTTTCCCTTCTTATTAACTTCCATTCTCAGAGTTTCTTTGAATTTGCCACACTAACATGCTTGTGCTCTTCTGCCTGAGGACAGGATTTTTACTCTGATGTAATAGTGTTATTCTTGTGTTTGTGTGGGTTTTATTCCACAAGAGAGACATGTATACAGACATCTATTAGAAAAGATCCAAAGTACACAATGTTGTTGGCTACTGTTGGAATATACTTTATTAGCTTAGAAAGCTCTCCTTAAGCCATATTAAGATCACTCAGCTTTCACTCTTCCTCTATCTGCCATCTCATGCTTGTTTTCTGTTTTCCCAGTGTGATTGTGTGCAGTCTACTGTCAATTTCATGAGCTAAACTTATTCATCCAGAGTGTTTCTAAAGTTCACTTTTTATGTCTCTGGATCAGTGAAATCAAGACAACACTGATGTACTTTTATTGTAAATAATGAACAAACTGATTGTGGTTCTGGTTCCAGATCACCACCAGAGGTTGTGAGACGTCAGAGATGACTTTGCGTCGGAACGGCCTTGGCCAGCTTGGTTTCCACGTCAACTTTGAAGGCATCGTGGCTGACGTGGAGCCCTTTGGCTTCGCCTGGAAGGCAGGACTAAGACAGGGCAGCCGTCTGGTGGAGATCTGCAAGGTGGCTGTCGCTACTCTCACGCATGAGCAGATGATTGACCTATTGCGCACATCCGTCAGTGTCAAAGTGGTTATAATCCAGCCTCATGAAGATGGCACCCCCAGAAGGTAAAACCTAGACTTTTTTTTTTAATTTTTACTTGAAAATGAACACTTTCTAACAACACTGCAGGAAAAAAAATGCTTACAAAACACATGCAGACCTTCTTTTGTCTTTGAAATTTGTCTGTCGCACTGTGGTTTGGGAGACAGAGAAGCAGGTGCTCCTCAAAAATGTCTGAAGTCATAACAGAAGAGTTATGTCTCTTTCCAGGCAGCTGGGGTAAATTAGCTTGACATTTGCTCTCATGTTTGAGATCATTAGCATAAAGAAATGCTTACATACTGTTTTTGTTGCACAGGGGTTGATGTTGTTCTACTGATTTCTCTGGAGAGGAGACTCTCTTTGTATCGATGTGGCTTTGTTGCAGGAGAAAGCTCCAGCAGGGCTGCAGAGACGCGCAGACACGGACAGTCAGCGTTTCCCGCTAATGATAATGAGAGGAGCATTTTGATTAATGGCTCATTTTTCGTTGCCATTGTCTGACAGCTCACATTTGCAGATTGCTTTTTTTCCAACCTCACCCAATCTTCTATTCAGCAATTAGGATGGGAGTGTTTGGCTTTTTAGGGACACACACCCATGGGGAGACTCCATCGCTCCCGGAATAAAAAGAGAGAAGCATATTTCAAACTATCTTTTGTGAGGGGGAGCGATGAAGGTCTGTGCAAAATGCTTGTTCTGAAAGCACATCTGCTTGTTTTGTCTGTGAGAGACAGACAGTCTTTTGAAATCATATCCATCACTCTTTCACACTCACATTTTTGACATCTTTGTTTTGGTTGTGATTCAGGCTGACAGATTTGTGTACTAGCAAATGCTTTTCCCACTTTGTGGCAGATTACCACAGCAGAATGACTTCTGCGTGCAGAGATAATACATCTACTTAATCCCATATTCTGTCAGTGATGTTTCATGTAATGCTAATTTTCTATCTAATAACTTGAATTAAAAATCTGTGGATGACTGCTCATGTACAGATAAACAAAACTGCTTGTCGCTGAAAACATTCCATATTTTTGTAAAATTATATTAATTGCAGTCTCGCTTAAAGTTCTGTGTTAATGCGATCTTAAACAGCTGTGTGTGTTTGTATATGTGTCATTATGTCAAAGGCTTCATAGTAGGTTCGTGTTCAACTTTGCGTTTGGTCTGGCAACAGAGGAGTAACATATTTGCTCCCCCAGATGGTGGGCTAACGTGCCTCGTCTGTGAATCCAACGCAGCAGCCACTCTGGCAGAACCAGCGTCTAATCCTCTTACCATGATCTATGATGATACATGATGATACAATCATAATCGCAGTTCAGGGAAGCAGGAAGCAGACAAAACAAACATTTTCCAGAGCTGGTTCTGTGTGGACGCACGCGTGGCCGTCTCCCTGGAGCTGTGGTTACACAATGGAGGAATCTGTGTTTGTGCCAGTGGAGGACATCTGGCTCGGTTTCACTGACACCAACAAAAGCCTGTGAAGATACTTTAGACAGTCAATAAAAGATGGTTTCAAAAATACACATGCTGCATAGCACTGTGCCTTAAAGTATGCATTACATCATGCTCTTTCCATAATGGCTGGTATCATGTAAAATGCACTGGGCTTGACCCATATATGGCGTTGCTAACAGATGCATCTGGCAGATTAGTAGGTATTACAGTAGAAGACTATACTGGTCAGAGCTGTTGAGCTTTACTGGGAGACTTCCCCGTCTTACTGAAACCCAGTTTCTCCTCATCCTCCCATGAGAACCAAAAGGCTCATGGGTCCTGTGAATTTTTTCTCCCAAGGCTCCTGCAGAATCGAGAGGTGAGAGGTCAGGTGAAGAATCTCGAGGGCTCTCAACTCTTTTCACTGCTGCGTCTTTGAGTTGCCAAAGTGTTGCAGTCAACAATAAGTGCTCCAGTTTCTCCACTATTATCTCAAAGGAAAGGAATTCAGCAGGGGCCCGAAGGCCCCAGTCAATCCCCCTGTGGCCAGAGAGATGCGGGTTACTCTAACAACAATGGACAAGAGTCTCTGACCCACAGACAATGCACTCTGGCTCCATACTGCTACTATGATAAGGAAAAATGTTTTCATTAGCACATGTTGGGACTAGAAGAGTGTTTCCTTTTAACTGTTTCAAATGGTCAAAATATCATTTATTCTTCCTGATTTTATAATTCCCTTCAAATTCAGTGAGAATTGATATTTGAAAAGATAATGTTTGAAGAAGGAGGGAACATTTAGACCACGTACTAGCCCCATTTTACAGCAAACCTCCTAAAGCTGCTAAACGGTTTTACCCCGCTCAGCCTTAAGCCAGTGGAGATATGCCTCTAATATTAGCCTAACCTAGCACTGTATTTATTTACACTGGAGGAAGGATGTGGTTTTAGCCCAGTGCAATACCAGAGGCTTTTCCATCATCACCCTGAGAAGCTTGAAACAAGTTCAACATGTTAGCCTCGGATCAAACTAATGAGAAAAAGATGAAAAAGATTAACTCTTTAAGACAGGAATGCAATGTACAGAACATGGCAGTGACTGTATGTTTAGGTATATGGTCACCAGAGCTCTGAGAGTAAACAAACCAATCATTACAATATAGACTAAATTGGATGATTACCCCAAGCCATGCAAACAGTAACAGACATGTAGAAACCTCTGCGTTGTCAGAGTATCAGCCTGTTGTGTTTTTAATGCAACATATTGTACATTTTAGGTTTTAAGCACACAGATTCATGCTTTAAAATGGTGGCAAACCCAAAATTTAAGAGGGCTCAACCTGCACCGGCCCCCTGCAGATAATGAGTATTGCCTGTGACATTCAGATGGCCACTTGTGACCTTTGCTTTGAAGTGCCATCAGACTTGTCATCATGGATTTTCATCTGGACCGAAGTTAAGCCGGATTTCTCACTTCCCATGCCGACACCTTGTGAAAAAGAGCACAGCTAAACCAAAACTCAGAGACCCTGCATCACAAATTGCTCGACTTAATCCCCCTACATTCTTCACAGGAGACGTATTTTCCTTTAGATCACTTTGCAAAGAAATCACTGAAAAAGGTTTTTTTCTCTCTCTCTCTCTTTTTTGCAAACTCTTTCACTTTTCAGCACACCTAATTTAATGAACCTCCTGACAGAAGTCTGCAAAGGGCTGGTGGGGGTCACAACCTCTGTGGCTCTTTGCTGTGACATGACTGTGGGAATGGATTAGCATGTCCTTCAGTCGCTGGCCATGTCATTAGAGTGACAGCTCTCTGACTGAGGTCTAAGGTCCTGTTGTCACACTGATCTATTGTAATTCATTAAGAACCAATAGTTAAAGGAGCTGATTGTTCAACCCCCCAAAGGCCACAAACTGAGCTGAACTCCTCATTTTAAACTAGCAGTGATATTATTTCATTCAAGTCAAGACGTGGCAATTGTGTTGTCAAATGTATTTCCTCCATTGTGTCAGACATGGCTGTATTTAAAGTTGACTGGCTGTTGGTGTTTAGTCATAGATGTTCTCCTTCTCTACAAGCTTATGTAGGACATTGTGGTATAATTTATAGCAACTCTCATTTGGCTGGAAGAGTGCAGCAGCAGTTCTTGGTGGAATCAAGAGGAAGCAGACAGTATTTTTTCTCACCAGTTCTTGGCTTCCTCCTCTCCTCATGGCAGGCTGGATGTGTCACAGCCTTTCCTCCACAGCCAGCCTCCAGCTCAGGTTTAACTGTTGACCAAACACCCGTTTCCTGCTGTTTCTCCATGATTTATACACAGCGAGCCCAAGTCCCCCTATGCATTACAAACAAGGAGTACATTCCACATACATCAGGCCAATATGTTGGGAATTTCCACTCCCAGCTAAGCTTGTAGGGGCGCTCAGGCGGAGTATTGGTATCAAACGAGGAATTTACTCTGTCAGCTTTTGGTCATTCTGGTGCAAAAAAAGCAGAGCAAGAGAGAACAGCTGAGACGTTTTCCTGTTGACAAGCTGTTGGCTAGCTTTCTCAGAGAGTAATGATGTGTGGCAACCTGGCATGACCACACACACATGGTTAATCAAGGTAATGAGAGGGTTAGCCGCCCTGTTTATAAACCAATTGACCAACACTCTGGAGAATTGAACACTCTTATTGCCATCACTTTATCTGACATGAACATAAAGCGATTGACTCAATTTACACAATGACAGGTAGTAGGGTGACAGTTTAATTTGTTGGATTACTGGTATGAGCCCCTCATATACAACCAACACTGCAGCTTCAGCCAATAAGATACATTTCTTTTTAATTTATGGACATTTCAGATCTTCTGTTGCCGTAATGCCACTCATTACTTTCACTGTCCCATATGTCAAACCAGCGATGCATGCTTTATACATTCATTTAATAAATAATGTAAACTGTGTAGGATGTAGAGCACACCATTGACGGTCGTTCATCATGAATGAGGCCAGCTTGCTGATGACATTGACCAGATGTAAGAGACAGGCGACATGGTGGAGGAGTAGGAGGAGGAGGAGGAAGGAAGGAGCGAAGGATGATCTTCCAGTTAGATCTTATAACACCCACAGCTGCCCTGGGAGAGCGGCTGAAAACAGTCCAGCCACCCATGGCCCAGTTTGATGAAAAGGTCTCTCTGAGAGGGATTACTCGCCCCCTCCACCGCAGCCTTTGCAATCAGCCTGCGCACCCTCGTCAAGCTCCGCTGTGTGTACATGTATGACCACAGCAAAGTATACACAGCTTTCTACCCCCAGTGGATTCTGGAAAATGGACTTTGGAGGGGGAGGGTAGTGTAATCATTAGGGTCATGCTTCAGATGCTTTCAGAGAGCTTGCAGAGCACCCAGGCTGTTTAACCTCGACCCAGCACCCTGCAAACCCCCCCATCCGTCCAAACACACACACCAAGCCTCTGCCCAGCCCCAAAGATTAATGTTGCATGAAATGGCATCACAGGCCTTGTCCATCCCAGAGATCCTCAGTGTTGTTAGCAGTAATGGGATGGAGATGGAGGGAGGAGAAGCCTCCTGTGTGGAGCCACTCAGGGGAGACCCATATCTGATTAAGTGGCAAGCTGAGATTTTCAGCTCTATTAAAATGTAGAAAGTGTTTTCCAATGTTTTCAAAGTGTCACTGGTACACCAGCACACATACAACTATGTGTGTGTGAGGGGGGTATGTGTGGGTGTTTGTGTGTTTATTGTTTACACACTCTATCTAGATTCAGATTTCTGACAGCATTGGTTTGTTTATGTGTAATCAAAGGATACAAAGGATGGATGCTTCACTTTACTACACTTTGTACAGAGGAACCAGGGTCTGTGTTTGTCTACTAAGATTAATGTATCTGTGTGGTAGTTTAATGACAAATGTTACTACATTCCTTAATGGACAAAATCTGTAACAGATGTAATATAATGTTATTATAATATGCATAATCATCTCTGTTATAATGTAATAATCTGCGTATAAATTTGGTTTTGTTGGCTTATGTAACGATCAGTGTAATTTACAATGAACTTGAGTTTTTAGATTCTTATTAAACTCTACAAAACCAATTGTAACCAACTGAATTGTAATTTTACCAACCAAATGAAGCTATTTATATGTTTTCTATTCTTTCTGGCAGAAATGACAAGGTGTGATGTAAAAAAGGATAGTCTCTATACATTTTAATCAACCCTGATTCCTCAGATTAAGCTGCTACTCCTTCAGCGGCACCCAACATGACACTGACAAAGTTAGCAGCTCACTGCTGAACACTTAGCAGCTAAAGCAGCTAAATGCTTGGAAAAGATCAGTTAAGTTAAGTTTTTAGGCGATAGGGTGAGAAACATGCGATGCAACTAGGATGTGACTTCAACTGTTACATGGGTGACCTTAAAACCTTCTCTGTTTTCCTCCCTCATCCTCCCTCCCCCTCAGGGGCTGCTCTGAGCTCTACCGCATACCCATGGTGGAGTACAAGGTCGACAGCGAGGGTACACCCTGCGAGTACAAGACACCCTTCAGGAGAAACACCACCTGGCATCGGGTGCCCACAGCTGCTGGAGCACCTCTGTCCCGAAGCTCCCCGACGCAGGGCCCTGACCGCCTGCAGTGCCAGCAGATACTCCAGCAGCACCAGGCAGCTATCCCACGGAGCACCTCCTTCGACAGGAAGCTGCCGGATGGGTCCAGGTAAACCATCGTTAGCTCCCACTCCTATACAGGAGGTTAAAAGAAAACTCTTGAGACTTACAGATGTGGCAGCAGTGCACAGTAATTGAATACTCTGGTGAAATACAAATACCTGAAAATGGCAAGTATGAAAGTAAAGGAACAAATATTTGTGCTTAGTTACTCTCCAACTCTGGCGTTAATAAGTAAATAAAGATTAGCTAAATAAGCTGATAAAGGCGATGCTTAAAACTAAATGCAGCAAGGTAGCAAGGTTAAATAAGAAAAGCCAAATTAATATAATTCTAACATTTATATACCTATTAAAAACAAAGACACCATGTGTCGTTCACTGCTCACATATTGACCCACATACAATTAGGGAACCCTGCTCGAGTTTTAATAAGATTTCCATTATCTGCCTGTACCACATTACTTTTGGGTCAGTATGTGTTCAATTTTTAATACAAATAATTTCTGAAAAGTAAGTTTTGGACCAGTATGTAGGAATTGCACCTTTCAGTTGTGTCTTAATCAGCATGAAGCTCCAACCACATTGGTTTGTAGAAAAAAAAAGATTTAAATAAAGCATTATGCAGATAACAGTCACAAAGTTTGTCCTTTTGTCATTCAGAGAGTGAAAAGAAAAACATCATATCAAGATAAAGTCACAGCAGCATTATTAACTTTAGTGCTAAAAAGCAAGCAAATGCAAAAACAGAACAAAACTGAACAAATTGATGCTTTTAAGACATTTTTGGAAGTCAAGCGTTTTGCTCAAGGGTTTTCTGAAAGCTGCGCAGAGCAAAGCTGGTGATCAAACACGGCGATGCTCAAAAGATTCAGCCCTTTGAGATGGTATCTTTGAACTCTCAGCCTTTCTCATTCACAGAAGAGCCACTGTAACACTTTGAGGGGCTGTTATTGTGTTCAGTTATTTGCATATATATAAATGGAGCATTTTAGTCCCATGAATTTTCGGCTTTGCTTTCATCTCCCTTTTAGATGATAAGGCCACACTGAGATTTTGTTCCTGTCCTCAACTGTGTCTCTTTTGGACATCTCAATTGAGCCATGTAAAGCAGTGATTTGTTCATTCTAATGAAACCCCTACAGTCATGATAACCTTTACAGTGTGTCACACTGACCCCCCCTGGTGTTGCCTGTTCTGACTCTACTGGGATAATGGCCGCCTTCTCTGCCTAATCAGAGTCCCTGGCAGTGGGAGCACTTCATTCCTCCTCGCTCCTTTCTTTCTCTCTGTATCCCTCCTACTCCCTGCTCCCTCCTTCTTCCTGCACCATGCTGAGGAGGAGGTGATGGGGACACTGACACAGCTCAGCTCATCTCATCCAATTACTGCAGAAACAAAGAGAGTGCTCTTCCACGGACCACGATATGTAGCACCCTAGAGGGAGTGGGAGGAGAGGAGGGGGACAAAGGAGAGGGAGCGAGTGAGAGAGACAGGAGGGTAATATTATACAGTCACAAAGCCAATTCTAGAAAAGAAGAAGCTGTTTATTTTTTTCCTTTTTTTTGCACGTTGTGCAGACATGCATAGAAGAAACTGGTCATGTCTAAAGCAGTGATTCCCAAGCATGAGTACAAGTACCCCAGGGGGTACTTTAACAGATGCCAGGGGTACGTGGAAAGATTGTAGAGGAGCCAAATAATTTGAAAAGATAGAAATTACCATTTGAATGGAAAAAAATATACACACAGACATACCCAGTGAGCTGAATTGAAAAGGGAGCTTTCACATCAACAAATGAATTTTTCCTAAAGTGCTAAATCCAGCGAGCATGTTCAAAAAATGAAAATAAAAATTAAATGAAAAAAGAAAGACATGCATTCCTTAACATTTTTTGATGTTCAAACAGAGAAATGAATAAAATTAGGCATTAAAAACATTATTGTAACAACTGAAATGCTATATAACTAATAGTATTAAAGTGCATCCAGACTAAATTCGACTGATCATGTTTGCAACATGACAGGTGGCATCAATAAAAGGCTTCATGGGTTCATCTATCAGGGCTGTGGCAGGATGTCTGACAAAGAAGGTTGGGAACCTCTGGTCCATGGGATACATAGGAATTTTGATATCTCAGACAAAGCATCAACCCATCCACACACAGAGCTGAATCCAGACTTGGCACCGTAAAATATGACACCTACTCCGCAGCCAACTGAGACCTGCTACTAATCTCTGCAGCCTCGAATGTTATTGCAGCGCAGACAGGAAAATTATGTCCAATATCCAGCCAGAACTTTACATTATGTCAGGAGAGGAAGAGACTGAGAACAAAAAGCAGCTGCTGCTGTTTCACATTAAACTGCCCAGACCCAGCTGAGGAGACTAACACTTCAGTCAAGGAGGAAATGTAACGGTCAGGCCAAAGCGTTCAATGATGTGTGCTGTGACTGGGTTACTGACAGCATAGTGAGTTTCCCATGAAGATCCAGACAAAGAAAACCTGATGACAGAGCAGAAGAGGTTGATACAAAGAATTTGACTCCTCCTAGATGGACTTTTCTATTTTAAATAAAATAAAATGCACCTGCATATTTCTGATCTTTAATTTTCCTTCATGCTTGTAATTGTTTGGATATCAATGTTAAAGGAAAGGAGGAAGAAGCACACCTGAGACGTAGCTTAAACTCATCACAGAAACAATTACATTAGATGGAAGATGCACGAATGAAAGGAGCATAGCGCATTCAGCTAAACCGGGATTGAGACTTACTGGGAAAGCCATCCTGCCTGTGTTGTTGCAGTCTTGTTTCCGTCCAGTCATCTAACCTACTTTGGAGTGTTGGTTAAAATGAAGGCCTCCAGGCAGCAGATATAATGTGGATCCAGTGTTTATTTTTTACTCTAGTTCCTAGCCTGCAAGGTTTTCCAGACTGAGTTAAAGAGAGGGGAAAAAAAACTTTTGTCTAACCTGAAATCAGGGAAGAGCTTTTTGCTGGACAATAATACACACTTCGGTTAGGTTGAGCGAAGATGATGGTCAAAGCTAAAGAGAATTTAATAATGTTGTGAATATTAGTTAGCAGAATTCAATTGGGATTTGTAATGGCTTCCTTCAAGAGCTCTGCTCCCTCTGTCTGTCCTTAAACGCATCATTCTGAGAGCTGAAGATGTATGTTTAGTTTCTGTGTTTTTATGTTTGTGCTGATGTTGTTGGGATTACCATATTGTGAGCTCATATTGTATGATTCATTTTTATATTTGTATGCATTTTATTGAAACTTTGTTGTTCTTACCAGGACTGCCTTTGGAAAAACATTTTTAAATCTTAATTAGACTTGGTTAAATAAAGGTGTGATTAAAAATTAAATACTTAAAATAACTTAGTTTAACAGGTCAAGTGTGAAAAGATTGTTCAGGAGCTGAGCTGAGTTTGTGTCTCAAAGTAGAAATCTCAAGGGTCCTTTACATTTAAGTTACTTCTGTCTTGACTCAACACACACACACACACACACACACACTCACAGCTTCACCATCTGGGTTCCTCACTCAGGCTTATTGCCATAACTAATCTCTGTTTCTGTTTGCCTTTGGTGAACAAGACACCTTCCCCATTACTGACAGTTCTCACATGTTCCTAGAGATTATCCACGGTGCTCACATGCGAGAGACTATTTGTTGGAGTGACACCCAATAATTTTACAAAGAATAATGGACAAAGTGAGGAAAAGAAGTGTTTCCATTTTGTTGTGAAATTTCAGCTTTTAGAGTGAAAAATCTAATAATAACCCGTACTGATAGATTTGTGCTGACATTCTTTGTATAGCAGCTACTTGACTGATGACACTTTTAGATCCCTACATGTCAAGCACGAGGATTCACTGCTTTTCTTTGTATTTTATCACTAAAAGGACTTGAACATTTTCTTATTTTGCTTTTGAACAAAAAAAAGACATTTGGAGATGTCACCAAACTGTCAAATTTTGATGAACATTTTTCACTGGTTCTGATCAACTATGGCTTTGTGTTTTGCTCCTTTTTCCCCTCTGTGTCTGCAGGGCAATGCAGGATATGGAGAACCCCCAGGTCACCTCATGTAACAAAGGAGACCAGCACTACCGCAGCTCCCCCAGTAACCAGTCCTCCTCCAGTGATCCTGGACCCTGTGGCAGCAGCACCTGGTCCCAGCAGCCTGGATATGATGGGTACGGGACCACATCAGTGTTACTTCTTTTGAAACAGCCTCTATGTCGTCTCCCTCCAGGAACATGTGGTTTTGCAATAATGAATGCAGCTACAATCAGTCCCAGCACCATTTCTGAGAACTTGCAATTTTGCAAAATGACAGCAATTTTTCCACATGAAATGACCAAATCATCAGCGCACTTTTGGCCAGCCGTCACTCGTTTTTGCAGGAACTGATCGAACAAAACAATAAAATTATGCCTGCAATGGTCTAATATGACATCCAGAACTTAACAGAGGGAAGATGATGGAGAATGATGAGTTTCATGCATGAGATTATTTTCATTTTACATTTATTACCATAGTTTCCATTTAGTCATCAAGAAGCCTCGGTTTCATGATTTCCTTCAGAGGGATTTAAAGGCTACCTCAAACATAAAAATCCAAGCCAAGTACAGTATTTGACATTGTTCTAGCTTTGAGCACATCTTACTTTTTCTCCTCAGAGTATTTAAAAAGGATGAGCACTTAAATATAATAGGAAGTGATTTGAAAGACTTCATTCTTGTTCTTCAGTATATCCTACTGTGACTGAAGTGCCACTTTAGCAAACTACTCTGTAATTTTGAAGAAAGCCTTTAGAAAAGAAAGTTTTTTTGGCAAAAAATGTTCTCAAAGAAAACAAAATTCTGCTGAGAGGAGCTTGTAGCTTCTGTCAACATGAACATAGCCGCCACAAACCTGGTCTGTCATCGAGTTTGTGTGTTTTCTCCTCTTTAAAGTACATATCAATATAGATCCCTTTTCAATATTCATGCTCATATGATCGGTCGGCTGGCCTGCCAAGCATCATATGAGCGTACTGGCTTCAGACTGCGCAGGCATAACATCTGTCAGGCAGGGTCTTGTACATTAGCTGAATCCATCAGAGACCGGTGTCTGTCTGTGAGTAGTTACAGACCATGACAAGAGGCTTAGCTCCACGCCGCTGCTCTCCTGTCAGAGGCCATAAAGTGCAGTGAACTCTCAGGGATCGCTGTGGTCTGTAAGAGTCACCACGCTGCACAGCGACTGACTGATTGATTTCCAGCTGGAGTCTTTGTTAAAGATCATAAGACTCTGTGGCCTGTGTTCCTCTGCTGTGACCTTTATCAGCTCTTTAAGGTTTAATTAAGACTCATTGAAAAATTTACTGCCCCTTTCCTTTTGTTAAGAGCAAGAGAGTGCCTGGCATGCTAAGTGGAGTGAAAGGAGGTTTCTTGCTGGCGTTGCCTGGTTGCTTCTTTATTCTATTATAAGCTCAAGTGATTCGACCTTAAATGATCTTGAGCTAATTGCTGTACAACTGTGGTAAATCTATTAGAGCCATTTTCTGACTAGAATACAGAGTTCACTCTATTAACAGAAAACCTTTAACAGCCCCTGTTCCTCTTCTGTGTCTCCCAGGTGTCCCTCCCCTATCCTCCATGAGCGGGCAGGGGACATCCAGGGGGTAGAGGGAGAGATTCACAGGGAGAGGGAGCCCACCCTGGAGAGGACCAGGTCTGCGGGTGAGTCTGGTTTTCTTCCATCTTAAGCTGCAGCCCCACTATGTACAACCAGTTAGTATGAACTGCACCCCCCCGTCTGGCCAGGCTCTTGTGTGATGTGGGTGGGAGAGTCTTGCATTCCCACAGTCCCATTTACTTATAGTGAGGCTGCATCAAGCAGTGATGATTCAGGTGCACATAATGTCTTTAAATGTGATGTTTTGCATGTGACGTGGGCTTTCAACAGTTAAATTAGTCTGTCAACAACTGGTCCACCTCTCCACTCAGCTTTTTCTTCTCACTCCACAGAGGCCAAATGGCACATCCCATCCACCAAGATCCTGAACCCTCTGAAGCAAAGAGAAGGAGGGAAAGACTCGCCCAACAAGCTGTCCAGGGTAAATGACTGGCCTACTTTAATTTCAGTTTGACAGAAGCTGACCACATGACATTTAGAGGTGTTTAGAAATTCATTTTCAACTTGTTTTGAAGGGCAAAAAAACTATCCGATGTAGTTTAATGCATCAGGCAGATCTGGTTTATTCCACATCACTGTTTGAATCAGGCTGAGGTCAAATTGCCCTTGTTTATCGACTCTGCAGCAACCAGCAGCTCAATTGTGGGTATTCAACCTCGTGTCGTCCCCTCTAGCCTCTACTTTGCACTTATCACTTTCCCTTCATCAGCATGCTAACGGGCGTCTCATCTCATCGCAGTTTCTGGTTGTCTCCCACTTTTCTAGGACACATTTTCCTAGAAGGTTGAATATATTAAGTGCTTGAGCTTCTCATTCCCCCCTTTTCTCTATATTCCTCTCTCACTTATCTTTTTTTGGTCCATTCACCATCTCTCCTTCTGTCTTTTATTTCTCCTTGATGCCGGAGGCTGGCACACACAACTAACAACATCTTTCAGTGCTTTCAGTCGGTGTTGCATTAACCCAGGCCAGTGGATAAAAATTTAAATCATTCCCTCAGCATTCTCTACCAAAATGTACAGACGTTGGTTGTTGTTTTTTTCTTTTCAAGTCAGATTTTTTGATTTGTTTTTTAATCAATGTAATTTATGTTACTCCCTACATGTAACAGTGTAAAGCATAACCCAATAATGAAAACATGACAGGTCAATATCTTGAGGTTGTAGTTTATATTCTTTAATCAAGCATTGATGCTAACCTTTAGCAGAGGCCTGTTTTTGATGGAACAATTGATTGTGAGGCTCCTCATCTACATTCAGCTTACATCTCAGCCTGATAGTGAGTAACTGGCTTTTCCAATCAGAGCTGAGTTAAATAATTGATGAAACTATAGTCCACCTTTTTCAGGGGGTCAGATCATGCAGATCTCTCCCATAAGAACCAGCATTTGAAATAAAGTATGTTTCATGCTGCATATTCTGTTTAAATTCCTTGCGGTTGCTGTCAAGCAGCTTTACAGTATCACTAAGCCTCGAGACAACAAGCTGTCGCCTCAGTCAGGGACACAAGAACATGTGATGTAGCTTGATGGGTAAGCGCGCCTCTGGTGAACCAAGTGTGTTAAAGCAACCGTAAGAATTATCTGCAACTGCTGTTTGACCTTGTCTGATGTGCTGTATTCCTGTTTCCTTCACCCCTCTTGCTCTCTCTTTTTCAACCAGACGGGTGATAAAAACTCAAGCCACTCAAGTAGCAACACTCTCTCAAGCAACGCCTCCAGCAACAGCGACGATAAGCACTTTGGCTCTGGAGACTTGATGGACCCGGAGATGCTGGGCCTCACTTACATCAAAGGGGCGTCCACAGACAGCGGCATTGACACTAATCCCTGCGTGGCTCCTGGGGCCCGGGTGTTGATGCAGGGCAGGGTGGGGGAGCAGGGACACCCTTGGGTATCGGAGCACCATGAGGACGGGGCTTCAGAGGAGGATCATGGGAAACTCTACCTGCCGCAGGGCTACGCCTCCGCCATTATGTCGAGTCATGTGACGGAGGGAAGCATCGGAGACCTGAGCGAGATCTCATCACACTCAAGGTACGGTGACAGGGTGTGTGTGTAATGTAACTTTTTCCCTCCTAAAGATGTGTAGCTGCTATTTCACAACTAAAAGTGTGTTTTTGGGAAGTCAGAAATTTCACATTCAGTCAAGTTAGACATGGATGTTGAATAAAGGAGAAAATTCAGAATGATTGAGTTGAGAAGCTTACAAATGCTTGAAAACAAGGTGCAAAGTTTTACTGAAAGGTATGAAAATTGTATGAATCAGGAGTTTGAAAGCCAACTTCACAACACCAAACATGAGAGTATCCTCTGGAAAAACGGTGTCCACTCTTTCAGCAGAGTTTCAGTGACAATGTGAGTCTATAAAAAAGGGGGAGCACTAAAGTTGTTTTATGGACCCAACTCTTCACTATGAGTTCTAGTGCTGTTTTCTCTTTAATTGGTCACCACACTGTACAATCCAGTTAATGTCAGCAGTGATTCTGTTGTGGCCTCATTCTAACGTGGTGGTTCATTGATTTGCCTGCTGAGAAAAATCGCTTCCTTTTCCTGCTACATGGCTCGAAGCACAATCCATTGTGGTCAAACATGTGGATTACATTTACACATGCACCACCAACACTGCACTCCTCAGCACATTATCTGTTCCGCTAAACACACAGAGACAAACACATGCACAAGAGGACTGCTGCTAACTGTTAGCTGACCTTCTCACCCAGCCGCGCTCCCTCGCTCCTCACCCACAGCCTGAGTCGTCCAGCTGTGCTAAAGTCGGCGGGGTGGGGCTGCTGTCAGGCTGGAGCAAAATTGGGGGTGGGGGGGTTTATCACACCAATCGTCCAAGTCCTCCTCACCAGACTGGGGCCCATCTGGGAAAGAGGAGAGGTGTCACAGAGGGTTGGCCCTGCAGCTACCCACAGTCTGTCCCTATGAAATAGAATGGGTATCTATTTGTTTATGCCACACAGGATTATGTTACCACAATCTGTTCAGATCATTGACCTGTTTGGGGGGCGTCAGAACTGTCCACTCCATGATATCATTCAGAAATGAGTAAAGAACCCACGCCATCACCTTGACTACTCCGATGCTTCCCGCCTCTCATGTAATGGTCTTTGACACCTGAGTGTCATCTGAACAAACAGGGAAGCAGCAGGAGCACATTTTGCTGGGTGTGGCCCCAGATGGTCATGAATATGGAAACAGGGTATGCAATGCCTGCAGCTAACGCCGACTGTGATGTCTCAGGGTGTTTCAGAAGAATGTTTTTGTTTGTTGGAAGTTTTTCCAGCAAACAAAAAGATGTTCTGACTGATGTCACGGACTGGTTGAGCTATTAAGAGAGGAAATGCAATGCAATTAAATGCAAATGCAATAGTCGTAAAACTAGTTGCAAAGGAGTAAAGATCACGTGCTGCAGCTTCTTTTCACGTGTGTGATACATTCATTCTGCATAAATCTACCGTTTCTTGGTTGAGTATGTAGTATAAGGATATAAGGTTATTGTACGTACCTTCACAAAGTTGATAGATTAATCATAAACATATTTAATCAACCAACAGACAAAGAAAACTCTAGCTGAAATATCAATAAAATCTTGAAGAATTTTGAAATGTACAATTTTTTTCTCTTCTGATAAAACAATTCTTGACCATTTGATCATAATTTCAAGGGCTAGTTCACACAGATCACAAAATACGAAACTTTTTTTCCCTGCTAATATCAGGCCACACAGTCATGCATACTTGAAGGATATAAAACCTGAAATCAGCAGAGGTCATAGTGACAGATATTTCAAAACCTCTTCAAATAAAGCTATCTTTAAACCAGTGGGAGTAAGCAGAAGAAAACTCTTCCTCGTGATTTGAGTGCACTGACCTTTTAATCTGGTTTGTCAGTTGATATTTGACTGAATATTGAAAGGGCAAAGTTCAACAGGAATATGCACATGATAGACTGGATGTGAGTCACCAACCAATGTGGGTTAGAGCAGAGTTAGCGTGACTGCACTTAATGTGGGGGGAGAATGATGTCATCCTTCCTAAGCCAACAGCAGAGCATAGCTTTCAGCGATCATTTTAAGTTGAAAAATCATCCTATTGGGTTTTTTCTCAACATCTCAGTCGCCTCTCTCATATTTTTTTAATTTGTTGATGTTTGTTTATGCTTTAATGTTTTTTTTTCCATCTGTTGTCAAATTCATTCATTTCGGTCACTTTTGAGTTACATTATGCTTTATGTTTTTTGCTGTCTGGTCAGTGGCTCGCACCACTCTGGCAGTCCTCTGGCCCGTGGTGCCAGATACTGTATGTCCGCTGACTCCTCCAAGGTGTACACCATCCCCCAGACCAGCAGCTCAGGGCCCGAGCCAGAGCCGGGGCCGGGGCCCAGCTCAGAGGCCTGTGGACAGACAAGGCCACAGCCTGGTTGCAAACTTCCAGTGGGCATGAAGACGACCGATGATGATGGTGATGATGATGCTCACAGCACTGAGGGACCTCCAAGCATTTCAGAGTGTGGGTGAGTGTGTGTGTATGTGTGTTTGAGAGAAAGAGAGACGAAATCCAGTGGGGGCGTGTATGATAATGTCACCAAATGTTGAGCTCTAATATCACTCTTACCAAAAAGTTACCGCAGTTTGGTTTCAGTTCACATTAAGATCAACACTCACTATCTTGCAAATAGATGACACACTTTTTAATCATGCTAACTGGCCTCGTCAGCACTGCGTCCTTCACTGTACTGAGTGTGTGCTGCTTCTTTCCAGACTTACTGTTACACAAGAGCCAGACCCATGCCAATACAAGTATCCACCCTTCCTATCAGCCCACCCAGCGTGCATAAACTGGCCTTGATTGAAGCCGACAGCCACAAAATAAATAAGCTCAATGAAGCCGCGGACATAATACACTTGGCACATGTCACTTGTGGTTATCGATTGCTCCCGTGAAGCTGAGTCCCTGTGGACTGCCAGGCTGAGCCTCTACCAGATCAGCATCTCTGCTGGGAGCCAAAAAATGATCCGCACACAACGACATGCTGCTGTCACACACACACACACACACACACACAGCCCAAGGGCACCTGCCACAGAATAGCCTGTAGAAATATGGCAAATGAGGAGGGTGTATGCAGTCGCTCAGCCAGGTGAAGAATGTATAGTGTCTTCAGTTCTTAAATGAGCGGCGACGACTGACTGTATCTGTCTCTTGATTAAATGGTTTTTCTGTAGAGAACAGAGAGCCATTGATGGTGAAATTGAGACACAGCTTTGGCAGCGTGAGTGTAGATATGTGTGTGTGAGTGTGTGTGAGTGTGTGCTTGTTTGAAGGCGTTTGCATGTGAGCTTGAAGCATATTTTAGAAGAGAGAATGTGAAATCTGCCCTGAAAGAAACCCCCTGCTTTAGCTACCAAGTAATTTTATTCAGGCTGTGAAATTTGCCATTAAGGGCCATGTGATTGATCACATGCACTGAAGTCATCCTCTGCCGTCTTATGAAAAAGCTCCGTAATTCAGTTACCGTCCCCATTGTTTGTTTATATATTCCCGCTGTTTTATTTCTTCTTACATAACAGCATCTCTTGATGAATGGCCTAATATTACTCACAGATATTGTTCTAACATAATGAAGTTTCTCTTCCTCCTTTCTAAAAAGTTTTCTCATTTGCTGTAACGCTGAATGTGATGCAGGATGTGTTTCATTGTTCCTAACTCTGGGCTCTTTCTCTCTTGCTCCTGCTTCTTGTTCCAGAGGAGCGGAGAGCTTGTTAGCCTTCCTTCTCAAAATGCTGTCTGAGCGTTCAAGGTACACAGTCAGTCAAAGTCAACTCCCGTGGCCCCCAGTCTGACCCAGCCTGCTCCCCCACATATTTTTCCCCACACCACTCCTTTGTCCCAGACCACCGCCCCACTTGTCTCTCATAGCAGGTCTGAAGTGTTAGCCTTGCCATGTGGCACATGCTGAGTGGAGGGCAACTAGCTGTGCATCAGTGGCTGTGACATTTCTGCTGTATCTCCTACAGAATCCAACCTGCTGTGGACTGTCGAACCAAGATTTCCTCAAACAATATTTTCTCTGAATTCCTGTGGTTTAGTTTCCATTAAAATGTTGAACAAGTTTTATGTTACATTTTTGAATTTCTGCAAAATAAAATGTAACATAAATCAGCCCTTGATTCTGTTAACCACATAGAAGCAAATATATGTTAAAATATGTAAACAGATTATAACTAACATTAATCAACAAGATATAGTATATAGAGAGTATATAGAGTTAGGCAACATCATGCAACAAACCACCCAGTTTGGACCCAAAACAGAGAAAGGTGCATCCTGACTCTTTTTAGTCTTTATTTTTTGGCCCTTCTGGTGGAGCGGAGCCCTGTAACGGTGATTGGCAGCATGAGATGAAATTCTTGTCCACAGAAGAAAAAGGTACCTCAACATCAAGTTGCTATAAAAAAAAAAAAAGCTTCCATCAGCCTGTAGTGCATTTTTTTCTTTTTGATGTGCCAGCTGTTCACTTCAGCCAGGCACAAAACACTTCATCACTTCATCACTTGTTTTTTTTTTCCTTTTTTCAAATCCTGGCAACAAAAAATGTGTATTTTTAACAGGTGAATGACAATAAACCTTCTGTCTTTTAAGTCCGCGCTCAGGACCTGCTGTGCAAGAAAACATTTATTACACAGCTTATTTTGAACAGATGCAAAATTGCAAAGAATTGCAAATGTCAAGACTTAAGCATTGTTCCAATCTTCCCATAATTATGGATTGATCATGCAAGAATGAGACGGAGAAGAGCTATGTAAGGAGACAGAACCAGAAGAAAAGAATGGGTTTTTTTATACTGTTTTAGCACCGTACCTCCTTTATACAGAGCTCAGTTTCTGCATTTCTTTTTCTTGGATGCAGCCTTCAAAATAGATAAATTGCTTTAAACCAGAGATGTCTGGGATCATTAAGAATGCATCTGGCAATCACAGACGGACATTTGCAACACCTGTCTATGTATTTAGGGCTTGGTTACCATGGTGCCAAAAGCTTAAAACAGGGCAACTCTCAGCACTAGCGTCTCTAGATAACCATCACATCCAGGCTGTCCCAACGTCTCCCCATCGTCTCCCCTGTGGGCCGTCTAACACGCTGCCAACAAGACTTAGTGCGTCATGCTCACAGGCTGCTCACTTCAGGCAGAGGTCTCACAGCCACACAGCTTTACCAGCCAGGTCATATCCTTCCCTCACTGCAACACCCCCCCCTAAATACTCAGCACTTGTAAAATCATGTAAATGTTCTCTGCAAAAACAACACTGACAACCACCACCACCAAAACAAAACATTTCACCTCTTGTTGGTCCTTCTCCAACCCCGTCTAACAGCTCCCAAGTCCTCCTTTTGTTGTTGTCTGAGCACTCCCCTAGAGTCTCTGGTTTGCACTTGTCTCTGGATGTGATTTCTGTCCAAAACCCCGTTTTTTTCCCCTTTCTTCCTTTCTACTATCAAAGTGTCTGGCTACGTTCTTCACAGTCTCTTTAATCACGGGTTTGGCAGAGTGAGATGGGACGGGGTGGGCTTGGAAATAAATTCTGTCCCAAGGTTCCCTCTCCAACTCCCGTTACCCCACATTTACCTGACTAGCATGGAGCAGGGAGGCACCTGATGCTGGCATGCTAAGAGGGATCCACCTGAACCTTTTGTGTGATACTGATATTATTTTCAAAACAGCTGGACCCAAGCTGTGATGGCCCAAGGCCTCTCGGGCAGATTGTGGCTTTTATTCCCCTTTCTGATGATATCTGCTGTTCTGTACCCTTTGTATCGTCTACAGGCAGCTGTATGCACAGGAGGCTGCCTGCCGGCTCCAGGCTGCGGAGAGGGATGGAAAATCGCTGCAGAGACTTTCAAAAGAAGAATACATGAAAATGATGCTGCCCGATAGCCCTCCAGGAGAAGACAGGACTCGGAAGGTGAGTTTATTGTAGCTGATTGACCCACTAACTTCTAAATTATGTGATAATCGCATAGTTAAGACTGTGAAGTAATAATTGATAGCATGACTTAATGAAATTCCAAGGATCTCCTTCAAATCTTAAGGCTATTTTGCCTCACTGACCAACTTGTATAGTACATTGGAGGCCTGAATCAGAGCAGATAGCCTCTTGCTGGGAAGCAAATAAAAGCAGGACAAACATCTGCTGCCTATCAGCTGGCCCTGCTGCTCAGCACCACAGCTGATAGGGCTTGTCTTTCCCGACACAAGACCCTTTCAGTCCCCAGTGACCAGCACGAAGCATTTGGTTAATTACATTTATAACGGGGGCCTGGGTTCGCTCAGTCGGGATGTCATGGATTAAAGGCAGAGAGTTGCAGTGAGTGCATCGATGTTTGATGCTCTATGTTCCTGCCGACTCTATTAATTGCATCTTCAGTTTCCCCTGTGCCATCTCCCATCCCCCATCCATTATCTACCAGGAAGAGACCCTGGAGACATACAAATCGGTTATTTTTGGATGCTGCTCACTTCTAATATAAATGCACTTTATCCTTAGAGAAGACAGGCATGCCCTCTGGCAAAAGCAGGCCTTACCCTTCACATGAAGCATCACACTGCACTGAATAGTTGTTTTGCTGTTGTACACCGGGTTTGCTGTATATAACATGTGGTGCTCACAAGAAAACCAGGAAACGTCAGTGCCTGTCTGAAATGAAAGCAGGTGTATCATGCCCTCGCTGTGATTTCCCTTCATTTGATGCTATTTTGTTTCCCACGGAGAAAGAAAGCACAGTAACCAGTACAAAGGTGCACAGTGCTGCTCGTGGGATTCAAAGAGATGTATGGTCTTTGTTGCAGTCTCGCTCTTGAGTCTGATTCAGTGTGATAAAAAGCAATCTGAGAAAGAAATGCATGAGGGACGGCACAGAGCCAGAAACTTCAACCATCTACTGTACACATCTGATCCCAAAGAACAAATACTGTTCCTTTCTGGGAGCAGCTTCACTGAATCTGCATGATCTCAATCACTATCTGGCACAGAGAGGAATCAAATTACAGTAATGACAAAGTCGGAAACATTGCTGATGTTTTTTCTAATTTAATACAGTCTGACATGTTTAATCTCCTAAGCAATTAAACAGAGTCCTCGGAAAAGGTTAATTTATGTGTCACTTCCGGTATTCGTCTGATGCCATTGTTTGAGTGAGCAGGTGCGGAAAGATTTTGCTTGCCAGCCGCCCTGTCTGCAGGGACACCCTTCCACAGACAGGCAGGCTATTGTGTGGCTGATGTAAAGGGAAGGCCGTTCACAGCTTATTCTCCCACAAAGTTCCTCTTTTGAACCTCCTGTGGGAACGAGAAAGGCGTCTGAATAGGTGGTTGTCGGGCACATCCTCCCAAGTGGCACCTCAAAGGGTTCCAGGGCTGGTTGTTGTCATTGTTTAGTGCAGGCAGTGAGGAAAAAAGGTAGGAAAATCAGGAAGAATCTAAGTAGATGTGTCAGTGCGGCCTCAACTGATAAGCATGTTGCTGTTTTAGAGAAGAATTCAAACATTGCGGCTCAAATCAGGGTGAAGATTGTTTCCAGCTGAGGTGGATTTAGACTGAAATAGTCCATAATCTTGCACGTTTGATTAATGCGATATTTTCTGCACAGCAGGTTCAGTTAAACAGTGCCAGGGTGTGCAAAGAGACTGGTTTGATGCTGCAGATGTAATAAATAGATGGCTCCTGAAAAAACATTAAGCCCTATTGCAAATGGTTTCATTTGCCGTGACTCCATTTACTTGGGTTCTAAATCTGTGCTATTTTTGCTCTAAAAGAGAGAGAGCAGCAAATCCTGTTTTAAAGTTGTTTTGATGAGCGAGAACCTTACAGGGTCTAATCTTGTAAAGTTGGGCGGGAAAACTTGCAATAAGAGACAACCTTGTTAAGTGAAAACCTCTGAGATGTTCTTTGGAGGCATTGTGTTTTGTTTGCTGCTTTGATTCACAGTATTTATCTCCTTCATATCAATCTCACATATCTCATAAGAATTACTAGATGTTTGTTAAATTCTCACGCTGGGATTTGTGGGAAATGGGTCTTTGAAATGGAGATGGCTGGGTGTTGGCTTGTGGGGAAATCAGTCGAGTGTTGGTTACAGCTGGCAAGCCAAAGGCAGACATTTACCCATCTGGCCAGCTGCCCCACATATCATTTGTGGGTACTTTTGATGTCACTTCTGTAATATTTATGCTAGCTAAAGGGAACAATGATGGATTGGATTGGCCTTTGTGGTTTTGTGTTTTTAAACAGGCGATTCTCTGTCAAAATTTTGGCCACAGTCACGAAACTCAAGTATCCCTGCAGTGGTATTCTGTCTAATTCCTCTCTGTGCACAAAGAGCATCCCCTCAGGATGATGCTGTTTTGCTAACCCTCACAGGCCATGTGATTGTTTAGCATGGCCTTGTGTTGCCTCTTGACCTCTGCATCGCCTTGCATTGGCTTCTTTTAGTCTTCAGGTTCACTGCAGTATGAGCCCTATTCAGAGAGTACACGCAAAGCAGCAAACACACTTTATATAAGCACATTAAACCCACCGCTTCAATGAGCTGTGTTCATTGGGTCTTTGCCTGGTTTGTAAACAAGCACACAAGAGAAAATGTGTACTGAGTTCATTTAAATATGATGAGTTTTTTAATGAAACCCTGCTTTAAATTGACTTGCTCTCCACTGTGCTCAATTATCTGAATTGGCAGTGCAAGGATAAAGCTCATGCTGGAGTCCAGATAAAGGAAAATTATCATTTTTTTTTCAATTTGTCTTGTTTTCCATGAATATGGCCATTGTGGCTCTCTGGGTCGAGCTAACCTTGCACTCACCACCTCCATTGTGGAGATTTAAGGAAACGAGGACTCATGTAAAATAATATTTAATGCTGAAAGCCCTGCAGCCTCCTGCAGCTCTCCTAACTCACAGGAAAATATTTTAACAGTTTGCTCTTAGTCCGACCAAAGTAAGCACAGAATATAGCTTCTCAAAATAGCCATAATGGCTAACTGCACAGGGACTTACATCTGGGTCAACTTGCAGGCTGACCTAACTACAGTATCTGCACAATGATTCCACTGATTCCAACGCTGCAAGGATAATGAAGTCACATTATTTGTGTTTACACATTTTAACAGAATAATGTTAACAACTCTTTTGTATTGTATATTTTTTCCCCTGGTGCCCTTGTTCAACTGAGGTCTGACCATCAAAGTGAAATGACTCACAGTCATTCTTGTAACAGCCAACAGTATTATTTTCCCGTACTTTAAGCATTTTGAGCTCCCATTAAAGACGGCACAGTTGCAGTGAAAGTAAGCCTGACCCATGTGGCAGGACAGTAGTTGACCCACATGTTGATCTTTATGCAGTTTGCCATAATGGCTAATCAAAGGAGCAGTGTGTATTTTCAATCAGGTTCAAAGACAAACACACAGTTTGTGCTGATATACATTGTTGAGTGTGAGATCTTTTTCCTTAAAATGGACTCTGTGAATGTAAAGTTAGCACACCCCATGGAAGCAGAATGGCCATATAAAGTTTTCTTTTTCTACAGTTTCTCACATTAAGTTCAGTGACTATTGGCAGCCGCAGCACTGTGACCTCTGTCACCACCTCCGCAAGCCCTGTTTTCCCCACCTGCCAGACACTCTCCAGCTGTGCTAAATCCATCTGCATTTTCCTGAGAGCAAAGACTGTAATTGATTCCTGACACTGCACCCCGATGTTCCCTCCTTTCCCACCCAGCTGCCCGCTCTTGTAAACCTGCTGTGCCGAGAAAAGGCAGAGCTCGAGGAAGGTGTGGGGAGGTGGCTTTTGCTGGGAGTTTAGAAGCTCATACAGCTCCATCATTTGCATTGTTGTGACCGTCTCTTGACAAATTGTTCTCCCTCTCTCTCTCAGATGTCAGCAGTGGACAGTTTGTCGCCCAGACGCTCCCTGTACCGCACGTTATCAGACGAGAGCGTGTGCAGTAACAGGAAGGGTTCGTCCTACGCCAGCTCGAACAGCTCCATGCTGGACCAAGACATGCCAAATGACATCCTATTCAGCACCACCACACCTTACCACTGCACACTGCCT
>JAPZDV010000003.1:7527715-7552020 GCA_029814665.1 Acanthurus lineatus
CCCACCCAGCTGCACGCTCTTGTAAACCTGCTGTGCCGAGAAAAGGCAGAGCTCGAGGAAGGTGTAGGGAAGTGGCTTTTGCTGGGGGTTTAGAAGCTCATACAGCTCCATCATTTGCATTGTTGTGACCGTCTCTTGACAAATTGTTCTCCCTCTCTCTCTCTCAGATGTCAGCAGTGGACAGTTTGTCGCCCAGACGCTCCCTGTACCGCACGTTATCAGATGAGAGCGTGTGCAGTAACAGGAAGGGTTCGTCCTACACCAGCTCGCACAGCTCCATGCTGGACCAAGCCATGCCAAATGACATCCTATTCAGCACCACCCCACCTTACCACTGCACACTGCCTCCACGAATGATCCACAACCAGGGGGCGTCCAACCTAAGGAGTAAGTACAGACAATGACAGTCTCACTGGACCAGCTGGTACAAAAGACACTAAAAATGTGCACAATACTTCAAGTATACTCGAGAGAGGCTCCTTTAAAGATAACAAACAGAACTCTGCACTGTCTTATTAAAAACCTCTTAGACACACAAACACTGTTGTAGACTTTCTCTGCATGTGGCTCTTGGATTATCATTCCTCTTCTTTGGCACCAGATTAGAGCCAGGATATAGATACTTGTTTGAAGAGCCACTTGTGTCCTACCGATATCATTAGCACAACTGGTACACACTCCAGCAACACTCCTCAATATAGCCAACTAATTGAAACCGGGTGAGATGGCATGCGACTTGCAAGGGGCCCGCCGCTCCGTCTGTATTAAGCAGACACCTGTCACTGCTGGTTAGTATTCCCCTCTCTAGTGTTCACGCAGCATCCACTGAATATGCATTAGTGATGATAGGTGTGATGTGTCCTGCCTGCGCCGCTGCAGGTCCTTAAGATCTGTGACACGAACATGCCTATTTTTCCATCAGGAGTGTCACAATGTCTGTCATACATTATTTTTCTTTCACTCATGAGTCCCTGCCTGCCTTTCCCTCTCTGTCCCTCCTGTCTCATTTCCATACCGTTCCTCATCCGTCTCCGGCTGCTGTCGTTAGATAGAAAATGGCTTTTGGAAAGATGTTTCTCTCTTCAGCCTCTCTTGGCTGTCAACCTGATGGATTCCTGATTGTTTTGAAGGATAGTTGAGAGCACAGGCTCTCTCCTTCCCTTACTGAAACAGTCCAATTTGGTAAACAGTGAATCACTCGAGCTCAGACGCCGGGTAAATTGAAAGAAGAGTGTCAGCATCACCTCGAGCTCTCGCTGTCTTTTCTCTTCTTCTCCACTCGTGCTTTTCTAACTGCCTCTCTGCAGAATGGGAGCTTGTTTATTGCATTCCCCGTCTTTCAGGGCTGACAGGGAGGGTGAGAGAGAGACCGAGGGTAAAAAAAAGAGATATTGATTGAAACATGAAGACATTCACTTAGACAAGTCATTTATCGCCCTCCAGACAGTGTCTTGCAACTGCTATGCAGAGATGGTGGTTTGCTGTCACATATATACAGAACTTTTCTTTTCAAAGTTAAATTGTTTGGGACCTTTAAGAGGATTTGTTATTTCGGTGCATCCGGATTAGAGTTGGACTCAGGTGAAGGTATGATTAGACAAGAGTATAGGCTTAAGCTATGTGTTTTTTAAATGCAGGACAGGAGTTACATCATCCCTTTTCATCAGCAAGGACTCGTTTGAATAAACCCCCAGCCTTCCTCCCTCCTCGTCCCCTGATTCCCAACCCCTCTTGTCTGCAAACTGATGGGCGACTTAGAGATTAGCCCCAAACTCAGGCCAGGCCTGGACACTGATCAGAGCGCCTGCCTGTCTCTGCAGATGAGTTTTGGTTCTCTGACGGCTCCTTGGCGGAAAGGTCCAAGTTCAGCGACCCGGGCCTCATGCCCCTCCCAGACACTGCCTCGGGCCTGGACTGGTCCCACCTGGTTGACGCAGCAAGAGCCTTCGAAGGTAACCAGCCTGGCTGAAGCTGCTGGCACCGCGTGTAATCCAACTCCCCCTTCCTCCTCCTGGCTGCTTAGCGTGTGTATGTGTGTCTGTGTGTGAGTTTGTGTGTCTATAATCTGCAAGTGCTAGCTGGCTTGCCTGTGCAGGTTCGTGTGCGCTCTGTCTTCCTCCTGGCGTCTCCTAAGTGCTGTAGGAGGTGACTTGTGGGAATCCTTTTGCTTTTTGCGCCTCTGCTCTGAGCCCCATCGTGATTCCCATCAAGCACTGTAACTTTGGAAAAATGAGCCATCATTTCACAGCACGAACATGGAGCCAATTTTTAAACCATAAAGCCAGCAAGTCGTCGCTCAGGGAGATTTCTTACAGCGATGCCTTTACTATTAAACCCTTGGGTGATGGTTTGGGGGAATTTCAGCTTCTCTCTTGGCCTTTTGTTTATCAAGTTTGGATTTTTCTCCAATGAAGACGTCAGATTTTTTCTTCTAAAAGCTCATAGCTGCATATTCTCTCCTTAATAGAAGAAATCATCAGTGTCAAGGTGGACTGTTTTTTTATAAACTACCTTTGAATGGTTGCTCTGAAGCACCTGAATCCGTACAGGCATAAATATCCGAAGACGTCCAGACAATATGTTCCTGTCAGAACTGAAATCTGTCTTTTCACTCAGCCACGACCTGTTTTCAGTTAATTAGCATTTACACGTCTCAGCAATTTCATGGTCAGCATCATCACTTCTGTTCATTTTTTTTTTCCTCAAGTTTAATTACCTCTTTAACCGCTCTCATACCAGTGTATTGCTCATTTATCACGGAAATGCTAACATGCCACAAGTTTTTCTTTTTCCACATGAACTCCGTCCGACCCCAAGAACCAGTGAGCAGGCAATGTGGCATGTGACCATTCAAATGTAATAATTAATGAGTCCTCTGTAGAGTTTCTCTGATACGTTTTCTGCTGCACAGCTCACAGCGTAACATTTAACCAAGAGTGGAATCAGTGGAGATGATGCAGAGTCTGACTGGCAGCAAGAAGGCAGTTGTCACGGCAGCCTGGCTGGCCCATAAAAACGCTGTGTAAACTAGAGTGTTGTTGCTGAGCAGAAAGTGGCTCCAGGCTGCCATTGTGCTATGCATGTTTAACCAGCTGTAGTTAGAGCCAGGGGAGAAAAAGGTTGCCAGAGATGTAAAGCATTTATACTGCTAACAACCTTTGTCCTGTAAATCCTGAGAGATCGCTTATATTAAAGATGCAGAAAGTTTGGATTGACTTGTAGCATCTACAAACACTCTGTGGCCTCCTGACTCTGGTAAATTTCAGCTCTGAAAGGATTTTGGTGCAATCACTTTAAACCTCTTTGTCAACTACTGGATATGTTTTTAATATTCTATAACAAATTAATTCGACACGGTATGTTCACTCAGAAAGATTGTTATGTTTTTTCTTTATGTGAACTGTTTTTGATGGATTTTTTAAGCCGTTTGTCCAGGAAATCTGGACATGGGGGTCACACAGAAATGACAAGCTGCTTTTCTGCTTTCCTAGAAGTCTTTAATCTTCCTGATGCAGCCATCGAATATGAGGAAAATGTTCATTCATATGTAAATTAAAGCTTGGTCTCCCTTTCCTGCCTCGTCTGAACAACCAACTCCAGGCTTGATCAGCTTTTGTCTTGGAGTGGATTAGCCTTCATTTGGGGGCCAAATTAATGGAAGGGTTTCCTTAATCTTTTTCATGAATATGCAGATCCCTCTATCTTTAGTCTCAGGCCAAGGGCTTGTGTGAGAGAGTGGTTTGTAGAGAAGAAGAGCACTAAGCCTAAAAACTGAGCAGTCCCCAAGTGTAACATGCCAAGTTTGTGTTTTCCATGGGGCTTTGAGCAAGCTTAAGGGCCTGATATGGGAAAACAAGCATGACTGGTGCCCTACAGCTCTCTGGTATCCAGCCCATTATTAGCCGAACAGCTGTCACCGGGGCGAGGGCACCGGAGCAACACCCGAGGGACTGACTTTATCTGTGATAGTCTAGAAACGCTCTGTTTACCACCTTGTTCCTTATTGTCTGCTTATAGATCTCTCAGTATGGGAGGACCTCCTTTGTTGGCTTTGCAACAGCTTAAACCAGAACCACTCATTCATACAAAGCATGAATGAAGTGCCCAACCTGTCAGGAGTGTGTGCATGCGAGTGTGCTGTTCTGCTCTATTTTAGGTGCATGTTGACACCGTAAAAATGCGATGCTAAACACATTTCCTGTTTCTAATGTTAAGGGCACAGTTATGACCTGTTACGTTACCTGTTCTGTCTCCAGACCAGCGCGTGGCGTCTTTTTGCACCATGACGGACATGCAGCGGGCAGAGGCTCTGCAGATCTCAAGAGAACTGACCAGACGAGTGGTGGAGGCGGAGGGAGCAGCGCTGGAAGCAGAGTAGGCTTTACCGACGAATACAAACACACAACCACTACCTCTGCTGTGAAAAATTCTGTTTGAAAATAACAAACATTAAATCATAAATCACCGTGTTCCTTAAGCAAACAATGCTGCTCCTAAATTTCTACATCCTGTTGGACTTAAGCCTCGTCTGTTGGCATAACATCAAGTGTGCTAACAGGTGCATATTAAACACTCTGACAGTTACACACAGGCTCTGTGTTTTAACATAACTGGAGAGAAATTAAGATTTCAACTAACTAAAGTGTTTTACAGTTAGCATTAGCTAACAAAAGCTAGCACTTATAAAGTCAGTTCTACCTCTGTAAAATCAATAAACTGTTGTCTTAAAACATTTAAACACTAAATATACCACCATTATTTTAAACTCAAAGAGCATAGCAAAAGTAAGGGAGCAAACTTAGCTAAGTGCTCATTATCAGCCTCTAAATCGTGGTTGAAGCTGGTAATTAGTAAGTAAGTAGTGAATTTGTCTCTCTGGAGTCCTAACAACATTATATTTTGTGTCCTCTAACAGCAGTTCACCCTCCACGCTGACCGGCAAAGTCAACCAGTTGGAGGTGATCCTCAGGCAGCTGCAGCATGACCTCAGAAAGGTAAGTTCACATACAGCGAACTCATTTCTTGATTATGTTCATGTCACCTTTTTATTTTCAGTTTTCACATAAACCACCAGTGTATGTCTGTGCCACTCAGCTTAGTAGAACAGACATTGACTAATGGGCGCCCCGAGGTTCATGTAATACAAACTCGTCCACTTAATTCAATATCCTGCTTCCTTTCCTTATTGTTTCCCAGCCCAACATTTCCCCACATCTACTAATGTGCTTAAAATGGAGAGAGGAAATGCACTTTTATCAGCGCAGAGAAAAGGCTGCTTTGCCGTCTTAATGCCTCCCATTTACACAGCACTGACGAAAGACGGATGTTCCTTTAATAGCGGGGCTTTTATCAACCTCTTTTTTATCCATTTATTTTTGCCTCATGTCGTTTGTGTGTGTGTGTGTGTGTGTGTGTGTTTGTTCTTGTGTGTGCAGGAGAAAGAGGATAAAGCGATGTTACAGGAGGAGGTGCAACACCTGAGACAGGACAACATGCGACTGCAGGAGGAGAGCCAGACGGCGGCGGCTCAGCTCAGGAAGTTCACAGAGTGGTTCTTTCACACCATCGACAAGAAACCCTGAGAGAGTGAGAGAGAGAGAAGGAGAGAGAGAGAGAGAGAGAGAGAGAGCAAGATGGTCTTCACTCCTTCTGGGCCCCCACTCAACCACTACTTAAGACTCCCAGATGATCCACAGGCAAACAAACTTTCAAACAAACCATTACCTGCCCCCAGAGTAATCAAGACTCTTTAAAAAGCCCCTGCTTAGGAGACTGTAGTGCAGCCCTGTGTGGAGAGACTTGTAACCCCGATGTGGACCTTAGCTTTTGGATCCTTTTCTGTCTGAAGTGCAGGGCTGTTTCTGACGTTAACGGTTTCTCCATCCTGGCAAACGAGACTCTTGGGAAACCTCCTCATCTCTGGCAATGGAGAGGAATTGAGAAAGGCAAACCCATGGAGGGGGGGGCCCCGTCTGAGTCCCTGAGATCTTCTTACAGTAGTGGAATGTAAAGCTCATTTACTGTAGTCAACATATAATCTACCTACGTATGTCCCGTCAGTCTACTGTACTGTATTCTCAGCTGTACTGTATCATACTGCGCACACTGTCACACAGCTGTTTCTGTGCCGGCCTTCACGGACACAGGAAAGTAGAGAGGAATGAGGCGAGGAGGGGAGGAATGTACTGGACATAATGAAGTGGTACTTACTGTCTGCTTGCACCAAGAGGAATCCACATGTGGTGGTCTTGAAACGTACAGCGGAGGGGGGAAAAATGAATGTAGCTCAATTGAGACCCTTTTTCTTTCTGGATTCCCGGTTCCCAAAGTTACAAAAGTTTCAAGGTTTGATGTTCTGGGCCATTTTTTCTGTTTTCAAAATAATTCCACTTTTTCTTTTCCTCAGTGTTGTAACGTAGGGTCACATGGCAGTAATTTTGATGTTTTTAAAGGTGCTTTCCCTACACACGTTTGTCAGTAGTTTCCATTCACTGTCACAATGTCCTAGCAATAACAAAGTGGTAGTTACGAAACTGTGTTTAGAAAAATTAAAAAAAAAAAAGTTAGCACAAACGTGAAGAGTTCCTGTCGAGAAGCAGTCGTACTTGACATGTATTTATAAAACAGGAAGAGACTGTGCCTAAAACTCTTGGTTGTACATGGATTGTTTCTCTTAGCTTTTATTTCTCTTTTATAAACACATGCCTTGTCTGTGGCTCACTGATATAAAATTGTGTGTATGACTGTGTGTATGAATGTGTGACCGTATGTGAGTGTGTATGTGTGTGTGTGTGTGTGTGTTAGTTTATCACAGCAAATGTGTTCTTATGCAGTGGTTTCTAGAGCATTAGAGCAGGCGCCAGTGAACCACACTTACAATGCCAAATGTGTTTATTTCTGTACATATCTGCCACAGAAGTGTCTTGTATTTAACACTATTATTTAAGCTTATTTAACCTAAAGTTGTTTATTTTATTAAGGGTATTTGGTTTTTTTTTTGTTTGTTTTTTGTTTTTTTTTGTTTTTTTTTCTGCACTAAGGAGACATAAAGCTCTGTGTATGTTGTATAGTGTGTAGCTTGCCAGGGCAAAAAAATAAAAAAATAAAAACTATATATTTAAATATATAAATGATGATTTTGGAGATTCCAACATTTGGATGCTGCTAGATTACAGTTTGCTGGTTTGTATGCTTTTAAAAATGTCTCTCTCCTTGAACTGTCTCATCCCTGGTGGGACACTGGTTGCTTTATTTGTTTTTGTTCTATTTTTTGTTTTGTTTTTTTAAATAAATGTAGTTGTAAAAATAATTTTTGTGTTTTCTGTAATATTTTTATACTGCCTGAATCCTTAACCAGAAGCAAATATTTCATAAAAGGATAATCTGCCCATGTGTAGTAAGGGGGAAAACAATGATGGGTTCTGCCTAATAATTATGAAGCTAGAGCCAAATTAGCTTAGCTTAGCTTAACTTTGCATTATTAGAAGCAGGGAAAACAGCCAGTTGCCTATGATCAAAGAACTAGTTCCAGAAAATAAATAACAAAAGTAGTTTCTACTCTTTTGTACAAATTTAACACAGAGATAAGAACTGGTAATAACTGGACTTAAACCTTTTAATTTTGCAAAGAGATAGGCTCACTGTTGCTCTGCCTCTAGTCTTGATGCTGCTGTAAGCTAATTGTTTGCTCAAGCTGTGCTTTTACTTCTAATGCAAGAGATCCCCAGTTCTTGCTCTTAACAAAATACCTTTTTAATTAGTCCAATCAATTATGTATCTCCCGGTATTACGTCATTTTGACTATAAAACCCAATTTTTGGATTGTCTTTTTACTTCAGTGTGACCAGAGACGCTGTGAAAGAGAATTTTTGCACCAATAAAACAGACATTAGATGTAGAAGTAGAACAAACAGTAGAATTCAGCCACCAGATACTAAATCCATCCTTGCATGGTCTGGTGTGCACATTTCAACTACATCTACTTTTTAACTGAACTTGAAAGTGAAACTTTTTAAGTTTACACTAAAGAAGTAGAGTCACAGAAGAACATGCAACAAAGTGTTGATAGAATTGCAAAAGTCCTAGATATTTTAACAGCAAGTCTTCGACCTGGTGGTAGCACTTAGTGATAGGTATGATACAGACATTAAGGTGGATTGAGGGCAGAGTGTTTGTCCTTATCAGCCAACTGACAGAGACAAAGACCTTATTTTAGAAAGTACATTTGTTGAGCTCCTGCAGTTGGAAACAAAGATAACAACCTTTTTCTGTGAGACTTCTTCCTTCCTCCTCTATTTTGTAAACAGCAGGTGTGCTCAGACTTCAAATGGAAACATGAAGCCATAATGTGTTTGTGACTTGATTCCCTTTGACTTAGCATGCTTTAAATAAATGACAGATGTTGCTTTCACCGCAGGGATGGCAAAAGAGTCGCTGAATAATTAATCATAAGCCTTTTTGGGTACAGAGAGGAAAACAATTAAATTTGTTTGCTGTTTCCTGCAGAAACCTTCAGCCCAGCTGCTGCAGTGTGGTTTAATCTATCACGTCCTCTGGGGGCTCGTGTATGTGCAGATACACTGAACTGAGTGTGGAGCTGGTCTGGTCGTGTCCTACCTCCCATTGGACTCACCTTCGAGGGAGTTTTAACCAGCTGCAGTTATTTTTGCATCTCCTCTGTGTCAGCAAAGCTTCAGATTTCAGTTAAAAGAAGCAGCTTCATCCAAGTCTGACCGCTTCATGAATGAACCTGCAGGTCATGTTACCAGGCAGAAGCAGCAGTTTCTGACCTCTTCATCAGGCCACTCACTCCAGAGCAGCCTGTAAGAAATGCCTGGATGGTCATGTGCAGACAGTCTGTGGGTTCGGCTAGGACCAGCGCCCAGTCAGATGATGTAGTTATTCTACATGTGTGTGCACGGTGCCAGGACAGCAGATGGGAGCTCACACTGGCACAAGGCGAAAGTGTTGCCTGTTTTCGGATGGAGGATGATTTCAGGGTGTGTTGTGGAGGGTGAGAGCAGGAGTTCGACCACTAAAGAGAGGTGCCAAACCACTTTGGCATCCGAGAAATGTGGAGAAATATCCATGGATAGCTGCTGGGCCAGAAGTGTGGAGTGAGAATGGAAAATGAGCCTCAGCAAATAGATGCATGGGACCAATCTCATACAACGACATGCTGGCATTTTATTAGGCTCGCAAAATATGCTGACAAGTAGTAACGTTAGACCCAATCCACTCGGTTAAAAATCTACTCTAACCAGATGGAAGAACTTACAGTCAGCAAACCATATTGATTTGTAATATCTGACGGTGTCAGCAGATAAAGGGATGAACGTTAGCATTTCTCCTCAGCTCAAGAGTGACGGACATCCACCGCCAGACATATTCAGTGCTCATCACACATTACAGCATGTGACTGGGACGCAGTTGTCCTGCTTCCATGGTCCCACAGCAGATGCTCCCCTGCTGTGCATGCCACCCTGGTCAGGATCACATTACCCAGAATGGGGTTCAGTGTGCCCAAAGCACAGCTGGCAAAGCTCAGAGGGAGGGGGTACTCTATCGACTGCATGTGTAGGTCAGTCTGTGGTAACTGCTTGCAAGGTATCAAATATCAGTATCAGCTTCAGCTATCAGCTTTCCCTGAAATGATTGATTAGATTTTGTGTTTCTGTTGGATTAATGTTAAAAAAAATCGTCTCTAGGATTTCAGGGAATCAGATATTCTGTCTTTGCATTATTCAGAGAGGAGGTTCTAATCCTTGGTTCAATGTCTTACCATATTTTTCCACTTTTATCAGAAAGCTACATGTATAAATTATTGACCCACTACTCAGGTATTAAGCACTGAGGACGGTGAAAAGAGAAAATTCAATAGGCTTGCCTTTGGTCTTGTCAGACACTTAGGAAATCTCAATTGTGTTGTGTGCCTGCGAGGCACAACGGCAGGATTAGCTCTCTCACCTGGACTGCTTATCTGTGCAGCTCATCTCTCCTCAGCAGGCGCTTTGAAATTCCCTCTCACTCACCGGGGAGCTGCATCCCTCACACACCACAAAAGAAAGGAAAAGGAAAGGAAAGAGGGAGAGAGGAAAGGAGGGGGCAAAAAGAAAAACAGCAGACAGTCATCTCTCTCCCCCCCAATCTGCCTCCCAGGTCCCCACAGGCCGTCACTATCTGTCAGTCAAGTCACAGGTGACCACCTTGTGAAGGGTGACATTTTATAAGCCAGTTGCCTGACTGCCTGGCTTCAATAGAAATCAGAAAGGGTAAAAAAGAAAAACATTCTCAAGAAAGGTCATTGCTGGCAGAAAAGCTTGAAATCTCACACATCCAGCGGAGACAAAACCTCAGAAAACCTCCTGCATTGTAGGTGCGAAGATAAAAGAAAGGCTCATGTCGTGTGTTCTCTGTCTGTTATTTCACTGCCAAATTAGATAAAGGGACAGAAACAAACAGATAAGACGGGGCTGCTGAATTATCTTCATTTGCCAAGATGTCCTTGTCTGTTGTCCTTGTCAGCTTTCAAGCAACAGCGAATCTGCTATCGATCCTCAATCGGCTGCTTCCAGTGCAAACAGCTCCGGCTGTGAGGAGGCATTCAAGGCGCAGGATAGGTAGGTGGGTGGGTGGTTGAGGGGGGTTTCAGACCCAGGTCTCTGCGCTGACTTTCCTCTTTTTTTTTTCATTTTAGATATTGATTATGCAAAGTTGCATTAGTCTGGCCTGGCCTGTGTGGCCGAGCGGAGGGGTTGTCTTAGGGGGTCATGGGAATATTGATGTCTGGAGGGTGAATGGTAGGTGTGGGAGTGGGGGCGTATAGCCACCGAATAACAAACAACCCCCACTGATCCATCATCAGCAATAAAAGCTTAACTGGAGAAGGAATCGATCTGCTGTGTGAGAGAGGAGAATCAGAGACTCTGGAAGGTCAAAAAGCAAAAATGTGTCTGAGCCTCTCGTCACCACTGTGAGCTCAGGAATGAGCGATGCCATTTACCCTCAGCCCGGCCCGCTCACATCAAGCTGCTAAATAGAGCGCATGCTGTGTCACTGTGCAAGTAATAAGAACAGACCTATCATTATCTGAAGGCATGCATTGTTGAAAATCTGCTGCTCGCCCATTCTGGCAATCGCACTTTCATTGTTTGAAAGAATTTCTGCTTGACGTTGGCTCATTTTTGACAAAAAAACATGTAGAAACCTTTGAAATGGGACTGAAAATTTGATCCAGGCGCACAGGAATAATTCAGCCTATGTCAACCTGTCGTCCTGGCTGCTCCATACCTCAATGCACACCCAGTTTTTTCCATCTTATTCTCAGGGCTGTTATATATCTGAAAGAGCAGATGTCTCTATTTTGAACTGAGGAACAGATGTGAAGATGTAATAAATGTCACATCATGAGGTCAGTTCCTCACCGTAAGCCCATATCTCTTTTTCCATACATTAAATAATTTTCTATGACCCAACATAAGGGTTTAAAGCCACGCTAGGAGCTCTGTGGGGCTACACTGCTTTGTTTAAGTACACAGTAATAATGTTTACATGCTGATGTTTAGCAGCTTAACTTTAGCTTAACTTAATGCTTTTTAATGCAGCAGCACCACAAAAAGTCTTTTCTAAAATGTTGCATTAGAGATGTTATGATTTAATCGTATGATCCTTTAGGCTACAGATTGTGATGCGGTTTAATTTTACTGAATTTCACTGACAGATGTTTGTAAAAAAGACAATCTCAGCTAATTAATATTTGTGGAGCGACCAAAATATTGAAGCCATCTCTTTGAATGCCACAACACTCAAAGCAGCTCCTGAAACTGCATCCATCAAAACGACCATAAAGTCAAATCAACACTTCTTTATACAGCTACATTTGAAACTGAACATTATAACCTTCACTGAGGTATGAGTCATTGCATTTTGTTGCATCAGACTGCATTAGTTTTAAACAGGTGTACCTCATAAACTGAGTGCAAACACAAAGTAGACTTGAACAGTCACCTCAAATTTGAACTAGGGATGTCAACAATAACCAATAATTACTGTGATATTTAGAATGAAATATTAACATACTGTGTTTAAAAGACCCAAATCATAATAATCTGTAATATCACAGCATATCTTAGCTTACTCTGTGTCTTACTGTTCTCACATTTGGAATTCTTGAGGCCTCAAAAACTGTTAAGTCAAAAATCTAATAACAAAACAGCCCAATCGTGTCAATAAGAATAAAACGCATATGGGAAATGTCTGAAACCAAAGAACTGAGCAAATTTAAAGTCTAACTTGTTGATGGCAGTTATCATCAATTCATCCTGAAACTTTCTACAAATCCACATGGAATTGTGGATACTGGAAAACTTTGAGGTGCTGATGGCATTAAAAGGAAAAGTCAGGATGTCACCAAAGACAGACACTTTCATCCTCCAAATGTCTTTGAGTGTCTTAACAAAATTTCATGATTATCCATCCAGTGATTTTTAAAATATTCCAGGCAAAATTGTGAAGTGATCAACGAGCAAATATTGGTAAAAAGGATTTTTTTTTTGTACCAGGTTATTGAGAGTATTAACAGTATCTAAAAAAAACAACCTTGAACTTTTTCTTATGGGAGCCACCTGAGGGATTTCAATGTATTTCTGCCTTCTCACAGTCTCTCACAGAGACGCGATTCAGAGATTAGTTTCTCCTGCTTCACATGCCAGATGGTGACATTTATATCTTTATTCAGCATGTAAACAAAAGTAATAAACGTTAATCTACGAAGCATAATATAACATAAAAACCAGAAGATTTTGATTTGTGATTTTAATTAGTCTGCTTGATAGCAGGACATTATGTTCACCAGGAGCAATGAAGCAAACAGTGAATATTGGTATTTTCCTGAATAGTTCATTAACCGGTTCAATAAGTACAAATTAATGTGCTCTTCTTTCTCCACCAATGACAGCTCAGTGTTTATGATGTGGGAACAAAGCTGCTCTATCACAGCCCACTGTGATGACAGATCAGTTTGGCTTGAGTTCTTCAACCAAGTTTGCCTTTTAAATAACACATTGTCAGAGACTTTTGATATGACTCGAACTAAAAAGTGTGTCAACACAATCTTTAAAACTTTATTATCTTTATTACATTAAACCGTTCAATTTTAGAGCAATTATTTGGTCCGGTACTAATGCTATTCTGAGATAATGGATGAGTTTAAATAAACATATGGAGCTGTAATGCTGAAACAATGTATTTCATATTAGACTTCATGTTGACCCACTAACATACATAACCAGACAAAGATGTCAGTGAAGAGAAATAGCTCAACATGCTTGTCTTTGGACATTATGTTAAGGTTGACCTCTGACTTCGACCATTATTCCGTATTGATCAATCAATCAATAATAATGCCAGACAGGGTGGTGGGACGTATTGGCAAAACACAACCAGCTCAGGATGAACGACCTTTGATCTCTGAAAAACAAACGTACTCCTCAAACCCTCAGACGTGCTTTTGTGTGTTGTTTACTTATACGCTCATAACTTATTTGTCTTTGTTCCATGGTGTGACGTAAACACTGACAAGAGCTCACCGCGCTGCTGCTGTAATTTATGTGTGTAATAACAGAAGTGCAAAGCTCTGGTGATCTATATGTCAAAGACGAGCAAGTCAACCTCCAGTCTGCATGATCCCAGAGGTGCAAAAAATTATCACTTCACCATCAGTTTTACTGTATTTTTATTTAATGTGCCACCCAGCTGTACAGTAATTGCTTTACTTGTTTTAAGCAGTTTTCCTTCTCACTGCAGAACTTTGGAGGTCATTTGAAAAATGTTTCAGTAATAAATATTTCCATGATATATATATATATATATATACTATATATTTATTATATATTGTATATTTACATACTGTAACAATAAAAATCTGCAAAAGATTAGCCTACTCTGTTTTTTTATTGCCAGCTTGACAGCTAACAGAATTTATTGGTCTTTTTTTTACATGCTAGTTTTTTTAGACTGGTACACAGAGTTTAACATTTGTGTGAACATTCTGAGCATGTCTTTATTAAGATGGTATATTGACTTTGCTTTGATAAAATCTAATTACATTATGTGCTATCAAGCTGAAAAATTATATGAAAACACTGCCAACTGGATGTGCTGTTGAACAGTGTGTTGGGCCTTCAGTTTCTGGAATACAGAATCAAACTGTTACATGCAAAATTACAAAGCAAAGCCCTTTATGTGGTTGTAAATGCAGTTTTTGTAAGATTTATAGGAGGGGAAGCCTCTGAAATAACATAATGGAAGCAGAGGAGGTACTTTTTATTCCTTTCTGTCTCCTAATGCCCAGTTTATCAACAAAGCAAGGCACCAATTTTCATCCCCTCCACTGCATTCTTCTGTTAAAAGGCATCTAGGCCTGACATTCTGCAGCTGGATGTCATGCAGACTCCAGCCAAGAGCAGACACATGCTCGGATAGAAAAAAAGGGCTCCATGTGATCTACTCTTTCTTTTTATAGTGGCACCTGCTTTTCCCCAGCTTGCGGTTACTGTAATTGTGCCCTTTCTCATGCAGTCTCTAATCATCAGCCTCTATCTGCACACCATGTGACAATGTAAATGGGCCAGGGAGAGGAGGAAGATTGACATTAAGTGCAAGTGTAAGCCTTGTGGCAGTCTGTGAGACTTTGAGCAGCTGAGGGAGCTCAAACCACAACATCTGGAAGGAGTGAGGTCAGGTTTCTATCACATCATACACAATGCAGAGCTGCATGTTGTTAAGAGTCGCGGCCAAAAGCTAAAATGTAACAGGCGAAGTGGGCAACTAGCCAAAGTTGTATTACTAACATTGCTTTAGTTTATGTTTACCCTAATGTGGATCAAACTGTGGTGTGCATTGTTGCACAAAATTTCAGATTATTTTAGAGTTTGCATGTTTAATATATATGCTGAATGTTTGAGATGATACACCTGGACTGACAGTCAGAAATATTTATGTGTATGTGTGTGTGTGTGTGTGTTTGTGTTACTACCCACAACCTATCATCATGTTTGCCATCAGTCGTCTCCCTGTCAGTCTCCTCTGGTGATTCTGCAGCCACAGCAAACACAGACAATGAACAAACAGCCCTGACAAGTTCCTTACAGGTGGTTTCAAAGTGATTTCACTTCTTTCAGAGAATAAATGAGAAAAGTTTTCAGATGTGCTGGATATTTTTTATGCCAGTTTCTATATATACAATGTAAAGATTTCTGTGGTTAAGCCAAGATTCGACTTCCAGGAACATTCTGTCTCCTCAATGTATTCCAAGATTTCAGTGAACATTTTCACTTTGGGAGTATTGGCAGTCACGTTCTGAATAAAATTATGGAGAAAAAAAACTTTGAAGGACTTGGATGTATATTTTAAAAACCCTGCCTTTTATCTTAATTTAACAAAACATATAAAATGTCAGCTGTTCAAACCAGAATTTCATGTCACCTTTGATACATCTCAAATCTGAAATAAGTAGCAGTAGCAGTTATGTTAAACATCAGTTGCAGCCTAAATAGATCAGAGTGCAATGCAGGAGAAACTCATATGTCCTATTGTTATGACTGTTCTTGGTTAAAAAAAAATATTTTTCTCCTACTACAACTGCACTGTTGCTATTGATTACACTTAATGTAGCTTTTGCTCCTTTCACCCACACACCTGCAGTAATCTACTGATGATTTAATAAGCGCTCCACCTTCAGGGTGTTGTTAAAAGCCACTCTGGAAAAATTTGGCACTGACACCAATCAGGTGAGTTTGTCTCCTAAAGCAAAATGCATGAGAGACTGCACCTGACACATTGATGAGGGGGTGTGGAAAAAATCTCTGTGATGATCAATAATTAAGCAGTTAAACCTAAGCTATATGTGGATCATCTGTATTGTGTTGGCCATTGTTCTAGTGTTGATGTTTTGGATTTTAAATAAATAACAAAACTACTAGCAGAAGACATGAATGGAAAAAGTTACACCTTCGTAGGGATTTCAACACTTTTGGTGCTAAAATAAACACTACACGTCTTTAAGTGAGCAAGAGCACGAACAAAACAAAAGGCGGCATATCCTCCAATCACACTCCACTAGTATCACTTTACTTGCCAGGCACTCTGAGGCATGGGAGCATTATAAAGGGATGAAGCCAGACTTAAAGGCTGGCTGGCTGATGGGAACAAACATCCGCCCTGCTCCTCCTACGCTTCACACCAAACACACAACACACAGGATCTAATGAACCACCATCTGGCGCTACAGCAGACCTGGGCGCCTGCCCTGCATGGGCAACTCACAGAAACAAGTTCCCAAGTGGCTTCACCACCAACATACAAACTCACAATGGAAATGTGGGTTAGGCTTTAAAAGTTGGCACTCGGCACACAATGAAAGAGATACACTCCAAACTGTTATAATGAAACAGAATTTGTATTTAGTTATTTGTGTAAGAGCTAAAACATCAGCTATGTTTGTCAGCTACAAAACAGGAGTGTTTCTAATCAAGAGCTCACATTTGTCCATGTGTCAGCATTGTGTTAACATGTTTATGGTACCACTAAGTGCTCATTTATTCCATTTGGCTATATAAAAAAGGGCAGGTAATGGTAATGCGTGCTTGCGCTGTAATAAAAGAGCTGAAATGAATTTCTCTGTATGCATAAAGGCACGGCGATGAGAGATCACGATACGGGCGGCTGAAGGTTTGCACATACAATAGGTCTAATTCAGCACACAAAGGCAGCACATTGTGTAGAAAAGATGTGAGCGATAGCAGAAATGAATAGCAATTGAAAGGTGTGAATGGCATCTCTCATTGAAAGCAAACACGCAGAGAGGCAAAAAAAAAAAAAAAAATCTTCTGATCCAGACTGTTCATGCTTGTTTTAGTTGGACTTTTACGCTGTTTCCATGTGAGAGAGAGCTGTCAGCTGCAGAATTACAGCAGTGGGAGGTTTTTGTCACGGCAGAATGGGAAGGTCTCTTTTTGTCTACCTAGCCTGCTGCCGGAGCGCAAACGAAATTCTCTCTCTGTTATGGGGCTCGTTGTCACCCTCCAGGCTCAGCTGATGCTGGGTTTCCACGGCGACGGAGGCATGAAATATACCCGGCAGCCAGGCAGTACTGTATGAGTGACCATACTGGCTCATTTCTTTGTCTTCTGCCTATTCAGGCAGGCATGTCTGGCTAGAGGCACCGCACAAATCGATACAGTCTGGCACGCACATACATATTGTAAATTCCTACATGCTGTAGCACAACCCCCAGAGCCCCTCAGGCCATTTTGAATTTTTCCAAAGTAGAGATGGGAGGGTGAAAGGTCAGCAGCAATGGGATCAAAAACTTTGGTGCAGCTATTCAGAATACAGCCTGTATTATTGGAAGGATTTTTATTTCTGCATTGAAACTGAAGCACAGAAAGATTTTATGCCTTAAGTAAAAAAAAAGAATAACTTAACTGTGCACTCATACCAATTATTTTAATAATCTATCTATGTAATCTATCCATGTACCTACAAACAGAAGTCTCTTTTTGTTGACTTTTTGTTGCCTGGGTGTGTGACTGTTTTCCTTTTTAAACCACAAGCTCAGCAGTAACTCTAATGAACTGCTTATTGTCTTTGTGTATGAACCTGCTGCTGATTAAATGTGGTCATGGTTACTTGAGTTGTCTTGACTTCTTGGTCTTTGCCAGCTGCTTTTCACCGAGCTCCACACAGACCTATTAGCAAATTCTTCTGCGAGCTTAACGTCACTTCTGAGCAGTGGGTGTAGACGTAATTGCTCATATTTGGGCATTTTTCCAAATACTTCAGTAAAACATTATTGTGTAGGCTACACAGCTTTGCCAGGTTAATCCTGATTTAATTTTGGTTGACTGATTAACATTATATCTGGCTTTCTTATATGCTAGAGGTTTCTCATGGGGGCTTTGTTACATTTTAAGCACGGGGAAGGTAAAAGAATTAACCTGCATTGCTGTGAAACTGATCTGATTTCAGCTGGGAAACTTTCTCTCTCTCCCTCAAACTTCTTGGATCAGGGAAAAGGGAGCAGCCTGAGAGCTGAGTGGTCAGAGCTTTATTGTCCTTGTCACTACAGTAGACTATGATGAGATAAAGCAGATTAAAGTTACACAGAAAGTTAAATTCCTCAGGTTGGTTTAATGAAAAACATCAGAGCTCTCAGTTCAATTTTTTTTATCATAAAAAGGGCACAAACCTGAAGATGATGTTAAAACTGCTGCTTTATTCTTCTAGCTAACTAAATTTGTTTGAAAGAACAGTTCAACATTTTGGAAAATCCTCCTTTTCTTCTCTTGACTGAGAGAAAAATGGAGTAAAACCATTTGTATGTTGTAGACGTACAGTAATATGAAGCTGTAGAAAACAGCTGACTAGGTTTAGCATATAGGGTGTGAACAATGGAAAACAGCTAGCCTTGCTCTGTCCAAAGCTAAAGAAATCTGCACAGCTCAACAATTAACTGAGTAATAACTAATTGTTTGCTAATTATCTATCTGTATTTAGTTTGTTACAAAAACTGAACTGTAAAAAGCTTTGTACAGCGTGGTTTCACAGGGTGTTATGTCACGGTAGGCTACCCATTAGCCAGGGGCACTCATTTCTGGTGTATTAAAATTAAACTTTTAAGTTGGAAGCTGGAGTTCCAGGTGGAAATTTCAACCAGAATTTCCCTTTAAGTTAGATTTCCACAAAGAAATTTAGTAAGACTTAACCAAATCTGACTTCCAAGATGGCTGCTCCATGCATTCGCAGTAATGAAAACTAAAGTGTTTTCTAAAGTAAACTAACTATTTACTAACATTTTAGTCTTATTGGTGTTCTGTTATTCAGTCTTATACACAGCACTGTCAAGCCTCTATCATAAGACATTTTGCTTCAGTGTTTGTCTGCACAAAATACTCTGCAATGTGCCTTTAGCAACTGTCATCGACTAGTCTCACTAACAATGGCAACGTGACTAAAGCAACTTGACCTCCCACCTTATTAATACTTGGTTTCTGACTTGTCATACTGCGACATGGCTTAGTTGGGTGTGTCATTCCCGGCACCAACTTGCAGCTTAAAAGGAAAAAAAAAATGTGGCAGTACTGACTCTGTGGTTACAACCACAACATGTAGTTTTTACATTTCTTTTTATTTTAAATAAATGCAAATATACATATAAAATTATTATTTTTTAGCTAGTTAGCTTTGAAGACCAGGAGGTGTGTTTTATTACAGTTTTCTCTGTTTATAGCCTCTCTACTAAGCTAAGTTTGCTGGCCACTAACAGTAGTCATACCTTACAGACATTTAAGTTGTATTGATCTCTAATAAGAAAGAGATTTAACACTTCCCAAAATGTTAAACTATTCTTTGACAAAATACAAAAGAGTTTTTTTGAGTTTCTGTTTAAAGATCCACTGAGAGATGCTTCGCTTATTCCCAGTCTCATGTAAAAGACATAATGAGCTATGTAATACAGTAGTTATCGTGATCTAATGGGGTCAGAAATAGCAGGCAGGAGGCAAATAAAAAGGATCGGTAACTATTTTTAAATTAGCGTCGAGTCTGCAGACACAGTTCCCACTGCGAAGCCGGCTGAATGAGGCTGGAAGGGAGAGAGTAACTCATAAAGACAGTTGGAAAGAGCAGTTGATGTTCCCTGTGTCATGTTGTGATGGGACATCACAGACACTTCTCCTTTACAGCTGAAATCCACAAAGAGCCTGACAGAGACAGCGGAGCAGAGCAGAGGAGAGAACAGACATCCACTCAAGGACACCGGATAGAGGGAGGCATTAATACTCTGAGCCAGTTTACAGTTTTAGGTGGATGACTTTGCTCTCTCTCTCTCTCTCTGTCTGGTGATTTCTCTCTCTCTCCTGGTTTCACAGTCCGCCCGAGGCAGAGCAGAAATCAGCTGATGTTTGCACAAACACAATGACCCCAGGTCTTGTGTGCTCTTGAAACAGCAAAGAAAGACAAAACAACAAGTAAAGAACAATGGGGTGAAAAGAAAGAGGATGAGTTGTTTGGAGATTTGTAAAAAGGACTGAAGGTAGCATTTCTCCTCTGTCTGTACAGTCTAATAGCAGACATTTTGCCAGGAGCCAGAAAGCAAGGTTACAAAATACAGGTATCACCTCAGAAGGGTAGAACTAGTTTAACTGATTGATGAGAAATAGATAAAAATGATAATTTTTCACAAACCTGTTGATGTTTTAACCACAAATGTCATTCTGTTGTGTAAACTTTTGTCTCTCGTCTCTTATTTTTTTGCTTTGTCAGTTGTGTTTTGTTTTGATGACAAAAATGGCAGAGGACGCCCAAAGGTACAAGGCACTCACCTTTATGTCACATCACATTTAGGTCAGGAAAGTTCAGCGGATCAGCACATTAGGTCACAAACCCTGAACAAACGAATATCTCTGTTCATCCAGCAGTGAGTGGAGGTGGATATACACACTGTTAGAGGGGAAACAAGAGTTTAAGGCAATTTTTTTAAGTACACTTACTCAGTTTTATAAAAAAAATCTGACATTCAGCAATCTTTTCTAACTTAGGATCTGCTCATAGGTTAGAAAAGAAACTAAACACACTTCAGAACACACTTAGACAGAATTGTTTTAACACATTTATGCAAAATAGTTGACTATTGCATTTTTTCCTTTTTGACTTATATAGTGTTATGCAATTCAAATTATGATAATATTTTAACCATTAATATTTTTTTCTATTTTTTAATATTATCTAAAGCACTGAAGTCCTTTAAAAATACCCACTACACTAACTCTTCAGCTCACATATGGTGAGAGAAAAAGGCCTTCTTTGAGCCTATAAATAGTGGGATCAATCATTGATTTTTGAGTGGCATGTTTTTTGCCCCCCAGGCCTAAAATGGCATATTTACTGCTGCTGCTAGATATTGTAGATCATACCCTGAGAGGGGAACATATCTTTCAGGATCTTGTAGATCTGTTTGCAGAGAGTTTCAAATACCTCTTTGACATTTTTTTTGCAATAGTTCAGAGGCAGCACTGCGGGGTGATACAGGGAGGTCTGACCCCTGTGCCATCACATGTGCCGATACTCGCCAACTTGGGCTTTTTAGCCGCTGGGAAATTTCAGCAGCAGCAACAATAGGACACAGGGAGGTCACACCACAGCTGTCAATCGCCTGTGTTCTCCTGTGTGTCATGTGTGAGGTAAATCAGTAGGCCATAAGATGCATAGACAAGTTCAAGTCAGTTAAAAACTCCAGTCCACATTACACACACAACTCCTCCGAAACTACCAAAACAACCCATTGAACGTAATTGTACTGTTAGCACACTCTTAGCACACTGTAAGAAAACTGCTGAGAAGGATGCATTCCCATTTTTTCAAGTGCATACTATTAGTATTTATACATTTTTCCCCTGTTTTTTTAGCTGGTAGTGTTTGATGACATCTTCAGCAGGAATTTTTCCAAGAAAACATCAAAACAGTCTGTCCTCTAATGCTCTCAGGAAATTTCTCTTTCCACTATTAGCCACTATCAGTCTGTTGTACTTATTTTTTCTGTTTGCATAACATATTTGTGGTCTATAAGCTCTTTTGTTGGCAGATACCATTGAAATCATTCTTCTAGCAGATGAAAATCATTAGTTGCATTTACAGAACACTGTGTGATCTGTGAACAGACACAGAAGATACAAGACACATTGTTTTTCTTTTTTTGTTTCAGCACCTGGCCATCAAAGCAACCCAGCAACTCCTGTTTCAAAACCATCTGTCATTGCCATCATTAATATTTTGGTATGACTCTGTGTGGAGTGTATGGGTTTTGTCTGTGTCAACACTGGTTTATGTCTTCTTGCAAGCTTGCAAATTTATCTCCATCTTTTCAAACAACAGTAAAATAATTGATTAATAGCTTCCTTTAAAAGGATCCTCTCCTGAAGTACTTTTTAAGAGGGTTGGAAATCCACATTTCCCAGAGCCAAGAGGTTTTCGCAAAAGGTGGAAGGGAACGGAAAACAGAAGGAAAAGCAGTTATTTTACATGCACTCACATCAAAAATGACTGCTAGCCACCCACACAAAGACAGTAGGTATAATCAGTCTGTCAGTCAGCGCAAGGACAAATGCATTTCACAGTCAGATTAAATGCAGATCATAAACTTATCTATGCATGTAGGTCAGAAACATCAGCAACAGAATGCCGCTGGATTATGTATGAGGACACCTCCACCCAGATCCATCTCCATGTTGATGCTGAGAAGGTGTAACTGAGTCCTCCTGTCAGAAGGCTAATCCCTCACAGGGACAGATTTAGCTGCCGCGTCTCATCAAGCTTTCATCTGAGTCCAGAGCCGATGACATGGAGCCCACTGCCCTTACTAACTGAGTTATGTTAAGAGCAAACAGCTTCACACCTGCTCAGCAGCAACACTGAACTGATGCTGCCGTTACAGGAGAAATTCGACTGTTAGATTAAAGAGTGGAGAGCTCGCGGGAGGCTCCTTGCTGACAACCAAAGAGCGTCAGGAAGATTTGGAGCCAGGTCAACTTCCAGATTCACAGACTGTCAAATGCCAGCGGGGTGTATTGGTGATGAAGAGAAGATCTGAAGTAGCCTCAAAGCTCTGATTAGTCATCCCTCCTCAAACCCCTTTAACCCCCTCTGGTGCCATCATTGCCGTCTGTGGACACCACGCACAATTACCCTTTAAGCTGCTCCCAAGCACAATCACCTACGCTCCTTAGCAGAGCAACACATGGTATTGCAATAATGTATGGAATGGTCAATGAAGGTGTTTCTGTCTCTGTGTGAGTGTGTGTGTGTGTGTGTTGTAAAGGGGGAAGGGCAGTTTCAGGAGTGTTAACTTAATAACCCCCCACCCAACATTTGGAAAGACCACACTGAGATCAAAGTCTCTTTGAAGATCTGCATTTATGGAGGTAAAATAAAAACACAGCTTTAGTGATTTCTATTCTTTCGCTAAATCTGATCAAAATTCCCATCAGCCTCAGCAGTATTTTATCTTCAGTGCTATTTGGAAATGGCACTAATATGCTAAATTAAGATAGTGAAAAAAATTTAAGCCTGATTTAAACTATTGATCAATTATCAGCAATGAACTTAGCGTTAGCACAAGCAGAGTGCTAAGCGCTCATTTCAGCTGTTCAGAGTTAGTTGTTGCATTCATTCTCAGTATCATCAGCCCTCTGATTCATTACCTACTGGCCCCCAGCTGATTAGTAATGTCCACTTACCTTATGTGATAAAAGCCTCTGTATTGTTGTCATGTCAGACTTAAATGTTTGGGTACGTTTACAGAGGCTCTTCTGTCAAATCTAACATGACCCACAAGCCTAAAACATTTTCAGCAAAGACTCAGATCTTAAGGAACCAACGTGTTTTTAATAGAAATATTGGAACAAAGTGCTGATGGAACGGTGCCCCTCCATCTCCTTGGTGTGATCCTTCTCTCAATAAGGATGTGAAGTGGATCCACTGGTGCACCAGCACCACCCTCATTGGAGAGACTTGGGGACTTAGCTACATTATACAAATTAAATCTGTCCAGGCAAGAAACACCAGCAATCAGATAATGATGTAAGAATTGAAATGCTGCATGACAAAACACATCACATTTTAATAAAGTAATAAATGGAGCTTGATCAGCTTTATCTTTTTAAAATATGCCTGCCTGGGCCCCTGGAGAGCTCTAATTAATACCCACTTTGTTTTTGACAAAACTGAACATAATGTTGAACTGTGATCTGCTCTACTTGCTGTACTTTTGTACACAAAGAGGAATATTTACTGATATTTTTGGTTACTTGCTCAGTTTTATCTGCAAATGAAGTGATCTAGATAAAGGACTAAAATATTGCTTTGTTCAGATCTGATCTTCTGAACACTCATTAATTTTATCCTGTCAAGCTCGATTGTGGCAAAATCTAATTGGGAAGTACAATGTTATTATAGGAGGAAAATAATGGCTAAAAAGCAATAAAAATAGTACCCAAATTATAATGAACCATAATTAACAATTAAATAAAAGAGCAATTTTAAAATTTCCACAACTGAGGTCATGGTGCGTGTAAAGTGGGGGAGTGTTTGAATGAGGTTGAGGGGTGAAGAGAGCTTTTGCACTCATGCATGCGCCTCTCCACATGCACTTTCCTTGAAAACTCGCTGCACTGTTTGGTGCCATCAATTGTTAGAGATTGTGAGGTTATTAATTTCTGTGTCAGTCTTGGGCTTATTTGACAAGCCTTTGG
>JAPZDV010000003.1:7552120-7584710 GCA_029814665.1 Acanthurus lineatus
CCAGAGATCGGCCACAAATTAATACAAATCAGAGCCCTCTCCTCTGCCCAAGCCTCGTCACTCACCTTCCCCCCAGGTAGGAAAAAAAGCAGAGAGGACGATGAAGCAGGTGCAGCCAAGTGCAGAGCAATCGGAAGAGAAATGATTGGAATATCAGTGAGCGAGTGCTTTTGTGCTTGAGAGACAATTTGTGTTTGTGTGTGTGTTTGTGTGTGTTTGTGGTGTGTGTGTGTATGAGAGAGAAAGAGAGACCAAATGAAGAGCAGATATGAAAAACTATTATCGCTAAGCCTTGGAAAAGCATATGGTGCTCCAGTTATACTACTGACACCTGTGTTAATACAGATCTTGGTTAAGCATCTGGACAGATGTTTGATTTTTACATCTTCAGCTGTCATCTTGATCAAAACATACTCACACACAGCAGCTCAAAAGATCCATAGAAACTTCATTAAGCAAACAAAACCCATTTATTTTCTGCTGGATGTAAAAACATTAACTTGTCTCCCACTAAATTTCATTCTGTATTCATGTTAGTTGAAGCTTGTTCACTGTCTGTGTGGTGCCTGTCACATCAGTCCACACAAAGTAACAGTACAGTGATGGTGGCAGAGTGACCCCTTCTGGTGTAATGCCCAGCACTGTCTGCTCTACTCTCAGTGCAGTGTGCCCAGTTCTCCCAGTCTGACTCTCAGTGGTTGATTCTGCTGTGTTAATGTTCTCAGAAGACCTACATGTAACGTCTCTGCACTGATCTGTCTTTTATTTTGTGGATTTTTTGCTTTTAATTCTTTCTAATTGCCTTCAGAATGGACATTAGCCATTAACTACAGTATAGTCTCACTCAAAGCTCACATTTCAAAGAAAAAAGCTTTACAAGGTAATTTACATAAAGAGCATTTAATGATCGCCAGTTACTTAAAGGTATAGTATGCATCTTTTCGAAAGTTTAATTTCTAAAAATGACTTGACCAGTATCAGTTATTTTTTAGTGTTTTTTTTAAGTTGTGGGCTTATTTTAAAAATTTAGAGAAATCCATAATTTTATTCAAGGCTATGATGCAGAGGGTTTTATTTTTCCTTCAGACACAAAGGTGACTGTATAGCAATAAAATGACCAAATCCCATGATCCCTCGCTACTTGATGACATCATCAAATTGCATCTTTTGTTATCATCTTGATCAAGAGACCTCTAGTGGCAAAAATTACTTATCATGTGTTTAAATCCACTTTAAATACAATCATACTATGGTTTAAAGTCATGTCGTCAATCATTCTGAGTGATATTCTTTATTGTTTATCATCAGATGATCTCACATCTCATGCCTCAGTCTCGACACTCAAAGTATCATGATTTTTGAAATGACTGTATTGATTGAACTCGACCCTCTTGTGGGTATCTCCTTTCTTGTTGAGCATCATTAATGCACAGCAAGAATCTGATTTTACTGGGCAGATGTCTATTGTTTTTTCTACCGCATGATATGGTTCAACTTCACCCTGTAATCATCTCTATTTTATAAAAAAGACTGAGCCATAAAGTTTAATACTGAGCAGCAGGGATCTGTGGGTGTTGTTTGTGTCTGTGGTAAATGTGGTATAAATACACTTTGTTGATGGTGTCAGACCTTGTGTGGCATTAATGCTCAGGGGACAATAGTGACACTTCAGATTGACAAATCCTTTTCATCTCACTTTCATAACGCAGTGTGTCATCGTGCAGAGCACCTCAGATAAACCATAGCCTTTAGCCGATGTCAAGCGCAGCTCTGTGAGAATAACCTTGGACACCCTCCTTTGATGCTGCCGACACATGGAGATTAGCAGCCTGGTGTCAGTGTGTCAAAACTGATCCAAGTCCAGCAGCTCTCTCCCTGATGATGCTTTCTGTCAGTGGTGGTATATGAGCTATCTAGCACAGCTGTCAGAGGTCTTATGAATTAGGATGCTGTACAGAATCCAAGGGATGAATCACAAAGAAAAAAATAAGATGAAGATAGAAGTGCTTCTTCAGCTGTAATCTGCGGTGTTTGCTGAGCACATTTGTCTCAGCCAATAGTGTCTTTGTGGGCTGTGGCGTCTTTAGAGATAGTCACACAATTGGCAAAAACCACCATCTGACAATATGTAGTAAGTAACTAAGAAAGTAAGTTGCAGTTAATATTATCATTATGATTGTTATACATAGAGATTAGTTGATATAGAACATAATACCAAATAACTATCAGGTACAACTGAGATAACTGAGTTTGATGTATCATATGTAACATATTCACTATAAAATTTTAAAAGCAGATGCATCCTGTTTTATATTTTGTTGAAATGTGTTTTCAAGGTGAGTCACATTTGCCAGCTTCCTTCCTCATTCTCTGACGGTTGTTACCCTGGTAGTTGGCAACAGGATACAAAATGAAACATTCTTTTACCTTGAGTAAGATGACAGATTCCTCTGAGTTTGTACTTTTTTGAAAACATATTGGATTTTGTTGGCTGACATTTAGTACAAAGCTCAAAATACAAACTAAATATAGGGTTAGATATAATATTTTTTAGACACTTTAAAGGAGAAATGTTGAATTTTATATGTTAAAATACTACTAACTTAGAAAGATGAATTTTTCTCCTTTTATTCATACATAAATACATCAAAGAGAGTTACATTTACAAAAAGAATTGGATTGATTTCCTATACAGTTGTTGTTTTTCAAAGAAACCTTCAGCTATTAATTCTTTAAAATACTGACTTTCTGTTTATATAGCTGATTAAACGATTAACTGATGCTGATGTTGATAAATCTGGAAAGTAAATCACTGGTATGAAACTAGCAAGTTGTTGCTAAGTGAGCTTTGGCACAGAAAGGAACCGTGTAGGCTTTAAGGATGAGTCATGATCACTCGTGCACCCACATGTAGCCCACTCTGACCTCATTAGTGCCTCTCATGAGCAGACACACTGTATGGAGCTGATGGACAAATTGTTTTGGACCCCAGTGCTCAGAATCCAACCCATCAGTATCTCATGTGGGGCTCACATGTGACATGTCAGCCATTTAATTCAAATGTTCTTCCAGTGGGCTTTCACTTCTGTCATTCATAGCACTTAGATGCAATCAGTGAACCGGGGACCAGAGCTCATTTGCTTTAGAAGACTTGATTAAAAAAAATTGTCCTCGTTGAAAGAAGCTGTGTTTACAGGGTTCTTTAATGGTAATGAGTCTTGTATGTAGGCCAGTCTGTGTCTCATTGTTCCTGTACAGTTTTGTCAAAGTGCTGTCTCATGTGAAAATGCAGCAGCAGGAAGACTCCGGGGCTTCAGTGAGTCGCAGAGGGACGCTTTCAGCTCCCTTGTTCTCCCTCTCCTCTCCTAGTCTGTCATCATCTACACCCGAGTGCTTCTTTATGGTTTGGCCTTTAGTGAAGTGGTCCATTGTGCATCAGTCTATGAGCTCATGAACCCTATGTGCCCCACAGGAAATCTACCGTCCACACTGGAGAGACACTATAGTTAAGACTAATATGTCAGTGATCAGTGGCTTTTTAATTCAATACCTGCGATCATTTAGGACCGCCTTTGTTCTTTGATTTTTTTTTTCCTGCTCCAGGGCTACAAAATTGTCTGTCTTGGTCACAGTTGCCTTTATCTCAAACTGAATGAAATGTGGCTCCAAATCCTCCCTTGGGGCTATTTTTTCCAATGAATCGTGAATGTCCACAGGGCAGAACACCCTGCAATCCCCCCTTTCCCTTGGCACCACTAATCACCTCTAAATCAGGCGCCTTTAGCAATTTTGCAGGACAATAGTGTTGCCACTGTTAAAGCCTGAGGCAAATCACCATACGGAGCAAGAGCAGAAAGTATCTGTAGCTCAATTGGAGCACCATATGTTTCTCAAAAGGGTTTTTGATAATAGTTTTCCCTGTTATGAGCAAACAGAGAGAGAGAACAGGAGAGAAACTGAAGCTCAAAAGGCTCAGGGAGGAGGAAAGCCCAGATTTGCCCACCAGACAGGCTTTACTGATGAAAGTGTGAGTGTCACACACACACATGTGCACACACACACATACATGTATACAGCATGGACAGATTGCAGCTCACAGCAGAGAGGGTGGTGTTTATGGTTGAGGTGCAGTGATCTCTTTAAAGTTACACAAAATGAAATGATATCAACAACTCAAGTGAACTTTAGTTGTGGTTTTTATCCTTAATAATTTATGTCCACACTTCTAAAGAGTGAGTCAAAGATCCCCTCCAGACATAAATACATTCTGCTTGAATTAATACTTTGATTTTGTTATGGCTGAAAAAGACATCCACCTCTCCTCTTAGAAATCCTCTAAATATGTAAAGATATGTTCCTTTGAAAAGTTTGACTACTTTAACACAAGTCTTCTCTTACATCATTCCTTTATTTTGTGATTTCAAAAAGTTTTACTTGTATACACTAAACTTAGAATGGAGTTGTTTACAGACAATGTTGCCCTCTTCAGTATCAGGACTTGAGGACTCAACACATGATACACACTCTTCCAGGTGAGCTACTGGAGCACACCAGAATAAAAGACATAAACAATGAATGAAGTGACCAGGTCAGACACCAAACTTTAACCCTGTAAATATTCTTCATTAACATAAGTATTTAGTCACATTAGTTTGCTGACTGAACTTTAACAAAGCAAAAAAAACCCAAAAAATCAAACGTAAGTTATTTGAAGAACTACTTTGACTTTTTGCAAAATACTCTTACTCTCTCACCTGAAGCAGCAGAGCCTCAGGAAGTGACTATGCTTTTTGGGGCACTGGTGGAAGGATTTTGTTAGCTTTCAACAGGCCAATGTTTTCAGTCTTAATGCTAAGCTAACCAGCTGCTGGCTGGAACTGGGCCCATGTATAAGTCTTGTGAGCTACTTAGAAGACAGAAAATAATTTTATTTCCCAAAATGTTTAACTATTCCTTTGAGAAAACAAAAGGTACAGGGTTTGAACCGAGATGCAGTGTCACGGCGTGCTGTCTGCAGGTCAAGCCACACATGCTGTCAGCAACAGTGACTTCATGTGTTGATGTGTCCTGACAGTTCAAGCAGATCTGCTGTCAGTCTGAATGTCTCAGCTCAGCTTCCAGAAAGCCAATAAATACATGTAAAAGATAGAAGAAGATGATAATATTCATCTAATGCTGCAACGCCCAAAGATTTAAGTGTCTCAATCCACCTTTAATAATGTGCATTATTGCACAGCAGCCATATTATTATTAAATATTAAAAGATTTATATTGACTTACACTCCATTGCGATATGACAATGAATTATTCTGCCATGGCAAGCAAATCTGTAGTATGCAGTCAGCAGACAGTGGATCTGTAAGAGGTGAAGGTCAGAAAAGGGGTGTATTACTCAGATCCAGACAATGGCAGCACTGGAGAACGCTGGCTCCTGCTGAGGAGGAGAAAGCCTCAAGGATCCCCCTTCAGCAGACGGAGCTGTGTTAGCAGGGCAGAGACAATTAGGCCAGTTATAATCCTCCATCTGGTTTCCTCCATCACCGCCCTTAGCTAAAAAACAATGCTGCCCCCAAACCCGCAAGACCGAGCACCTTCCATTGTAAGAAAAACCCTGACAGAGCCTGATTAAACTGAAACAACTCTGTCAGCTATTTTTCCTTTAATTGCTCTCCTTTTGCCTTTTTATTCACCTGCATCTGCACTCTTGCAGGTTCTTTTCCTTGTTGCTCTCCTCTTTATTTTGACACTTTTAATCACTTTCAAGATGAATTGAGCCATTGGCAGCTTTTAACTGAATGGTGCTTGTTTTAACATTCTGGGAATAAATACAGGAAAGACACAAATATAATTTACTGCTGTTGTAAACATACTGTCACCACTAAAATACCACATTATTAATCTTTGCATGAGGAACATCCTTGCAAAGTGTGCAGCAATGCTCTCATTTAAACAATTTTCTTGTCCCTGCCAGCTCTACAAGGCATGTTATTTACTGCTTAAATGTGGCTTTTTGGAACAGCTTTGCTTATGTTCAATTTGTACTTTCCACATTTGTATGCCTGTTGTGCCATTTTGCCATCTAACAGGCTCCATGCAGGCTTGCAAAAGTTAAATGATGACATGAACTGTACGTTCTGACAAACGTGTAAACAGGTCCATGTGTGCAGAAACTCGGTGTAAATTAAAACTGTGATGGTTTTATATCAAATAAAATCAAGAGTACAAAAACTAAAGCACGTGTTTTTAATGGTGGGTAAAACCAGAGCACCCAGACAAAACCCAAACACAGGGAGACCCTGCAAACCATGCAGAAAGATCTTAAATGTGGTTGACCAACATTTTTTGCTTGTTTGTTCATTTTTAGCGATACCTTGACCATTTGTGCCTCACACACTGGGCTGGGGGGTGTGATGGAGTGAAGCTAGCTTGGATTAGACAATGACCTATTAACGTTTCCCTCAAAAATCCAAATCAATGACAAGTGCTGGATGTTCAGAAAAAGCAGAAATGAAAGCAAAGACTATGGAACAGTTAATGCAGAAGTTTAAGTTCTTTGAGAGGTTTTTGATTGTGTGCTTGGCCTTTTCTCCCACCTGCTAAATTCAAGTGTCAATTGTAATTTTGAATAGATTTTAAAAAAAGAGTGAGGTTAAGTGAGTTTCTAGCTAATCATTCAATTGAAATTTTAAATTAAAACTGTCTAACATCTCAAAAAAAGAGCACACTTCCTCAATATGTCATCAGACAGAGAACAAAAAGGGTTTTATGACAAAAAGCTTTGAACTGAGAATAAAATTGAATAGATTGCATCAAATTAGCACTGAGGTGACCTTGTCTCAAAACCACCATTGTCAGTGATGAATGTGAATGCTTAATATTTGTCTTCTGATGTTAGAAACAGGGTTTTTTTTTTTTTTGTTCTGGAGAGAAACCACTGAGCAAGAAGGAAGTCACGGTGACTGTGCACATGCTGAACATAAAGACACCATCTGCTGGAGTCTTCTGCCTGTCTGGAAAAGACATGACATTTGCTGGTTCATTTGAGCTGCCTGTCACTTTAATTTTTCTTCTACTGTCAAAATGTCTGGTGGTTGCTGTTGTGAGAATGGATTATATGGATTATAATGTGCTTGAGTGGCTAAATTTCACATAGTGGCTGATATGGGTGCTATTTTAGCCATTGTCTATAGAGTTATAGTGCGCAGAGGACTTGACAAAGATAACTCTGTATTAGACAGCTTTAAATCTACACTGTAGCTTACTCAAGGGAGTATACAGTAATAAATGCTGGACACACTGTCCTTCGAGACCAAACATGGATACAGAATGTACTTTATTATGGGACAAACATCTAGTGTTGTCAGCAGAACCAGGAGAACCTATATATCATTCTTTATTCTCTACACCTACCTGCTCCAGGGAGTGTGTCCAGCAACAATACATAAGTGCTGCCACTGCTACCAGTGGCGTACTGACCTTCTGCAGTGTTAACAGGTCACAGGGAGTCCAGTTCCTGCCTCAGGACTAATCCACTGACAACCTGATGAAAGGAGGAGAGGGACAAAAACATACCAAGCAGTCATGTCAATCACATTTAGTGCCGTTTGCACCAGTTCTACCAGTTTTTAGCGCCTTGTGTTGTGCTAACTCTCCGTTTACGGTAAAACTAACTTATCTGGATTTAGAGAAATCCACATTGCACACTCACCATGATGACTAATTCTCAGAGGAAATGGAAAATGAGTCATTCAGCTAGAAAACAGTGAGCTCTCTTATGTGTAGTCATGTTCCTCTGCTGAAAGAAAAGGCTTTTTTCTGAGCTGTATGGAGGTTTGTTCCATCCAGCGCTCTGTCTAGGGGCATCAGCCTTTCTCTGCCCGTGGTCTGCAGGTTGAGGGGTCAGTGCATTAGTAGCTGCTTTTTTCTGGGTCTGCAACACTGATGGAAGCAAGAATAAGGCCAGACAGGGGAGTGGTCATGTTTCGAGTTTATTCTGTGATGTTTAAAGTTCTTCACTGAACCTTAAATCTAATTTCTACTCATAAAAATGTTTATGTAGAAGTTTTTTACATTACTGACTCACTAAAAGCTTTTATATGTATTATTTGCAAATCTACTTAGGCTTTGTCTTTATCTCTACCCACATTTTGATTTTAATGCAAGTTTAGCTGTAAATTTCAACATAAACACATCCAAGCTACGTAAAAAGGTTCTGTCAGCATTTAAAATAAATCAAATGTAACATGGTAGGCTAAAGTTTGCCAACACTGACAATATGATATTTATAAAAACAATTCAAGGACACTGCAGGTAGAGAAGAGACTTCATTCAAACAGCTTTTTCATTTCAGCCTTCTGCCTCAATATAAACCAAAAAAAGGGACAACTTAAATAACAGAAACAATAAGTTTTACCTGTATAAGGGAGAGACTAGGAAAGAGAAACAAACATAGTCTCTTGCTATCAAAAAGCCAAATAACTGAGAATATTGAAATGTTGCAAGAAAAAAAGCTTCTGTCACAATAAAAATAGAAACATGCAAAAACACTACAGTCTATGTGTGCAAATGACAGCTCAGGGATATGCTGACTTATTATTTATACAACGCGAGGTGGAGGATATGCCCTTTCATCTTTATTGACAGTCAAAGGAACAGCAGACAATCGCAAGATTCATTAACTTTTAAAGTAATGAAAGATATATCGTCTTAACTCATCTATGGCTGCAGTATGTGGCCTTTATGAGAGGTTACTGATGTTTAGTGAAAGATTTGCTTCTATTAATACAAAATCACTTCGTTTATAATTATGTTTCACCATAAACTGCTGCACTGATGCAGCTGGATTTTGTCTGATTTCTAACAAAGCAATAATTATCACTGATGAACACTTCAACTTGGCCCACTGATAAACCTGAACAAACAGATGTGTAATGATCTGAGAACTTTAGGTAGAGACAAAGAATTCTTTTAAAGTAGCATTTACTGATATCTAAATAGTTCACATTGTCATTTTCTGGTACAGCTCATGTTTAACTGGGCCACATAAGGAACCAGACTTACTTCTTTAAATCAGGTTTATGTTCAGCTGCTTCACAAAGCAGGTGTCAGACTGAAGACTCACCTGGCTGGTTTCAGCCTTTGCTTGTGTTGTGGAGCTGCTGTGCAGAAGCCCTGCATGACCTGGCTCCACAGTAGATGATTAGCCTGCCTGTGTTATTGAAGTAATAGTAATGATCTCTATTCAAAAAGGCTGTGTGGACAAAATGAGGTGGGATTAAAAAATGTCAAAAATAAGCTGTCAAAATTTGAGAAATGCATGACATGGTTATGTTTTTGATGTTGCTTGAATCGACTCCACATGAAAGCCTGCCATGGACTTAAGATTAAAAATTATTGTATATGTTCAGTATAAAAGCGCCACAGTAAGGGACCTAATGCAAAAAATTCTGGCTCTGTTGGTTTTCGAGACATTCATCATTTAATGCCTCTGCTAATTGTGGAATATATTATTAGTCCAACATAAGAACCATATTTCCCAGCATTTCTCTTGGCAAACAGAGAATCTTCTTGCAATAAATATCAGCCTTATGAATGTATATGTGGATTGATTACTGGCAGTGCCATTTGGCCTCCACATAGAGAAAATTACATCTGGCATCCGCTAGTGGCTTGGGCAATCAGCGCAGCCATGGCTGCTCTTGATGAAATGCCTTCTGAAAAGGCCACCTCTTCACATTTGTAAAAGTCACCTTCCATTATCTTCCAATTGTAGGAGTCGGGTGTTCTCTGAGCTCTGTAATGTTATCTCTTACAAGTGTGGCAGGACCAGCATGACATTTGTAAACAGTGTCTTTACTTCCGATTCCTGTGATTCAGTGTCTTTATGACCAATCAGATACGGATCCTGCTCTCCCTGATGACTGGGAGGGATTAGTGAAAGAAGTCTTCCAGGGTTAAATGCCACAGTGTCATCTCGCCGGTGTTTCACAGAGCAGGTCCTCCAAATCATGTGCCTCACCCTTCTAATTGTGACTGGATTTGAATGAAATACACCAGCATGATAATGACATAGCAGTGTGACTGGTTGGCAGTTGATTCCAGATATAGTGTGTGGGTGAAACGCAGTGTGTAATTGGCAGAGAGAATTGGAGTGTGTGAATCGGAAGCATGAAAAACAAGCAGCCGTTCTTTTAGCATGTTGTACGATCTGCATTCTGCAGCCCATGGTTTTAATGGTCATGGAAAATTCTGAATTCATCCAATATGATAATGATTTTAATGTCCAAGACACGTCAATATCATTATATTCAAGCTTTTCCTCATCTGTTTCTTGCTATTTGTTGTACATAAAAACTAATTGCCTGTAGTTAAAGGATAACACACTGTTGTTTCACCTTTCCAAGCTTGAGATAGGAAAATGACTCATCCTGGAAAAACAAAGTAAGATTTTTTTTCATATTAAATATTAATTAAAAAGTAACTCTTCCTGCATTATTGAATATTTTTCTATCTCTGATTAAGACTACATTTTAAATATTAAACATATAAACATTAAATTATTAAGGTAAAATTATTATTAAATAATTCATTTGAACTATGATAATTTGAATGTAACTATACATATTTTTTAATGATTTTCCTGTTTTCATGGATACTGGCTGACAATTGGCTGGATTTGATGACAGATTTGCAAGTTTTTGAAGTGACAAGTACAGAAGTCCCATAGTTAAAATACAATCATGGTATTGTTTAAATGTAGAGCTACTCCTGCAGCGGCCTTTTTTTTCTTTTAATTACATAATATTCATACGACTCACTCCTACCCTCTGTAATACAAGGGGAACATAATGCCAGAACAATATAATTGCCATATCATCAGACCTTAACCTTTAAACCTGTATCAACTGATCTGGAGGCAGCATTAAAAAAAAACTCTAAGCACAAAACTAAAATATAATGCTTGCATTGCCTGATGAATGCAACTGCAGTATTTACTTTCCTTTAAATGTTCTTTTTCCTACAGAGCTCTTTAAAGCTTGAGCCTCTGCTGAATACAGATGCCTTCTTGTGAATTAAGTTAATGAGTCTGAACCAAAACACTGAAGTTGCAGCTCATAAAACAAAAACTGAGCTGAATGACGGTACAATGTAAAGCTCAGTAGAACTGCAGGTTCAGGTGTTTCATGTCTTTGGGTTCAGAACTGTGAGAGAAACCTTTCAAATGCACAAAATCTGACCACCTGTTAATACAAACCTGTTTTTGAATGTAATCCAAAGAAAGAGGAGAGATAGCAAGACTCAAACCCACAAAATGACAAGCACATTTTTTAGTTGGCTGATTCATCACAACGCCCCTCACAAAGCATATTCAGAAAAATACTAGTGCAAGTATGGTCATGTCAAGGTAGTGTAACTGCCAAAATACGTCCTGTGGGACATGTACATGGAGAGGAAGTGTACTGTGCTTCTGGCTAAACTTCCACTGGTAGTTGCTAATGTAGCATGCAGAGCCTAAGAGACGTTTTGCACTTGCTGTCATTCATTTCCATTATCCCTGAGTGGGAGTGCCAATGTAGATATCAATCAGTCTGTGGATACTCTTGCTGAAGCTGTCATGTGCCCCCACACTGGAGTGAGCTGGGACAGATAAAGATGGATGACACATCCTGATACAGGGAATTTCCTCAACGGGAGAGTAATTAGCTGAATGCTACTCATGCAGGACTCAACGTTGGATGAATTTAAACACGGTTTGCATGGGATACTGGAGAAAAACCTGATGAAGCTCACAATAACAACAGGTGAGTGCTCATCCCTGCGTGCGATTTTCAGAGTGATGCTGCAGAACAAGTTGATGACACCAATAACTGTCCTCCTGTTGGCTGACTTCATGCATGTTCAGGTCCAACACCTACAGAAGTATGTCATGATGTGGTAGAGAAACACCTGAGCTAATCACTGGCTTGCAAACAGGATAAAGGTACTTTTGCTGGAGCCCTGCAGCTCTGATGGAGCAGCGTCAGGTGTCTTTTCAAAAGATTTATAAATAGTACATAGCTGCTCCCCAAGCTGCAGATCTGCCTCCCTCTCAGTGTCATTAAGCCCAATTGGAGCGGTAATTGCTTATAGCGAGGCAGTCAACCACATCACTGATGGATGGAAGGAGACGACAAGACTATTTTTGGCAGAGCTGCTAAGGCTGTGCATGGCAGTAACGGGACACCTTTTTAGGAGCAGACCATTTTCTCATCAAATTTTACCTTAGAGGGGCTGCCAAACCCCAAGCGTTTAATGTATTTATGCATGAATAGAGAGGAGAAAAAAATAAAACTGAAAGATGTACTGTTTCAGTGTATTATTTGGTCTGTATGCAAGGCATCAATATCAGAGATTATACATACTTATTGTTGACCCAGCCAGAGAGTCTTCACACAATGAGCTATTATAGCTTCCCTGATTGTTTTGTCAAAATCATTACACACACGAGCAGCAGGCCGTTGAAATGAGGACACCCGTCAAAAAATAAGCAAAACCCCATTTTTTTCAATTCATTTTCTGTACTCTAGGGGGTTCCTCTTTTTCTGGCTCTTCAGCGCAACCATCCAGAAGGTTATTTTTCACCTCACCACCTCACCTGTCCTGCAGTCTGCTCGGTGACAGGTAAACCCAGCGGGCTTGCTCCGAGTCTTGTGCCTGCAGATGGCACGGTGGTGCTGATGGGGCACTCTGGTGTTCTGGAGACTGTAGGGATGTGCAGTGGGGAGGTCCTGCAGAGTGTGAGTAATAGTAACACTATCTGGGCTGTGAAATGCCAGGGAAAAATGTGAGGAATGGATAAGCCAGCGCCATGGCAACAAAAACAAAAGGAAGACTCCCAAGGCAAATGTTCCTGCTCTTTTCCTGGATTTCCCTTATCGCCAATAACAAGATGCTCACTGGGGTTGACAGTTCATGAATGCTGGAGGGTTTAATTGATTTCTATACAACATTTGTACATATGCTACAAGAATAAATGAGAAAAAACAACACAAAAGCAATTTAACCATTTTTTTTCCATTGCAGATTATTCCCAAATCAGATACAACTTCTTTTGGACACAAAATTAATTAGATTCTGCCTGAATAATGAGATACATATGTGTGTGTGGGCTTTCCTGAAATAGTTTTTACACGTTTTCAATTAAAAAATGCCTTTCCCCACTCTCACTTCACTGTTACAAATGAAGCCCAGTGGAAAAAAACACAAGCAAAAGATATTAAAAAGAAAATAGCAAATAGAACAGAAATGGGAGAAGATGGGATGTGCCCCATTTCTAGACGGAGCTAGAGTTCAGGCAAAGCTGCTCCCACTATGTCCATGACCTTGGGGTCACACAGAGAAAGATTCCCCTGAGTGTTTACAAAGGGCTCCTCAAGTTCACTTCCTACACTGCGGGAGGAATGGCTGCTTCGGGGAAACCTCCTGGGGAGACACAACAAAGTGACCTCATGGCTCTGCAGCAGACCGGCTGCAGAGCAGGATATGGCAGCTCCCTCCACTGTCCCTCTGCCAGCTGTATATTATTAATCTGCCAGCTGTATATTAATAAACCTCAAAGCACTCAACTCATAATGTCACTGCTTGTTTGCTGTTTGCTTGCTCTGCCCTTGAAACCGTGGCGGTCTTAATTCATAATGTTTCATGATGTTCCAGACTGGACAAGGTCAGCAAGGTATGAGGACAAAATGCAATGTGTATTTTATCATGCTGCTGTGGAGGGGGGGTCTAGTTGAGGTCCTTTGAAAGAGATTTTGTTTTCTTTCAATAAAAGTTCCTCAAAACCTTAGCTGCATCAATAAACCAGAAGGGTTTCAAAGAAAAATGAAAGCAGATATACTTTTTTTTTAAAAAAGAGCCTAATTACCTCTATTCTGCCTTTTTGTATGATGAAATGTTTATGAGCAATTTGAAGTGATGATACAAAGCACAGGGGACAGTCCTGACCCTGAGAAACCATGCCATCTCATTTAATGTTGCTGCCCTTTTTAATTAATAAATAAATTACCGAGGAAAGGTCACCCCTGATTGAACAATATTAATGACATTAAGTTGTTTAAAGTGTGGCAGTGGTGATGTCATGCTAACATGGTGTGCCCGAACATTGGCCTTTTCCCTTTGGTGATTACTTTTATACTTTAAAAATCATTAATGCGCTATTCTGTGTTAAGATGACCCTGCTTAACAAAGAATAGCACTGTAATGATGTAATTTTTTTTTTTAAATTTCATTAGCTTCAGTGCTTATTTTCTACGGGAAAAATCACACTGAATGTTGACCTCTGGGTTGGCCTATAAAAATACAGAATTGCCGTGGCACTCTAGTTGTGCTAATTTTTAAACATTTGTACACTAAGCTTATATGAGCATCATTGTTCTGTTGTCTGTTTTCTTTTTTGTTGTTGTTGTTGTGATACATAACTTGGCAAAGCTGCTAAGGCTGTGCCCATTACTGCATGCTTTATGCTAACTTTGCATGCTAACATGCCAAAAATAACATTGTTAAAAATGCTAATGTTTGTGAATGTATGCACTGAACCTCATGTCAACCAAATTGTTTTTAAGACATTTCAGTCTGGACCAAAATAGTGGACTAACTAGCTGAAATAGTGAGGTTATAACCTATAAAGCTGTCCCTGTGCTGAGCTCTAATTACTATCAAGATGCACTTACTAATATGTAGGCACGCACACAGTCTCCTACAACATGCTCTGATGATAAGAGGCTTATTGATTGTTTTCTGTTGAAATCCACAACAAGCTTCCTCTTGCAATTTAGAAAATGTATTATAAAAGGCCCATTTAATTTTACCTTCTATGCTGGCAAAACACCCAAAGTTTTTTGGCAGTAACTTCCTTATATTAAATTCAGGAGAAAGCAGAAGGGAAAGCTACCTTTTTAGCATAAAATTGAAGATTTCATTGGACACCCATCAGGCTTGTTGAGGGATCAAGCTGAATGTAGAGAAGTGCCAAAACAAAGTGGGTAGGGGCAGGCTATTTCTGAGGCTTTAGATGCTTAACAGTTTTCAAATGTTAAATGGGTGTCATATAAAATTTTCTTTCAGTTGGCATGAATTTATCTTAGGATCCTTTTTCCTAAAGGATCACATTTGGAAAGCCTGACACATTTTCTTTACTTTTTTTGTTCTGTTTAATATTCTCATTGTCGTGTACATTTGAATTCTCCTTAATGCTATATGTAACCTATGACCTGGTTTCTTTTTCTTTATGAGTATGGATTAGAATAGATAAATGTATAAGCTATAGAGGCCTATAGGCAGTACAGCAAAATACCCATAAACACCTGGATTAATATGTAAGTGAGACACGCAACGCAAGCTTATGGTACAGCCGTGAGGTTAACTGAGGGTTAATTCAGATTAAGGTGACTCAGGATGTGCATTAGGACATTTGACATTGGCTGGGATGTATGTATTGGTCTCAATCTATAAATGTTAAGTGCTTCTCTAATCAAGTGATATTCAATAGGCATGTCTCTGATTCCAGTTGGTTACTGAGGGGGCTCCATCTCTTTTAACAGATGAAGCTAAAAATCAGTGCTCTTGTGTTTCAGCGCCCCTGTAGCTATAATTGTGAAAATCACTAGAGCAAACTAATGCATGAAAATGGAGCCTCTGCAGGACAAAAAAACACTGATGATGATTAAATTAAACTTGACATAATTTGGTAAATACGCTCAGTTTGAGAAATTAGACAATTTTTATTTAGTTTTATACTTTTTATGAACCTGCGCTCTTTTATGAGGGACTCAAATTGAGATTTAGAAAATCTTCTTGTATCCTGAAGAGAAAAAAAATATCCCCAAACAAAATGCTGTGCTTGAAATTGCCTTGTCAAACAGAATATCTGCCTGAGGTAAAATCAGAGCAGAGACTTTTATCTAAATATACAGAGCCCTTTTGTCAGCGAGCACAAATCTCAAAAACACCAGTCAGATCTGCAGTTATTTTAAGGAATCCACCATCCTGGACAATCTCTGTGCAAACACACACACTGTTTTTAAATTGATTACTGGGCTTTTCATGGTGTCAGGACACAATATGCAGCTTTAATCCAGTCTCAAACTCCATGATGAATATTGATGTTTCCATTTTCATTTATCTTGACTCCTGTAGCTGTAAGTCTGCTTATTTAGCTTTACCACCTCCATTTCATTTGGATAATTCATACCGGATGATTGTCACGCAGATGTAGGCAGCCGTAATTCCAAACATTTGTAGATGTACAATATGATTAATAATACATCCAGGGATGAGTGTTCCTGTGATACAGCAAAACATTTCAGAGCTACTTTGGGTCGTTGGTGGTGAAGTACTTCATATTCCAACAGGCATCTATTCTCAGATGTGTGTTAGAGCCTGCATCTTTTATAGATATACATCCTGCCCTACAGGAATACTCACATTGCTATCCGTTTTCTCTGTCATTCTCCATTTCTTCCTCTCTTTTCCCCCCTGTATCCATTTGAAATTTCAAATGGCACTAATGTCCTTGGGCTGCTCTTCATTGTCTGTTTGTTGCATTAGTGTGTTCTCGCTTAAAAGGATGGGAAGGTTTATGAGGACTCATATAGCTGCTCTTGACACATTTATTAAAATGTTGCACGTCTCAAGGCTACATTTCTATTAATAGCTTGTTGGCCTCTTGTCAAATACACTGAATTTTGGGTTTGTGTGTGTGTTTGTACATGTGTGAAATGAGGGGGATGTATGACTGCTATTTTTAGGTACACATTTTAGACAGAACACCTGTTATTTGGGCACAAAAGCCATGTCTGCGAATGGAAAAATCAGTGAGTTTTAGGCCAGTTGTCATGGTAATGGTTAGGATAAGTATCCAGGAAATTAATGTCGGTATTTAATTTCCTCAAAATTTAACTGAATTTTATTCTCACTTTATTCTCTACTGTGCAGACATGTTAACTCTCCAGTGTCAGATCAATACGACCCAGACAGTGACCCCTTTCAGCTGGATAGGCAAAGTAAACCGAGGGAGGTGTCAACCAAAGGTCAATTTAGCAATCTGTTACATAAAAAGACTTCCATTACTAACATTAATACCAGGTCACACAGGTTAGCAGAGGGGCTTTTTAAAAAGTATGATAAAAAAGTGACATGTGAGTGTGAAGTTATAGCATCACCCTCAACTCATATTATATTGTTCCTGTATTAACAGTATAATTTATTAGGCAATCAATGGAGTCTCTTTCTAATAGGTCATAGTTCCCTTCTTTAGGTCCTTGCGGACAGTTTGCAAACCAGTGGCATTTATTTTGTTATTGAAATAAGCATGTTCAGTTGTGAATTAAGGTAACATATTAAATAGTAGTATGAGGCGATGAAAGCAAGATGTAAACACATGATTTAGAGACCCACACGATCATGTTGGTAAATGAAAGAGACCAATCTTTCTGAGATTTTTGTCCTCTTTATGTTGTCTTTGGTTGGCTGATCTAACACCACTAAAGATAATCTTTTAAGTACAATTGTGCAAAAAAGCATTCATAATGATAGTCGCTTGTCTTTCACCTTCAGGTCTCCTGAAGTTATCCTGTTTGTCAACCTGCTGAAGATGATGCTGCATCTAAATCCTCAGAGGACAATAAGTCCAAGTGCAGCTCTGACTCATCCATTTCTAGTCCCAAGGGAACTGGGTGATCATGAGGAGTCCAGCTTGAAGCAAACGATTGTGTGTGTGTGTGTGTGTGTGTGTGTGTGTGTGTGTACACAAGTTTTTTCACAAAATGCAAATGCATGCTTGTTTTCAGACAATACAGTTACTCAAACATTAGGAGTGTGTCATTGAGATGAGGCTGAGCTAATTTCTTAATTGGGTGTATTTATGCATAAGAGATGGAGGCTGCAACAAGATAACCTAATCAAATGAGCGTCAGTCAAACCTTAAGAAAACATGATGGTTTAAAAACAGTATTTTTACAGTACGTGTTGATTATGCACAGTCTCTTTATCAGTAAACACTGATCTGATGTGGAAATCTGTGCTATTTTTCATCTCTTTGGTGCTGTGAGTTTTTAAAAGTCCAGTGTGGGATTTCTTTTGCAGAAAATGACACATATGGGATATAAAATAAATGTTATATTGTTATTCATGTATAATCACCTTAAAAAGAGAACAGTTCGAATCTTTTTAGCATAATCTTTTGTATTTCTGAGTTTATTTTCCACTCAAATTTTTATGCATGAATTGAGCATGTACATTACAACAAACAAATGGAAACGCATTCTCTGAGTACTTAGAAACTTTTGTGTGTATTTTAATTTGTTCATTCTTTGATTAATTTCTGTCATTCTTAATTCAGTGACAAAAGTGCCTCCATCAGCATCTCTTCAGTGGTGGAAACAGCAGACTCCTCTGTTGTATCAAAGCACACTGATGAAGAGCCAGAAGAGGAAGGTGATTCAGCTGCAGTGGACACATCTGGAAGAGCTTCAGACATAATGAACTCAACAGATGTAGCCTCTGCTGTCACTGACTCAAGTAACAACAATGAGACCTCACATGGTGCTGATGTCACCGCTGCATGTTTAGATGAGAATTCAGTCACACGTGTACAGCAGTGAGTGTCCCAATTGAAACCACTCTGGTCGGTGATGAAGCATCAGAGGGCAATGCTGGATTAGCTGATGTCTCTGCCTCTGCTGTAAACACATTCTTAAGAGTCATATGACGCTGGTGATAGAGGGGAAACTTCAGCTCCTTGTTGCTTCGATGTTGAAAGCCAACCTTCTGTTTGCACAGATTCACACTGTAGGGGATCATGTGACCAAGCCACAGATGCAACTGTTGTTTCAGCTGAAGCTGATGAGGCTGCATTCAGACCTGCCTCTTCTGAAGCTTCAACTACATCTGTAACAGCCGTACTGCATGACGCTGTTTTAACTAAAAAAGAGACAGTCACAGCACCCTTAAGTAATGAAACTTCAACTGCACCAACTACAACTGAATCAAACAAAGCTGCAGTCAATCCCTCTACTGGTGAAGTTCAATCTCCACCCATCATCACAGCTGGCGCTTACCATCATCAGCTGTAATAGAGTCTCAGACCCTGGTTCAAGAGACACCTGAAAGAAGCTGCTGAGAGGGATCACAAAATTTCTTCAGGTCCACTCATTAACTTTTGTTTGAAACATTTAAATCAGCAAAAACTTTCATAACTTTCAAATGTTGAACTCAGTTGTGAGTTAACAACATTTTAATTGACTTATTATTGTAATATATTACTTTTATTATTTTCTCCAACCAGTCAATAACTTTTTGTGCTATTTGGTGCTGGGCAAGAAGCACATTGTGGGTGTTTAGAGCTTTTTTTGTTGAAAACAGATGGCTGCTGTGGCCAGAAGGTTTATGAGAGCAGTAACTGTTAACCACAGAACCAAAACAATGTGCTCAAAGATGCTCTAAAGCCCCATGAAGCAAAGGGAACTGACGAATTGGTTAAACTGTTCTCTAGATTATTTTACAAATATCAACTCAATTCACATTAAAGATAGTCATTTGTTCTATTGTAAACATAAAGAAATATTAATAAATGTAGTTTTAAATAATTATTAGGAGTGTTTTACATCTCGAGCTACAAGTAGCCACAGTTTTCTTGCTCATATGACAAAACAAACGTCAGTCCTCGATTCAAACCCTAGGAACTTCACATACTGAGCTGTTGTGTCATATCCTGTGTGCCTTGGTCTTCGTGGGTGGAGGCTGGTCTAGACAGACTGATAGACTGACTGCTGCTGAGAAGCAGCATCTCACATCACCACCTCCCTCCCCAGGAAAGGAGCTGCTCTGAGTCTCATTAGGCCAGACCAGCAGCTCAAGTGAAAGGAAAGACGGCAGCACGCCCAGCCTCCCATGACAAAACCCCCCCATCGCTCACAGAAGCTCTCATTACTTCTCTCCCTTTCCCTCCATCCCCCAGTCCCTCTCCTAAAGGCAGCCAGCTCCATCCATCACATCTATCGATCCTGTCTCCCCCTAGTGTGGTACCTGCCTGTTTTTGAGGCTAAGTGGGAAAGATGGCAGAGCTGGCATGATATTTCAGCTTTCCAGCGACAGTCACGTCCCCTGGGGACGTTACAAGGTGAACCAGTGTCTGGGCTTCATGGAGGAAGTGCTCCCTCATAGATCTAAATGGAGGAGTGCTCCCTGGAGGAATTACTAACAATATGTTTTTCCTGCTTGGACATCGAAGTAATAATCAATTCCCTTTTGCTTCCGCTGTTTGTTGCACTGCTTGCTAGAAAAACAGTATCTCATTTCTCCTGATACCACACATGAGAAAGCTGCACAAAGCATCTATTAGCTAAAAAACAGACCAACCCCATATTTAAAAAAAAAAAACCACAACAAACATTGTCATAACTGTTGTTTAAAGCTTGACAGTGATGCTTCACAAAGGAGCGTGGACACTGTAAATCTCCTTAAAGAGATTTGATGGTGTGTCACACAGAGTTCCTCTTGGCTTTGATCTTATTACTTTTTGGGAAGAGAAGCAAGCTTAAGCTTTTAAAGCGATTGCCTTTGAGAAAAAAAACATTTTAGAGCACACTGAGCACTCGTTATACTCCTAACAGAGATTAAATACACACTGTTTGACATAATCAGAAAGCTGTCTTTTATCAAAATGTGGTCAATTTTTCCATGATTCACCCAGAATGAACTGTGACTAAATTGATGTGTGTTGTCTTTATGTAACACAGATTTTAATGTTAGATCTATGAGAGATTTGTGAACACAACATGCTGTCACTAGGGGGCCCTTGCCAAATCTTTGAAAAAAAGGTCATGAGTGCGAGTGCCCTCAAGTGAAATATTGTGTCTGAAGTGTCTTATCATTTTTCTTTGCCATATTTCAGTTATACACTTAGCTGCTTGAATATGTTTTTGTAACTTTTAAGTTAAATTGAAGATGAATTTACATATGTGTGTTAAAAGCCTAGTGTGTAAGATTTAGTGGCATCTAGTGGAGAGTTTGCAGATTGCAATCACATGAGTATGTTTCTGCTTCTTATCTTCAAGGTTTGTTGGAAAGCCTAGAGTGGCTGTAAAACTGTGGAAGGTCCACCCTGGAGTCTGTATTTGGTTTGTCTATTCTGGACTTCTTTAGAAACATAATGCAACAAGGAAAAAAGACCTGTTCAATCTGAGGACATACAGGACTTAATCTATGATGATATAGACACATAAACAGTTCATATTTTGACATGATATCAATACTAATAAAAACCTATTTATGAATGTTCTGGACCTTTAAAACACATTCAACATTCTTAACTACACCATAAGGAGGAATTTAAACATAACACACTGACAATGAAAAAAAAAACCTGGATAAAATACCAATTCTATTAGTACATTTGTAACTCACAGCGACTCTATATAACAATTTAAATGAAAGAATGTAAACACAGAGTGGCGAGTATGGTTAGAGCCTCATATGGCCTGATTATAGATCAATATATAGTGTGGCAGTGAAGATACCAGTGGATAAAACAGGAAGCTGAAACATCAAGGGACTTAAAAATGACTGTAAAAAATGGCTGACCAAACATAGATTGGTTAAATCGCTGTTGTGATATATGTTCTCCTGCTATAAAAATTATATTTAGGATGGATTGTGTCTGCCACAAGCTTATTATTGTCACAGTGGTGCTATTAAACGGTCCTGTTTTTTGGTCTTGTACTTCATACAGTATTATCATCACACAGCTTCAGTCCAATCCCAATGGTTCACCATACTTAGAGTCTCTCATTATTAAGGCATATTATATATCAGATGCTTGAAATATCAGAGATTTAAATACCTTTTAAAGTGGCTTTTTTGTTATTTTTTTCCTCAGGGGTCCCTCTGCTCAGATAGATCACATGCAGGCTAATTGTTCCAAATTCAGTCTGAATGATTGAATATGTAAATGAGTAATATTTCTGATTGGGTTCCTGCAGAATAAGTAAATCTCTCCCTGCACTTGCACAGACACGTGTTGCCCTCACACGTTAAACTCCAGTGTTTCTTCAAAAAGGCAGTTTTTCCACGTTATTCCTGAAAGGGCCAGTGTGTAAATTAGACATCAAAATGAAGATGAAAATAGACATGTGCTCGCATCTCTCTGAGCATTTCCTCCAATCCTGTGATTTCTCATACAGCCATAAGTGATGGAAATGGGTCTGTTTCTGAGGAGACTGCAGCTCCCACCGGCACCGTGTTTATAATTAAGTGTGATTTCCAACATCAGGCTCAGACCACAGGAAACAGAATAAGGCAGGCTATTTCCTCTTGTCTCTACACAGTCTGTTCTGCTGTTCATTTGTGCCATACTTCCTCTCCCTGTTTGACGGTGAAATATGCAGATTTTGAGTTGTGAAGACTTGCAATTAAATAATTTAAAATGCTTATTAATTCCACTAGAATTTTCTCCCTCTCTAATTTGCCTGGTTGCATTTATTCACCAGTTGAGTAAAGTGTAGAGTGAATGTGAATGAGCTCCTAAAACCACTGGAAAACAGTTGATACAAAAGGCTGCTTGCGCACAGCGGTGAGTTCAATGTCCAGCTTTGCTCTGTATAAAAACACCTCTCGGGAGAGTTAACTTCACTGACTCAATGACCAGAACTGACATGCAGTCTCTAACATGTAACAAAAGGTGTCAGTTTCAGAGGAGCATACAGAAATCTCTTAGGATATGAAAGGCATGAAGACAAAAAAAGAGCTCTATTTGCATTCATTAGTGGTGTCTGTGGCGCTGGGTGAAGTGGTGCGAGAGTAAAATCTGCAACATGATCTATGACTCTCCCACGGTTCAGAGAGTTTGTACATGTACCTGTCAGACAACATAACAACTCAGCAGGGAATCAAATAAACAAATCTGGATCCCAGGCCCAAATCCCCTGACACAAACACACTCCTAAACTTGTTCTTCATATCCAGTCATGGAATATTCCTCATAAATTCAGAAAAACATTCAAACAGGGAGTGGAACAACATCACTTGCATTTGCATGTCATTTTGGATGCTTAATGATTTTTTCTGTTTTCACCTGTCTTTCTTTTATTGTTCATTTTCTTCATTACTTTGAAGGCAGAATCAGGCGGCCACTTGTGTGCAAACAAACTGACATATGAAAATCCTCAAAATGAATCAATTTGTATCGGAAACAAGCAATTCATCACTGGCAAATTGTCTATCACTACTTTTTTGACTGATTTATTTATTTATTCAACATACATCTTTAAAGCTTTGGATCCCACCACATTTTAAAAATGCATGTGTTTGTAGTAATATCATCCTAATATTACTGATACATTTTGCAAGAACACATTTACAAAAGCATTTGTGCAAGTGCGTTTTGTATACTGCAGTGTAAGTTACAGTCACCGGCATGTTCAGCTAACTAGATTTCTACCTAGCTACAGTGGTTAGCTGTCCTTAAATCCAGGTCTAGTGATGTTTCATTGATTGTTTGTTGGATTTGAAATTATGCTAAAAAATACAGTCCATTCATAACTACACCTACTCTGTGTAGGTGTAGTTATGAATCCCATCTATCCATCTACTGTAGAAAACAGACTCTTTATGCAGGGTTCCTGTCCTAGAACAGCTGGAAACATCAAGCAATTAACTAGAGACGTTTAAAATCAAATCTTGAAGCTATCATCAAATTAATTAGCTGGCTTGCTGCTGCTTGTACAGTCTGCTAGAGACTGTGATAATTTCAGCCAACAAGTTAACGGTTGCTGGGCAGAAATCTGCAGCCTGTTTTGTCTACTTCTGTCTGAAACCACTAATCAATTGTTTCAATAATAACTTACACATTTCAAGTGGTAAATCTGCCAGGAACTGCCTGAATTATATGGAATAGTACTGAAAGAAAACAGATTATAATACTGTATAATAACGGCATACAATATGGCAGCCAAATTGCAGGGACGAAGGACTTACACTGCATGGTGCTTCATTTACATAAGGAAACATCTCTCCCTGCTATATCTGCCTGCTGAAAACCATCTGGGTTTTTCTTCGTGGCCATTTTATGTGCAGAGCTGCCATGCAGGGCACAGTATGGTGCAAGTACACATTCAATTATGAGGTGGGGGTGTTGGCAGGAAGGTGTGTGTGCCAGGTTTTGTCTGTATGCAGCCTGAGGCTGATAGATGCAGAGACTTCAGGCCTGGCAAGTGGTTTGCAACCTGTCTGTAACGTCAGAAAGGCCCATTGTGCTGCAGTGGAAAAACCCTGAGCACTCAGCTGTGTTTACAACCCAGAGAACAGTTCTGTAGACACGCCTCTGAGGATCCCTTTACAGCCTCCTGCTCCAAAAAACACAGAGCGAATCAGATGGAGACAAAGCAGCACCATTGCATTTTCCCCGCCATGTCCTCTGTGAGGCTGTCTCCCAATTAGCTACACCGCTGCTGCTGAGGCATGATAACAATAGAAGCCCATGTATCCCCTAAAGACCTCACTAGAAGACCTTTATTACCGTATTGATATCTTCTACATGTCACTACTGCCCTCACTTGCCTGGCTGCATGCCCGCACATCTTATATTAGGGGAAATCACCAGAGGGGCTGTAACTCAATACAAGAGAAAACAGCAGGACACAACATTAGGCTGAATGATACATGCTGTAATTAGTGAGATGCTGTAAGGAATAAATATAAAATATGATGAGGCTACAACAAGCTGCACAGTAAATTAAAAAACAGATTAACAGATGAAAGTACAAAAATGTTTCTGGTAAAACGTCAAGTGACACCCAGTGGAATGAACAAGAATACTCTGAGCTGACATGAAATAAAAATAAAAAATAAAAGAACAAAAAATATAATCAGTGGCAGATAAAATAATTTTAGAAAAATAAACAAAACAGCAGTTACAAATACTTCTGAGTCCACTGATATTTGATCCTTCAATATTCCTTCATGCTAGAACCACAATTTAACTATTTTGACACATGTATTTTAAAATGCAGAACATCTTTACAAGCAAACACTGCTTTAAGACTATAAGAAAAGAAATCTAAATATTGCATTTTCCACACAAAGAAAAACAGTAAAGTGTTCAAGTTAGCTCACATTCTGTAGCACCACAAATGAGTTATTTCATGGACAAAATTACATGTAATTAAAGTCCAATCGTACAGAAAAACAAACACAAAAAAGTGGCTAGTTGACCTACAAAGAAGCTTACATTTTAGTTTATGTGCGAGACTGTTGCCAGTTAAAATGTTTAGATGGTCCACTTAAACCAGATTAAAATTGTAATTCTGAGGTGAGAAGTATGTGATCTTTTAAGCTTAAATTTGGTTTCAGGCTTCCTATTTGACTGTTTCAGTCACTGAATTTTAGGTAAGATTGTAACAACACATACATCCTCGATCGGGTCACATACTTTAATTTTGGAGATATAGTTTTTTAGAAATTTATTTATTTATTTCATGGCTACATGTTACCCTTGCTCAGTGAAAGTTTTACAGGCTCACTTTAAAGGTCCAATGTGCAAGATTCAGTGGCACCTAGTGGTTAATTTGCAGATTGCATCTGTCTATTCTCAGGTATTGTTAAAAATGGCCCTGCAACATGGTCAACTACATGAAAAAGACTTGTTCCCTCCGTGGATATAAAAGGCTCAATATAAGGTAATGGAAATACAGGAGTTCTCATTTTAAGTTTAATATACATTAATGAAAACATACTTGTGAATATTGTATTATGCTTCTGCCAGTTTGTAGAAATAAATCCCTCTAAAATTTACAAACAGGATCTTCAAGTCTTAACATTTCCAAATTCTGAGACTCTGCTGGTTTAAAAACCTTTAAATTAACCAACTTAAATGCTATTTTTTTGCAGTAAAACTGAGATTTTTTCAGCTAATTTCTCAGCAGTTGCAAGACATGATATTAAAAACCTCAATCCAAAAATATTTTCATTAAAAAAAATTATCACTTAGTCGGCTCTGTTGTCTAAGGCACTCTTTACCTGGTCAAACAGGCTGGCAAGATTCAAACTTCTAAAATCTGCTTTAAAAGTGGCTTAGAGTTTGCATTTATATCTTTTTTTTTCATTTGTAGTTGAATAAAATGTTACACAGTTACATAAAAATTATTGTGCTGGAAACTTTCTGCGGTACCACAGAGGCTGCTTGTAAAGCCCTTTGAGTGAGACTTTACATTACATGGAAATGGGGTCACCGCTGCAAAGCTGAGGTCAGGCTCTCAGAGAGTCCGTCTGTGTGCCAGGGGTCATAAAAAAACTACAAGCTTCCATTTTAAATATCCCAACTGTCACTGAAGTACTGGTCCTCATCTTCATCCTCCTCCTCTTCTTCTTCTTCTTCTTCTTCTTCTTCCTCAGTCCCATTTTTCATGAGGTCATCATCTTGTAACTCATCCACTTCCTCTTCCTCGTCTCCTTCCTCTTTGAGCTGTGCGAGCATGGTTTGTAAAGTGGCTTTCACCTCCTGAACCTCCTTCTCTAATGACTGTGAGGTGTGAGTTAAGGAAGAATCAGATGCCGCAGACACAAACTCAGAGTGAGATATTAACATGTAAATAAAAAGTCTGCCAGCAGACAAAAATCGGGGCAAATGTGACACTTGTGGTTCCTCGATTGGTTAATGGTAAATGCAGCAGACAGCCACAACCTGATGAAGCCATCAATCTCCAGTTTGGCCACCAAATGGATTACTGGGACAGATCATCAAGTCATACCCAATTTAACCCCCATCCAATTCACTATTCATGAGCTCATCTCGTCTGTGGAGCTGGGTGGCAGTGTGGGAACCCAAGCAAACAGACTGCCCAGCTAAATTATTCATAAACCATCAATGAAATGGGATAGAAGCTGTCATCAGTGGGGGGATTGTTTAACCTGCTTAGAAACTTATATTAATCGTGTGAGTGTCCAGCTTAAGTGGAAAATCAAAGGGATGGCTTTGATGACAGATGGGACCTGATGGCTCGTTTTACTGTCTGAATGGACACAGATTGTCCTCATTCATAATTAACCAGTTGTTAAAGGGCTTTTCATGTATACCACAGATGGTTTGAAGAGGCTTTTTAAGGCGACAAGGTCCAAATGGGACAAAGGAGTTCAGCATTATGCTGGAGGTCTTTAAGACAAACCGCAGAGATTAACATCATTTTGTCTATCCATCTTTCTACCCATCTCTGTGGTCATCCAGCCACCTCCTTGTACTAATGAGAGCAAGGACTCAATTAGACCCTTTGAGACTGCAGGTTTGATCTCCCCCGTCACTATGGCAACAGCAGCACCATCCCGAGTTCAGCTTCTGTTCAATTTTTGCAACCAAACAACAATATTGTCCTGCACGAGCACACTGACTTGAAAAGGCTCAGATGACTGACATATAAGGACATAAAAACAGGGAGGTGGAGGGAAGCTGGCTGATCCGGACTTCACTCTGCAAACAGTGGACGAGTCTGCACTGACCCCTGACAGCACGACGGGGGACGTGAATCTGTAATAAGATGTGAAAACGGTCCGGCTCCATTTGAATTAAGATTGAAGACTGTAAAACACACAGATTTTAGAGCTCATAAAACTGAATAAACATCTTCATCATATTACGAAAATATTTCTGGCGGTTCGAAGAAGACAAATGAGCCGTGTCATTAAATAAATAAATTTAAAAAAGCAGCAGGTTAGGGGGCAATTTTTTTTCATCCCCATGCTGAAATATTGCCTTCTCTATCTGTCTTATTAAGCCCACAGTGTAGAGGGGAAAAGTGGAGCGAGAAAAACACACTAATCTATTTCCAATCAGCTTTCTAATTAGCGCGGAAAATGATGTATTGTGACCTGTAATCAGCTTCAACAGTTTCATTTGAGTCATTATCATGGATATTGTAATTTCCTGCCAGCCAGATACCAGCAAGTGGAAGTGTGCGGATGGAGGAGGGGAGGGGTGAGGAGGGTCAGCAAGGGGCTGGACATTAAGATATGACGGGAGCGCAGTCATTACAGTGACATTCCTCTATACGCCGCGGCGCTGCCCCTGTCTGCCGACTTTAATCTCGGCCGTGGTGACTGGCAGCCCGTGTCTAGGACCCTCTAATAACCTTGCTTGGTCTTTTACCATTTCATTTTCCAGTTGGCACGTCCAGCCTGTCAAGAAAAATCCTCTGATCCCAGTTTATCTTCAATTCCCTCCCTGAATGGACCCATAATGTCAGATAAAGCAGGTTGATTTTTTATATTTTCCTTGAAAGGTAAAGTCAGAGAACATCAGTCAACCTAAAGGTTGTTTGGATGTGTACTTTTGAGAGCAGGAAGGCCTTGAGGAAACTAGGTCTTAAAGATGAATGTACAGAAATAGAAACTCTCACACACACACACAGATGGCATTCAGTTTATGTGATGTATGTACATTTAGGGAGCTGTGAAAGGATATGGGTGAGGGCCTGATCCCGGTTCAGGATGGCCGTCTGCAATTCATCTTCCAAGGTCATTAGTCTGTCACTGATCAGCTCGCAGCGCTCTGTCAGGTCTGCAGTCTCAGCCTCGCTGCACCCGTCCTGACAGGATAAAGGAAACAAGGGATGAAATGATGGGTAAGGAATAGACCAGGGAAAAAAGGAAACTTTGGAGTTACTGGTTTGACAAGAATACTGAGGATTTTCATCATCTGTTGAAGCATATTCAAATCCATTGCTGCACTAAAGCTATGGAACATTAGCATCAATATTTTTTGCCCAATATAATATGCAGTTATGTAAAGGTTTACTTGAGTATCCTACATTGTATTATTATCTGATGGTTTATTGTCTTAATACAACAGTATAACTACATTTTAATGAACTGATACCACAAAAGCACCCACTGTGATTTTAATTTGACAAGTTATTTTAAGCTAAAGGTGGACCCTTTGTGACTACAGTCAAAGTCCCTCTGAGTGAGAAGCCATTTTGGCAAAAACCCCTAGGCATTTATCCCGGAAAAACAAGACCAGACTCTTATCTAAATGAATGGGGAGGGAATCAAAGCTTCACTTTCAGAGGTCAACAAGATATAAACACTGCATGTATAGAATCAGCAGTCAAATCTGATTTAAAAGGGCTTAAAAGGTTTTGTGACTGGGCGCCAAAGTAAGCGTTATCAATTTTTCTCATGCACACAAGTTACACTACTGGTGTGCATGTGAAAAATGGAACAACACTGACATCTTTATGGCTCAATCCACAGCCAACATGATTAGCTGGGTATGTTTTCAGGTTCAGCTGTCATTAAGCAGAAATACATGGCTAAGGGTTTAAACACACAGGATCCTACATTTCCGTTATGCAACTTGACTGCAGTTTTATTGCATTCTAGCTAACTTCTTAGTGTCTTAGTTGTATTTTTTCCACAGATTCTTTAAAACAAGCATAATTATTTATTATGATACAGTAAGTTTTGATCCAGAGAAGTATATTAGTCCCTATAGCAACACAAAGACCAAAGATCCATGCAGTAAAATAAAGAGTTACAGCCCTTGTCCTGTAAGATCTCATGATGAACAATAATGAAAATGATATCACACTTGTTATTGTGCTATCATCTTGAACAGCACCACAGAGTATACACCTGTACCATTTTTGTGTTATTTACTGCGTTTAGTTTTATATTTCCTTTTTAAATTAAGTAGGAACTATGGACTAATGACATATTAAAACTCTTTCATACCAAAGATCAGCGAGTGTGTGTTATATCACATTGAAGCCACACTTTTAATGATTGCTGTTCTACAGTCATTACAGAACACTTTCAAAAATGATTGTGTAACCTCAGTTTTGATAATGAATGAATACGAGCTCTTCTAATCATCAGTCAGAGCTCAACATTCAGTAAACTTTTTCAAGACTCTTTTTATTTCTTTCACACAAAATCCTTGATACAAGTCTGAAGTTGACAAAAGCAGGCCAGACAAAAATACAAGGCTGCCAATATTTTTATTTGGTGTCCCAAGGTTATAATGCACACATAATAAACACCAGGAGAGCTGTTTGCATAGCACTGAACAGAGTATCCGCGGATCACCCCAGGACACGGTGAGGCCGGGTGTGTGTTAGAGGTTGGTGGGGATGTCAGGTTGGTGGAGGAGCAGAGTGCAGTGGGGCAGAGCATTCAGAGAGCAGAGCTGGCCATAATTAGAACAGGTCCCTTTGAAGACATCGTGTCCCAGTTTCTTCACACTTATCAAGCTTAGAGAACACAAACACACACACGAGAGTACCCAGACGCACTTCGAGCGAACAGACACACACACGCGTAGACGCAGACACACGAAGATCTGGTGTTCCTGTCAAACAACACGTAGAAATCTGACTCATAGCTGCAGGTAAGAAACATCAACTCCCTGCAGCTCAGTGGTGTCAGAACAATCACTTGAAAGTCATGTCTCTGGTCTCTGTCCTGGAATAGCACTTCTTCTCAGGATGATGTAACATCCCAAAAGAAGTGTACAACACTAGGACCTGAGGCACGACGATTATGTACAAGTCAATCCCGATGCAATTATGGATTTAAGTAAGACTTAACAGCAGAACGGCCCGCGGGACAAAAGATTTAAAGGAAACATCGCGCTTTTGTGTGTGTCGCACACTTAAATGAACAAACAATCACCAACACAGGTTGGTCCTCAGGCGTCACCTCATGTGGTCCTGGATTCCTATATTAAGGAGATAGACAGTGAACTTATAGATTCACTGAGCTGTTTGTTTGTCAAGCTCTGGGGCCTCTTTGGCAGATAAGAGCCCTGTGTTTGTGCGGCTTAATGATTCTTTACAGTCTCCTGTCAGCGTTTGTGAAGTCAATACAACCACAGGGTAGAAAACAAAAGCTCACTGTGCAGACTGACACTGTTGAAAACATCCATGACAGTCTGTTAGCTATTTCGTACACAAACCCTTTTAAGAAACTGTAACGACTATTCAGAAGCTGTTATGTTGCTCTCGGGGGTGATCAAAACAATACAAATCACCTATGGTTACCATAGTTACTTCTGCCTTTGACGAACCGGGAAACATGGGAAAGGAGATTTCACCAACATGTCAATTTGCATAATAGAACCCCACTGTTTCCTGATGCACATTAGTGCTAATATTATTGGACCAAAAGTATACAAAGCAGACTGCAGAAGCATGAACTTCAGCAAATTATAGAAATTCAATCCAGACTCATGTACTCACTGGTATGGTTATTTAAGCAATAATAAGTGAGAGGCAGCAGGTAATTGCGCGTGTTCCCATGGGTGCTGTTAGGCTCGACACTTTGTGCTGAGCAGGCAATACAAAGCATAATATTGCACTGGTATTACAATCAAGGTCATAATTGCTTTCACAAACAATAAAGTAGGTGAAATCATTTTAAATTCAAAAAGAAATGAACTAGCTTATGATTAACTAGTGCTTTTGTTGTCACTCACGCTTTGTAAGGAGGAAACTGAGTCCACACTTGAAAACTCATCAGTTTCCAGGATCATCTACAAATTCATGCAGCAACAGTTTGAGGTGTTTGTCTGCAGATATGTTGCTGTTCCATGTGCAGCCTAAAACACCATTTATGTTCTTTTTCTTTTTCAGACGAACCTTCTAGGGTAGTATTAATAGTATTTTAAACTGAAGTCAAATTTAAACTATATATTTTTGTGCCCTTTTTTTAATTAGCTTTTACAGTATACATTTTTATTAGAATACCAAAAATTAACAAGCTTGGTTATTTTATACAAGAAGGAAGTGATACTTGAGTCTTTAGACATTAATCAAACTCTGATATTTAAACTTAACAAACTGTTTTTTGGCATTTAATACTTTTATTCGATCCACTTTTTCTTTTCCAGGAAATTCCTGGAACAGCACAACCATTCAGAATTAACTTTGATTCGCATTTTATTGCAGGACAAGAGGGTCTGCCGACAGTACTTGTAAAAATCTATCTTTTCATAGTCTGCATAATGGCAGTATGCTTCATTTTGTCACTATTCAGTGTGAAGTGGAACAGGTATACAGCTTTAATTTTTTGAGTGTACGACTGATGCTGCAATTCTCCACACTTGTTCACAATTTTTGGGAAAAAGGAAATTGGTTTCTCTTTGCATGTTTGAATGCCAGTAAGACTGTAAAAATGCCATTTCATTGGCAACATTTTTTTCTTTATACTAACTTTTGTATTTCAATTAGTATGCAGTGAGAATTTCTGGAACAGCAATCATCTCCTGGCAACAAAATCCTAACAGGTTTGTTTAAAACAAAACTATCTGATTAACAGATTTAATCAAAAGCTGTCAACATTTCAGATTAATAATGTCTCTATTCTTGTTCGGTTCTGTGGGTCAATATGAAGAGGGGACTGTAAGGACCTTGAGAGGATAAAAGAACAATTAGTGGAGATTAGAAGTGAAAAAAGAGCAGTGCTAAAACACACGCTCACACACATGCACACACACACCAATCAATCTCCATTGTGGCGGCAGGGCAGCAGCTTGGCAGTAGCTAAGTGGAAATCATTTACTTAAAGTCAT
>JAPZDV010000003.1:7584810-7600628 GCA_029814665.1 Acanthurus lineatus
ATTTACTTAAAGTCATTATGGAAAGGAGAAAGAGGTCAGACGCTCCGAGAGGCAAAGAATCCAGCTCCTCCACGGTGCTATCACAACATCATCAAGACAAAGATATCAATACCCTAATAGCCATCATTTCATTTGACTCCGTGATACATCATAATTTGTGATTGAGGCTTTTTTTTGTCAGCTTGGTTTTCAATATTAAATGTGATTCAAAGCTGCCTTGTTCAGATAAACAAGTCCCTGTCCTGTACACCTTGCACATGAGCATAAATTAGCTGTTTCTGCCATTGTTACTGTTGCTAGGCCTGTCAAGCTTTCCATTGTCCCACAGCATGTAAGCAAATTTAATAGCAGTGACAGATTTGCCACTAAAATTCTTTTTTAAAGAAAGGGTCTTGATTTTATACAGAGGAAGACAAAAGCAGGTCTTTGAATAATAGCCAGCATCCAAATGAATGAACAACTGTTGCACGCCAGTTTTATCAGCTGCACTTTGGCTAACAAGCTATTTAGGCTAACATCTGCATTATGAGTTGGCTGACTTTACGGTGTTTTCATCTGACTTGTTTTAGAGACACAATCCCATAAAAAATCTTAACTATGCACTAATGACTTTACTCAATATTGTGCTGGAAGATTGTGGTTAAAGCTATTTGTCCCAGCATGATAAGGACCAGACAGGTCAGGTATTTGTCATCTATACTGCAGCCAGACACTTGAGGCAATCGAGATATTATAGCTTCACATTTTAAGAACTGTCATGTTATCCATCTTTAACTGACAATGCTACAGCCTCAAGTACAATTCTTTGATTGTGATTCGTTGACTTGTTTTTGCTTGACATGGCTTTTAAACATCTAACTTATGACACATTAGTTGCTAAAATTACAATCTGTTAGAGCATTAGGTAAACTAACAGAAAAACTGGACCAGGACACACATACATCAAAATCACATGAGTTTATTCTGATTTAAATCCTGCATTGGACACTTACTTAAGAAGCACAGGTGCCTATTTACTGTTTGGCTACCAGCTGAAAATGAGCATAAATGTATGAATTTAAAGCAGGAAGGGGCTGAACGGAGAATGCTGGCTCAGCAAAACCCCTGTTTAAATAAAGGTCTGGTAAAAGGCATCGTCAGACAGTCAGCAACAAGAGCGGAGGTTTCTCATGTAGATCAGTATTGATCAGTGAGAAAGACGACAGAGGTCATGTTTGAGTTAAGGTCAACTAATTGATTCTTCTGTGTCCCAGTGAGCCCAGCATCAATGTTTGTGACACTTTAATTACACTGATAACATTCAACCATAAAGTGATAGTGTTAACATTACCAACCTCTGGGTGATTATCCTCCATGCAGAACAAAAACTCCTCCAATTTCTGTAACAAAAGAGAAAGATTTGTTGAGGCCACACAGTCATAAACCTGCTCATGAATTATTGAAAATGCAATTATGTAGGCTGTGTACTGAATGTGTGCAGCATCATCATAATGAGAAGAGGTTGTAATTATTCATCACCAAAACTGACAAGGAGAAAATGGATTAACTGACTCATCTGAACTGCAGGTTTCCTTTGTTAGCAATTCAAAGTGTGTAATTGTACATTGTTTACTGAGGAAGTACGTAATTACTGTACCTATGGGATGCTAACATATTGTTTGTGGCTTCAGGGTAAGTACATAAGAGGTTAAAGTAACAACAATTAATAATCAGCAAAGTTTTAATTATTATTTTTTAACTAAAAATTGTGCCATGTGTAACAGTCTTCAATACAAGTGGTCTCTCTGCTTGCTGTATCTGAGATTAGACTGTTGAAACACTACATTTTGAACCCATAACACAAACTGGATTGACTTTTCTCTCTAATTACATCCACCTCCAAGCAACATGAATTGTCACATGTAACTTTCAAGGTACAGATTGCAAAGGTTTTCTGGCATCCAACTCATAAAACACTTCTCTGATGTGTGTTACCTTGAGATGAAAACTGTCATATCTATCAAATCCAAAGTGAGGGGCATTTTTTATATGTGAGTCTTTAAAAAGTCAGACAAGTAAAGAAGAACTTTTCTCTTAATGTGAAGGAAAAAAGCATGGCTGAAGTATAAGAAAAACTGTTTAAATGTCCTATTTTTAGGGCCCGAGCACCTAGGTGGACCTTATTGTAATGCAAGGTAATATTCTTCTTATCAGAAATAAATCACCTATCAGCTGGCATTAATATGCTCAAAACTCACCAAATTTGGCAGAGGATGAGTCGTGATGACAAATTACATATTTTATGGGCTTTGCAAATGGCTCACTAGCGCCATCTGAAGTGCAACCCCAGTGGTCACTTTCACATAGATAGAAAAAATGTGGTACACATGTGTATCATACCCAGACCTAAAAATGGTCCATGGGGGGCCTGAGCTAAACTTGACGGGAAGTGGGTCATTTTGGATAGAATGGCCATTTTTGGCGACTTACACATTTTCTATTTTAACAAACTCATCCTAGAGTTTTGAGCAGAGCCTCATGAAATTTGCTGGGTGCACTCTTAACATGTTTGGCATCAAATGTTACCAAAAGCTTTCACTTCCAGTTAACTGTGTGGCTGTGGCATGGTGCCCATTTTGAGCCTTTTTGCCTGAAAAATGAAATGCTTGTAACTTCCAGGTACATGGTCCGACCTGAATCAAACTTCATATGCTTGATAAGAGTCCTGACCTGAACACATCTATGTTCCAATATTCTGCCACATTCATAGCGCCATCTTCTGGCCACAAGAAATGACTCCCAATGACCATGTGTCTTACTTTTACAACCTCTCTCACAGAATTCATCTGAACAACTTTTAATTTAGTTTGGGCACACCTAAGACCTTTGTGATAAAAATTCATCAAAAGCTTTGTTTTCAATTAACCATGTGGCTTTGGCATGGAAGCCATTTTGAGCATTTAGCCATGGCAAATTAAATGGTTTTTGAGGGTGTCTAAAACATACCTGAGTGCTACGATTTTTCTCTTACATCCAGTATTTCATAACTGTTTCATAAATAGATACATGTACATAATATTTTAATATATGTACTTTGTTCTGGGCTCTCCTCTTATGAAATGTGTTACCGTGTGTGTGTGTGTGTGTGTGTGTGTGTTTGTGTGCATGCGCGTTGCAGGATAATTGTCTTCATAATGTTTAATGCTAGCAAAAAAGTCTCTTCTCTCTGATAGCTTTTTCTTATAAAGATGTTAGCAGGTTAGTTGAGGCCGTCTGTTCCTGCATTCATGTCAAATGTTGCAAAGAGCATTTACAGCACAGATGTGCTTTTGCTTCTCTGTCCATGAACATCACAGATTCTTTTTATTTTTAACTATGCAGCATTTTCAAAGCAAAATTGTAACTCATTTCCAAAGAAAAATTCTTGATGGAGGGGGTTTGCACTTTATTTTCTGCAACATTCAAGGATCTACACAAAAATCTGACGTGCTAATTCAGGGAACATTCTGCTGCTTTGAGCTCAAGTGTTTCATGCTTAGAGGACACAGAAAATAGAGAGCACAGGACAGAGACAAAAGAGAGAAATGGTTGGCTCTCTCACCTTTTAGTTGTTGGAGCAATGTTAGGAGGGGCCAGGCTTTAGGAGGAGAAAGAAAAGCAGAGAGAAACAAAGGGAAAGCAGAAAATAGATCCATGCAGTTTTTAAAAGGCGGTCAGGCAGGGCAGGGAAATAACACATCAATGCAAAGTGTACATTTATGATTCCACGGAGCACAACTGTGAGGGGTGGAGGGGGCAACAGTAGGAGTTATTAAACATCATTAAACAAGACAATGAAGATCCACAATTTCCTGTTTTAATACATGCAAGTGGAAAATCTGTCAGCAGCATCAGTAAAGATCACTGCCAGATATTTGCTCATGGCTACAGTCCAGTAAATCCATACTGTATGCAAATGCAAACAAATAAAATGAAAATTTATAGTATCAGCTACTATTGAAAAACAGAAAACACACTAAATCACAATCTGTGTGCCAAACTAACAAAATATAGTCTTACAAATATGTCTGGTAAGGGTGCTATTTCTTATTAATGCCTGCTCTGTTGGCTTTGTTCCTATCTCAGACGAGTCTGTCAGACTACGTGGGTGGAGGAAAGTGTGAGGAGAGGAGAGAATGAGTCGGACTCTGCCCTGAGGCAAAGGACCTCAACTCACTGTGGGATAGACAGCACAGAGCGCTCACACACATGCGCACACACATGCACACACACTCTATGTGCATTCCCGATAAATGCATGTAATTGTGCAGAAACAGTCTCTTAAATCTGTGTTCTGTTGTATGAAATTCTTTAAGGAAGCCAGAATATTTCCAGATGGTTGCCTCCCTCGTGCCCACATTTTCCTCGTTTGGAAATACCTTTGAGCAAACGTGCTAATAGACTGCTGCTCATCTAACCGCAGTCGACAGACTTGTATATTATGACAACGGATGAATGTAAGGAATGAAAATGTACTCTCCAGTCATGTGGAAAGACTGACTGAGCAGAAACACTTTATTTGAGTTTATGTTTTCACACCCAAGTGATGAACACAAAAAAAAACAATAGAATCTGTAAAAAAGTGGCTAAGATGGGTGTAAAATCAAGAGTCTTTTACAGTGATGCACAAAGAAACAACCTACTGCTCTACATCAGCAAATGCAAGAAGCTGATTGTTTATTTTAGAAGAAAGGAGGCTAAAACACAGACCCCTGTCTACATTGGTGGAGCTGAGGTGGAGCAGATGAACAGTTTGAGGTTCCTGTGATTCATCACAGAGAACCTGCCATGGATATTACACATATTCACCAGAAATGACTATTTCTGAGGGAAATATAGCAAAAATCCCCATGCCAAGTTCTTGTGTAGAGAAGTGATAGAAGAAATTTTGCTTGGAAACACCACATCACATTACAAACTGGCATGGGATGTGCACTGTAACAATGGTGAGGTGTCTCCACAGAGCACAGAGGATATTACAAGACTGCACCCAACTCAGCCACAGCCTGTTCATCCTGCTGTCATCTGACAAGAGATACAGAAGTAACCACTGTTGTACCATCACGGACCAAAGGACTGCTTTTACCATCAAGCTGCAAAGCTTCTGTACTCTTCCTCTGCACCCCTTTATAAAAGCTGTTCTGCAATATTTTTACGACTTATTTATTCATTCACTCATATAATTTTTTGCTTTGTAAGTAGCATGAAGTTATTACAAGCAGCCCTTCGTTACACAACCCTGAGTTGTAAAATGATTAATAAATGAACCTTGTTCCCTGAAATATGGAAGAATTTAATATTCCAGATACTCTAACTCCCAGTCTGCTCTCAGGTGTGAATGCATAGGCCTTTAGATGAATAATACATTGTTTGCTAGTAAAAAAAAAAACACTGTTGTGTTACCTTAGTGAACTCTGAGTTCTGTAAGTTGGCCTCAGGACACCAGCGCCCTCCTAACGCAGTAAGCATAGCGCAGTCTTCCTCTTCTTTGGTGCATGGTTGGGTTGGCTGATAAACTGCTGCCATGGGGAGGTCTTCCACGTCCGCTCCACTGCAGCTGGGAGTCCGCAACTGGAGGCCCCGTAAGAACAGGTGACACGCTTCCAGGTCAGCTTCCCAGATCCTCTCCAAGCCTGGACAGCCGCAGCTGCAGAGAGGAACAGAAAAGTGAGTTATACCATATACCATAACATATATCTTAAAACATAAACATTTCACTAATGTGCAACCATCTGAGGTGGCCTTCTGTCATGGACAGCCTTAGCTTAGCTTGGCACAAAGCCTTGTAAGCAGGTGGAAACAGCTTATAACCTCTTTTGATGATATATGTTAAGGTATTTTTAAACTAGGCAGCTGTTCCCCCTGCTTCCACTCTGATGCTAATCTATAGGCTGAAAGCCTGGCTCAGCTCATCAGCTGACAGACAAACATGAGAGCTGTACTAAACAGCACATCACAATTTCAGAAAGAAACTGAGTATGTATATCTCCCAGGAGGCCAAGCTATCCTCTTTAAGTACTTGAAAACACTTTTTATGTCAGTCAGTGATTATTTACATATTAAAAAATGCTCAAGCATGTTGTGCAAATGTATGCTGAATTCACATGGGTTTGAGATGCTAAACTGATTATATAATTATGTAAAAGAATTTATCACACATTAAGATCACAGAACGAAAACGCATTAACAATCATTTAAAAAACTAAAAATACACTCTGAACAATATGTCCTTCATGACTTTGAACTGCTGCATGACCTGTAATAACATCTCTTAAATAAAGCAGAGGTGAAAGAGAGACAGGGGGAAATCATTAATTCAAAGACTGTAATTCCATTGACAAAATGTAATGAGTGTCCTGGTGCTTTTCTTCAAAGAGCTAAAGCAGAGAGAGAAAACAGAGCCTGAATGTGTTCACCTCTGCTGGGGTCACTGAGCACGAGTTCAGGGGGAGGACAAGAAGATTGCTTTTTGTTTATCTTCACTCCCCCTCGACCTGACATGGGTAACATCCCAGATCCAAACTCCCAGTGCAAAAACAGAAGAGAACGATTAAAGCAACCACATCTTTGAACTTATTATTTAGAAAATTAGCAATAGAGTTGCTGACCTGTGGAGGCTCTATTCATTGTTCAATTATTTAGGTTAAGCTGGTCAATGTGAGAATGTAAACATTTGTATTTCGCAGTAACACCAGCCGCTTTACGGTATGAGGTCTTTTTGGTATTCCAGGAAAAGGTTTTCTATTTCCTTTGAATGAAATACTCCTCCACCATCTCACATTTGAGACCTCTGACCTTTAAAATATTCATATTTATTCCTCTTCCTCTTTCAATGACCTTTAACTAACAAGTCGTTCCCAAATAATTGTAGCCCCAGGTGACATTTTCAGAAACAAATCTATTCATCTTGTAAGAAATTCTACCTTAAATACCAGATAATTTGAAACTTTTACAAAAAAAAGCTAGATGTTTCAAAGTAAAAAACAAAATCTGCCTCTACTTTTCTCCTTAATAACAACCTTGTTTCCAGGAATCCGTCTTTGTAGAAAAGCATCAAAAGCTGACAGGATGTGGGGACAAAGATGTGGGTTTTTTACACACAGTGTGAGATGCATCAAGCATTTTAATGACCTCAGTCTCTCTGTTTGCGCTGATTTCAAAACCAGGAGGGCATTCCCTGTCACAAACACTAATTCTCACATTGACTGACTCAGAATGATAAAAAAAATACAACAATTTCACACCTTAAGAGCAAATATACTTAAACATAGGCCTATATAATGCATTCAGTATTTTCATCCAGAGAGTGCATCCCTGCTGCGCGGTTAGATTTGAGAAATTGCTCATTCTCCATCACACATAAACAAACTCAAAGGCAAAACTGCACCTAGACGATAATGTTTTATCTCTCCCTCTGTTCCTCTCTCTCTCTCTCTCTTTCAGTGATGAGGGCCCCCGAAAATTGAATGCCACTTGTTTTCCAGCCCATCTCCTGCCTGAAAAGGCTGCCAACCTCTGTACCCTGCCAGCGCACGCCTCTCAGCCGTTCTCTAACCTTCGTTTGGCACACAGACAATAGAAAAATTGCTCGCCCAGCCCCCCCTGCCCTCGCCAGCTCGCTACTCGACGCCGCTGCCTCTGAATTCTGCAATGGCGGGGACGCACCCAGTGAGCCATGCCATTGTTATTTGTGGAGAGGGACACACACTCAAACACACTCCAACACACACCGACAGACAGACAGATGTGGGCGGGCACACATGTGTTAACTTACACACACACACACACACACGCAGACACACACACACATACACAACGATAAATCATTCTCTGTGGGGTTTCAGTGCTGTACAATCATTAATTCCTCTAAAAATGTCAAAGATGGCCTCATCGGTCACAAAAGCCTCAATGACAACCACAATTCATTATAAACAACTGGAATCAGCATCGGGGTTGTGTGTGCCGAAAATTCAGGCATGTCAGCTCTTAAACATCCTTGTGATGCTGCCCGTCGGTATGAACCTCTCGTCCAGGGGGTTAATTGGTGGCAGCCGCTCGGTCTGACATCTGACAGTGACAGGGTGTGGGTGTGCTGCTCTGCTGATGGCCCAGTAATAAGAAGGAGAGACAGGCAAGCACACTCCTTCTACAGTCTCGCAGCCCCGCTGTGGGACTGCTGACTGACAGGACTGCTCTTTCTCCTCAAGGCATTATGTACACACACAGACAGCTATGGAGGAAGGATTTTAAATATAACAGTGTTGAGTGAAGGAGAAGCTTTCCAGTCCTGCTGGTACTAGCAGGTCCTGTAAGACCTCTCGGGGGTTCACACACTGTCTGGCCAATATTCTGAACTCTACCCAGCATCAGGCCATATGTTCAGCCAAGAACAAACAGACTGTGAAAAACAGACCCTATCTTCAGACTCAGCTGGGTTTTTTGGCTATCTCAGGATCAGGCTATCTGTGGTTTTTGGGGAGGTAAAGGAAGAACTGACTACCCATGGAATGACTATCCTGAATAACATGAAATTAAAACAACTTTACCCTGTGATGTTTATGATATCCAATAGCCATAAATACAATTATTATTCACATGTTTAAAAGGAAAAAAGAGATGGAAATGTTTCACCCTAATCATGCAGCGACATCTCAAATAACACCAGCTGAAAAGAGGTGCTAATAACATGGTGAAATAAAAGGGAGTGACTATTGGATGAGGTGTGATAGATGGTGGATGAAGAGAACTGTTTGCAAGGTGGGTGGTTTGATTTCTGGGGAGGTTTTTACACCAGACAGCTGAGCGACCAAGCTCTCTTTGTTTCAACCCCTTTAAATTTCTCTCAAGTGCAGTCAAGATTTTTGTACATTAATAGTGATATTAGAGCTTGTTTTTCATTCAGCTTCCCTGCTTACATGCTGTCTGCATGTCCTGAATTTTAACCAAGAGAACATTTATGTCTGAATATTTTAATGACTTCTACACCAGTTGCATTGTATCCATTAAATATGATAAATGAACATCCAAATCTCAACAGCAGAATGAGTAAAAAGGAGAAAAAATCCGAGAGGCATTTTCTAATAAAACAGCCACATAATGTATTAAACAACTATGCAGTGCTGCTAATCTGAATAAAATGTTTTTGTTCTGGTGACACACTTACAGCATCTGTGCTGCTCTAACATCCTGTTCCAATCTTTAGTAAGGAAGAGATAATTGGTTTTTTCAACACCATCCGTCTCCACGGAGACCAGACATCTCACCAGTACTAATCTGCCTCTCTCCTCCCTTCCCCCCTCCTCCTCTCCTCACCTCCCATCACCAGCTCCATCAACAGCAATGTACATTTGAGCTGACTGATAAAAATGTACAGTTGATGATGGGTGCTTGTGTGGATCTGTGTGCGTGTGTGTGTTGTGTGTGTGTGTGTGTATGCACATGTGGGGACAAGTGCCCATTCAGTCGAGCTAAATATGTGTCACTGTGCCAAACTAGAGCTGATGGAAGCTACTGGTCCTCGCCTAAAGCCAAAGGCGTGCTTTTGATTTGATCTGGACTGCCTCTGGTTATGGAAGCTGATCCGAGACTGGAGAGCAAATCAATTAAAACAGACTGTGATGAGCAAGACAATTAGTTTACAGCAGCAGATACCCAAGAATATGTTTTTCTTTCACTGCTGATGTGGTTAGATACATGTAATCTGCATAATCAGCTATCCATGCAATAAAGTATCTATTTGTGAGACTCAAAAAGGATTAGTGATCAAATAGAAATTTAGCATTAACTAGTTTTAGATGGTCATTTTAATGGTTATTTAAAAGGGCGCTGAACTGATTTACACATTCACTCCATATGTGAGAATATAAAAAAAAGCCTGAAAAAGCAGTTGTAAATCCTTGTTAAAGAAAATTTCCAAAATCTGAAAAAAACTTACAAAGTCATCTGTGTTATCTCAGGTTGGGCGTGGAGACTTTTTAACAGAAAGTCAGTGTTACTGAATGAAGATGTGGAGTTCAGATACAAGGCAAAAAAGGTTTATCAAGACACACTATTAATGTTGCATGATGGGAATTATAGGATCTTGGGTTTATGGATCTTGGCCCAGAGTATAAACTTTAAGTCCTCGATTTTGATCAGACAAGAAAAAGCTTTTGGAGAGAGAGGTTTTTTGCAAAACATTAGCAGTTTTAAAATCATTTCACTCAGGTCTTAAATTCTCTTCCTGTTTTTTTAAATAATATTTTGTGACTGCAATGGTTTTTGCTATGAAAGGTCCTACATATTAGCATCAGCTACAGAACACGTCCTACACTCAAGTCAAATTAGTGCTATGTGCTTTGTGTATTGGGTTAATGTCCAGTTTGAACTGTGCTATGAGGCACAAGAGTAGATGGCAGCGTAATGAATATTGACTGAGAGACATGAAACTGGTCCCATAGCAGGACTTAAAGCCGAACATCCTGCGTTAACAACAGAACTACTTGACCAAAAGGGACCTATATGCTATTAAAACTGCACTTATACTGTGAGCCGTTACTAACTTTTCTGTCAAAATGATTTGAAGTAAATTTGACTACATTTTTTAGCCACACTTGAACAAAGTCATGAGAGTTCAAGTGTGAAGTTATATTGTATTTTGAGCTAAAATGTTACATATAGCACCTTTAATGTAATTTTTGGTTGAACACATTTATTTTGAAGTTTCTATGTTGGAGGTTCAACATCCTCCAGGTACTTACTAACTACTTTTTATGTCAAGTTATGTATATACATATAAAGTCTATGCCAATCTATTTTGTAAAAAACCTTGACAAACACCTCTTCTGATAACATAGCTAGTGCTGCAACATTACTCTCCTCACATTTTTCACATTAGATACATGGCACAGTCAGGTACTCTCTCTTTTCTGAAACTGTCTCTCACAGTTTCTCTTTAAAATCAAACAAACTCAACACAAAGCAGCCATCTGCCCTACTGACAGAAAGGGTTGAGAGGCGAGCTTCCCTGCTGGGCACTGAGATCGCAGCCATGTTGCTCCTTGACCATGTAGAGCCCCAGCCGGTGCATCCTTCAACAACAAACTGCCCTGCAGTGTGTGACTGACTCCTGGCTCCTCTCCAAAGAGGTGACCCTGCCTCTCCAAGGATGTACCACAGACAGCAACCCCTTCTCACACAACACACACACAGACATGGGTCAAGCAGGCACATTGTCTCTGACAATATAGGCTTTTCCAGGCTTAAGGTAACCCCAGGCGGCCTTACCTTCCGCCTTTGAGCACTTAAAAAAAGAGACTAAAAGGAAAGCACTGCTCATATGGTGTACACAAAAACATTACAAGCTCTATTCATCCATCTGTAAAACTTAAATGGCTCCAAAATTCTGCAGAAAAAGAGCTCATGACATCGCAGCCGCTCTGAGCTGTCTGTCTGCTGAGGAGACGGGCTCTAATCTCCATAAGGCAGCATAAACAGGCGTATGGTGTCGACACTTGACTGGGTTCCACAGTGTCTGCTCGGAAAAGTCAGCCACTCAGCACATCACAATTCAGTTGTGTAACCGTCAGGCAGACTGGGCAACCACCCGTACACAACAGACCTGTCCTCAGTGATTTAGGAGCTCCGAGACACAGGAAGAAACAGTGAAGCCGACATTTGTTTAAAATACACAGAGCAGGGAAAGGGTGAAAACTAAGCTGATGAGGAGGTATAAAAAATGACAGTATAGAAAATGTGTGAGAAGGTGGGAAGAGGAAGACAAATTGCGCAGGTGAAAGACGGAAGGAAATGTGAGAAAGTGGCTCAGGGAGACAACAGCATAATAAAAAGGTGTGAGAGCATGATGTGGTGGGTGAGGAGATGTATGAGGGAGACGGTGCTCTGGTTAGAGGACAACAGAGGTGAAAGGAAACTCCTTAGAGGCTGTTGCTCTGTTTATATCTCCTTGTTTTGTTTCACTCCTGTGGAATACTGAGTCCTCGCGTCGGCACTAAAAAGAGAAAAAGACAGTGCAGTACACTCTTACCTGTGCAGTCTGTCCTCCAATAGCTTGATATACTTCATAGTGTTGTCTTTCAGACGACTTTCTGGATGGAGAGAGGAGAGAGAGAAGACAACAGCAGCTTGTTATGGGCACTTTATTTATTACTTTATTAGCTACACTGGAGTAACCTAGCTACAAATCAAAGCTCTAATATCATTAAAACTGGCTTGTCATCAGCTACACTGTACATGGGCTCTGAAAGGTAAGCAGTCATCACAGTTGGTGATGGCATTGTGTTGAGAAACTGCAACAGTACAGTTCAGTGCAAAGGCCCAGCTGGCTCTCTATTAAGACAAACATACAATTGAGGAAAGATCATCCCCACCGCTCTAAGAAGGGATAAAATTGGAGACGGCCTGAGGATAAAAGTGGATTTTATCATGGCACAGGTCCTAATATCATGCCAGATTTTCTGTGGGGAATGAGGCTGGATGGATAGCTTATGTTGCTTCCTGCGCCCTTCTGCCAGCAGCGAGCTGTGCCTGAGGAGGGAGTCGCAGGCTGGATGAGCGTTAGTCAGGATGGAGAGGAGGGCAATCCGAGCGCCGTTAATGAGCTCATGTATGAAACATGAGAGTATGCCCCCCGCAGCAACACGTCTTTGAACACAATAGGATGCACTTATATCAAATTGCGCCGCATATATGTGTGTGCACCAGCTATAACATTCAGTACAGCCCTCCTCCTCCCTACTGACACACACGCATGCACACACACAAAGTTGCCTTCATATATCTACTAGCCATTCAAACATTTGTACAACTCAAGAGGAAAATCAGTGTTTTTTTTCCACACTTTGTTGCAGTGGTTCCCAGTTTGGGTTTGGCAACCCCTGACACTTGTTCAGACCTGTAGAAACATCCATATTAAACAATCTGAGAAGGAAAAATTAACTCAGTTGCTTTAAGAAATAGTTATACACTTGGAAAGTACACTTCCTCATATGAAACCACAATGAGCAGCCATTCATCTTATTATAAAAATGAATACAGGAAGAGAAAACTAGCCTGCCTACTACTTTTCACATTATATATATTTTTGCTTAATTTGTCCAAAAACTTGGTTTTATGTAGGGGTTTTGTCACTACTTCATACCCTTTCACAATTACTTCAAACCTCCTGTCTATTTCCAACCAGGAATAACACAGAGGGGTCACTGCACTCTGCCAAAATTACAACAACAAACCTACAAAATACACTAATACTTTGTTTTTGTGCACCGAAGAAACAACTAACAAACAAAGGGAGGCTTGCTGTTTCCCCTGTACCTAGTCTTACCATGGCTAATCAGGTGTTGGTGGTAGCTTAAATTTACTAAACAGATATGAGATTGTTACTAAAGTCACACAAAAGCATACAAATTTCCCAAAATGTCAGAGATTTTATCGACGTGAAACCACTGAAAAAAAAAGGTGCTTTATTTTAAGGAAACACAAACCAAAAATGGTTGGAAAGTACTCTCATATAATGCCACTTAGCTTGCTCACTCTGAATAGAGCTCACACTGAGAGAAAGTCACCTAATTGGGTGTTCTGAATCACACTGAAGTTTGAAATATAATTTGTATCATTGTCTTGATGGTGGTTATTAGACAGCATCAGCTCCAGGATGAGACAAGCTGAGTCTGGCACAGCAGGGAGAAAAGCAAAATGTCTGAGACTAAGTGGCTGTGACACACACACACACACACACACACGCATACACACACACACACACAGACACACACACACACACTTTGGGGGAGAAATGAGATGGAGATAGTAAGGATATTTATGGGCACTGCATGCATGTGTCACGGAAAGAGAGATCTTGCCTGAGAGTCGTTTTCATTCAAAGTGGCCAAATCTGCTCAATCAGAGGGAAGAGGGAGGCTGCTGGAGTAGCTATCACATATCTGGTGAGCAGATCTGGTTTACTCAGACCAGACAGCTCACTTACCACCCCTCTAATTGCTATGTGAGATCCTATCCTACCTGACAGAGTTTGCCCTGTCAACTTTCATTTATGCCGGCCTCGCTTAGAAGCATGCAAGGAGATAGCTACTGAATAATACATGGGGGGCATTAAACCTGACTTCAGATGGCAAAGAGCATGTACAGATGCAAGATGGCAAAGTAGGCCACAGCTTGACCAAGAGCAAGAGCAAGATTTGGGAATAACATAGTGTGAGGATTAGAAACAGTGGCAGATAAAGAGAGACATGAGTTTATAAAGTCTTAACGTTATTTTCTAAGCCGATAATGTCATACTCAGAGAGAGCATCTTGTCGCCATGCCAACCAGTGGCAAAACTTGTGAGCCTTTTCGGGTGTGACAGATGAAAATAATCTTCTCTTTATAGAATGGGACAAGCCATCAAACGATTGAGCCTCCCTCCTGTGCAGAGTGCAACCAGAGCACTGTGTAATATTACCACTTCCTGTAAGTCCGCAGGAGGCACTGTCATTGGCAGGCCACGCGAATAAAATCAGCACTTAAAAGCCGTAAAGAAGAGAGCCACTCTGTTAGTCCCTGATACATGTGGCAGTATATTTTGGTATTGAAGGGACCTCACAAAGGCCCTCACAGAGCTTGCATTGGAAAATTCATGAGCTCAGCCTCCCGTCACACCAGTGATCTCAGCAGGAGCTAAACATCACTGATTGCTGCCAAGGACCACAGCCAAAATCGAAGAGGCCATTCATTCATGGTACAAACAGAACTGAGACACTCTTGACAGAGGATGAGACTGTGTAACTGGAAGTTGCAAAGAGGTCACTAACTTCATACAGGTCAAACTACTCATTCATTAGTCTAATGAAGAGACAATTACTTCAGCTAATTAGATGCAAAGTTGATAAAAATGATGCATCTGATGATTAGAATCAGTAGTGCTGACAGGCAAAGCAAATAGCACAGACATATTGCATAGTGATGCACAAATCCTGATGATGAAGTTACGGCTTTAATGAGCCTGCAGAAGTTAACGATGGCAAGGTGTTTGGATTTGCTGCTGCATTACGAGCATTTGAGCAGCTCCCTAATTGAAAGTGAATAATGCAGTAATTTCTTCATTGCCTTGTAACAATAAAAGCACCCAACATCTGTGAGGCCTTCGTGTTGTCAAACAAATTGGAGGCAGCTCCATGCTAACGCAGCATCAGTGATATGTGTGTTATAAAAGCCTTCACATAATAAGGGAGAAGAGGAATTGTGTGTCTTTGTAATTGAGTTTAAGGCACCAGCTGTGATTAATGTGTTTAAGCTAGGCTTGGGCTGTTCAAGCGAAGCTGCACTGCAGGTATCACAAACACAGTCAGCATATGCAGGTACTAACACTGTATGAATGTATCACAACTTAACAGCAGCCCAGCAGTATTGCTAATGAAAGAAGAGGGATAGGCAGAGATCTCAGACAGACACTCAATAACCCATGATGCTTCAACGCTGTGGGTTCACAAAGCAGAGCAATGCACAGATTGCAGCTAGCACGGTTTAACATATTGTGGGGCTACGCAAGAATGCACGACAAAAGGAATCATTAGACAAAAAGGTGTCCATGTGTTCAAAATTTGTGCTTGAGTGTATGCATATTTCAGTTCTGGGTGCTGTATTTCCCTGGCTGAAATATTAAAGATTCTCACATTTTAACTCAAGTCAAACTTAGTAAACAGAGTTTGTTTATAGGAGACTGTAAACTTATGTTGGGACCTCAACATGTGAAAGGACAAAGAAAGGATTTGCAGGCCACATCTCAGTGGGAAGTCTGGCCTGTATCT
>JAPZDV010000003.1:7600728-7616708 GCA_029814665.1 Acanthurus lineatus
TATTAAATCCTATTACTAACTTTACTTTTAGTTATTTTAGATAGCCAATCCCAAATTATCAAGCCCAACATAGTTGGCGCCCTCTGTGACCCAACACTTACTTTGCTCTTGGCTTCAAAAATTGATTTTCTAAAACAGTGAGAGACTCAACAAAGAGGATCTTACCCAAAATCTGTGGCCATAAAAGCAGACTACGATCTGAACAGCTCACCTGCTCACATTCCTGCTTCATTACACTGGCATCTGTTTCTAGGGATGTACGAGCTCTGCCAACTAGTCAAGCAAATTTTGCTATTCTTGCTAATTATCATTGGAAATACTACTTGGTTAAACTTTTTATCATTAATTTATTGATGTACACATTTCAAATTTAACGTGCAATACATTTTAGCTGCATTAAAAAAAGGTAATTAACTTCATTGGTGGTAATGGTTTCATGATAAAAAGGTCATTAGTTATGCTGATATTTGGCCCTAAACCAAAGTATTAGTATGACAAATAATAGCACTTCACAAACCATCAATTAGCAATCCATCCAATCGTTGAGCTATTTTCAGTCTGGACCCTTGTTATGAACTTACAGACTAACATGGCCATCATTAAAGTCATGGTGCTGGCACGGATATAAAAGGAATAGTTGTAAGCAACATATTTGTGCTTTACTTGTTTTTATATAACCAGAATCATGAAACTTAATCTCCTTTTGAGTATTGAGTTAAAGAAGAGAAATAGATTTGATTAATGCAGTGTTAGGAGATACCCTCTATCAATTGTTTTTACAGTAATTCTTATGGGTATGGACACTGTAATACCCCTGGCAAACTCACAATGGAATGAAATCCTCTACTGAATCACAGGAAAAATGAATGCTGCCAAAACTTCAGAGACAAAAACCAGGAAATATTCTCCCAGGCCCACTTAACCACTACAATGCTCTCAATCATTCAGACACTCTTTAGGAGAAGAGCTGTCAAACGATCCATCATGTTCTCAACAGAAGCACCCTGAAAGAGCCAGAGTCATGAATAAATCATATATGTCCTGGCCTTTACTATTGGCATTTCATTAAGAGGAAACTGCATTTTTGTAATAACATAGAGTGACAGTATTTTTAATGTCCCTTTAGCTTCTGGACTGGTCTGCACAGTGGACTTCAGCCTGGACAAACTCCTAAGGCCCGCCCAGAAAAGGGGACAGTGGGAGCATAATGAAGACAGAATGGAAGGTGTGGATCCGGCAAAATACAAAAAGAAAGGTGTTCCAGTGGAGCCATGTTGAGAAGACAACCTACTGTCTTTGTCACAGATAGCCAAATTACCTGACTGCTACAGAATATACCAGCTGCATACTAACAATAGCATTAAATAAGCATTACCAGAACACTTGGATAAATCAAGAGGAACACACACTGGCACTGCCTCCACATTCAGAATGTCCTCACTCCTGGGGGTCATTTACTCATGTTATTCAGCTCTTCAATTATTTATTTGTAAATTTAGTATCACTCCAGATCTCTCTTGGGGACAAAATTATACTCTCAGCAGGGAATCAAACCTCCGGCTATAATGGGTTTGGTATTCATCAGCACTCGTGCCAATAGCAATTAGGGATGTAATGGCTCCCAGGCCAAAACCACCCCCACACCACAATGTATGCTGGGCTGAGATGCTCAATAAGCTGAAACGGTGTAGTTTAAGTCAATGTGCTATGTGTAGAGATGATGTCAAGATTTCAGCTGAACTGTGCTCTGCTCTGGGGCACATGCCATCACAATGGGCCTTTTCAAGAGCAGGCATATTGACTTTCTTGTCATAAGATGACACTAGTGTCATTAGCAAGTGCTAGAAATGCCTCAGAAACCAAAGGGATGACCATCTTGACTTTGAAGTAGACTGTAATTTCTAATCCCCTCCAGCTAAAGAAATGGTAATGTGCTGTTTGTGGGCTATCAGTTTCCAGCTTGCGTGTGCCAGCCCCTTATTACCAAATAGGATGACAGTTTAATGAGCCCCTTGCTTGGTGTCAGCAACACATTGTGAAATTGCGCCTGCTGCCATATTGTGTGCGCCCACTTGAGCATTTGAGCAAGCCACACAACCAATCATTAACTTGCCGTCTCCTCCCACATTTGTGACGTGTTTCACACCTGATTCCTGTTTCCTTTGTTTTGCCCGAGCAGTTGCATGTCACTCGTTTCCCACCTCCATGTCCCCAAGAGCTGCATCTGTGTGAGGCGTGCAGTGTATGAACGTGGAGGTGAACTTGAACATGTCTTTGGTGGTTGTCAGAGGAGTGATTAATTTTATACCTGGCTGTTTAGCAAGTCAATGTGTTCAGGATTGTATTTTAGCAACAAAATCATTAAGGTCATGGAGTTTTATGCTCATAGGTGAAAAGAAAAGAAGCACAATTGGTTTTGCTTAAAAAAAGAACTAGTTTCTTCCACAATAATATAAAGTCATGGATCCTTCTTGTACAAAAAATACCAAGTCCATGCTTCACCACTGACCCAATGAACACTCAGTGGATCTCAGCTTGACTGCAACAATGAAAGGGTGCCCCCTAGTGACAGCAGATGGTGCATTTAAGACAAGACAATGGGTCGACACCAACGGTGGCGCTGCAGCCACAAGAATTAATGATCTACTTAGCAGTGTATGTTAGACAGCCGACTGCACGCCAAGGGGGTTGCAGCAGGAGCCCGATCCAGAGCTCCAGTCTCTGGTCTTTCACTACCTGCCCTGTTCTCGTCACTTCACTGCCCCCCTTCCTTTTCTGCGCTCCTGTCTCAGTGCCCCCGAGAGTGAAGTGACCTTTTTTAAAAATCTCCCTGTGACTGATGGACTAGAGAGAGTAGCACTGCAGGTGAAGCCGTCAAAATCCATTTATCTCTCTGCCAGAGCCAGGAGGCCAAACCACTCTCACTCCCCTTTCTCCTCCCAGAAAAGCAAGCCCCTTCTCAAGGCAGCATTCAGATCTCCTCAAGTTGGAGAGTGTGCGAGTGCTGATACATCATGTGTGCGCTGAGTGGCTCGGAGGTAATTGGCTACTTCACACAATCTAAAGCTCATTTCCCCTGCACACCCCCCCATCACCCCTCACACTCCTCTTAACAACTGCCAATCCCGCTGGTAACTCATTTGATGCCAAGTCCCCACTGACAGCAGATCACTTCTCCTTCATTTGGGAGAAAAGTCATTGTCCATTGATGTCCTCCCAGCGTGAAACGACATCAAGAGAGGACCTCTCTTTCAAAGAGCTCTCGTGTTTCACATTTGAGCTGATATTTAAAAGGTGCGTTCAAAGAAAGAGAGAGGTACCTTTCAAAATTACAACAAACGTTTTCCATCTCGGTGGGTAGGTGAGTGCTCTTTCAGATAATGGTGCATTTGTTTTATTTATTTTTTTATATAGTAATTTTGAGCTGCTATAATCAATATTTTATGTTAAAGCGGCACACAGCACTATATGTATTTTGTGAAATAGGTCACTTGCAGTAATGAACCACAGAGAAATATTACAGGACTCTGCAGTTTCTTCAGCCACACAATACTTGTTAGCATCTTTCAGCCAATTGTTTTGATTTTACAGTCTGCAGTGTTGAAGTTTTGATTCGCTCTCATTGCTCTCATCAGCAATGTTTCCAGATGCAGCAGGCAGCTATTTTCAGCTTTGTTTAACCCCATTGTTCAATGTCCGCCTCTACATCAAACAGCAAACAGGCACAGTGGCTACTAGCTGGTAAACATAGTGTAGCGTTTAGGAGCTAATTAGCCAGATGTTCCTTCAGAGATGAAAAACAGAGCTAAAAGTATGGTGAATACTGCACGTATATTCACCAGGTGGCCACTTTGTAATCATTGGATGTGTGAACAGGCAGCTGTTGGTAAACACCACCTTTGCTATTTTCACTTATTGGTTAGTATTGTGTTTAGAGCTTGCTTCTATTGCCCCCAAGTGGCCAAAAATTGGACATTGTCAATTTCAAGGAGCAAAGATCAGACACTTATTGCTCTACACTTGGCTTGAATCTTGAGCTGTATCACGTATATGTGGTAATGTGTATGAATTACACAACAGCAGCAACCAGTTTGTGTAATTTCTGTTTACATTACTACAGGCTTGGTAAGCGCATGTCTTTGAAAATCTGAATTGTTTAGGTCTGCAAAGGAATAGACTGTGGTTGCCTCTGCTGAGACTAATTATTATCTTGATTATCTTTATCAAAATAGCCTTGATCTGTATATGTTAAAAAGTGACTTTTCGGACAACATCAGACTGTTTCCCCTCATTTCCTTTTTTTGTTAAGCTAAGCTAATTGATAGCTAGTGGGAGCTTCAGAAAAGAGGGGTAGATATGAGAGTTGTATAGTTCTCCATGTTCAGTTATTCACAAAATGGCTCACTTTGCCTTCAAAGTATGTTAATGTATCTTTGACATGAAGAAAGTTGTCAATAGGCATTAGCGAGAATGTTTTGCCTTCAGTCTTTATTGCAGTAATGAAGCTCATTTGTTGCTTTTAGTTCTCCTTTGGGATGAAACCATTCATGTTATCTGGACGTGACTGCCCTCAGGGACTCACCATGCTGAGCCTCCTTCTGCTCCAGCTCCTGCCTGAGCTGCTGCCGCTGCTCCTTCATCCTGGCCAGCTCCTGGCTGCTCCCTGAGCTGAGGCTGTGCAGCCTCTTGGCCAGAGCTTCAAGCCGGTCCCGCTCCAGGTACACCGCCTTCATCTCAGCCTTCAGCTCCTTGGCACTGCTGAAGTCATTACCTGCACCGGTGCACCACAGGAGGACATTAAGCCTCAACTGCCCATTAATGAGCGCCTCGATCATTAATAGCTTCATTACATGGGGCTAATGGTGGGTTTTTTGGTTAAATGAGGTAAATAAAAGATGTGAAAGTAGGAAGGTTTGCATCAGGGTGTGGTTGAGTGCAGATTTTACCTGAGATGGCCGCCAGCTTGGCTTCATGCAGAGCCAAAAGCTGAGTTTCAGTCTCACTGACTTTCCTCCTCAGGCTGCTGCCCAGCCTCTGACTCATGACCACCTGGGGAAAAGAAGAAGAAGAGGTGGAGGAGAGACAGAGAGAGGGGGGAGGGTGGTAACTAACAAAACCTTTGCAGACACATGGATCCCACAGGATGCGTAGCTCATTTCCAATTCCGCTTTCATTTTCTTTCTGACACTCATTCTTACAAGACCTTACAGATTCATTTCCGTCCTTCTTTGGTCGTCCTGCTTTGAATACACCGCAGAGCATCAACGCTGAAGTGTTACCTTGTCTATAACCTTTAGAAAGAAGGGGAGTATGTCTCCTTTCACGTGGATGGACAGGAAAATGTGAAATCTCCATAAAAGATGCCATTAGAATGTCAGAGAGGAAAAAGGTCCTGAATGTCACGGGCCTGATGGGGATGCAGCACCTCCGCTCTGCAGTATTCACAGAGGAGCTGATGGCTTCAGATACAGCCTGTCTGGTCCCCATCTGCCCTCACTCTGCCCTTTAAACCTCTGTTCTTTCTAATGTATTCACTTTGAGTTACAGCCTGATACAATCCCTGTGATGCGCTTCCTTCTTTTGAGGAACTCTTTTCACCACTCAAAGGGATTTGGAGCCGGATTTTCTGATGCATTTTCTTCTTGAATCTGACACAGTTTTTTCTTCTTTTTTTTTTTGCAACACTTTGAAAGGGCTGTCAAATAGGTTGGTATTTCTGAGGCAGAACACCTCCAGGGAGTTTTCTTCCAACAGCAAGATAGAAAACAGCTTTTTTCAAACAGGCTTGCGTAATTTTATTTCACGCATTACATGAACTAGAAACAGCTCTGGACTGCTTTTCAGGCTGCAGGAATTCTGACATTGGTGATTTTAATTTCAAACCATCAGACTACTTGTCGATTCTGAATAAGTCAATAGGGAAAGTGAAAGTTACTTTCATGCTGACAATCATTTTGTCATAGCAGGTGTGCTATTTTCCACATGGTGGATATCTCACATAGGAACAAAACTTTTCATTTTGACTTGACAATGGACAATCTTGTGATTGTGCTCTTGCTGTCTCTTCAAGAAAGGCCTATACATTCCTATAATTGGCTTTCTAAAGGACACAGTGACAGGGAGGAGGTCTTTTTCAAGCCCCCTCTGTCCCCTGCTGTTTCTCTATCGTCAAACCACCACTTTTTACTGATTTCTGCTGCTTTTGGCTTTTTCCAGCAGCTGAGATCCATGTGTAGAGATCAGTGAGAGGGAAAGTAAACCCCTGAGAAGCAAGTGGGGAGTTCAGAGACACAGCGCATACAAAGAGAAGCAATGAAAAGCCGTTCACACACAGGAATACACCAGTGCTAGCATAGAAAACCAACCAAAGCAATGCTAGCTCAACAGCCAGTAAAATAAAAACTACTACAATTAAATTACTTTTTTCAAACAGACATCTCTCACATCTAAATTAGACATGAGAACATGAACATGAATGTATAGACATCTTTTCTCTATTTGCTTCTCATTAGATCTTTATACATATTCAGTAATTGTGAGCATGCGAAGGGCAGGCTGAGTTGCAGTAGAGGAGCAGTGACTTACTTTAGCAGTGGCTTCTTTGATAGACAGATTCAATGCCTGCTCCTGCTCTTGGAGTCTGCCAAAAAGGAAATAAAAATGTTACAGTGCAACACGAAAACACATTTCTTTCTTTTGGAGGCTTCAAGTGAAATCAGTTGTTGTCACACACAGACAGAGTGGTTTATGAACTCTCAAGAAAGTTACAAAATTTTTTATATAACTTTTAGAAAGCTGTGCCTGAAAAGACTTGGTCCAATAGATGAGAGCAAAAGAGTAGGCATGAACTATTCACTGAAAAGTCAACATCCTCGCAGCAACAGTGAACCAAAACTTCAAGCAACAACTCTAAGGAGACATTCAGAAGCAGAGAAGGTTTATTGTCTAAAATGATGTGAAATGTTGATTTAGTCTGTTTTTTTCAAACCTTATGCCTCAAATCTCACATTTGGAGTCAAACAATCCAAATTTTAGGCATTTTTACCTAAATAAATAATTTATCCATCAAAAATATAACAGCTAATTTTTGATGATGATGACTGATTAGAGGAAAAGAACAATATTTTGGTAATTGGGCCCAAGATAATTGAGTAAATTGTTTTCACTGCCCTTTTGATACACAGCTCTATCCAAAGCTGACAGAATCCATATTCCAGCACCTCAGAAACCCACTAATGAATACATTATGTCTACTTTGTTTAATCATTTAAAAAAAGCTAAAGTGTTGAAATGACTGTTTGGGCTTTAATAAAGGTCATAAGCCCAACTGTGTCTTGTTTCTTGCCTGGGTGCAGTGACGTCCCACCGGCTGCCTGTGTTTCTGTATAGAAAGGACAGATATGAGAGCGGTATTGATCTTCTTGTCTCACTCCCGGCAAGAGAGTGAGAAAGAAATGAGTTTATTTCCCAAAATGTCAAACTTTTCCTCCCTATAGGGGCTGACACTGTGAAGTCTTGCCTGCTGTTGTTTCTTCATAACTGCTCTAGTTTGGAGTTCCCCGAAGTTTTAGTGTCAGATAATAACCTTCCCATCACTTTTAATTTCTATTTTTTAGTAACTTAGCTTTTTGTTTTTCTGTACATCTGGATGATAATCATTGGAAAAAAAATATGAACCAAAACAAGGCTGTGAGATCATTTTTTGGCTGTTTGGCTACAGCTTGAAACATGTAAAAACAGTATTTGGTCAGCTAAATTTTTTATTGTCTTTACATGACAACAACCAGTAAAGCAAATTAAACAATTAAAAAACAGAAAATACAGATTACATGTAAACAGGACAAGCCATTCAGGTCACATTATTAAGCGAAACAGATAAATATCAATTAGCAGAAGGAAAAAAGAAGCATAAAATCCATTATTCACAACACAGCCACCTTGAGATGGTCCCAGTTGTCTCATATTACGAAAATCGGTATGTCCTTTTCATGTTATTCAAGCTGATGCTCATGGTGAGTCACAGCAAAATCTTGTCTCTGAATGTCAGTGTTACAGTGCCCTTTTTACAGGGATGCAGCTACATTGGACAGATCGTTAATCGAGTACCCAAAAGAAAGCCTTGATATGAAAAAGAAATGTCCTGAGGTACATGGAAAGAGAGCTGCAACACAATGACCTAAAGCGCGACCCCCAGATATGTGCAGCTGAATATCCAATCTGGGGTTGCAATTTCAATCAGCGGTGGATATAAATGCGTTCCAGTTGGGGTGAGAATATGTCAGTTATCAAATCACGCCAGTGATGGTGGGTCACGCCACCGAGAAGGTGATAAGTACAATTTACATGCCTTTCTAACAAGTGGCAAGACAGAGAGAGGCTTTCCACAGTGCTCCCCGGCAAGCTATTAACTTCAGAGGATATGATGCAAAGTAATCATTTGCATCTGAGGAAAAAAGCATTTAAATTCAGAGCAGGTTCAAGCAGGTGTGAGAGAAGAGGATTGAGGGCACAGGGGATGCAGGGAATAGAGAAAAAGTAGTTGTGGCTGCTTGATTTATCTACTCTTAAGCTAAAGAATAAACAAATCATCCTTCATAAAGTCTTACAAATGATTGCATTGCATTCATTAAGCGGGTTCTATTGTCAAATATGATTTTCAATAGTCACGAGTGAACCTAAAATTCAATGGTACAAGACTTAACTGTCATGAAAAACAACTAAAAGTGTGTGCAATTTTTGCTTTCTTTAGCAATCGAGCAGTTATTCCGGACATTAATCAAATTGAAAAAACACGATGGTGTGATTTTGACTCAGTTGTACTTTTGGCAAAAGATAAGAAGGTCCTGCTGATTTACTCAAAATGCCACTATGTTTGTTGGAGAGTAAAATGAAGCTATCAGACAAAGTTTAAGTGAAACGAGGGATCTGCACTGATACATCCTTTTCCAAATGAGTTAATTTAATGATAAGAAAAATACATGACATGATACAGAGAAGCATTCGAGGACTGATGATTGTTGTGGTGTCATTGCCACTCATAGCTCTCTAGCAGCCCCACCTGGTAATTTAAAGTAGTGCAGGAACAATAAATCCATTGCCTGATCAGGTTTAATTTTGTTGAACCCACAAAAAGCGTTTTTCGACTTAAATTATTGGTGTAAAAATCAAATTGCCCTCTAATATGTCTCTTTCATAGTAAACTTAGGTAAAACCGACTCGAATCAAACAAACAGACATCATAGCTGACATGGGGAATGCAGTGAGAGAAGGAAAGATGATGTGAATTGTTGGTGTGATTTCTGTTTTCACTGGCACTGCTTGTTTTGTTGTTGTATATTATTTGTTTGTTTGCGTAATAAATTTAATGTTATGAAGTTTCCGGTCATTTACAAACTGTAAAATCTTTCCTAACGTAGACTGTGAGCAAGTGTTGGAGATTTATTCTGTGTCTCATGATCCATGTTGTATAAAACATAGAAATGAATACATAAATAGCATAAACTGATATAAAAATGATGATAGCAAATTAATTTGTTATAAATGTTGCACAAAGTGCAATCTTCAGCCAATCATCTCACTTCTGAGTGAATGCAATGGACGTGATGGATCAGTTTGGAAACTGTTTTCACAGTTCCAGTACCGTTCTATCTCAGCCAATTAAAGTTTGACATCAGCAGCCAATAGGAAGAACCATCAGATAAGGTGTAAAATTCAAATTTATCAAGTGTGAAGCTGTTTTCTTAAAGAACATCCAAGGTGCAATTGAACATCTACGTTTTCCACATACATTTGCATATTTTCTCAACAATATTGTACAACGTAGAACAGGAGCACATACACCCTGCAGACAGCAGTGATGTGTCCAAAGATCTGCAGTCAAAGCTTTAGTTTCTGCATTGGAATTTTACTCTCTTTACGCACCAATCACAGGTTATGGTTAAAAAGTAAGCCAGTACATTTGCCTAAACAGAGTCCTGTGCCAGCAAACAGTAAGGTTGATCTTTTTTTTGGAGCCTAATATTTATTAAATAATGAGAAAAATAGAGTACTCTCAACCTGAAATTGTTTCTAATTGGAATAAGTTTTATAAATGAAATTTGCATCAAAGAAAAAAACTTTGGTTTAAGCTTTGACATCTTTCCTCGGGGTAAATGTGCAGCATGTTGTTGTGTAAGCATGTGATCAAGTTCACAATGCACACATACAAGTCTACAGATATTTACTTGGACGGTAAATAGAGACCATAAAAAATTCATGACACTGACCTGAGCGTGGAGGGTGGAGGAGAGACGGAGATCTGCATGCGGTTATCAGAGGTGACAAGGTCCTGCAGGGTTCGGCTCATGTCACGGAGCTGCGTCACAGAGCTGCTCCTCAGCACGGAGCCCTCCAACTCCTCAGCCTCCACCTGCTGCTCCTCCTGCTGGATCTGCTGCTCAAGGCACCGAGTGCGGTCCTTCAGCTCCATCAGTCTGTGCTGCAGCTCTGCTATCTCCTCCTGCACAGGTTTCATGAGTTTTTGTTATTCATGATCATTACATTATTTTTCAGGTGTTACTCATCCATTGTGATTTTTGGTTTTTTGTTTTTATGTGTTAATGTCTTAAATAGCCTCTGTTCTAATCAGGATTCTAACAAATGAAATGCAGTATTATAAAATAGTTGCATTTAATTATCCAAACCAAAAAAATCAACTGGTTCAACTACATGACTTGAAACAAACTTTCTTCAGATACAAAAAGAGAACCGCATGTATGATCACAACAACTATATATACTATATGATCACAACTATAAAACTTTTGCCTTTATTAGTGTTATTATGTAATAATAGGGCTTTAATATGAGAACAACCAGATATTGTATTTCACTTTTAAGCTATTCTGAATAAAATACTGACTATGACTATAATTGAGGACACAAGTATAACACAAAGTGTATATTTGACCGTTGTAAGCCTTTGTGACATAACGTGAGCTAAACTTACCTCCACAAGCCGTTTCTCTTGGATCAAACGGTCTCTTCGATGCAGTGGACCCTGTGATGAGTCGCCTCGTTCTCCTGCATCAGGCTCCACACCTTCCCTGATAATCAGTCACAAAAAAACACAGTGGTGCTTTAACATCTTTAATCATGACTCTTTCATTTTCATAATCATATTTCACTGTCAATTTTGCCTTTCTGGAACATTTAAAACTGAGTTGGAATGGTGGGACGTTCACACTTTTGTCTCTGGGTTTCATGTTTTTCTGTGCATTTTGAAAAATGACCCATAAAAGTATGTTTGTAAAACAGGGTAGCACATTAACACATTGCTTGGTGAGCCTTTGGTTATATTTGTTCAGGATACTCTCTGGAGAGAGAGAGAGAGACCCCACCTGATTTCCTTCCTGTTACTGGAGCTATATTTGGCATCCCTCCCCAACGGCTCTGTCCCACCACGTTACAATGGAGGATTGAGCGTCATTATGATCACAGGAAAAGCTTATAAACTCAGTTTCACCGCATAAAGCTGAGCAACTTGTTGACTTCAACACCATAGTCAAGTTGTGTCACCTTATACTGCGAGACAGTTTTGTCTAAATGAATTATATAGATCTTAACTCAGAAAGTATGCAAATTTCACCTCAAATTCATGTTACTTTTCTCTTGACAGCATTAAAATTCTATTTGAACATTATTCAACAAGTGATTTATCAAATGCTAATATAAAGAAAAATCATACTTCAGTGTAAAAAAGCAGCTTATATATACTGTGATACTGATTCTTGTAATGTCAAAAAGCTTTACATAGTTTTTGACTCATAAATTAGCATGACACTGTGTTGTGTGCACACTAGTGATGTATCATGGGAGTATTGTTTCCTCTGGTGTATGACTGACCTGCACTGACAGTGGTCTGCCCTCTGGAGGGCGCTGTGCACCACCTGTCTAAGCCGCTCGAGGAACAGGGCCACACTGGGCTGTCTGGAGGGTAAACCCAGCTTCAGAGCCCCTCGCTCCCTGCACAGCTCCTCCAGCTTTTTACCAAAACGCTCAGCTGAAAACACACATATATACACAAACTGAATAACATGAAACAAAATGTGTTCAGTTAAAAGTTCAGTTATTAGCTGCTCAATTCAAGTCAAAAAGTCAGTGTAGGAACTCTCCGTGCAGGTTGTGTTATGATTGTAAAGAGAGCAGATTATTCTAATAGATTATAATGTCTTTAGCATATGGCTTCAATTTACTGAAATTACATGACTGCATACATATATTACCATTTCATAAATAAGTTATCTTTTTAATCACTTTAAAGAACAACTGAAAAAAATTACTGAAAAATTCTCAGCTTACTATTTCAAAGAATCATTCATTATGACCCCCTAAACACACATGCAGGATTTGGAATGAATCTTTTCATTTTGGTTCACGGTAGAGTTTAAAAATGAAAACCATCAAAGGGTAAAACACCCACCCCTTCATCAGCAAAAATATCTTATCAACTGTCTCAGTTCTCATCATTACAGTTAATGGAAAGTTTTTCTTAGTCTTTTCACACATCCTGCTGTCAGACAAACAGAAACTGAAGTAAAAAGGGGTGTAGAAGACATTAGTGATCAAAAGTATCAAAAGGCAAACAGAGAATCTGACCCACATAATTACCCTGCTTAAATAGTTCAAGGTCTACAGGGCACCAGCAGCAGATGTTGGTATTTATTTCTGTCACAGGTTCTAAGAAATGGGTCAGACTTCAGTCTTCTTTTGAAAATAAACTTTCCTCAGATAGAAAAAATATTCAGGTCAAGTAAGATTTTAAATGAATGCAATTTCTCAAGGAGACAGACTGAAAATAAGCCTTAATTAAATTTGTTAAGTTTGAGGACTCACTGGTCCTTTATTGAGCAGTCTTCAAAGTTAAAACATCAAAAAATAAACACTGAAGCCAAACATGAGTTAAGTGTTCCTCACGCTTTCAGACACCCCATCTTTGCCTTCTCTCTGTGCTGCTTTCAGTAGTTTAACAATTTTCAGTTCGACTTGGCTGTCTGGCCTGATGAGGGGAGCACCAATGTGTACGCATCAGGAAAATGAAGAGGTGTTAATTAAACTGTTGAACTAATCCTCAAAGCAGGAGCACATTGGTACAATTTGTCACAATCTTCTAAGAACATATACTAAATGTGGAGGCCAATTTGTTAAATTAAAAAAATGGATTACTGGAAAGTTTAAGTAAAAGTCACTAATCTCACCAGTGACATTGGCATAAAATGTCAGAGTCAGTAAACAACAAACTATTTGTTCAGCTCTAATTTAAGTTCAGCCCCAATTAAAGTGCAGCCTTCTGCCCTCACGTGCTTTGTCAAATATGTCACTTTGATTCATACATAAGTCAATTAGAAAAGGCTTCAAAAATCTTGCCTGATTTAAATGTCAAAGTTACCCTGACCTAAAAAAACAAAATGATGACCAAAATGAGTTAATTTAATTTTTTAAAAATGTGATTTGTGAACAATCAAAAGCAATGCATTTTAAATGTCAGAAAAACAAGTTAGTTCCCGATAAGCTCTCCGCAGTGACAGTATCTCACCAGCTGGAGCTGAAATGACCTACTTATTACAGCAGCCCCTGAACTGAAAGTCTTAGTTCACCTGCATCATAGTCGTCATCCAGAATTGCTTTCTGCTGCAGTCTCTGTAGCTTCAACATCATGGACTCAATCTGAGAGGGACACAGGACAGACAGCAGTCAGAACAGATTACCCAACAGTCCACAGGGCAATGCTCTTTAAACAGCTGTCACAAGCAAAAAAAAATGTGTTGGTGCAATGATGATCATCATTTCTAAGTGACACCAGGTCAGCAAGTTGAGAACTAGTTATGAAGTTTGTAACCACTTTATCATTTTAAGTGTTGCTGTTTGCAGTGTGCACAAGAGAAGACTAATCACAATAAAAATGTGCTTAGAGGATTTGAGTTTAAGGGATTTAATTGTTTAGAAAATAAAATCCTCTGCATAAAACAATGCTTTTTAAAATTAGATTCATTTATTCAGATTTTTGCCTTTTCTCTTGTGAAATACTGGGCAGTTTCCCCCAAAATCCCCCCCCCCAAAAAAAAACTTAGAAGGAAAATACTTTGTTATGTAACTTTGCTTGAATGTGAAAGCATACAGTGTAGTGTAAACCTGCAGCGAGATAACAGCTAGCAGATAAAGATTAGTCAGTGTGTCTTTGTCATGCTCTGGAAGCTGTGAGTTTACCCTTAAAAACTCACTCTTTTTTTCTAGTTTGCAATTAAACTTTAAGAAATATGACATTTAAAAAATCCCCCCTCCCCTCCTCCCCCAAACAATTTTTTTTTAAGCTACGTTTCAAATACGGCTTTGAACTACAACCAAAAATTTAGTCCACTTTGCAAAATTGCAAAAGTCTTCAGAATGACTTAAACTTAATAAAGAGGATTGTGACTCTTTATTGAGTTGCTGCCCTGCATGTCATCCTCACATCAGGGGTCAATCATGCCCACCTTAGTGTGGGTACGGTTGTTTTGGAGGCAGTCTTGCAGCACACCCTCGTATTTCTTCATCAGGTTGTCCCAGACTTGGTCAGAGGCAGGCGTGGCACTCTCGTAGCCGGAGGTTACAGAAGAGGCAGAGGCGGTGTCTGAGTCCACAGACAGCGAGGAGGTGATCTCCATGTCCACAGTGTCACAGTCAGGCAGGTTAGACGTCACCTCCCTGCCACCCAACAGACATTCTCGCCAAAACCTCCCGCCCAATGGCTGCTCCTCTCTGTCCGTCTGGCTGCTTTGGGTGGAGGAGAGCAGTGATTGCACAGGAGTTACCTGCTTTGAGACACTGTGCTCAATAGACAAGGTTGCTGGTCTTATCTGAGGTGAACTAGATGCTTTTGTCAACTGGTTTAGTGGTTGTGCTTCATGGGATGGTGTGACAGTGGTCGTGTCAGTTCTCTGACTGGAGTTGAGGGACTGTTGGATGAAACTAAAGCTGGAGTTAAAAGAGTCTTCTGGTGAGGACTGCAGGGCTTTGTTTGTCCTTAAGTTAAGTTCATTCTGTGCGACAGAGGAGGGACGCTGCGGAGTGGATGTCCCATTAATGGCACTGCAGTCTACAGGGGAAAGAGGATGTGTAACAGAGCAGAGAAAACTCTTGCTCTTCCAGGAGCTATATGTGAGTTTATCAAGCTGTTGCTGATTCATTAAGGACACTTTGACAGCAGGCTTTAGACTCTGAGCGCTGGCTGCCTCAGTGATGTCACTGTGACGTCCAGATTTTCCATTCCTAATGCAAGTGTTCCTCCCTTCCTCCTCCTCCTCCTCCTCCTCCTCCTCCTCCTCCTCCTCCCCCTCCTCCGCCTGCCCATGGCTAGAGGTCTGTAGTCTCGACTGCTCCCCTCTCATGTACCCTGGTCTTCGGTGGAACCTCTTACGACCGGAGCTGCCAGCTGTCCCTGATGCTCTGCCACCTGTCAATGCAGAGATTAACCATTAAGCTGGACAACACGGTCATGAAGAAGATAAAGAGTGAGCTCATAGGATTAACAGTGCAATCATGGAGTACATCAGGAAAATGTGACACTAAGTGTACTAATTATACAAGAATGTAGATCACTACGTTGTTAATACGTCAAACCAAAGTGTCTCTCACACAGTCCCTTAAAGCTAGCATCTCTAAGTGAATGCAAAACAACTGGAGCAGCTGTGTGACTTTTTCCCAGAGTTGTGCTCCAGCTGTTGGGAAATACCAAAGCCACACAGTCATTTTGAGTGAAGACACGCCTCTCAGAGGAAGACTGGGCTAAATGAATGATATTTCCTTAAGTAACATGCAAAACTGTTTATCTTTGAAAATAGTGCAAACTAAAGGGGCTCAAGGGAGGACCATGTTGTGTGTGTGTGTGAGGGGGGGGGGGGGGGGGGGGGGGGGGGAGTTGGGGGGGGGGGGGGAGGTAAAGAGAATTTAAAATTTTTTTTTTTT
>JAPZDV010000003.1:7655896-7736193 GCA_029814665.1 Acanthurus lineatus
TGTTTTCATCGATCTGCGCGTGACACACAGCTGTAAAACGGCGGTTCTGATTAAATGTAGTGGCACATGTAAACACCGGATCGGAATAGATCACGTCACATGTAAACAGTTGACCTAAACTCTTCAATCGGAATGATTTCATTCAGAATGAAAAAAAGTCTGCATGTAAACCTGGCTAATGAGATATCATCTGTATTTGACATAGCCCACACATTTAGGGGATATGGAGAGTGATTGATGGAAAACTCGACTCTGTCTCAGAGTTCCCCTAACTCTATAGCCCAATATTAAATCTTACAAAGTCTCACCAAGTAAGAGCAATGCATGGTGAAATGTTTTCAGTTAGGCTGCCAGGTTTGTATGTAAGCATATAGTTTAGGAATTTATCTAAATCTAAAGCTAAAGTTAGCTTTTTGAATATGTGCACATGTTCTGCACTTTGCCCACAAGTGTCCTCACTCTGATCTTCCCCTTGCCGGAAGCAATTTTTCATCACATAAAGAAAGCTTAATTGTCACAATTTAAATATTTAACTATCAGTTGATCACATTTCTGCAATTCCTGCTGTAGCTATCCCACCTTGACACTAACACATGACATGAATAAAATGACAGTTGCGTTTCACTTAGTCATGCCAACATGTAACGATGTGAGAGAGTTGTGGCGATGGCCTTTATCTCACGAAGTCACTAGCAGTTCAACACTTGGGCATCAGTATGTTTTACAAGAAACTGTGTTGTGACTGATAAACTTGCATACTGGTATCTTTGTCCACATCATGTGATTTCCTTTTGTGAGAAGTGCTCTCTGTGGTCATGTGGGTGTCAGGTTTGGCAAGATATGATTTGTTTGTATTGGACAGAGTGTCAAACATCAAAAATCTTTTTGTTCCATCCACCGTTTCCACCGCCCACTAGAATCCAAATTCTCATAAATGATCTCAATATTGGTCTTTACATAACCATTTACCGTACATGGTCCTGCGCGTGGGCATTAGCAGTTTCTAAAACAGTCAACTCGTGCTCTACTATCTACTACATTATACTAATATAGTTTATAACTAAATACTACACTAATAAAGTTTAATAAATATGAATATGAAATATTTCTTTGTCTAGATTACATTCATAAATATGGTCCAAAGTCCAGTGTCTTGGATTTGAATAGCATCCAGTAGTAAGGTTGTACCCTGCAACAAACTGAATATCTTCTGTAATACTAGAACCAAGGGTAAATATATTTATATGTCTACAGAAAAAATGATGGTATCTAAATCAGGGTTTGATCTCAAAAACATTTGAAGAGATATAACAAAAAAGTTCAAATAAAACATGAAATGGATTACGCTCAAATACTGCAAATTGTATAACTTTATACTTAAAAGCTGTAGGGCTGCTGAATTATTGCAAAGATTTTAATTCCAGTTATTTTGGTCAATGTGGAGATCTCTCTTTTTTTAACACAACTACTCGGTGACTTTAGATACATTTATTTATTGAACAATGCATCTCCTTAAATTTACAACTATTGCTGAAAAGCAGCTCTGTTCCCTTTGGCCCGCCCCAAGCACCTTTACTGTAACAGCATAAATATATGCCTACCAAAATAAAAAGGGGGAGCTGTTTTGACTAGGTTTTCACAAATGATGCAGTGAGCTGAACTAAACCCACCTTAGCCTGGCTGAGAGTCTGTTGGTCTTTTAGGAAGGGCGCAAAAGTGCATCGCTCTAAAGCAAACTGGCTGTTTCTACAGCTCAAGGATTTATAAAACAATAGTATGATAGCAAAAGATGCGGCACAGTTGTTTTTGTTTTCTATAGTCAATGTAAGGCAGAGTTTTAATTTAAAATAAAATTATATTAAATGATATTAAATTTCCGTGACTTTAACGTGCTCTGTGTTTGACGCACAGTTGCACTCTCTTGAAATAAAACTAGCAGTGACCAGATTTAAATGTGTTTTAAAATATGTGAAAGGTTAATCATGATTATAGTTTGACTACTTGTAGTGAGGAGCATCATGTGTTCACTCTCATTTACTATCATTAACAGGCCTGATCAGTTAATGTTACCACCATTATAGTTATATATACAGTCAAACAGTTGTATAAAATCAGTGGTCACATGTTGCAGAGGAAAAAAAAACATTTCTCCTGTCTTCTTGGAACCTGTAGTGCTTTATTTAGTTTCCTCACACCACCGGTATTCCCCTCATTCAAAGTAGTGTATATGGGAATAGCATTACTTCTCTAACAAAGGGTGTGAACTTTTCTCTGCGAGTTTGCGTGTGAAGAGAGGGGCCTATCATATCAGCTGTGTGAGAGTTTAAGTGGCACGCTTGTAGCAATCTGCTTTTTCACTCTCCAGGTCCTTTATCCAGCCAGAGCAGTTTTCCTGTGAGTTATTCTTCCTATCCCTCCACAGGAAAGCCGCCCCCCGCTGCTGCTTCCGATCCTGAGCTTTCCTCCTAGCCCTTGGAGTCGGACAACCCTTTTCCTTAACATTGTCGTCCTATGTTGATCATTTAAGCCCAACATATGAGATATATTTAAGTGGATCTTTTGTGTATTACATGCAGTTTGAAGGAGACTTCTCCTTTACCTTTTTAGAGTTCAGAACCTGACGGGATTCAAACCCACAAACGTGATCACTGCTGAGGCTTCTTGTGCTGTCTTCATCTTACAGCCTCTCTTAATTTTTCTGCTGTTGCTTTGTACTGATTTGTATACTTAACAGGTTTCTTTTCATTGATGTTTCTTTCTGTCAGGAGCATGGTGGCCTTCTTCGAATCTTCCCTGAGGGAAAGGCCCAGTTTGCTGACATAGAACCCAAATTTGACAGACTGCTGCTGTTTTGGTCAGACAGACGAAACCCTCACGAGGTTCAGCCTGCCTTCGCCACCAGGTCAGCATTCAGGTGTTTCCACCGCACACAGTCAGATGATCGGGTCTTTATTGCAGTGACTCACTGTTCAAATTGCCTCCGCAGGTATGCCATCACAGTGTGGTATTTTGATGCAGATGAGCGAGCCAGAGCTAAGGAAAAGTACTTAACAGGTAAGATTTTATGCACAAGCAACACAGTTGTATTCATATAGCTTCAGGCCCAGAGTGTTTATATGCTCTTTCACATCGTCTCTTTTTCTATTGTTTCCTTTGTGCACAGGTGCAGGAGAAAAAGGAGTAAAGGTTGAACTTGGCAAACCATCAGATCCCAGCTAGTGGGAAGCGTGCATCCCCTCCAAACAGCCATAAAGTGCTCTGTCCTAAGAAAGTGGCCTATAGAGAGCATGTGTGTGTGTTTTACATGGCAAAACAGCAGACTTTTGCTTGAGTGGGTGGAAAATCCATTTTTATGGAGATAAAACAAATACACAGTGAATTCTGTTCATTTTCAGCTAACCGGGGCAACCCAGTGGACCTTGAATGTCATGACATTATACTGAAAGGGATTGTGTGGTTTTTATTTTTATTTTTTCCTTTCACCTCTTTGGTGGAGAATGCTCACGTTACAGCAGACATTTTCAGAAAATCACTTCAAACAGGAACTAAGCTCAGAGAAAATCTACGTCTTTTGCATATTTGTTTTTGCAGTTAACTCCTTAAAGGTACAGTGTTCTGCATATGCTTAATGTGTTATGCTTTTCACATGGAATCAGCTGGTATATCAGCTGCTACTGTATGGCAAAATATGCTTGAGTTTGCAATAATATGAGGAATGATCTGAATTAAAAACACCCCTTTTCTGACAGAAATCTTTTGGTGTTGGTTTGAATCATTTGCAGCACAGTAAATGATGAATGTGTTATCTATGGTCCTTTCTTCCCACCTCATCTGAATGCAGCAACTTATTTTTAGCACTGATTTGAGGAGTCATACATACATCTGACCTGCAGCTTCAGGACACTGCTTTATGTTAACTACCTTCACTGTTATCCTGGTTCACACTGCCCTCTGCAGGTTGACTATGCAATGCAGATATTTCTGTCTCATTTTATAGATCCGAGGATAAATAAAATACCTTAGCCTGTAAATTGAGAGGCAAATTACATTTTAAACCAGTAAATTACTGCATAAATGGCTTTGTGAATTTTTCCAGTGTTGTTTCTAAAGCGTATTGAAATACAAACCAGTGATCTAATAAAATGAGTCCCAACCATAAAATGGTGCCAAGTGCTGAACATGTATAGCCTGCTGCTCTTCCTGATTTGTCTTTTCCCTCAATGTCCAACTCTAAACTCTTAAGCTGCAGCTATTGGAGTCTTTAAAGCTGCTGTTTAAGTGCATCTGTTTGAGCTGAGAGATGCTCTCCTTTGTTCAGAGCTACATTTTTATCCACCCTAAATGCCTCCAGGCCCCAGAGACTGTATGCTTATCATTCAGTAATCCTTTTTACTGTAAGTAAACATTTATTTATATCATGACTGTGTAATATGTAGGTTTCATGTAAACTTATCTGAGATGTAATTTAAGAGTCAAAGAATTGTCACATACACAAGTAATGTGTGCATTTTGTAATATACAATGTGGTGTTTTAAGGTTGTACTAAAAGAAACGTGTTAAAAATAATCTGAAAAAAGTAAAGGACAAAATTAGAAATATATAAAAACAAGATGTACACTCTCTGATAAGTGTGGATACAATGCACGGTGCTGCACTTGCTGTCTGGCAGGATGGGATCCATTTAGCAGACACTCCTCAAAAACTGGCTTGACTTCAAAGCTAACACTTAATTTCTATGCTCTAGTATTAACTGTTCCTGTAATCCTCTCCTGCTTTTCAAAAATGAGATAGTTGTTTTTATTTATATTTACAAATATATCTATATGATAAGGCATCTGTTTAAAAAGATTCCCTCCAATAATTAAGGGCTCTTGTGTAGTGAGAACTGTCACTATAACAATTACACTACACTTGATACATCACAAATTCATTCTCAGGCTGTTAATATACAGGAACAAGCCAGAACACATGCTGCTTAGGGCTATTATGGAGATTTTAAAACAATTATTCTCAAGAATTGTGATAATTTGTCAGTCTTTGATAGATCAATCAAAAAAAATCTAAAACATGAGCACCCTTTAAAACTTTTTTTTAATATTAATTAATGACAATCTCATCTATATATAAACAATTTGAAAAAAAGAGACAGTACATAAAATATTATTACAGTACATATTACAAAAGTCAGGAAATATATTATGCAGAATTCCATATAAACTGTACAGTGAAAATGTTTAAGAGCAGTCAAAATTAGATCATAGTTTGTACATGTGGTGTGCAAAATTAGTGTCCCATTGTTGGACCTTCGTATACTGGCAGAGAGAAAGTCTGTTAGTTCTTCTATAAAAGAAAGTAGAAAACTGACTGTATTGAGTAGAGGGCGACTTTAAGCCCCATGTGCCTCTGCCACTAAAAGAGACTGTGCAAAAATATACAAATACAAAACAATGCCACAAGTCAGCAGGAGACACTGTGACCTCCTGTCAGTAATGGCTGAGCTCCTCTGGAGGAGAAGGGAGGTGATAACTGTCATCCCCTCCGATGTAGGCACTGATGCCGCTGCTTTGGCTCCCCCACTCATAGCCATCAGCAGCCAGACTGGAAAAATAACAAAACAAGCATTTATTGAATCATGCTTTTTAACCTTTCTACCTTTTGCCACATTCTTACTTTGTGTACTGTATTTAAGTGATCAGGTCATGATGTTTTACCTGGCTTGGATGTTCTGAGGCATGACACTCCACGCAAGGTCATCATCGCTGTCGTAACGCCGTGGGTTGTCAAAGAAATAAGACCTAGAAGAGAAGACGTGGCCAGGAAGCCCAGAACCACTCTGCAGGACCAGTAAACAAGACGATAAGTACAAGATATCACAGTGAACAAAAATGATAGTTTCTTAGATAATAAAACCTTCAGATTTTAGCTCACATCATTGCTTTCTGCCCCCCCATCCTGTTTGCCTTACAACCCCTACAATAAAGCAATATCAACTTGCAGCCCCTTGTCACATGTTACATATCTTTGACCTTGAACGGTTTCACCAAAGAGAATTTGAGTGTCCAGAAACAAAAAAACTTAACATTATTTCAAGAGAATTAAAAAAACACATTTTGTCTAGCTGAACTACAGTATCTTTTAATCTGCTTTCTCATTAATCATCTCGCAAACCCTGAGATTTATTGTATAACCCCCAAGAGGAATGCTGACCCCCCCTCCAGGTCTAGAAGGTGCTGGCTCACCCTGTCTTGGTTAGGCTGCCGGACTCTGAAGAAGAAAACTACAAGGGAAGTGGGTAGCAGCTCCCATACAAACAAGATCACTCCAAAGACGATGTAGCCAGTGTCGCCCAGAGTCGACTGTAAATCTGCCTGAAAAACAAAACAAAACAAAGTATTTCATTCACTATTACAACAGCCTGCACTTAAATCCAGAGAGAGGGGAAAATATATTTCTCAATCCCATCATCACATGAGAGACATCATCTAACTATGACAACTTTTTCCATAAACAACAAAGTCATTATTCTGTTCTCTGAAGTTTCATTACAAAACTGTCACATGTAAAGAGTTACATCTGCCGAGGAATTAAGCAAAAGCTGTAGGCAGGTAGTTCACATTACACCTGATTAACAGTTGACTACAGCTCCGGCAAAAAGCAATATCTGTTTAGATTAATAATCAAAACATTTCAAGGGATAATTTAATATTTTCCAAAGGGTTTTTAAAGCCACAGCCCTGAGCTCTAAGCCAGCCTTGTTTTCTTGGAAGATTAAGTCACTTTGCCCAGACAACATACAAGTAATGCAGCACGTCATCTCCTCTGAAACCACAACTTCTTGTTTTCACCCCTAGTCTTTTGCATGGGCTTAACACTGAGACATTACAGGTTATTTAGTGAGCTAAATCTTTGGGCAGACCCAAGCTAGCCATTACCTGTCTATGCTAAGCTAATCTGCTGCTGGCTGTAGCTGCGTATTTATCATGGTGATGCATATGAGCATATAATCTTCTTAATTAACCCTCATAAGAAGAAAACAAAGGAGCATATATTCAAACAAAGCAAACTAATTCTAACTTTACAGTATATGACTTGTGGTGGTTCACCTGGTCTGAAACGTTGTACCAGTCATAGTCAAAGGAGTTAATACTCTTGTTTGAGAGTCCCAGGACAACCAGGTTGTAGCAGGCCCTGGACGAGTACAGGAGTATGACGATGGCTCCTATAACTGTCACCTGGCACACTGATGTCCCCTACACAGCATGAAGAGTCACATTAAGAAACTTCATATTAAGGAAGTACCCTTAAAGTGATTGTAATCTGATATACATGTTTGTGAAATCATATAAAAACTGTATGGAAATTAAAGGTTAGAATAATTGTACTTCTTTTAAGGTAACACAATTTTAGTGTCTTTTATAACTTCTTTTCATTGATAGTACCCATTTTTCAGTCAGTGTGAAATAACATATGCCCCGTTTAGGTTCCAGCTTGTGAACGCACCACAGTACATCAAGTTATGCAAATTAACAACACTGTGTTGCTAGGAAACAGTCACTATGTACAAAGCATAAATTACATGGAGAAGTGCATCTTCACACAATGGTACTATACAAAATGCAGAATATTTTTTGATGTCACCACACATATGAATGTGAAACAGAACACAAACTGCACGTAATCTGCTAATCTCTTGTTTAGAATGTTTCATTTCTTATTGCAACACTGGACAGGGAGGAGTTCCTCACCTTAGACTCCAGGTAAATGTTGGCTAGTGACATCTTAGCGATCTTGTACAGACAAAGGGAGAGTGAAATGGCACACAGGACAAAGAGAGTGTCATTAATGGCAACCCTCACTAGCACGATGGTGTGGGCTTCTGCAGAGGACATCCTCACCAGCAGAGCACATACTAAGTTTACGACTAAAAACACCAGGCTGATGAACAGGAAGAGCAGGTACATTGGCAGCCTGTGGATCAGAAAACAAGGATCATACTAATGCGTAAAAATTACTATGGACCAAAATTCAGCTGTGTTTCATTACTTTATAACCAAGAGTGTTCGTGCATTTTTTGACAAATTAAAAAAATAAAAATACAAATTACTTAATAGAGGATAAAATCTTGAAATCACAAACCTGTTATCTTACCTGTATCTCAAAAGCTCTGGAGCATATTTTGACTTCGCCTTGAAAACAACCTGTGAGAGGAAAACAAGTCCTGCATTATGCAAATGTGCCAAGCTATCTTTGCAGCTCATTCTCACTTCTGTATTCTTGCTCCTGGAAATAAGAAGACGTGTTCAAAAAACAGGAACTTAGCAGTTAAAATGGCAGAGAGATTAACTTTTATATGCCCAATTTTCACACAGGGAAGCACAGAGACTCATGTAGTTCTTTGTGCCTAAGTGTCAACCTAAAAATGTGACTCAAAGCAGCAGAAGAGGATTATGCTAAAAATAAGCTTTAAGTAGAAGCCTGAATAGCTATTATTTGATATCTGAATCAGGTGAGCAAATGGAGGAATGATTCACTGTGGTACTCTGTAGTGATCTGCTTTAGCACATTACAATGATAGAAAATAAGTATACAGTCTTTAAAGAATCCCATACTTTTCATTACAGCTGCTATGCCTGGGTGATTATTTATTGTTTAAGTCCATATTAGCTTATCTGGCTAACGATTTACAAAATTCTCAAAAGTTCAAAATTTAGATTTAGGATGAATCATGATTTAAAAATTCACAAAAATAGTAATGCTATGTTTTGGTTAAACCTTTTTTAATGTAAGGCAAAGTAGTGGCAATACAATTTATTTCTCTCAGCAATAGTTTATGATTTAACTCAATGCGTACCTTGATGTGCAGTGGTTTCAGAATATAATATTATTCATGTTTAGAATAAACAGGCTTATTAACATCAACCATTTCAAAAATTAAGTAATGTCAAGCATTTGCTGGTTTGCTGGTTGATCACGTTAGACACTTATAAATCCCATACTAAGAGAAGAGACATTGCGATGTACGTCTTGAAACTTTTTATGCTTTATTTCATATTGGCATAATGATAAAATTATTGATAACAGGATTAAAAGGTTGAGCAATAATATGAATTAATCATCAGATTATTATCTCTAAGTGATTGTTTACTCTACAAACATACATTTACATTAGAAGCCATTTTAATTTTTTTTCAATAGCTGTTAAAGGTCAAAAGGTTTAATCACAAGAGGTCAGCGTTAAAGATCCCCTCCAGACATGTTACATGAAATACAAATTTATGTCTTATACTATTATTTTTTTCCCCATAAATTCAATCTCTCTCTTAAAAACTTTCAAAACTTTATCTGCTTTTTTAGCCATGTTGAAAATCCAGAACATGTTTATTATATCTTGTGTAAGTGGCTGACTGAACTGAAGTAGGATTGGCCACCAAACTGGTTTCAACGTCACAACATCCTGCTCTACCTACACGCCTTAACCAGAGATTTAAGGTCAGCACAGAGAGACAGTTCGACTTCAGCAGATGGATAATGTGAAAACAGTCTCAGGTGTTCAACTCTGCACCTACTGTAAGCCCACAACAGTCAGCACATCATAAACTTCCATGTAAAAAAAGTTGAACACATTTTTTAGTATGCTGACCCTGTCTATCAGATCCCTTATCACTGTGTGATCAAAATACAGTTATCACATCAGGTGCACACACACTGTGACATTAGGCTACATAAAGCACTGTATAGCATTGTACTGTACTCACCTGTGCAAAGTAAAGGTTCATGAGGCTGAGAGTGAAGAACTGCAGGCAGACAGGGAAGCAGTAAAGCAGCCAAAAGGGAAAAGGTCCCAAAGTGTTGGCAGTGACAAAGTTCTTGAAGTAGAAGGAGAAGAGCACGGTGCGCAGGGCCGACCACAGCAGGCACAGGGACAGAAACACGGTCTGGTAGCTGAAGCGCTTGTGTCGGTACCGCAGGACCAGCCAGAGCTGGACGTAGATGAAGATGAAGAGGAGGGAGTAAAAGACGGTGTAGACCACAGTAAGACCCAAAGTGACGTAGGGAGGCACAGCCGGACTCAAGGTTGGCAGAGGCATGGGCTTGTCCATCGGAGACGGGTCCTTCTCCTTCACAGGGGCCTCCATGACCTGCTCTCCCAGGCCGTCGGAGGAGAGAGCGGAGCGGAGCGGAGGGGCCTCTGCCGGTGTTCGCCGCCGGGTCTCTCTCGGCTCTCACGCCCGGCAGAGGAGAGGCGAGAGCCGCGGCGGAGAAGATGGAGAAAATACGGCCGTAAAGAGGGCTGTCAAGAAGTGAGAGAAAGGAAAAGCAGAGGGAAGAAAACAAGGCTGACTTCCTGCTGCAGAGCGAGGCACATGATCAGTGATGAGAGCGGGCCGTTTGTCAGGGGCAGCAGCAGGCAGGAAGCTGCACGAGCTGCAGCCAGGAGCCCAGCGAGAGGACCGGCCTCCGCCCCCCCCCGCCTCCCTCCGCACTCATTACGTGACGCTACGCATCAGCTGACGCACGCTACTGTACCTTTAACCCTGTGATGAGGCTTCCCACCGCAGCACTGATCCCAAGAGAGCATCACAGAGCTGTAACGTGTACTAATTATAATTTTATGAAGGTGCACAAAAAAACCCCACATGGGTCCATCGATTCGTTATCAGCGTTCTACACTTGGAAGTTAATTTACAAACCATACAACGCAGCAACGTATTCACGCTCTGCATGAAGGCGTACAGGAAATAGCCCACAGTCTTATAGATATACATAGATACTATGATAGATACCATTTATTATACAGTGGTAAGATGTTAGATCACCTTTAAAATCACATTTCAGAGTCATAGCTGTGAATTGTTAGGCATGATAAAAAAAAAATAAAAAGCCATAATGAAGTATCTTATTTATTATTGTGCCTAAATTAAATTGGGGAACTTGAAAGAGACAGCTATGGTTAAAACTGGCCTCAATTCAAATCTGTAGAGTTTTTAACTACACCTTCTCTGTCTGGAAAACACCTACATCTTTTAAACTCCACACCTACAGTTAGTAAAACAGCCTTCTATTAAATTTGAGGTCTCAAGCTCAAGATTAAGGTTATTTTAATGGGTTACAGACTATTTTTCTGTTGCCAAGGCAGATTTCTTTCAAAGGCCAAATAGTTCTTCTCACCACAAATAACCTGAGTTCCCATTTAATTACAATTATTAGTATTTCACCTCTGGTTCGAGTGACTTTATGATCCAAGAGGAAATGTCTCCAATCTGCACAGAGACCTCAGTAAAGTTTGTTATGGTTAGTATTGGTCCAGTTTTTGGTTTCACAGGACTGGGGCATGTGAACATGAGGAAGGCCAAGAATGGAGGTCACATCAGCTCACCTCTGACTGCTGTGATACATTTATCTTTTTGCACACAAGGAAATTACTACTTGGGCACCACACCAAATAAGATACTGTCAGCAGTTCTTGGTTGCTATGCTTTATTTTGAATTGTAAAAGTTTTAAAAATGTGCAATTTGTACAAATAAATTCAAATGTGCCATTTAGTATTTGGTTTCACACATTGATTTCGAGTAAAAGACTATCTAATTTTTTTCATAATAAAGCTGAGAACTTGATCACATGGTAAAAAAATTGATGAAATATTTAGTGGAAATTATAAATTAACAAATTTGATGCAAAAAAATTAAAAATACCCATTTTTTTTGCCTGAGTTTCAGGCTCAAGACCTATAAAATGGCCACATCTCCAGTTATGCCTGTGAATAGGAAACAATCATAATACATCTGAGATAAAATGGCTTTTAACAGGCTACAGTAAAGTGCATCAGACACTTCAGATCACATCCACCGCTGGTTCCCAGGCCAGGACGGCCAGAGAAAGCAGACTCATGCAAAAACTAACAAGTCAGTCCCAGGGTAAATACCCCTTCAGCCACTGAGAGTTCAACGGCCCAATGTGTATCACCATTTAAGCACTGTGAATATAGTGTCAGCAAATAGATGGTGAATAAATATAAAGCCAACTATTAGATTTCGTACACAGAAGCATGATTTACAAATCTTGCAGTCATGATGAATATATTTTTCTGTTTCAATCAAATTTCAAATTATTTATTTACTGCTATTTAACACCCTTGAAATAAAGGCTTCTGACATATTCTTTTCATAAAAAATAAATTAAACAAAATAAAATGAATGATTGTGTTATTGTACCATCTATATGTATGTCAACTTCTATTCATCTCTTGTGGTCATTTTAAATCTGTGGAGAAAACTTCATAAAATGACCACAAGGTGGCACCTTCCAACTTTATAAGGACGAAAAGCCTGAGAGGGCTCCAAAGTGGGAGAAATAATGTTCATCCAACATGAGAAGCAAAAATTGCATGAGACAATAAAAGCCACAAAGAAATAAATATGCAAAGGTTAATTTATTGATTATCTTATTCACGGTCTCTTTTCAAAATATCAGCCTCAATAAAATGGATTTATTGTATCCAGAAAAAAATGCTTCACAGTGTATTTTAAAAATGAAATTAGTCACATTTAATGTCTTTTGAAGACTTTATTTCAGTTTTTGTTGTATATGGGAGATGGTATCCTAAATAAAACCAGAAATATATCTAACTAAACTTTAGTACAAACAAAGTGCTTAGTCCTATTCATTAATTATCGCTAATCATGTTTCACAGTCTGCAGTGAAAACAATCTGGTCATATGGTGAATTAGACAAACAATTTTTTTTTTATCTGTGGCACTTTTTTGGAGTCTTGACATGAAACTATTAAAGAACATTAGCAGCTAACAGCAGAAAACCATCAAATTCTAACATTTAACACAAAAACATACTCACTTACTGCTCTTTATGTCCCATCAAATTATACTGTATAGCAGAGGGATAAAACACCACTAGATGTTGAAATGTTCATTACATCACACTACTATTAGAGACACAGTCCTCCTATAGCACTTCTAGTAGAGGGGTTAAAAATGGAAAGTTTGCTCTGAGGGTGATGTTAAAGAAAAGGCCATGGCATCACAAGCATTCATCCCCTTGGATGAATAAATGTGCCCTTTCAATTTTATGGCAGAATAGCCATTATGTCTTGTGTTAAAAAATAAAAAACATGCTTGGCCTGAGGGTGGCGTAAGAGGTTAGTTCTTTCAGTGTCATAGAAAGAATCATATAAGCAGTGGTTCTTAGACTATTTGCCCTGTGGCCCCTTAAAAAAAAATCAATGCTTCGTCAAGACCCTTTATCACCAAAGTTTTGCACTAAAAGTGGTGTTATTTAGGTATTCACAAGACAAGAAAGGTCTCAGTAAAAATACTATGGAGTACATTAGTGAGATTAGATGGTAATTATTTATATTGTTTACTACTAATGCAACACTGTAAAAACACAAGAAAAAGTTATGCCTTCACAACCTTCATAAGAGTATTGAAGTATCAACAGTAAAATAACATTGAAAGTAAAAATGTACAAATTATGCAGTAAGATTAAGTCAATAACTTACTTAATGTCATACTTCGTAATTGTTTATAAAAACATTTTTTCAGTCCTGGTCATGATTTGTTGTGCTTATATCACTGCCAACAACGCCCTTTAGCTGGGACATAATTATGACATACCACATACTGACATGCTACAGCTTAAGTATATAAGTTTTTTATTAGTGTTTCTGCTCCATTGAAGGTGCTTATTGCAACTCGTTTACAGGCCTTTAAAAAATGAGACAGAGCTCTTGATGTAGTAGCAGTTTGCAAGATATAACATAAATTCTAGATAAAATTTGAAATCCATATGTTTACATTTGTATAGTTTATTAGAGCACAAAAGAACAAAAAGAGCAAATCATCCATCTGGGTTATACAACTGTAAATGTTGTAAACGGTTTCATAGTTTATCTTTATTTGTATGTCTGATTTAACTTCTGTAGCCAAGGTTGTGCTACTTTTACCACTTTATATACTGCTGGGTGGTATAATCTACAGGAATGCACAATACTCTATGAAATTATCACATGCTCAGCGTCTCTGTCCTGTGAGAATCATAAATCTGGAGTCAACTCTTCATGAGCTTAGGAAAAAAAAGCTTTCTAGCTAATTCAATAGGGGTTTTAACAGTTTTTTCAACTTATGAATAGGAGCATTTTTTGACCCTTAAAGGAACACTTCATCCTCAATTTTTCAATAGAAAATTCATATAAAATCACTTAATTTGGAGATACTTGGTTTTCACTGGACAGGAGGGGAGTTAAAAAGTGTAATCTGAAAACAGATTACAGTACGAAAACATAGAGTACAGTACTCACACTACTCATAAAGTAAAAAGTACAACATTTCTCTTTGAGATGTAGTGGAGTATAAGCTGCATAAATGGAAACACTCAAGTTAAGTAAAAGTAGCATGAAATTGGATTTAAGAGAGCTGAGCAAATTTACTTTGCACCACTGAAAAAATGTCGGAATTTTGTACTTAATATTTACTTTTTTTGTGTAAAGAAGTCTTGGTCTGATGTTAGACATGAGGAAAGGTCAGCGGGTCATCAGCAATATTAATAATCATCATCTAGTAATAAAGAGTAAAGGAGAAGAATAAAATGAAGAAGGCATGCTTTATAACCCCTATGAGGGAAACTCAGTTGTGATACCAAATCTGATGGAAATCTTGGCTTGAATTTGAAGTCATCTGTTGTCTTATTCTGGCCTTTCAGAATTCTTTGTTATTTACCAAGATGTTTATTTACCAACACTCTTCAGGCTAATGTCAGCACTAAATAGAGGGGGTCAGAGGTCAATATAAATCATTAGGAATCATGAATACCCACATTAAAATGTCATGGCAATACGACCAACAGTTGCTTAGAAAAGTGGACCAAAGTGTTGGACAGATGACTGACCATCCGTTAGCGGTGCAGAAACAGCCCAAGTTGAACCGTATTACCAGCATGCCCCTCATTATCCCAGCTGGAGTCGAGTCTGATAGCCTCAGCGGTATGCCTCAAATGATTAGAGTATGGTACAGTGCTCTGTGATATTGTCCTTTACATAATGTTTCAATCAAACAGGCCATGAGGCTCTGTTGCTGGTAACTGGTCCATGCTCTGATGTCTATGCTCTGATGGCCCCTTGGCCTGTATCCAGACCTGCAAGTACAGCTCCAGTGTTGTCCCTCTGGAGACACTTAGACCTCCAGTACAGTAGACCCTGTATTTCAGTACTTCATCTTCCAAACAGAACTGATGGCCCTCTACTGTAATGGCAATATTGGAGCAGTGAGTTGCGAGTCAGGTTTTTAATAAAGGGATATGATGCGAAACTGACCTCAGTGCTTCTTTTTGCTGTTCTGCGCTCAGAAAGCTGATCTGGCTCCTGACTTTGTTTTTGTTTCTCAAAATGGGCCAAACGCCATCTCTGCAGTACCACATCATTTCAGGAATTTGTTTAAGGAAAAGCGTGACAAGAAAAATATAGGCTACCTCTCGTTCCTCTCCAATCTTGGTGGTTTTATGAAAGTAGTTCTCCCTCTCAACTCCGCCCCAAAACTCTAGTCTGAAGTTTCTCCAGTTAAGCCCGTGCGTCACTCTCCACTAACCCTAACCCGGACAAACCACAGGACCGTTCAACTGCTCCTGAAACACGAAGAATGAGTTGGCAGGAGCAAGGATGGCTCGTCTGTGCGAGTTTTCTCGGTTTTGTGGCGTCGGTGCAGAGCATATCGCGGGAAGAGTTTTTTCCTTTCGGTCCGAGCGCAAGAGACCAGCTGCTACAAGCAGGGAATGACCAAACGCACCGACTCGACTTAGACAAGCCAGTGCTGTTCTATGATGGCACTTTCGACAGCATCTTTGTAAGTTAACCCATAATTTGAGACACTGTCAGTCAGTTTTAATACAAATGGGATTCATTGGTGAGGGTGGACTTTCCTTGCGCAATTGCGCATACTCTAGAGATCCCGTGAAGTTGTACGTGGAAGGTGGTCAGTAGTTTCAACTTTAGACAATAGCTGGAAGTTGCAAAATATACCTCGGGTAGGGTATGGCTTTTTCTGTCGGCCCAGAGTATTTGTAAATATTGATTAACTTATCTCGTAGGGCTGCTGTTCCTTGTGAAATGTATGTGTCCACGCATTCTTGCAGCTTCCCCGTGTTCATCATTTTACTGTTGACACAAAGACCAGAGTACTCTAGGAACCTAATTTGGCAATGCATCCCAAAGCTTTTCCTGATATGTCATACAACTATGAGGTCCAAAAGAGAGACTTATATAAACAAGATATACACGTTTGTAATGCTCACATCCTGCCTGAAATACACATTATTTACACTGTATAAACTATGGAAAATAATGACTTTAGAGGTCAGCTTGTAACTTTATAAATTATTAGACTTCTTGTCTTTATAATTTGCTGTTTGCAGTTATCACGTGAAGTTTTTATGACAAAATGGCAAAAGGCAAAAGCAACATTTAGCCAAAAGCTGGACCATTGTGTTGGACAGACAAACAGCCCTTTATGCTCTGTGATTCTCCTTTTCAAAGAAAAGTGCTGCATCTCTGTTTTAATTGTGAGTCATGTGGATAATATGGTATCAGAGAAATACAAAAGGAATTTCCCTTTTAGGAGTTCAACATTTGTTTAGACTTTATCAATAATTTTGTTTTAAAAAAGGTAGAAGTCCTTGCCTAATGAAATAAACTTGGAACTGGGTGTATTAACTAATAACTTAACTGAGTTAATACTTTAGCTTTAATCATTGATTTAACTTGTCGTTTGTAGAACAGCTACATGCTCCATTTCCCACAAGGAGCAGATCTGTTTCTGGAGATGCACAGAGGAAAAAAAAGTTGTGGTTAACACATGAGCCGGAGGTTGAGAATAAATATTTAATTCCTTGTTATAACTATCAGTCTTGTGGAGGAGGGGGGTCCTCAATGCTGACTAACTCCATCTCTCACCACAAACATGTTTCTCAGCTGCAGCCAAGATGGCCTCAAGAGTTTTAGTTTTTCATTTGTGAAACACTCTACCATGAACTGTCTGTGCCCTGAGGGCGAACAGTAATGCTTTTCACACCAGACAAGATTATAGTTAAGACATTTTCTCTAGTTAAAAGGAGGTTTTTATTGTCTCCTCCTCCTCACTCTGATTCATATTCCACAAAGGTATGCTTGGGTCAGCCACTAACTTGAAAGATTTCTCTCTGAACCACATCTCCAGATCAGAATCACTGATCATTTTCCCAGCTCTATCTTCAATTTCTGCAGGAAGTTTCTGTAATGAACATTAGTGCGCAATCATCAGGCTCTTTGGGGCTGCTTGTCAGGGGCAAGGACAGGAAACAGAGTGGCCCGGGCCAGGAATAGTGCTCTTGTTTTCCCCCGGTCAGGAAGTGAAGGAGCCCCATGTGCAGAGTGTCTGTGTGTGTGTGAGTGTTTTTGACATGAACCCCGCTTTTCTTTTTTTTTTTTTTTTTTACAAGCCCTCCATGTGTTAATGTTAAACCTTATGTGTGTAAAATCTGTGTTAAATGGCATCTTGTTTGTTCATTAGCGCTTTTGTAGCACATGGCAGCTGACTCGGATCATTAGTCTAATGAGTTCGGAATAAAGATCAAAGTAGGTCAGACTGGACCAGGCTTCCCTCCACTGTGAAACACTTCTTCATGTTTTGTTATCCTAGTTATTGTAAAGAGAGTCACACAGATTTTCAGTCATCTTGTTTCTTACTGTCCACATTACTTTAACTTCAGCTTTTAATTTCAGATCAACACCAATGGTTTTGTTGCCACAGCAGAGCCAACAAGCGAGTCGACTTACCTTGGCAAAATGCCCTCAAAGTTCGGCATGATAGCAGCTCTGCAAGGAGACCTGGACACAGGTGACGGTGTGGGCAAAGTGTACTTCCGTCAAGACTCCAGTCCTGATATTCTGCGTAAGGCAGCCGAACACATTAACAGGGCTTTCCCCCTGGACGATGAGGTAAACCCAACCCATGCTGCCGTGATCACCTGGGTGGATGTGGCCCCCCATGAACCTCAAAGCAGAGGTGATGGCATTGGGAAGAAGGTGAGCATCTTATGATCATTCAAGCGACAAGTGGTGGAACTGATCATTTACATTCCTCATCTAATGTTTTATTACACAGAGAAACACCTTCCAGCTGGTTCTTGCATCCCTGGAGACTTTATCGTATGCTATTGTTCTGTATGCACGGGATGGGATACAATTTTCCTCCACGCCTGTAGCAGACAGTAGTGAGATCATGCATGCTGGCTTCAGTAAGGGTTTGGTCCAGGGTTTCCTGTTCTCCAGTCAGGGACCATACTACCGCACCACCACCGATGACGAGGCATCCATCAGAGCTTTAGCAGAGTAAGTCACTCAGTGGTCTGACCAGCTGTTTGGGTTATATCTCAGGAACAGTGGCTGTAAAAGTCCCTTTTTTTTCTCTCATAGGGAGACCAACTCTGGCCTGCGGGGTGTATGGGTGTATGAGATTGGAACTGCACCTTATTTTTCCAACGTGGCTCCAGGTGAGGTGAATGACCTGCCCAATGAGGCGGCACAACAGTTGGCCCCTGAGGGCTACGAGGGGGCAACTGATGCAAGAAGAACCCTGTATACTAGTGGACAGCAGGTGGAGTACCCTCCTTATGTGTCAGAAGTAGGGCAGATTGAAGTTCACCCAGTTCAGTACCAGCCACATCAGCCCGGGAATCCAGAGGTGGTGGTGGTGGATGACACAGATATAAATGTAGATGGTGAGTACACAGAGGAAATAGTCTATATGTTTCTTGAAAAAGTATTTTAAAATTGTTTACTATAATTTCTGGAAGATTCTAATTATATAATTGGATGTTTTTGTCTTTTTCTTCACTGTACAATATGTTTATAGTGTTCTCTTACAACCTTGGAACATGTGCAAACAATAGAGACAAGTGTTCCCAGTTTGCTGACTGCAATGACTACTCCGCTGGATACTGCTGCCACTGCAGGCCTGGCTTCTACGGCAATGGGATACAGTGTGTGGCAGAAGGTAATGCTCCACTGCTTTAAATGGTCACTTTTTAATTTCCTTTTTTTTTCTTTTTTTGCTTAAAAAGGTAAAACCTCTGCTCAATTGTTAAAATTATCTATAACAAACTATTTTAAGGTCATTAACTAGCCAGCGTTCAACACAGGATACTAATGCTAACTTCCAGCTAAAAGGTTGGCTTTAAAAAACTAAGGGCGACTCATTATTCAGGTGGCATTTAATGTATTAATTGTTGATTTTTCTTCATTGTGGCAGATGTGATTGCTGGGAAATATCTTTAACCAGTTTATAAACGTCATTTCCTGTGTTCCAAAATATTCATTAAGTACCTTTTACACTATTTTGGAAATTATTGGAGCAAATCTATAGGTTCAGCTGTGGTGTTTGATTGCTTTTCTTTCTCATCATCTTTGATCTTGTTGGTTGGTTTTTACAGGAAAACCACAGAGGATGAATGGTAAGGTGCATGGGAGAGTGTATGTGGGCAACTCTCCCTCTCCAGTGGAGTTTTCCAGCAACGATCTCCACTCCTACGTGGTGGTAAATGATGGCCGTTCCTACGTGGCCATCAGTGACATCCCTTACACCCTTGGACCTTCACTGCAGCCCCTTTCGGCCCTTGGTGGTGTGATCGGGTGGGCATTTGCTTTGGAGCAGCCTGGCTTCAAGAACGGCTTTAGCATTATTGGTGAGGAAAACACTTCTGTTTGCACTGCAACTGCACTAACAATGTCTGATAATGTGACAGCAGCACCAGCAATTTCTCATGTGATTTTACAATGCTTAACTTGGTGAGAAAATTACAAAAGTGAGGAGTTGAGAAGCAAACATCTCTGTACACAAATGTTAATGCTGCTACAAGCCATTAGCCATACAGCTGCATTTTCACTCACTCTGTCCAGCTGAATTCCCCTCACATTACCTCAGCCGAGACAGACGGCAGTAAGCCAAAGTTCATCCAAGGCCATTCTCTTAAAGTTAACCTCCCCTTCTCTGTCCTCTGCAGGGGGGGAGTTCACACGGCAGGCTGAGGTGACCTTTCTGCCAGGGAATGAGAAGCTGACCATCAGGCAGGAGTTCAAAGGCATTGATGAGCACGACCACCTGGTAGTGAGCACAACTCTGGAAGGCAGGGTCCCTGAGGTGCCTCCTGGCTCCACCGTGCAGATCGACCGTTACTCTGAGATCTATCAATACAGCAACAACTGTAAGATACAGCTCAAACAGCATGTCACTGTGTTTATTCTGCTGTTTTTATGCACTTGGAAAAACCTTGTAATCCAAAAGAAGATGTCTCTTTTTGACTTTGAAATCACAATTCAACACTTAAGAAGTCAAGACTGGAAAACTTTGTTACTTACATGCTAATCCTGCCTTTCAGTGATCACCTCATCCTCTACTCGGGACTATGTGGTGAGCTTGCCTGATGGCTCTACTGACACCAGGACGTATCAGTGGCGTCAGACCATCACCTTCCAGAGCTGCCAGCATGGCGAGTCTTTGAGACACATGAAACCCACTCAGATGCTCAGCGTGGACCAGGTGTTTGTCATGTACGACGCAAACAACGAACTCATCCGGTTCGCCATGAGCAACAAGATCGGGGATGTTAATGGTGAGGTCATGGAGATTATTTTTGTCTTCCTGTTTGGTCTGCACTCACTTCCTTCCTTGAGTGCAACATATCCTGAGTGAGGACAAGTTTTGCTGAAAGTTAGGGCTATTTCTGAATAGTAAATATGTTTTTTTGCACATGAAATTATACATTTAACATTATAATAGTTAAACTGTTCCTGAAATCCACCATTTATTCACAGGAGGGCAGCCAGAGGAGAACCCATGTTTTACTGGGAGACACGGCTGTGACACCAACGCCGTGTGCCGACCTGGACAGGGAAATCAGTTCAATTGCGAGTGTGCTGCTGGTTTTAATGGTGACGGCCGCACGTGTTATGGTAAGAATACCATATGATATACAATATAACAAAAACATTTTCATCATGGTAGGCAATGAAGAGGGTGTAGTAGCCTCTCGATCCTCATCACTAATGTATTGTCTGCCTTCAAGTAAATCAAATAGTTTCCGTATCTGTTTAGAGCCATCATTTAATTAAGTCTGACTTTCTTAGCCTTCCTTCCTGGGGAACTCAGCAATCTTGTCAATTAGCAGTGGGAGTCCCACATGGCTAACAAGTTTCCTATACTCTCAGATCAGGTTAACGTGTACAGTGTGGTCCCTGTTTAGAGGCAGGGCTCCATACAACTACCAGTCTTTCATATTCATGACAGGAAGTGCTCTGAGGCACATACAGTAGTGAAAGGAAGGAAGTTTTTTAAACAGACGCTATCTTGAAACATTTGTAATTAAGAAATCTAATTAAGCTCTCTTGTCTGATCTCCCAACTTCTGATAATGAAGGAAACTGATTTCAGACTTCAGAGCTCCAAACCCAAAGTTTGACCTTATGTAGGAGTTATTAGCATATGGTAATTGGAGCCTCTCTTGATCAGATATTGATGAGTGCAGAGAGAATCCTCAGATCTGTGGTTCCCATGCGATCTGCAACAACCAGCCTGGGACCTTCCGCTGTGAATGTGAAGATGGATATCAGTTCAGCGGTGATGGGACGACCTGCATTGGTAGGTGGTGTCTGTGCATTGAACACTTATCAGAAATATATCAGAAATCTCACCTGCTTGTTGGAATGTACAGGTTCAGACATTAAGTGTAATAAATTAAGAAAAGTAAATAGACCAAGGTAGGACAATAAGAACACACACACACACAGTTGTGAAAAGCGTGGTGCAGTGATAACAGTTATAATTTCAGAACATCCAGTAGGAGATGTGGTCAGGCTTTAGGTCCAAATTGCATGCAGTGGTCCTTTCTTAAATTTCTGTGTTTGTGTGTGTTCATCAGGCCTGATTAAATTATTACAGAATGTATTATTTGACACTAGACTGCAAAAGGATACTTAAGAGTCTTGAAAAAGTCATTAAAATTGTAGCCTGTGAGATTAGCCTGGCTTTCTTTTTTTCTTTTTCCCATGTTTCTTCTGCTGTTTGTCACCAGCTGTGCTGCACATATATTAAAAAATAGTATAATATTTTGAAATGTTAGAAGGCCATGTTCAGAAGGCCACACGTACGTCTGTATGCCAAATAAGATCTTAAGACCAACTGGTTAGCTTAGCTTAGCACAAAGACTAGAAACAGGGAAACAGCTAACCTGGCTTTGTTTGAAATTATAAAATTTGCCTACCAGACACAAAGATTTGTATCATGTTTGTTTCATCCATACAAAAAATGAAATCTAGATGTTTCTCTCTGTTTTAAGACTTTGTGCTCATTTGAGATGAAAAACAATTATAAAACACAGAGCAACAAAAGGTTAACTGTTTAAAAGTTTAATGTGATGTCAGGATCTCATCTCAATCACTCTACACAGAAACACATCAACAGTATTTCTCTGGTCTTTTTTTCCTCAGAGGTTAGTCGACCTGTGGATGCCTGTGAAGAAGGCACCCACACCTGTGACATTGCTGAGCGGGCTCAGTGCCGCTACACCGGAGGCTCGTCCTACATCTGCTCCTGCCTGCCAGGGTTCATAGGAGATGGTAGAATCTGCCAAGGTACTCAAAACAGACTCTAAAAATATGTTTGTGCTGAAAAACAATCATGAGAATGAACTGTACAGAATGTAAAGCATTAACAAGGAGTTAATGCATCTAATTCATCAAGTAGAATACATTTAAAAGTTTTCTGTTACTAATTAATTTTTGTACAAAGCTTTATCATAACAATCTTCCAGTGCTTTTGCAAATGATAGTCTATTTAATATGTATTGTTTATATGTATTGTTCACATATAACATCACTGCAAACTTAAAATACATTAGGTAACTTTTAGGGCTGATTCATTACCTCTCAGTCAACTATTCCATTCTTTTCTTATTCCTTTAGTTACAGGTACTGAACTGTAAGTGACCGAAGGAGGTGAAATATCTTACATAATACATCTGTAGTTTATAAACAGTGAAAAATGAAAAGCAGATGGGCTTTTCACCATGTGGGCTTCATTCATGTGGAGTTCCTGACTCTGCGTGCAGTTTTTTTCTTAGCTGGTCATGTGGAGGGCTCATTCATGGTTTCTATTTTTTCTCACACCTTTGCTTGGTATTCCCCACTCTGAGGACAGTTTTGGGCACAGACTGACAAAGATCATAGTGTGGATCCCTGGCCATAAAAGGACATGAGAAATTGTTACAGAGGATGACTGACTCTTCTCAGTCCTTAGTTACTCTCTTCTTTGCTGCCTGCAGACATAGACGAGTGCCAGTCGGGCAGGTGCCATCAGGACGCTGTGTGCTACAACACTGAGGGATCTTTTACCTGCCAGTGCAGGCCGGGGTACTATGGCGACGGCTTCTATTGCTCTCCAGGTAAATCTTTTGAGGTGTCGTCATTTTTTGACAAGCAAACTCAACATCCTATCCAAACCGCACATCGGTGTCAGTTGACTTGATTTCCATGTTCAGTCTGTGCAGCTACAAGTTTCTTTTTTGAATCTGTCGTGGGAATTTAGATGGTTTTCAGCATGGTTTTCAGTAATATTTTTCTTTGATCTAGTTGCAGACTCAATAATAGAAAAAAAAGGAAAACCAATCTTTTCCATTCTCAGCATTGTTTATCCCACTCATTTGGACGAGAGGGGTGTTTGGAAATGAGTTCTTTGCCAGAGTATATTGGTGCCAGCTGGAACCTGTTTTTCATTTTCTACTGGATAGCAAAAGGAATTTGTCCGGTCTTACAGGGGATGTGGGAGTTTTTGTGTAGATGATTTCAAAGCATAAGACAAAAAGATATAATGAGCCTATGATTAAGTTTGTGGCATTGCTATGGGGTGACTGTATTCATTCTGGTGCTTACTTTTCTTTATGATCTTCAGAGAGGACAAAAACACGTTGTGAGAGTCACAGAGACAGTCTCCTGGCTGTGACGGAGCCCGGTCCACGAGGCCCCCGACCTCCCGTTGGACAGTACATTCCAACATGTGACGAGAATGGTGAATACGAACCCATGCAGTGCCACGGCAGCACAGGACACTGCTGGTGTGTGGACCGAAATGGACAGGAGATCCCTGGGACTCGCTCAGGGCCTGGCAGCAGACCGATGTGTGAGTAAATCACATGTTTAACAAGAAACAAGAGACCTCAGTGTCTTTCGATGTGTATTAAAACACCACTTATGCATGACCAGTGGAGGCTTTGAAAAGGATTTTATTGACTAGAACAACTTTTCTGGTGGGTAATTGATTTCAGGTTGGTTTCTTTTACAAGACCCTTGATGTTTCAGTGTTTTTCTCTGGTAGGTATCGACCACGGTGTTGTGCCACCACCTGTTGGACCCACCCCTCGACCTGATGTCCACCCCGTGCCTCCAGGAACACACCTGTTGTTTGCCCAGAGTGGCAGGATAGAGCATGTGCCGCTGGAAGGCTATGACATGAAAAAAGAAGATGCCAGAGCTGTTATCCATCTCCCTGTAAGTTTCATGTAGATGTACGTTTAGAAGATGGTATTTTTAAGTTAATCTTAGCACAATGTCAAGTGAGGCCTGTTTAGTTTGTGTGATAATTCAGATCATACTACAGAAAATCAGAGAACGCTTCAGTATGTTTGGACGTTTCATTCATGTTTTAGCTAAGCCTTACACAAGTTGCTCCCTTGCTGGTAATAATAGTTGCATTCCAGCTCTGCGATTTCCCCATCTGGTGACATTCACACTAATTACTAACATCAGTCTGACATCTTCGGAATAGCAATTTGCATTTCTTGTTACGCTGATTTCCACACCAGCTGGTCTGAAGTCTAGCCAAGTTTCTCTTGCTCAGTGTGTGGCTCTGTTTGTTTGGATCTGTGTCTAGACATTAATGTCAAGAAACACATCTGCTCCATGTTGTTTTTATCGCCGACCACTCTTGTTTGAATAAAATGCACTTCAAAGATTGTTGGTTGCTGACCCCTCTGCAGGAGAAGGTAATCATCGGAGTTGCCTATGACTGTGTTGAGAAAATGGTCTACTGGACTGAAATCACATCTCCCTCAATCAGCAAGGCCAGCATCCTGGGTGGAGAACCCATCGAAGTCATCAGATCGGGTAACACAACTGTTCACTTTTCTCCTTCACAAGACTCATTCTCTTTCATTTTCAGACAGTTGTCAATCATGTGGACTGTTTTCATAAATCAAAGCAAATGTAACCTGTCTACAGACATGGACAGCCCAGAGGGCATCGCCATTGACCACTTTGGACGAACTCTGTTCTGGACGGACTCTGTGAAGGATCGTATCGAGGTGGCCTCTTTGGATGGGTCTCAGCGTCGTGTTATCGTAGACACAGATCTTGTCAACCCCCGAGCTATTATCACGGATCCTCCCAACGGGTGTGTGATTTTTCATATGCAACTTTAACACTTAATGTAAATTAAAGTAACGTAAATAAATACCAGTGGATTAGTTACTTTGCTATGAGCAAAGTGATCCCTTCTTAGTTCATGTTGGACAGAACAGATTAAAAATAATAGTCCAACATTTTTTAGAAATACACTTATTTGCATTCCTGCAGAGAGGTGGAAGAAAAAAACCAAAACTCTTTGATATCTGTATGTTTAATATGAAGTTACAACCACTGGTCAGTTAGCTAGCAGCCTCACAATAACAAGAAGACTCCAGGAAGGTAGACAAGAAAGCAAATAAGTATATCCCCTGAAATTTCAAACTATTCCTTTAAAATGTTTTACATCTAAACCTTGATTACATCACAATTTGTGTAAAAAATAATTAGATTAACTGAAAATTATAGATCACAAATGAATCAAAACTACCTTTATTGACAAACTAAAACATTTGTGTTAAAATTTATCAGTAATTTATGAGACCCGTTCTAAAAATCAGTTTAGTTTGATAGTGAACTGACTCCACACCTGTCCTAACAACAGCAATCTCTACTGGACTGACTGGAACCGCGAAGCCCCCAAGATTGAGACCTCTTACATGGATGGATCCAACAGAAGAGTGTTGGTTAAAGACGATCTCAGCCTGCCAAACGGCTTGACTTATGATGCTCAGAGCTCTCTGCTTTGTTGGGCAGATGCAGGTATTGTAGATTACAGACAGATGACTCATCCATGAAAAAATGTCTGCCATGCGATCAGCAATAAGTTTAATTCCTCGCCTGCAGGAACACATAAAATGGAGTGCATGCATCCTGCCCGGGGTGACCGCAGAAACATTGTGGAGGGGATTCAATACCCTTTTGGAATAACATCTTATGGGAAGAACATCTACTACACTGACTGGCGAAGGTTTGACTTTTTGTATTTTATTATCCAATGGAAACTTGTTAAAATTTAAGTAAAAGAAACTACTTTGTACCGCCACATTAAAATAAAGGTGTTTTAATGGACTTAAGCAAGAGTTCTGATGTACTCTGTTGAACTCGGGATAGGTTTGAATTACTGCACATTGGAATTTAAAGCATCAGAGACATAAAGCAGGCTTTGTCCATGATCCACTGTGCCATGTAAGAACCCGGATCTGTCAAGGTAGAGGAAGGAGAGAGTAGGTCAGAGGTCATAAAGCTCCCCACACTCAAAGCACAGGCCCTTGATGTTCCTCCAGACCCGGACACTCCCACTGTGAAGACTGTGGAGTTTTCTTACCACATGGCAGATTCTGTAGGTTAGTCACTGCAAAAAGGCGGGGGTTGGGATGTCTATTTGAGTGTGTGAGTGTGTGTGTTGGGAGAGAAAGCATCTTAAAAAGTGGCAGCTGCTTGCAATTTCTCAGCCTTAGCGTCTGTGAGTGACCTGCCCAGGGCCTCTCTCTGATCTTGCCAGGGCTGCAGCTTTGCTGGAGAAGGTTGAGAGGTGGTGGTGGGGGAGGTACACAAAACTATGTCAGTTATGGCTAAGAAAACCTACACTAACCCTTACTCATTCTTGACAGACTTTATACAAAACACAGGGAGACAAGATGCTAAAATTTCTCCAGCTGCGACAGTCCCAGATTGCTAAACTCTGTCTGTGTTTATAATAGGGATGCAGTGGTTGCCGTAGACCGCAATGCTCGCAAGGAGTCGGACCAATTCCAGCCTCAGAAACGAACCAAGCCATACGGAATCGCCACAGCCTATGCCCAGTGTCCTTCAGGTAAATATACCGGGTTCTAGGGTAAACCAGGGCCATATATTCCCTTTAAATTCACCTTAATATGAAAGTTATATAGGACTTGAAAATGTTTACTGAATTTGTTTTTTTATTTGTCTACTAATTGAGGGGTTCAGGCCTACACTCATCTTTGTTTTGAACCAAGTGCTGATGTGCAGGCCCACTGAAGGGCAATTCCTAGAATTGGCTTGACCCTTGTACATTTGGGGGCTACCTTCAAGTCAGGCTAATTATCTATTCCCTTCACTCTTCATGACCTATCGGTCCAGTTTTATGCCCTCTGTAGATAATTTTAAGTGCAGACTCTGAACAAGAAAAATTCTAAGTTTACTCCTCAACATGAAAGCTTCAGGAGAAAATCTGCTGTTAGTGTCCATCATGAAGTGAACAGATGACTGATGTTACTGTGCAGCACCAGGCCTCATCCTCCCTTCTAGATAAGGCTACATGCATTATGCAAGCCAGGGAATGTGGAGCCAGGGGCGAGGGGCCTCCAACATCTGGAGTTTGCTATGTGATTCAGTGAAGTATGTGTATATCTGTTGAACAAACAGTGAAGGGACTGTATCCTGCTGCTCATGAGTAAACGGCGGTTTACGATATTTATACAAATTTCCAGGAATTTCTCGCTTTAAGAAGGGTTTGTGTGTTTTTTTTCTTCTGCCAGGACAAAACTACTGTGCCGTAAACAACGGGGGCTGCACCCACCTCTGTTTAGCAACCCCTAGTGGCCGCTCCTGCAAATGTCCTGACAACGCAGTGGGTGTAGGCTGTGTGGAGAGAGACAGCGGGTACTGAAAAAAGGCAGCTGCTCTGAGAGTTGACACTGTTTGGATGTTTGACCACAAATTAGGAGCCACTCAGCATTATTAAACTATAGCTGCTGAAAATGCCACTGAAAACCTGAGGTGAACTTACTGTGCCTTTTATTGCTAAGTGCTATACTTATCTATGTTTTTACATTTCCCATTTGCCTTAATAAAATCACAACTGCCTTCGAGAATTGTAAATATAAACACTTTTATTTTGTCTTTTCCTGAGTGCACATAAACTGAGAATAAAGCTCAAGGGATACATAATTTAATGTGAAACTCATCACAGCAGTGCATGACATCATCTCATGTCAGTTGTGTTACACTGTGGCATGTTTAGCTTATCTCATGGAGGAATTTTTGTGAAGTATGAATAGTGTCTGTACAAGCTGGTGGGATGAGTTTACATGCTGGGCAGCAAATGAATAAACATTTTTCTAACATGTTGGTGTGCTGTGTCTGTGGCTTGGGTGTGACAATAGCGACATCGTGTGTTGAAGAGAGCAAATTACATCTGCGTGGTTGGTGTGCAGGTGCCGCCAAAGTATACCTTGCCAAACGGGAATTGCTAGTCAGGTGCAATACCTATCAAGGTGTAACAAATGAACCGTCTTAGGCAAATTCATACGTAAGCTCATAGAATATATAAATGTTAATAGGTTCCTTTTATTGTTCCTAAACCCCACATCTAGTTGTTGCCCCAAGATTAATCATGAATCGGGCCTACTTTTAAAATTTAAGTATTGCTCATCTCTTTCGCTATGTATACATACATACTTTAATGAAGCCTTTCTCCTTTTTTACATATAATTCTACCTGAATAAGTGACTCAGCCACTTGAAGAAGTAGTGAAATGCTACACGACGTGGATTTAATTTATTAAGGCACCAGACCAATGTCTAGCCCTATCATGTTGCCTAACAAGTAATGCTGTAACTGTAACCTATAACCTGTTGGAAAAAAAGGGCGTTTAGTGTGTTGTTGTTCTCACGTGGCCAGTTTCCAAAATGCAATGTGTCAATGGGATGACGTCTCTGCTTTGTTAATATGAAGGAGACAGATTGTTGCCACCCCCGCAGTCTGTTTGCCACCGCAAAGGGGGACACTTGCTTACGTCAGAGGTGCATTTAGGGGCCCTCGATAAACTCGGAATATGGTGTACTTATGACATGATATTAAACCAGCTTGCAACTAGCCTTTATTGTAAAAAAGAAATTAAGTGTTCATCATGTCTAAAGAAAAAATGGTGTCAAAATGTCTTGTTTTGTCTAAGTAATACATACAGAATCTCAATATTTTTTTCGGTTTAGTATAAGACAGTAAAAGCACACTGTTCCGCAACGAACTGTTTTGATTGATTGGGGAATTATTCGTGCGCTATCCAATGGGAAGCAATAACAGTGGTCATGTCACCGGCAGTGAGAGTTTATCAGACTAAAGCAGAATCCCGTCCCTCAAACTTGTCTGTAAGGAATATTATGCTCCCGTAATACACATAAAAACAAATAAATAAGTCTTTTGGATCGTTTTCTTCAAGATATGCGAAACAGCATAATCTCTCCAATTTACATGTTTAATTGCAATTTTGTCTTATGTGCGTTCTGCAGAGTCAGATTCACCAAGAAAACCAAAAAAAATCATATTTTCACAGAAATGGCAGGTATTGTTACGTCACGAAATGAAATAGAAATACAATTGATAAAATGTCGGCAATAAAATAAACTCGAAATGTATGCGAATAATCATCATTAAGAGAAATGCTTTGTCTATCACTCAGCCGTTGATATAAAGGGAGGTTTTGACAGGCAGTGAAAGGGCGGTATTATACGGAGTTGTCTTGCAGTCATCGTTCAGGGAGCACACGCACAAGCGGTCTCTGCTGGACGAAGGCTAGCATTAACTGGCTTTAATTCATGGGAAACGAGGGTATGTATGAAATATATTCTTCCCACTCGGAATAGAAAATTATGAATGTAAATAGAGAAGGTTATAATCTTATCATCTGCTTAATTTAATGGAGGTCGTTGACGTGTTCGTTTCTCTCTGCTTCACAGTTTTGACAGCTGCCATACACAGTAACGTTAAGATGCAACAACTAGCAAAACAGCTAACGTTATCATTTTTAGCAGAAAAACGACCATTCTAGAATATGGATTTTGTGTTGTAAAATAAGTTGCAGGGCGTATAGGAATTGCGACCAATATCGCATTTATGCCAATTTTATTTTGTATAATTGTCGAGCTTTCCTGCTGCTTCTTGGTGTCAAGCTAAATCGAGTAAATACCACAACCTTGGAGCAAAACCTTCAAAATAAAATACGTGTTGTGACTGAGAAGCATTTCGACCCCCCCGGAAGTATAGAATAACAATTATACATTCGCAATTGCATAATATAATTCATTTAATTGACAATTAGAAACATTTATATAGTTTGATGTATATAGTCATTAGTTACAGTAATATAATTTTGTTTTTATAAATACGTCGCCTTCAATATATCGAATTCGTCCCCAAAACATAATTTATTATGAAAAAAAGTATTATATTTTCCCTCGAAAAAGTCTTGTACTATTAAACTTAATTTATGTGAAAAGTTTAAAAAAAATACATTTATGGATCGACTCAGTGTATGGATATAGAAAATGGTTTTGAAACATATCAAAGACAACCTTAAATATTAAGATAGCACCTAATTTGAAGCTTTGTTAATGAAAAACTATCTTTTGTTGCTACATTATAGTAATCATCAAATGTTTATTGAAGTTTCCAGCCAGATTATCGCACAAGTATTGTTACTTCGGGTACAAAACTATGTACTTTTATTTTGAAAACAATATCCCCTGCCGGAAATTAGTTGCTATGATACGCATGAGGATTTGGCGCAGGTTCTGTCAGCGACTTAGCTAACGTTAGCTAGCTGAGGGTAGCGCTTGAGTCCGCTTTGTTTTGGTCATGCTACAGTGTGTCAAGCTCGTTAGTCTAAGTTTCAGGTTCAGGTGAGGTCAAAGTGCGTCATTTCCAACTTTCGGTATCTTTGAGGGCGAAGGTTGCTTTGTCAGCCAATCCTGCTGTGCTAACACTTATCACTCTATTTTCTGCAGAAGTACTATTTAAAAGTGGCAAAGCAGCGCCGTGAATCATGAAACTGCTATGAGTGACTCAGGAGAACATTTGGGGCTTCGTTCGGTGCTGCCCTGTACGGGGCACTTTCAGTCACCTGGAGGATTAGGAAGGAACCCAAAAGAAGAGTTTTGTCATTCCTGACTTCCTCAACGCACTGACTGGTGTTGTGCCTAGAGGTGTGGACGACATGGCCAGTCCACAGCAAACTGAGCTGTCATACGCGTGGGAAAAGTACATGGACTGTAGGCTGCAAGGAGCTGATCTTCAGGTAGGCACTGCTGCAGACACTCTGGAGGCAGGAGCTGGTGTGGCTCAGGTCACGGGTACTTCTCAGGATGGTTATGATGCTTACTTTGAATGTCCAGGGATACAAGGCAGTGGTCCTGTCAGTGTTTTCTGAAATTTTATTTGAAAAGTTTTGAAACAGATAGTTATAGGTTGTTTATTCTGATAGAGACAGGGTATTTTTTCATCATGTTTAAGTTCGACTCCTAGTTGAAGTGTTAAATTCACAAAGCCTTAATAACATAAGAGATAAAACTTTAATACAGCTTGCAAATTCAGCATATGGGTAACTCTGAATGTGAGACCCCACTCTAAAATAATGAAAGTGTCTTGGCTGTTAAGAAGTTTAATTTGATACATCATAATGCAAATGCTTCATCTGCACTGCATCTAAACAGTTGTAGAGTGCTTAGCATGTGTTGGCATGAGATTTGATTGGTTGCAAGCTAAATAAAACATTCAATAAGTCTTTAAGATTTTCTTCCTGTGAATCATGGGTTAGGGTTAGGGTTAGATTGTTTGTCCTCAGATATGACCTATTTTATGCAGAGTCATATACAGTACAGTTGTACAGTGGGTAACCTCATTGTGTGTGTCATCCTGTAACTGTGGTTGGAATAATCAGGGAAAATAACTGTGGAAGGAAACCATCCCCCATGTTGCTTGGGATGTGCCCTTAGGATCCTGAAGTTGCTAGATGACAAAAATTGCACTGATACACAGCACAAAGATAAGCAGGACCAGCAGTGAGCCACTGCACGGAGGTGGAGGCAGGTGTAAACCACAGATTGCTCATTATATGTGTTGCGCGAGTGCACTTTTGAACCAATGTTGGCGTATCAGAGCAGTGAGTGGAAGTGATTCTGAAATCCATCAGGCCACTGCAGCTCTTTTCTCCCCCCTCCTGCTGTCAGAGAACTAACAGCAGTCAGATCACGAGACTTGGATTAGGATCGGACTGCAGACTGAGTGATCTGCCCTGCGCACACACACAGACACACACACATACAGTTGAGCTGATTTATGTTTGTCAGTTATCATGTACATGTTGTCCTTTAAAATACAGACCTTTTAAAAGCTAATGAGTGCTGAAAAAGCCAGCAGGGTTTTTTGTCTTTGGAAGTAATGGCTTCCTCCCTTTGTCGTCATCATGTTTGTCATGCTGTGTTGTGCTTCATTGCTTTGTTAATCATGTCTGTGTGCTTTGGGATATCAGCTGTAAAATTTTGTGCCGGCTTGTTCTCAAGCAGGCTCTGCCTTGCTATTAATGGTATCTTTTTATGTCACCTTTTGTCGTGATAAGTCCTGGGAAGAATGTGTCAGCTCCTGCAGCTGTCATCTTCCCGGTGATCAAAGTGCTGTGTGTTTGTTTGATATGCAGAAAGATGGTTAAGTAAGCACATCTGTACTCCTCTGTGTGCTGATCTTGTAGCTTTCCCTCACGATTGAATCTAGTGAGAGGGGGGCAGTGACAGGCCATAGCACTTACATGGTTTGCACTGCTGATAGTTTACTTCATCTCAACAGGGCAAAAAAACCCACCTTTTTTTGAAGTAATCAAAAAAGTGTGATAACACTAGTGCCTTAGGCTTATTCCCTTTTCTCTGCCTCCCTCATCATTTATTCTTGCATTCTCGTCTCTTAGCTCTCTGCTTGTCATCTAAATTTCTACCAGGATTAATTTCTCACTAGTATTGAGAAATTAATCCGGTCACTTGTTCAAATTGCATTGACCAAGGACTGTGACACAACTGGGTTGTCTTCACTGGGTCGGGTGCGGTCAAACTCTGGCCTGATTTTAGTTGATTTGACCTAAATTGTTCCATTTCCTCTTCCTCATTTGTTTCACGTTGTAACTTTCTTCTCCACAGATACTTGTGTGAAACAAAATGAAATGCTAATTAAAGATGAAACTATTTTGTTTACTGCCTAAAATTGGAGTTAAAAGAAACCACAGTCTCATCAGGGATGGATTAAACTGTTGGGATGGATCTGCCAAGCTCTGTTTATGAAGATGGAAATTATTGGTTCAGGTTCCCAGCTGGCGCTCACCCATCTCCTACTTGCTGTATACTCACTGAACATTAATGCTTCTTAGAAAAATAGATAACTCATATCAAGCATTGTCATTGGTTATTAGCTGTGGTTTAATAGTCCTGTTGAACAATGTTGTGGTACAATTCCTGTACATGTCTCTGTATTGCTCCACAAGTAAGTATAAACAGAGACATGCACAGATACAGGTACATTTCACAATTGCAACTGTTACAACTGCTACCTTCAGCTGCCATGGTGACATAACTAAAGAAAATGAATTAAGCAGTGTTTATATTTGAGAAAAATTAGATTTTTTAGTTGCCTCTTGGCTATTAAGGCCATTGCCATCATCCACTAGCAGTGCAGACAGCAAGCAAGCCACAGCACCACTGTATTTTGTCTTAACCAGTGTGCTGAACGCACGTCATTGTACCTTATATGATTACATGTGACAAATTAACTTAATTGATTTATTGAAAATACAGGTCATGAGGTAGGATTGACTGCAGTAGTAGCTGGCGGCTAGCTTAAGCTAACAGGGCAGCACCAGGCTAAGTCAAGTCTTGAATCTGGTTTGTTGCTTAACAAGCCACCTTCATCATTGGAGGCTACCAGAAAGACCCATTACTCAGTGAAAACAAGGACTTAAAACTCTTTAAGTCTAAAATTAATACGCTGCCATAACATTGTTAAAGAAGCAGTAGCCCACTGCAATATAATCACTGTAATATTTTGCTAATATCCTCTCCATGTCAGTCAAACAATGCCCTTCAGCTGTGATGAAATCACAACATACAAATGACATGCTGTGAGCTATTGCCTAATTAGATTTGAACAAAATCTACTATATGGAATCAAAATCAGTCAAATTTAATTTAATTTGAAGTATTCACTTTGAATTTCATCACGTCATTATTATGGTTTTGCTGGTGTTAAGTCTTTTTACTTATTCTTTAGAATTACCTCACTTAGAACCACAACCACAGTATTAGTATGTTCCGCTGCAAGGGAAATGTGCCTAAAACAAACTTGCATCAAGTTGTCTGTGAGGACGTGTTTCATTCTGTCCAATCTCTGTCAACCTTGATGAGCAGACAACTTAGTATACTCCATACCTGACCAGGTTTTGTTACTTGCTGAGTGTTATTAGCCAACAGGATGTTTCAAAACCCCAAAGTAAGTGTTTGGAACACTTCACTTTTTCGGTTTTCTGGGGCCACAGACTTTAGCTTAGTAATCCTTGCCGGCTCTTTTTCACTTTATATTGCTGTAATTTCAGTCAGCTGCAGTCTTAGACTAATTTTGACTCAGGTTGGAGCTTTATGCATAAAAACACACAACTTGCCTAAGACATTTCCCTGAAAAGTGATCAGACTCTTCTTGTAAGTATCATTCTGTAGCAACTCTAACACTGATCATGTTTTGAACAATTCATGAGCTTGATGGGCTGTAATGGTCAGGTCTACTGTCTACACAAAGTCACTGTTCTTGTGTTTAAAGCTGCTTAGAAACACAGTGATTTTCTGAATTAGGACAACCGTGGTCACACATTCCACCCACATTATCATTAGTTTTCTAAGCTAAGTTCTATGCTTTACATTCCCTCTGTGCTAAAACCCTGAATCCTTGTCTAAAGAAGATTAAACTTGTCGAGCAAAGCATACGGCAAAATGTGGTGAATACTAAGAAGGTAGCAAAGTTGGCAGTGCTGGTTCACCTTCATCCTCAAATTTAATTATTTTGCTTGTCAGGACTGATTGATGTGAGTTGCAGCATACTTTATTTATGTGATATCTTGGTAAGAGACTGTGTTGTGCTTGTTATTTTTATAAATGTACCATCAAAGACATTATACTATGTAGTTTGTCTGACTTTAAGGCCGGCTGTTATATTTATAACTGCCTTAGCCATCTAAAGCTAATAAAGATGATGTGCATGGATCATATTCTACATTGAGGTAACTAAAAGTAAAGAGGAAAAAAGTGATTAGTCTCTGTTGTACTTAAAAGTACAGCCATCTAGTAAAATGAAAAGTTTGTTTATGGTATTTTTTATTTTATTTTGAAGGTGAATTACATAGTCCATTCCATATCCAACACCTAAAAGAGGCCTATTGCATATATTATATTAGTGTAACTTTGGGTAATTAGTTATTGCATTGTTTTTCTACCATGTGAATCATATTAACATTTGTAGCCTAAAAGGGACTCTCAGCTATTTAATAATGCACAGTAAGTATATTGCATGTCTTAGCTTAAACTAAAACTAAAAAACATACCAGCTGGATCACATCCTCAATAAATTATAATAATAATAACATTAATAACATCTGGCAACACATTAGTGTGATTAATCTGTTTTAGTAATTTCAAAGTAATTTGACAGTAATACTCCTACACTTTGTAGTAATTTTACCATGAATAAGGTTTTTGTGCTTTGAGTGAAATTCAAGTGCTACGGTCTAAATATAAAAGGCGTGCAGTCAGGCTGTGATCATGAAGTCTTGTGATCATCACACTACTTTCACCAAAGGGTGTTGATCATTTTAATTTTCTCTTGTGTGACCCTCATGATTTCTAGAATGTTCTGACATTATTTACCAACATGTATACAAGGGAAGTTGCATTATAGGGCTCGCTGGTTGACCACAGTGTCTGTTTCAAATCTGCATTTGTTGTTCCGTCCTCAGTTTCAACCTAACACCTACGTGCTCAGGTCTCCCTGGCTGCTCCAAACGATAGGCTGAATGGATGAATAATTCATTTCTCTAGTTCTGGGTTGAGTCACACTCCAACCGTTGCTCTGCCACAGCTTTTTCCACCCAGTGGTATGTTATTAAGTCAGATCTCTCCCTTAAAAAAGTACTCTTTCACTTCACCTGGGTAGAGATAGGCCAGAGCAGGCTGTTTAGATTGTAATTTTGACCAACAGCAGCCTTTTCACTATCTTGGTGTAATAAAAACAATAAAGCAAAGTGCAACACATTTTCATTTCCTCTTCACTGGCGATGCTTGAGTAAAGGTCACTGCTTGTGACAGTGTGATTCTGACACCGACAAAAACACAAACATCCTTTTTGTTGGTAGTCTCTTGACATTTTGTCGCATGTCTTAATGAAAAAGAAAGAAAGTCATTTACAGTGTTGTGTGAAGCAGCTCTGCTCTCTGACTTGTAGTTTGTGAGGAAATGCAGAACGTTAGGGGCTCCTCATGATGCTCATCACCTAAATGTCAAATTAGATCAGTAGGGATCTCAAATCGGAAAAAACATTGCATAACCAAGGCCCCACATCCTCTCTCACGAGGACAGGATCACATCGCTTTCACTGCCTCTGCCAATTTGTAGTCTACCCAATTATCCAAAGAGAGCTAGGAAGAAAAGTCTGCACCAGTGTGGGTGACTCAGCCGTCATACTCCCATGACTTTGCCTCCCATGATTTCTGTGTTCAATAAAGACAGCGTAAAAGACAGCTCTCAGACAGCCACCATGTCCGAGCAACTGTGCAAACTCCACTTACTACTAGGACTTTAAGTGTCCAGACTTACTTTCCTTTAATAGGAAGCCAACCTGTGTCAAAAGAAAAAAACAAAACATTGATAACTAAGTAGACAAGGTATTAGAAAATATGCTGTTTGTCTCTAAGGTGAAAGCATAAGTGTCAGCTATAAGTTTATTGTTCTGAAAATGAATTAGAGCACTGACCTTCCTGGACAAGGCAATAAAAGAGTATAAAATATCACTTATATATAATTAGAAGCAAGAGTGTTGTTGTTTTCTTAGATTCTGATAAATCTTAGCCCCCTTAGCCAATTTAAATGTGTTTTCATTGAGCTAATTAATCTCCTTTTGGCTGGACAGCAGCTGTACTTACACAGCAACAGATAACAATGAAAGATGAAAGGAGGGTTTTGCATAATCAAAATGATATATGGTTTAATTAAATAAAATAAAAATGTCCTTTTACAAATCATAAAATAACTAGAAATAATATATTACAGCATACAAAAGCCAGTAAATAAAATCCATGGCCGTGTGACTCAAACACTCGGATAGCTTGTGTACATCTACATGACCAATGAGCAAATAAGGATGTTTATCACTGCAGAGGTGTAGATACAGAACACTGAATGTTTTTTGTTTATGATCTCTCCATTATCAAGCTTCCTTGGCTGGTTTGTGCCAACTGCACCGTAATATTGGATTAGAGCCTTAGAGGAAAAAACAACCCTGCTGCTGGGAAACTAGTGTTATCGTGGACCATTTAGTTTCTCTTTCACTTATGAGCAATATGGCCACAACAGGTACACTGATAACACAAGGACAGAGTTATTTTAGATGGTCATTTTGGAAGATTAATTTTAATAGACTGAGTGCAAAGCTCCAGGTCTCTCTTATTTACTAAACCAATTATAGCTTTGGCAACCTTGACGCTTTGATTCCTGCCAGTCACTCGCTCTCTTTGTCTTTGCTCTCATCTTTTGCTGCATCAATTTCTTTTACCTTTATGTTCTTGTCAGCTTTCATGTTTTACCACTGTCCTCTCCCATCTCTCTCATGATCCATGCATTTCTCTCTTTTCCTCTTCCTGTCTCCTGTGCGTGATGTTGTCTAGCCCCCTGGCGTGCAGTGACCCCCTCCCACCCACCTACCCACCCATCCATCCCTTTGCTGCTCAGGTGGGTTGTTGCTTCAGCTGTTGACAGGGTCACCCTCTCTGTCCTTCCTTGACCCTGGTGAGTGTGGTCGACTCTCTGTCTTCATCACCTGCAACTCAAAGTTTTAATTTTCACTTAATGTAAAATTGTTTATCTTTTAGCCTGCAGCAAATAAACAAAAATACACCAAATTGCAATTTTTCTAGTTATTTCTCTTTCGATGCCATTCTGCTAGATAACAAGTCACTAAAAAAAGAAAACTTGCTTTGACAGTTCTGACACAGGAAGGAAATTGACTCACCGCTTTATGCCAAAAGTGTTGCCTTGGACCCTCTGCTCACTGTGACGTTTCACAGCAAAAACTGAAGTGTGACTAAACCTCAGGCACCTGAATAACTGATTTGAAAGTTTTCCCTCTTGCACATTAGTCATGGAGGGTAAGAAGATTGATTTCACAGATATGCATAGCTGCCTTAGCTGTTATAGGGCATGTAAAGTAGATGCGAGAAATAGTGAACTAACTACAGCTGTAAATGATACCATATTAACTCTTATGTCCAGCATGTAATGCTAGAATTGTACAAATATGTAATTGTAAATATGTACAAATCTGTGTCCATGCAGTGAAGTGATTTGCTGTGGTGTCACAGTGACATAACTTGTACAAAGATATCTCTGTGTCCAAATTTCTATGGAGTTTTACCACAGACTTTTTAATCTTTATTCAAGACTATTTCTATTTATAGGCTACCTGTAAAGTTGTGTGCCAGTTTTAGTTGTTGCATACTTTCTTCATAAGGTATTAAAATAGCTCGGTGGATCTCTCTTGTAAACAAAACAAACGCATCTTGTTTATAAAACATTTTAAAGCCAAAGTTGTGAATATTTTAAATCCTGCATTGCTTACTTCTTTGTTTGCTTGTGAGCAGTCTTCTTCCTTGCAGCCTTTGCTTATGCTTCTGTGGGCAACACCAACTGCCAGTCAGCAGAACAGTGTGAAATGAAAGCCTGTATTGTGTCACGCTCGTCCTTCTGGGTGCAAAAACTTCACAGGGTAGCTTTTAAGTGCAGATTGTTTTAAAGGGTGTGGGACATAAGGCGGTTATATGTTATTTAAAGGAGTATTCCACCATTAGACAGATGGTTATTTAAAACTTGGCTGTCTATGCACTAGAGGATGCAAATGTTTTTTGAAAATGGTCCAACATAACCAGAGTAAACAGAGGAAGGCTGCTATGATATTCTTTTTTTGTTTAAAGGGTAGAAAACATGTTACAACCAGAATACACTCTGTCACACTGGACACAGTACTTGCTCCCGATGGTGGTTGACACTTACTGTACTGCAACAACAACCCTTCAGTCAGCAAATGTCTGCAATAATAATTTAATTTACATTCATATGACAAAAAAATCATTTTATTTTTACAAAAACTATTGGTGAGTTGAGGTGATACATTATTACAATCTTAACAATCGTAGAGGAGAGGTAAAACAAAATTGATCAGTCTGCTCCAGTTTAGGATAATTGAAAAGTTGTGATAGGATCATTTGTTGAAGTTTCAAGGATATTCTTCTCTTGCAAAAGACAAGATAGTTATTTCATTTTGCAGAAGTCATAAAACTTTTTGTCTTTTTCATTTTAAAGGAACTAACTGTAAAAGTCAGGCATTTAAAAAACCTTTACTAAAAAAAACAAATCTTTTACAGCAGATTAGTTTGTTAGCATCTGATGTAAAAATGATGATGTCTCTTGCTGTGTGAAGAGTGTGCATTGACGAAGCTCACCAGCCGACAGATTTATAGTGAGCCCGCAGGCTTCACTGTAAACAAAACAAACCAAAACAGGAATAGAGCTCTAGTTTCAGTCAACTTTATGTACAAGTTGTTATTTTTTTATCCCATCCTGCTATTATAGGTCAGACTTTATATAATGTAATTGGTTCTGTGTGGTGTCTGTTCTCTGTCTTTGTGACCCAGCCACATCAGTCAGGGATCAGCGTTGCCTGAATGAATCCAGTCAGTGGTGTCAGATTAGCAGAGGCATAAAGCTAGCTTCTGTGTGGTGTAAGGGATGGTAGGACGCTGGCTTAGAGAATCACACGTCTGCTGGGATGGCATTAGCACACTACCCTGGAACCTGTAATGCAGTTTAATGTGGTCAAAAGGCTTGTGTCACTGTTAAGAAAGTCCCAATTTTCTTTGCCAGCTCTGGTGGTGAGGGATGCATGCTTCTTGGTCAGGCTCTGACTGCAGCACTGTGACAAGACTGATTTTATCTTTCTATAGTCATTGCATCTCAGATTCAGGGATTCTCCAGTTCTGTCTTTTATTGCTAGTTATAGTTTTAAATTGTGGATTGTTGTGTTGATGGTTTAGTATGGAGTCTTTGCTTTGGTCATAAATGAAGGGCGTTTGTTGTGTAAGGTTGTTTGAGATAAAGCAGAATGAAATGTGACTTGTTGTTTGGAGTAATAAATTATTTTTGTATGATTTAAATTTCTAGAGTATAATGGCATGAATAGGCTCTTTCTGGTTTCTCTGTTTTTGTATTGAGAAAAAAACGCATCTGATCTGATAAATCAATATTGTAGGAATAGTTCCAAATAATAACATTAGTCACTGTTACATCACTCTGTAAATCACTGTGTATCATTATGTATAACAATTAATCAACATGCTTTAGAGTAATATTATAACAGGTTATTATGTAAATACTAATTTATAATAAATAATTTGGTTTAGGAAATGTTTCATCTTAAATCCACTTCATGAGAGTGTAAATAATAACCTGGGTTTGAGCCATGTTGCTACTGTTGTGTCTTATCTATCTCTCTGTCTGTTATCAGGTCAGCCTTCAGGCTCTGGAGAATTTCCTGTGTCTCTTCCACTATGTGCAGCATCATCACGGCCACGGCACCAAAGATGCACTCAAATTCTGGTAAGCATCATTCTCGTTTGAACGTCTGTAACTGTGCTGTGGTTTAGGTGTTGTCTCATTCAGGGTTGCTAACACTCAGCACAACTGTAGCCTCAGAGTGGCAGAGAAAGTGTTAGACACCTCAATGACCTCACTCACCTCTAGTTTAACTTATCAGTGGTAAAGTGAGCAAACAGTGCAGTAAATTTTGTTTTAAATTCAAAGTTGAGATGCTGTAAATCATTGGTGAGTAAAACCTACTGGTTAATTTTTTAACTAGACAGTAAAAGGTGCCATCATTCATCTGAATGGTTGTATAAAAGTAATGCTGGTTGTGACATAAACTGGGTTACTCTCATCTTCCTTTCTCTATTCTTAACCAAAGGAAAGTAATTGCAGAAGTGACAAATTTATTCTCATCATTTTTATGTCCCACCACTAAAGTAGAGGTTGCAGACAATATGTAATCATGGTGCATTAGCTGTTGGAGCACCTTGCTGCATAGATTTACATACTGATGTGAAAAACTGGGGGACATTAGCACCTCAAGTGCCTCTTGTTTGTAGCATTAGCATTCGTGTGCGATGTGTTCCCTCAGCTGGAACGTGATTAGTTTGGAAAGGTTTTTGGTTAAAATGGCTGAAATAATGTCCTTGTTTAAGGACAAGCTTAAGGCAATTTAATGTTTCGCTCAACCAACTCAATCAACCATTAAATGTTCAATTTTGTTTTACTATTTTAAGCTTTTGTCTGTGATAATTAAGCATGTAGCAAACAGATGTTGTACAAATTGAACTACAGAGGGTATGTCATAAAATCCTTCAGTTTGTTTAAGTGACAGCTCACAAGTTAGTGTAGTGTTACCTTGAAGACGATGAGGAAACTTTCAGTATTGTTAATGTTGGTGAAAAATGACAACAGATTAAACTCACACTTGCTTCTCACAGTATTAATATATACGTATATTACAGTGCTGCATACAACCTTTAAAGGCAATGTTGAGTTGTATCTGAAATGAGCATAAATGTTATGAATCTCTGAAACCTTGGTTAATCAAATAGCTTCTTTCAGTATCAGCCAGAGCCTAAAATTAAACATGAAAAATTATCTCTAAATGATTAGATGGTCCATAATCAAGATGTATTTATATTCCATTTACAAATGTCCATCACAGTGTAGTGCAGTTCCTTTTGTTTGCAGTAGAACCAGATAAACTGATGCAGTTATTCATGTGAGTAAACCATGTTTGCCTCATGGCTTAATTATAGCTCTTGGCACTATGTAGTGCAATATAAACTAAAGATTACAGGCTTAAGACACAGTATATTGCGCTCAAATATGAACCATCAGATAGTTTTAAAGGTGTTCTTTAATCTCTTGAGAAAACAGTTATCTATGACAAAAAGAAACAGATATTTCCTTACTTTTTCTCAAACTGAAAGAAACAGAGAGAATAAAGTCTGTGCTGTATAATTAACCCAGTCAGATCGGAGAACATCACAGTAATTGGCCAGAGGGGAAACGCAAAATTTGAGATCTGCAGGAGAGAGATGTGTTTTGCAGTGGGATGATATGGAAACCATTATCTCTCTCTACTAAGGCTCTAATCACTGTCAGTGCCTGTCAGGATGGTGACACAAAGCTGTTGGAGAAATTAGCCAGAACAAAGCCTGTAATATTTAACAAACAAGTACTTTAATTTAAAAGCTGTAGGGTATTTCTTATTTTGTAATCCTCTATTGAAATGGAAATTAATTTTCTTGGCAATATGGCCTGTGCTGTCAGTATTTCCGTGATTTGTTTTTAAGGCATTCCTTATAATTTAAAATATATTATGTAATACATTTCTCCTAGCCTCCTAGAGTTAGAGAAGTCTGTTTTAGATTTTACAGATGAGAATACATCATGAGTTGTTTGAATAAAGCTTACCTTGGGATCAAGGCTTGTACTGCTTGTGTGTCTGAGATAATATAATCCAAACACTACCTTTATTAAAACACATATTAGCTGTTATATACTTAGTCAAACCTGAATAAGTACTTAACTATTGCAAGGTCCCATTGTCTCTATTTTTGTGATACTTTGTAATATATGTAGTTAATTTTCATTACTGTTAATTGTTTTTAATCATATCATCCTATCCTGCAGTATTCATATCCCCCCTTGCAACAATCTCAATCTTGTGCTAGTATAAGTAGGGATGGAGTCACACCTGCTGATTGCATGTCATAGTAGGGCTGGAATATATTTTAATAAAATACCAGTATTGTGATTTGAGACTAAATAAAAGGCCCAGCCTATGGATATTAATACATTGTGAAGTGGCTCAAAAGTTGTTCTTTCTTGGTTTTAAAGGCTATGTTACAGTAAAGTGATGTAACTTTGTGTTCTAGCTGTTCTAACATTTCCCTTTACCCACTTCATTGTTATGTCCACATTACTAAATTAATGGAATTTTTTTGTTTTTATTTTTTGTGAAAGCATTAATGGTCATGACAACAATGTTGTCGCAATTTCATTACTGAGGGATTTGGTCTAAAATATTGTGATTTGAGACTTTGTCCATATCGCCCAGCCTGATGTCAAAGTCTCCCAGATGTGCAATTGGCCTGTTTCAAGGTGACCTGTGACCTAAATAAGATACATTCAGCAGACAGGCATGAGTGACCGGGACTAAAGTGAAATTATCATGGTGTCCTTGTGTTTAAGCTGAGGTTACAGTGTGTTTTAAAATACATTTCATGACACAGCTTAGTTGTTTTAACAGACACATAAGTATAAGTAAGAGCAGGTAAAAATGGCTGAAAACTGTAATTGTGCTGATATATTTATGAGAATATCTTAGCAGAGTTAAAGTATCATTATTAATGTATGCAAAGTAACATATTAGATAGTAGAATAGATGATCAGTGAAATCAGTTAGTTGTATATTACATTTGACAAATTCTTAGAACTTGGGAAACAAAAACTGTAAAGGAAAATCTTAAGGCTTGAGACTTACACTCAGTTTGGGATTGGTGTGGCGCCTGAGCCACAGGTGTTATCATAAGCATGTAAAGGAGATATGATGTATATGCACCTCTACAAGTAGGGTCTATGCAAGAAAATGATTGTGATTGGTTAGTTTTGGCCTTGTCCTTCCTTTAAGTTTTTTCCTCTAAGAGAGTCCATTTACAGCACTGGAATATTTAACCCTAAGAGGGACCAAAAATCATCTCCAATGTATATGTGGTGTAGAAACTGTTCAGTGACCCCCTTCATATAGTGTCTGTCAGTGGGATTAATACTGCCCCCTAGGGGAGGCCTACAAAACATTGAGGGAGACTGAAAGAAATATTTGAAAGAGTGTTTTGAAGTGTTTTTGGGGAGCTTTGAAATGAGCTAACACCATTCACGGCAATATATGTGTGTACAGATATTATACAGATTAAGTGCAATCTTGTCAAGGGACAAGAGAAGAGTTGAAAATAACAGAAAAATAGAGTTAACATAAAGCTCTGTGGGCAACTCTTGGCTCTTTTTGGTGCCTTTTCTATTTTATTGTTGTAGGCCTTTTTAGTGTGTTTAAAAAATCCCGAAATGACTGTATTGGGGCAGAACACAAAAGTTGTTAGTGTGAGTGATGGTTTATTACAGAGGTCCTCTGCAGGGCACTGGGGGCTTGACAGTGTTCCCAAGGCCAGTCCCATCGCCATGTGACATCACATGCTTTCATGTGATACGCTGATCTGCTGCGAATCTGGAAAGCTTCCATTTGAAATTCCAATTTAATGGAATTTGTGCTGCAGAACAGAAAATTCAGTCAGCAGTCGTGTGAGGAGGTATGCAGATACAGCGAGCAGAGCTGCAGTCATGCTTGGAGAAAACACAAGATGACTGGACGGAAAACATTTGGCCCAGCAACATTTGGTATGATGAGAGCGACAATACATGTTATGTTACAGTGGCTTGTGTCGGAAATTAGTGTTGTTGATTTTCTCTATCCATTACACCTCTATGTATTATACAAGTACTAATATGATGCTGTAAACATGTTTGGTCTAGAGAGGCGCCTATGCAGCAGAAAAGTAAAACCTGTAAAATGAACAGTAGGTTATTTGGTTACTGTCTGATTAAATTAATTATGAGCTGTGTATGTGGTTGTACAGTGCTGAGGGTTGTGGGGTGCATTGTGTGTTGAGACCTCAGTTTATTGTCCATTACATTAAGAGGAACACATGGTGGTGACAGTCGTACAAATACTAGCTTAAAGGCACTCCATAAGCACACTGAGTAGCACTCAAAGTCTGCTTTCCTGTTTACTTTTAAACTAAATGAGTCTAGATTTTAGCCTTTTAACATAACATGCTTGATTAGAGTAGCAGTTGATTTTGCTAATTGTTGTGGACATTGTTGGAACAGCCTGATTGCCTAGATCTCATCATGCTGCCAACTTTTAAGGGAGTTGGTTTTGGCTTTTATCTTTATCTCACTGTGCTTTTATCGTAGTTGGTATCCAGACATTTCCGTTTCACTGACCCTGACACAATGACTCATGTAATTAAACCATACGCTTTGGTACCCAAGTACAATTGCAGCTGAAAGTCTCAAACAAATTGAACATAAATATCACCAAGCTGCTTTTCTTCCAACTTTTTCTATTCATTTATAGCATCAAGTTAAAATACATGCAACTACCCAGAAATGAAAACCTGTTTGTTTTAATTTTAGTCAACTTCATAATCCTTAAAGTATATTTGCATGTGTAAACAGATATGTTACATTGTGCCACAGACTTACGATGATTTATCATCTCTGTTGCAGCTCAGACATGAGTGGGGCCAGTAACACACTGGCTAGGGAGTTCCTGACTGATGTGCATCAACTATGCAGTGCGGTGGCCCAGAGAGCAGAGGCACGCGAGGAAGATGAAGAGGAGAGTCACATGGTGGCACTGGGAGAGTACCTGGTCAGGGGACGGGGCTTTCTGTTGCTCAGTACCCTGGATTCCATCATTGATCAGGTAAGGATGTTCACCACAACAAACTCATCATGCAAAAAACATCAAGTTTGTAGTTTCATTTTGGCAATCAGAGACAACATTTCATAAACAGCATTCCTACAGATTTATTTTAATGGTAATAGTGTTGGTATGGCAGGTAAATTCAGTAATATTCACACTAAGCTTTAGGCCACTGCTTTTAGTTCCAACATCTGGCTCACATTAAGTAATGAATCTTTTAAACCTTCTTCATTCATCTGTTTAATATCGGTGTGAAAGATTGTAATTTCTGCACATAAGCCAATGTAACCTCCACTGAAACTAATCTCTTTTCATCAAAATGGAATTACTGACAGAGCAGGGATGTCTGTGATTAGTCAACTAGTTAATTAAATGTTGCAACCCCCCCACCTTATCACCACCAGAAATAATAATAGGTTAAAATTATTATTATTTGATTACTGTGCACACATTTAGATAACAGGGTAATGTAAAATGTTTAAAATGCATGACGCAATCATGGTGCAATCATGATGCAAAAGTGCCACACACACATCAGCTTTTAAAAAACAGTTTGGTTGTTAAAGAGCTGGATTAATGTTTTCAAATGGCTCGTGAAATATATGATTTTTTTTCTTTTCAGTGTTTTACTTAATAGGCTATAAAGTGCTAAATGCTTTCAGACTTCTTCTTACTTGTAGACTGTCAGCTGTGACAGTAAATGAAAGTTTCAACTTTTGTTAGTGTCATTAAAATTATTCACCCTTTAGATTCCTAGGACAGAGTTTGCAGTAGGTGAGTTTCAATTTTCCTCTGAGGTCAATAAATATTAACTCTTTTCAGTGACATTAGGTAATGTGAAAATGGAGTGCCCATTTTGATTTTGATCCACAGTCCAAGGCCTTGTTCACTCATAGTTCATACATTATTGAATTGTTGAAGGGATGGTCCATTAAATGACAATATTGTAATATTTATGGATACAAGCCGCCAAAAAATTCATCAGAAAAAAAAGATGGGTCAAGCTAGGATGCATATATAAGCGTCAGAGGATGTCTCTTTATAATATTATTAGAAATATGGCGTAAAATAAGCGTCCTTCTTTAGAGGAACTTAACCTGCTGCATGCTTGTCCATGCAGTGTAACTGCTTACATCCACAGCTCAGCCGTACAGCCATTTTACCTGAAATTTTTAGGAAGGAAAGTTGCGGCATAGAATTTCCTGAATATCAATCTTTACTCCCATTCACATATGATCTTGTAACCATTTAAGCTGCCTCCTGACATCTGTGGCTGATGTTACCAAAAGTTGCAGGATGGTCATATCTTAAGAGGAAATCAGCTCTGCAGTGCCCTTACGGTGACTGCAGGAAGTTTGTCTCTTTGTTATGCTGCTGTTGCATGCAAGATGTTGATTCTGATACACAAACACATTTAGACATTTAGACAGAACTAGCACTACCACATAACACTCTACATTGGGGCTCAACCATAAATTTGTATATCTTTTAATTATACAGTTTATGCATGTGTCACTTTTAAGCTCTGTCAAAAATGGATTTTAAAAGAAGTTTTTAAGACTTGATTTGTTGTGATTTAGTGGAGGTATTGTACCATGAAGGGTAAAGGTAGCCACTTTGTTTGGCTCCACTCTGACAGTCAGTCACGAGCAGTCTGTGTCAGTGCTCATGTTATGTGCTAAGAATGGCCTCACAGAAGCAAAGGGCTGTTTTCTCCGGCACCATGTTCTGACTCTGTATTTATCTGATCTGTCAGTGTTTTTGGGTCATGTGACGATTTTGTAGTTGCTCCTATCCAGAGTGAATTATGGGCTCTCACGTGACAAGTCAAGCGTCAAACTAGGACAAACACTGAAAGCAATATGACTTCTGTGTGTTGTGGTAATGGTGTTTTTTTCCCTCAACAGCTTCATGTAACAGACATGGTGGCACTATAAGTCTGGCCTTGACCTACATTTAGATAATGTTTTAATGAGGTTTTAAGTCCTTTGATGCAGATTATTTGAAGCTGGCTTGAAGTACAACTGTGACATCAGTGAATAAACAGGTTAAATACCCTCAAATACAGTGTGCTACACTGTCACAGCTATTGAGAGAAAGAAAGAAGCAAAAAAAGAACAAGTTTATAAGCCTGACTTGTAGTAACAAATGCGTTATTGAATGAATTCCTGTGACATGATAAATATGACGTTTTGTCTGCATTCCTTGGGCTTCTTATTGTTCACATCACTCGGTTAATTTCATACACCTTATTATCTATTTTCTGTTAACGGTAGTTTTCACTACTAAAATATGTTACACATTCATGAGCAAATGTATCACAAGCTCCAGCTATATGTGTCAGCTGTGTGCGACAGCTGCAGCCTGAATGGCGTCAAGCAGCTAGTGTAAGTTGAGGTCAAAAACTATTATATACCTTTATATGTGATGTAAAAGAACTTGTTATTTGCAAAGTATCATAACATTTTATAACATCAAACTTGTGTTTAAAATTAAATTTTTAATAAATTGCGGAACAAATAGAGACTGCATCTTTACTTTAACTTTAACCTTCAAACAATACAAACTCGTGGGAGTAATGTGGAGTGAAAAATTGCCATTTCTGCTGTATTGGAGGGGTGATAACATCATAAAATATGGTAACAGACATTCAAAGCTTCTTTTGCAAGAATTTTATATGAGCTTGAAATAAAAAAAAAATCATATATTGTAAAGTCCTAGATATATCTAAAACTAATTTGATGCAGATATGTCAGTATTAAGTGCCTTTGACTTAGAAGTAGCAAAAATTTTAGTACAAAAGTGCTCAACTACAACCACAGAGCACCGACAGATTTATTTTTACACTGTAAAATGTCTTGCTCAGTGTCTATTTTGGTTACTGAAGTGACCCAGCTCAGGATTGTTTTTGTGTTTTTTTGTTGGTCTTGATACAGTTAGCAGATTTTTTTAAACTTGCAAATACACATTAAAAGCACAGTGTCAGCTTCATAAATCAAGAATTGGTTGGACCAGTTTGAGTATCCATAAACTGTAGTTAAATAGAATAGGAGGTATTCATGGAAATAATGACACTAAGTAATAGTAAGAGGATAATAGCAATAATTAGAGAACACCTCATGAATAAGCCTACATGATTAGTAAATTATTTATTGAGTTACTTATAATGTTTCTGTCAGCGTATTTTATGCACAGTTTAGTTAGGCCTGTGTTTAATTTAGTTTTTAAGTATCACAATTGTAAAGGTTGATGGAAAGACCAAAAATTGGAAAACATCCTCTTTTTTTTGCTAGTTTTGGGGTGTTTGGGGGGTTATTTTTGATTGATTGATTGATTGTTTTTTTATTCAACATTTTGTAGTTGCCTCTTCTTCTGCAGTAGAATAATTTATTTTGACTGGAGAATTTAGTCATCTATTGCCTGTCTTTGAAGACCAACTCGTTATAATCATATAATGGCAGTGACTAAAAAATATTTACTCATTTTTCTAAAATTCTGATAAAATTTGGCAATAAAATTGAATGTAAACCCAGCTTTTGTCAGTCATTTTCAGCAACCATTGACTATGTAAAAACACAGTTTAAGTGACATGAGTCATTACCTTTGAAAAACTGCTCATTTTCTCATTCTGTCTTTCTTCACTGTGGGAGTTGGTTCAAAAAGACCATTGAGAGATTAATGAAGCTGCAAAACCTCAGCTGTGCACTTATTTTTTATTATGAGACAAACAAGCAATGTCTGAACACAATACTTGATATAAAATGATTGAAATGAATCTGGAGTAAAACTAATCACACAAAACAATAATGACCGATTGAGGGCAGTGTGCATTATAGAATTATAATAAGACACTGTATGTTTTGACAGTTCTGTGAAACCAGCAAACTGATCCTTTTAATTTTGCACGTTAAAGTTGATTGTTTTTAATTAACACATGAAGGAGTTGGTTCTCTCTCTGCTGTTAAGTATGTGCTGGTTAGACATGAGATCCCAGAGGTCTTGGAAGTAACATTGTCATTTAGATGCTACATTGCTCCTTGACACACTTGCGCCAAAGACTAAACATTTAGCCAACTAAAAGCTTACAGATAAATAAACAGTAAGCTCTCATATGAAAGCATTTTTGGAAAACAGAATATTTGACATTTAAAGCAAATTTTAAAGCAGCTAATTTCTCTTAGTTGAAAGCAAAGAAACCTGTAGAGACATTTGTCTGAGTAGAGTTTGACTTTATGGGAGTGTCCGTGTGTGACATCACAGTGTGAACAAAGAGAGCGAGGCAGAGCCACTTTCTAGTTAACCTCGGTGTGTTTGATTGTACTCTCAGGAACTAACCTGCCGGGAGGAGCTGCTCACTTTGCTGCTGTCTCTACTACCACTGGTCTGGAAGATCCCTGTGCAGGAGGAGAAAGCCCCAGGTCAGTTTTACAGTATTACAGCTTATAAATGCTCTTTCACTTGTTTAGTGTTGATGTTAACAGCACACATCACATAAATCCCAGCTGTCGGGGCATGTGACTACTTTCTGGTTTGTAACTAAAGATATTGATTTACATACCACGTTTTAAGAGTGAAAAATTAGCTGTGCATCAGAGTTCTCTGTGATTTTCAAACTGTAGAGTAATATAATTTCTACAGACGAACTCAAAAGCAGACTGCATTTCATGGGTCTGACATGTTCTCTAACTTTGTGTGTATTTGTTTCATCCTCTGTCTTTTACATAAATCTTTGCCAGTGATCTAGCATTAGGATGGGTGGGTGTGAAGACAGTGGAATGTGTGCAGATTTCTTTTGACTATAAATGGTCTCTGTGATGTTCTTGTATCAAATTACTCATCTTTATTTTTAATCAGGTATTTAACTTGTTTAGCAAGTTGTGAACTGTACTCATTTTAATTCAGGTTTTAACTAATGAAATCAACATTGTCTACATTAATGTCAAATATCAGTGACAAAAACATAAGCAGCTGCACAACAGAAGAAGGTTGCAAAGGCCTGTGACCTCAGGATGACTCTGGTATTTAGTACAGGACTGCTGAACCTCTTTAACATGGACTCTAGACATTTTTACTTTAATTAATTCCTACTTACTGAATGTGTTTTAACAAAAACAGAATAGCTGCTGACAGGCAACTAAAAGCTTTATGTTCATCATCTTACACCTCATGAACAATTATTGTGGAAATTAAAAATTCCTGGCTGATGTTAAAATGTTGATTTTAAATTTCCACTCTTAAAATGTTGCTTAAAAAAACATTAACTTTTTTATTGTTTACCTTTTTGGGCTTATTTGGCCCAAAATGGAAAAGTTTATAACAGAAGCTGTAGGGTCAAAATGCACGTATGAATTATTGGGTTCAATAGTTGATAATTTAACAAATCATAAAGCATAGAATGTTTCTTAAAGAGGACAAAAGTTTAAACATTCAAATTTTTATAAGCAGTGCATAGCCAGGATAGGGTGGATCTAAACAGGCTACTCTCATATGACTTGAGTTTACTATTTAGATTTGGTGTGGCTCAAAATACCATTGTGTGTTGACATTTGACATGTAGGCCTATGTATACTTCCGATATTCATTTGACGGATGTTTCTGTGTATTGACAGATTTCACCCTGCCGCCTCTACTGGAGGTTTTCCTTAGCCGGGAGGTGAAGGCGGCTCCTCTTAGAACAGGACAGAGGCCTACGACAGATGAACAGAATTCTTGGAAAAGGTCCCGTGTGGGCAGTGGCACCTGGAAGTCACGGCGGTCACGCAGGACAGCACAGAGATACTCTGTAAAGGATGCTCGCAAATCCCAGGTTTCTACCTCAGATTCAGAAGCCAACCCTGAAGACACAGCTGCCCCAGGCCCCGGGGGTGCAAGGAGCCGAAGGTCCCATGGTTCCACCATCCGGGTAAGCTGTCAGCATCATCGTTCAGAGGCTTCACAGTTAACATCCACCTCCACCACCACAGAAACCATGAGTGCACCGTACCCACACCCCCGAGCCCCTGGATCCCAGACAATGGACGCTGAAACCTTGACAGACCCAGCTGCAATATCAATTTTCAACCGCATGGAAAACTCGCCTTTTGATCTCTGCTATGTGTTGCTTTCCCTGCTGGAAAAAGTTTGTAAGTTTGACATGAGCATCAACCACAACCCTGGCCTGGCAGTTAGTGTTGTTCCCACTCTCACAGAGATCCTGACTGAGTTTGGAGATTGCTGTGGTCCAGGGGGTGGTGGTGGTGTAGGAATGGGGGCAGAGGAGCTCGCTGGAGGCTGGACAGAGGAGCCCATCGCATTGGTCCAGAGGATGCTTTTACGCACTATCCTGCACCTTATGTCAGTGGATGTGAGTCAGAGTGAAACTCTCCCAGATAGCCTGAGACGCAGCCTGACAGACCTGCTGCGAGCCACCCTCAAAATCCGGAGCTGTTTGGACAGACAGACTAACCCTTTTGCACCTCGACCTAAGAAGACCCTACAGGAGGTCCAAGAGGACTTTTCATTCTCCCGCTATCGCCACAGGGCGCTTCTGCTGCCAGAGCTTCTCGAGGGAGTGCTACAACTGCTGCTGTGTTGCCTGCAAGCTTCCACACCCAACCCCTTTTTCTTTAGTCAAGCACTGGAGCTCATCCATGAGTTTGTCCAGCACAGAGGCCTGGAGCTGTTCGAAGCCACCGTGCTGCGGCTGGAGGGACTGAGTAGGGTCAGGGATTCTGAAGTAGTAGGTGAGGCTTCAGGGAGACTACGAGGTCTCATTGCAGGAGTATTCAAGATCATCAGTGCTGTCAAGAAGGCAAAATCGGAGCAGCTGCATCAGTCTGTTTGTGCTCGACGCCGCCACCGGCGCTGTGAATATTCCCACTTTCTGCATCACCATAGAGACCTGTCAGGTTTGCCTGTCTCTGCTTTCAAGCAGGCTGCTAGACGCAACCCCTTTGAAGAGGACGGAGAAGGCAAGGATGGGACAGAGGGTGATACAGTGCGTTACCCTGAGCGTTGCTGCTGCCTAGCTGCCTGTGCTCACCAGTGTCTGCGTCTCCTGCAGAGACTCTCACCCAGTGGGCCAGCTGTGTTGCAGGTACTGGCCGGGGTTCAGGCTGTTGGAATCTGCTGTTGTATGGACCCTCGCTCAGTAGTAGGCCCTTTGCTGCATGCCTTCCAAGCTCCGGGTTTACGCAGTTACCAGTCTCATGTTCTCAGTGTTCTAGGAAGACTGATTCTAGACCAGCTAGGTGGTGGGCAGCCCTCAGAAAGAGCTAAACTGGCCTCCTGTAACATCTGTACCCTGGACAACAGCCAGCTGCATGGCCTGGAGGAGACGCTGCAGCATGGGGATTCTTCAGCTGTTCCTACCAGTCTGTGCTACCGCTCCCAGGGTATTCTCCCAAGTGGAGGGGGAGCAGAGGACATGTTGTGGAAGTGGGATGCTCTGGAGGCCTATCAGGAGCTAGTGTTTGGTGAGGACTGGCAGCTGAGCCAGCAGATAGCTGGCCATGTGTGCCACCTGACCCTGCGGGGTAATGCTATAGTCCAGTGGCAGCTCTACACACACATCTTTAACCCTGTGCTGCAGAGAGGGGTAGAGGTGGCCCACCATGCCCAACAGCTGGGGGTCTCCACTGTCTGTACTCAGGTCTGCAGCTATCACACACGATGCCTACCTGTGGAGGTTCTGCTCATCTATCTGCAAACATTACCTGCCCTTCTCAAATCAAGGTGAGCATTTTCATATCAATTTAAGACAATTTTCCAGAGTTTTAGTTTTTCTTGAACATCTGGCTGTTTAATTAAGTTTTCTTCATACAAACAAACAACATTTCAGAGTTCTGCCAAAGATACATTTAAGATGTAAGATTCATTAGGTAGAAAGATGTTTATCTGCCAGCTATTCTTGGGTCAATCTATGTTTAGACCAATCTTTCGTTATGGTGATGGTACAGATGGTTGTTCTGAAAAATGTTTAAGCAAATTTCTTACATAAGGAATGGGTTCTACTCCTTTTGTAAGATCTCACTAAGCAAATACAGTCAGCTAGGTTGGACACCTAATCCACTTAGACATTGTTTGTCATTAGATCTCTCTCTCCAGGTCATTGCTAATTAATGCTAATCCATAATTTACTACAGCTTTGTAGGCTTGATGAGGGATGGGAGATTATTGACTGTTTATGTAAGACTGTTATGAGTAGACTTGCCTGGCAAAAGCAGGACATTGTGGTGATAGTCTGGATATGTTTAACAATGAGTACAATACTGCATGAATAGGTTTTACTTTGGTTTTAGTTTTTATTTTACTTGTTTGGCTGTTATCAGTGAATATGGAGAGCAGCTTTTAGAAAATCTCACAGGACTCACAGATGAATCCAGCACTGAATAACCCATATATGTGGATTTGTTTGTCTGTCCATGTGTTAACCCTGGCGACCTGTCTAGCATTCATACCAGTTCCTACCCTGTGCATGCTGGGATAGGTTGAACAGGATCAGTGGGTAAAGAAAATGGATGGATGGATGCTTTGAAGCAGCCTGTCAGCGGTTCCTTATTAAAATTCAGAGTATGTTGTTCTGCTGTCGGCAGCACTGACTCGCATTCACAGTCTTTAGTCAGCTGTGATGTCATCTGAGTCCTTTCAATAGATACTTCAGAGACCAATTTAGGTCCTTATGATTATGTAAGAGGTGTCATCACAAAACTCTTGTACTCAGATAATTTTGGAATTCTGGAGGGTGGCGTTCTCCCTAAACTTATCATAGCTTCGTTTCTCTTCTCTTTATCTACTGTCAATGCTTTTTTGTTCAAAGACAATAATGATGCTTAATGGATAATTGTAATTTATGTTCATGAGGAAACTCATCAATATAATTGGTTGCACCATACATGCACATTTAAATACTTATTATATTAATTAGATATCTTTTTTTAACAACCAAGTGATCATTACTTAATGTATTCTATTGTAGAATAAAAATAACAGTTTAAAGTACTAGTACTTGTCTTGAATTCAGGCTTACAGAAACAACAGAGGATCTAAATATAGACTTGCACCTGCAGTGTATTTATAGTGTAAGAAAAGTTTGGTTGTTTGGGAAAATGCTTTGAGTTTATGAATTGTTTATTGTTTGGTGGACTCACAAGCTTCATCAGTGTATTAAAAGATAAAGTTCAGGACAACAGCGACAGAATTTTATGTACAGGTTAGCTTATACTTCACCTTAATGAATCAACTAATGCTGTAGAAGACATTTTACACCTCCTCTTTATACATTGCACACACTGATTTAAAACATGGCAAAAAGACAAGTTGTTTTCGTAAGATAACCTTGAAGAAAAACAATTTTCTCAAAGCTGCAAAACATCCTCATCATACTGCACTGCTCCTTTGCCTTCTGTATTACAGAACGCCATATTTCCAGACAAGAGTATTGAATATTCAGACTAATGGATAGTCATCGGGACGGACTTGCACACCACTAATGAAAAGAGGAAATGTTCAGAAAAAGCAGAATTAATCATCTCTACATTAATATAGAGGAAGACTGGAGAAAGAGTTTGAATATCCATTTCATGCTCTGAGCTCCAAGCTTCAAATGAACATCTGTTTCAGTTTCTTAAAATACTGAGTAGAAAATCCCACACTGAGATTAAAGTGTTTTCATTCTAGTCAGAGGAAAATGTCAGTACATCTCTCAAAGTAGTTGTTTTCTGTTGCCAACTGTTGATTAACCTTCAATCAAAGCTGACATGTCTTTTTTCAAAGATAATTCACCCTGCATTGTAATAGCGTAATTTATTTTTTCTGCCGCTGGAATCGTGTGTATACTACTAGTAAACAAATTTAAAAGGGTACAAAGTCAGCTTTGTTTTGCCAAATAGGATATTATTCACATTCAGATAACTTTGACACATTGTGCCAGATGTTTAATGTTCAATAAACAAAACAGCAAAAACACATTAGATAATAACAAATCAAATTACAATTAGCAGCAACTACAAATATAGCAGGTGTGTAATCTGCAATGTCAGTGTCCTTCACAGGTAATTTATCATGTTAATAGAAGTTGGCTCATTTATTCAAAGGTATTCTTGTGCCTTGGGGGAGATTATATCTGCGACCTGATGGGAGGAAATAAAATCAGTGATGGGAGAAGTGTGACGGGTCCTGTGTGATGGCAGTAGATTTTCCTCTTATTGACCTGTTGTAGAGTTTGTCAGATTAGACAGAGTGGTGCCCTTTACTTTGATTGATTGGAGATCAAGGAGAATTTAAATGTGTGCAGTTTGCATATAAGTACTCTTATTGTCACCGTATTAATCTCTTCTCTATGGCTCAAGGAGGAATGCTTAAGTAAATGGAAGGCACAGTGGATGATGAAAAATTAATGTGCCTTTTCTGTTTAACTTTGCCTAGTTTCTAACATTTTTTTTTTTATTACAGGGTGATCAGAGACCTTTTTGTGAGTTGTAATGGGCTCAATCAAGTGACTGAGCTCGTCTACCTGGATCAGACACGCTCTTTGGCTTTAAAGGTATTTGAGACTCTCATAATAGGCACTGGACACCAGCAGGCTGATGGGGTGCTGCAGGAACTAGAAAGTGCTGATGCTGAAGAAAGGGAGGCCGTCTTGGGCCTGGCTGAGGACCTGGGGTCCCGAGGGGCTGGTGAGGGCCCACAGAGCCTTAGCAAGTTCTATGAAGGCCTTAAGGAGGCGTACCCACGGCATAAGGGCCGGAGTGGACAGGGACATGGACCAGGACGCAGCCGAGCAGAGACCCATCTTCATGTTATCAACCTCTTCTTGTGCGTGGCGTTCCTCTGTGTCAGCAAAGAGGCTGACTCTGACCGGGACTCAGCCAATGACTCTGAGGACACTTCAGGCTATGACAGTACAGCTAGTGAACCTCTTGGTGGGAGACTGCCTTACCTGTCTCCAGACAGTGTGGCTTTGCCCTCCAAAGAGCAGGTACGACGCGCCGCAGATGTTTGGTCAGTGTGTCGGTGGATCTACCTGGCTAGTCCCTTGTTTCAGAGGCAGTTCTTCAGGCTGGGAGGTCTGGATGTTTGCTTGCGCCTCATGGCCATGGTTATTCAGAAGCTTTCCTGTAAGACCAAGGATGGGAAAGCAAAGAAGAAGAGGGAGAGTAAGGGCAAAGGCAGCCCTGAGTCCACAGCCCCAACTACCTCACTGAGACCTGAAGAGACAAGTTATGATTCAGCCGACACCCTCTGCACCAGTCCAGCTGAGGGAAGGACCAAAGATCCAGCCAAGAAGTTGGAGGAAGAGTGGCAACTACAAAGTATTCGTCTCCTTGAGGCCTTGCTTGCTATTTGTCTTCACAGTGCTAACTCAGCCCTGCAGAGGATAGAGCCTGAGCTTTCTTATCAGGTAAGCACCTAAATTTCATATTAATTAATTTATCCATGACCAAGTTGACCTAAATAGTAGCATTTCTACACAGTATTCAGTGAAACTGTTATACCCTCTCTCATCAATAGCTCCAGTCAGTGGAAGAGACCCTGTTTGAAGTTAGAGACCAGCTCTCTCGATCGGGGGTGGTGAATTCTGACCTTGCTATTCCTCTGTTTGACTCTCTCCTGAGAGTGGCCTTGGCAGAGGTGTCATCTAGTCCTGATCCCCCTGAGGAGAAGCCAGACAGGGTGAGTCCTGCCTTGGGAGAAACTGTGAGTGAAGTTACTGTACCTTTTTTTATATTTATATATATATATACATATATATATTTAAATATTTTTTTATATTATATTTGTTGAGTTACTTGTGTATCAATAGGCAAGTTCAGGTTATAGCCAGTCTGACATCACAGTTGACACTGGATTCCTTTGCAGCTGCAGCAGGTGATATATGTGATCATCACTTTGTAAAGCCTCTCAGTAAATGCTACCACTTTCAAAATCTTGATCTGTTCTGCTGGAAAATCGTAAACCATCTTATTTGAATTTCTTCTTATTAAAACTTATGTATTTCTCTTCTTATACTAATAACTACTGAAATTGTAAGGCATGCTGCCCAGCATACAGTGTTATTTACCCATTAAATGAATGTCACAATTTAATTTTCAGCTGTCACTATGAGCAACCTGGTGGCCAATCAGTAGTAAGCACTGACCAATCGTTGTTGTCCATCTCTTTACTCTTGTGTCTTGTTGTCTCTCAACAGTTGTCTCTATGAAATGGTCATAAAATGCCCAGAAATGGTAACTAATTGTTGTGAAATTATATCAAAGTTGCTACATTTCTTGGTTTAACTGGTTAACTGAATAGCTTGCTCAGTTGCACTGTTTTTGTGCTCTGTTCATGACCTTTTTGTTAAAAAAAAATCTTAATTTTTTCAAAAAAATGGTAAATGCTTCTGAACCTTATCAGCAAGGCTCCTTACATGCTTGCTAAAATATTTTGGAGATTTAGGTCTCAAAGATTGACAGCACTGTGTAAAGAACACAAATAGACTAACTGATCAGAGTTGACTTGAACCCATTCATATTGTATAAATTTGTGCAGAAGTGTTTATGGTATATTAATCATTCAGGATCGATTCTATTCAGGAATTATGCCGGCCATTTTCTCTGCCAGGAAAAGTCAACAAAACAATCCCTCCTCTTGCGCATGGTCATGTTTTGATTCTGATTGTGCACAGACGGGAGGGGCTATTCACAGAGGGGCACATTGTCAATCTGTTTGTGAGAGAGTGAAGAGAGCAGGGCAAGAGGGGTCTGTGTGAATCAATGCCCTGCTGCAGCTCTAAAATAAGCTTTACCCTTTTTTGAATAGTAAGAAAAAATTGAAAATCATTACCCTGTTATTGCTGCAGTTAGCCACAAATTAATTAGTGAATGGGAAACACCGAAATTGAGAGATCATGAGAGATCATACAATTTTAAACAGTTGGGTATTACCAGAAAACATCTGCATTTTGTTGGGTGCTAACCAATGATAATAACCAATCTTACAATGAGCTGCTGTCAAGGCAACATTTATGACAGGACTTTAGACTAATATAAGCATTATCCAAACAGTCTATTAATAAATCTTCACTTTATTAAGCTCCTTTCAACACATTAAGTTCAGAGAATCCACTACTTGTTTTGAACACAGTTTTTTAAATTGTTTTTTTCCTTCCCCAGTAAAATGAAGCAGATTGTGTTTATTCACCACATACTGTGTCTTTCGCAAAACACTATGGCCATATATCAGTAGCAGTGCTGTTTATTTAGGAGGCAGTAGTACAATGAAGGGAAATCATTTTTCAGCCAAGCGTCATCAAGCATCAGGGAGGCGGTGCGTGGCCACTCACACTATGTTGCTTAGCAGCCGTTATCTGCCTGATGTACAACAACAGCAGACGTAAATAATGATAGCCCTTGTTTGGACCAAGCAGTGGGCGCAAACATGAGCAAGCATGACCTCATTATGAAACCTTAACAGCTCACTGACATTGCTTTGTTTAAAAGGTTTTTACATATTAATATGTTTTTCATATTCGTGTAAGTTCTTCTAGACAATTAATATGTACAGAGAAAATTAGCTATGATATTTACACGTTCAGAAAGAAAAGAGAAAGAAAATCCTTCAGTCACAGCAACTTGCCCTCCTATATAGTGCCAGTATCACTACATTAATAAACAATTATAAAAACCATGCCTGGTCCAGACCAGTCCAGTAGCTGCATTTATTTGTGAACAAGGAAGAAAAAAACAGCGTAATAGATCTTTCTTTTTCCACTTAAATCAACTCTGGTCTGCTAGTGGGTGCCTCCCATCTCACAGCCTTAGATCTGTTTTTCTCGGGTCTTAAAATGCCAGTCTGATTAAGCCTGTTCCAACACAGGAGGATTTAGCTTTTTATATAATAGATTTACCTGTTTCCTAACAGCTTAGTTCTTTCTCAGTGAGCCCAGCAGAGTGTGATGTTCACTTAACTATTACAAGTATGTGCTGTGAAGCTCGAAGATTAGCCATCCACCGCAAAGTTTGTCCATTGGATGACTATTCTTTGAAATAATCACCTCACCCACAACTTAATATCAAAGCCGCTCAGTTTTTTTTATTTTTATATAGAAAAGAATAGAGGTGTGTATTACAGTAAGCCTCGTCTTTGAACTAATAAACGGTTTAGAATTTGACTCGTACGCAAGTGTTTGTGTGTGTGTGTCTGCCTGCGTGCACATACTGTATGATGACTGACTGTTCACGTCAAGGAACTGGGCTGTGTGAGCACAAGTCAGCTGATATTTGTCTTATGACCAAAATCTTGTATTTTTTCCCCCCTCATGGCTTGAAAACATTTTGTTGGCAATTTACTCGCTGGATTAATGGAAGAACTGCTGCTTGTCATGCTTATTAAATTTTAGCATAACAGTTTTAGTCAAGGACTTTTTGAAAAACAGGATTAGGTAAGGTGAATCTATTCTACCATCTGCTAGGTTTGGTTATATTTGGACTGTATAGGATGTGGACCAACTTTTTCTTTTCTCCCCTTCTCCCTCTCTTTCTCTTTCTCTCCCTCTCTCTCTCTTCCTCACTCTATTTCTGTCAGAAGCTCCAGGTGTTGGCGGTGGGGGCGGCCCCAGCAGGGGATCTGTCTGAGGAAGTGGACGAGGCGCAGGGCTGTGGCGTCAAGCCCTTGGGGGAGGAGGAGGGCTACGACGCTGACAGCGAAAGCAACCCTGAGGACATGGCCAAGCAGGAAGAGGGTAGGTCCAAATTTCCTGCCACACCAAATGGCACACACTCTTTCTTACTCCCATCTATTCCTCCTCAGGAATCCACAGCTACTGCGCTCACCTGAAGGATTCAAGTAATAGTAACTTAGGCTGGTTTGACATTATTGGCACTGTTTGCTTTACTTTTAAGTCTTGTAATTACCTACTGGGTGGTCATTTTTACCATTTTGCTTCTCAGGGGTTATTTTAAGAAGGCTGTAAATCACTTCTACTTCATATGCTCGGTTTTCTCCACCATTTGTTTTTGTTAGTCATAAATGTCTACAGAGTAATCTTGATGGATTGAGAGGTTGTGTATTACTTTTAACCTCTAAAGCCTGCTGATTTTTAGCTTTGAATAATCTTAATTTTCCCACTATTTGACATTCTTTCATTGCATTTGTGTAATTATTACACATTATTACATTTCCTTACATTCAAGAATTTATGTTAAATAGCATTGTCATGGTTTTTCAGCATAATGCAGTGTAAAATACCCCACATCCTCTTTTGGTTTGGTTCAGAGGATATGTTGCAATAACAAGTGCCTTTTTTTTAATCATGTATGTATGACAAGACAGAAACTGGCTTGAGGCTTTTCTCAAAACAGTCTTATGTGTCAGCTCTGCCCCTCCACTATGGTCTCATAGGTTAAGAGTGTGGCCTGATTACACCCTTGTTACTTTTTCATCCCCTGAGAATAGATTCATTGTTTTACGTTTTACAACTGCAGGCAACCTCACTCTGTGGCCTCATGAGCTGGATCTTGTGACTTCGAGTTCCTATCAAATCCAGACTTTAATTTCCTGGAAAACCTTGTCAATCTTTAATTCTGACCTCATGCTAGACGAACAAACTAATTAGCCCATGCATCATAGTTTTTTGGCCGATTTCAGATCTTTGTCCTGCATCTTGAATCAGCCCATCTTGCTTTAACATTGAACATCTTAGGTTTTGCTCCAGTCAGTGAATTAACTTAAATCTATTGCAAATTGTTTAAAAAATCTGTAGCAAAGTTAATGCTTTTGAAATAAATTGGTCCATTAATGAGTATTTCGGAGTTTTATTGCTGCATTTATAGTAAGCAGAGGTGTCATTTACTGAAGAGAGTACTATAACACCTAATAAGAAAGCTCCAGCAGTGGAGTGAATAGACATGTCAGTGATGTGTGCAGAGTACCCTAACTTCCTGCTTATTACTTGGTATTTGTGGGTTAGAAACAATGCAGTATGACACTGCTTTGTGAACCACAAGTGGTGGGAAAGGGCGTGCAACCTACAGTGATGCATTACAGCTTCAATAATAAAAATGAGTTGTTACCATCAGGACAGAGAGACAGGGTGCCATCTCTGCAGGATTTGTGTGCCCAGAAATCCTTTATACCATAAAGCATAGCTATGTTAAACACATCTCAGTGGTATGAGGTGTGCGTCATTTGCATTGAACAGAATTCTTGAAAGTCATTGATGTTGTTGAGGCACTTCATGGTTAAATGTCCATCTTTATTTGTTAAAGTTGTGTTTGTTTTGACACTTGTCACAGACACAGAGAATTTCTGAAAGGACAGGAAAGAAACTAACTATCTTGATTGACAGGTGTCTAAGCCAATCACAGTCACCTGTGGCATTTACAACTTGCTCATCCTGCATCTGCTCTCCCCAAGCTTTCCTCTTAAAGCCCAAATTAAGATTTTCTTGCTCCAGTAACAGCTGTCTCCTCACAGTCTAATACATGACGTCACACACTCTCTGACACAATCATGTCCTCCTGTATTTGGTTATACGACCTCTGAGAAGAGGTTAATTAAAAAGATTTGTGAATTAGAGATTAGTGATCCTGTCCCAAACTACAGCGAAAATATAACCTGAAATGTTGGTTTGCTGCAATTTAATTAAACCTCAGACCAAACCAAGGCATACTGGGACTGCAGACGATCTAATTCATTTAGTTCATATTTGCTAATAGCAGCATGTATATGAATGTGTGAATGTTAGACAGATGCAAACAGTGTAGCTGTGCAGTGGGAGAGAGCACAAGCTTCATTAATAAAAGGAGGTCCCAGAAGCCGCGCGAGAGCCTGCTGGGCTGCTTTCCTGTAAATCATGAGGGGACTCCCATGCTGCTCTGTGCCTGAGCGCAGGACCGAGGGTAATTCATTTTTATGAGCTGCCTCCAAGATGGAAGATCGGAACTGAAGCAGGGAATGCCTGTGGATCGTGAAGCTGTTAGAGCAGCACAGCCTGCCAGTGTGTGTTTTTGTGTTAGCACATTTGGTGTGACATGCATCATTTCTCTAAGTCTGTGCTCTCTGGTCTTATTTGTGTGTGGTTGTTCTCTTAGGTGTAAAGGTGGAGTCCGCTGCGCTACGTGAGTTTGCGGCGGTGGCAGATGGGCCCGGCCGTGGCGTGCTGCTGTTCCCAGAGATCTGTACGATGGAGCTGCAGCTTCTTGCCACAGGCTCCCCAGACCTGGAGGTTCTGAGTCATGTGTTTCATAGCCTGCTGGGTGCAGTGCATGCCAACAGCCGCAATGCTGCTTTGCTGTATGACCAGGTCTGACTGACCACTTCTTCCTTTTTGTGCTACTTTTAGTCTGTATTTGTCTTACTTTTCCCCTCCAACTGTGCTCTGATTAATGTGTCTGACCTCCTGTCCTGGTCCTCACAGGGAGGAGTCAAAACCATCTTGTCTGGCTTTCACAACATCCTCAGCCAAAGAGACCCCTCCTTTACAGGTTTGTTGTTTTTTCTGGCTTGTTTTTGCCTCATGTCACATTGTAGGAGATTATTTCTCTGTGACTTGTAGGGGGGAAAGGGGCACTCTCAGTTTGCTTTGTTTCTAAGGTTTGTCTCTCCTGCTACTGACATTTTATTTGGTCCCTAATGGTTTAAACATAACAAACAATGTGATTGAAATTCATAAGTATTTGCAAAAAAATGCAGACAGTCTCCAATATTTATTTTATTTTATTTAAGTATTCTCTGTCTGTTATGCAATTACAGTTTATCTAATGTGCTCGTCTGTGGCCTCTTTTGTTTTTCTTTACCAGAGACATTTTATGCTATGAGGAAAACATGCTGTTTTGTGATTTTGCCTGTTATGTCTTGATGCATGCCTGAGTGAATGAAAACTGTTTATGTAATCTGCTCTTCACTGGTCTCCACTCAGATTGTCAGACTATGCTCATGGAGCTGCTGGTTGCCATGGTGAGCCAGCGAATAACAGCGGAGGAACTCGCTCTGTTGATTCGCCTCTTCCTTGAGAAGGCCCCACCTACTGTAAATATCCCTATCAGTCACTCAACAATGTGCTGTTAGCTTAAGTTCAGGGTGTTGACATTGATGGCTTATGCTCACAGTGTCTGCACATTCAATTTCTCAGCAGGATGAAGAACTTATTTGTAAAACATCCCTCCTGTCACGCTCTCTTCTCACCTTTTGGTTCTTTTAAAACTCATCCACACATGATGCTCCCGCGGGCTTCCTCAGTCAGACACTTCTGTCCATATACAATTAACACCAGTGAACACGAAACAGATGTGATGCTACAACTTATTACCACAGCTCTGTGTTTAATTGGATCCAGGCAGCAGACATCATTAATAACCTGTCTCCAAGAAATAGGTTCCCAAAAGGGAAGAGTTATTTTTAACCATGTGAATGTAATGACATGTGACCTGTGGTTTCCATCTTTAAATGAGACATATCGGTGGCTGCAATTTCCACGTTTAATACTGTTGCTCTTTTTAAACCACCACCAAGGTTTTTCTTCAGTAATGCTTTTTAAAATGATTTTTTTCTTCCCAGTTAAGCAGTTATTACTTTGCAACAATAACAATGTTGACTTCCTCTGTCTGTTTCCTCACTTAGTTCTTCCTGCTCTCTAACTCTCCTTTTTTCTCATGCTCTGTCCATCCTTTTCTCTCCCTCTTTACACTAACAGTTACACACAAACACATTGTATGCAGCCAGAAACTGACATCAAAATCAAATGATTATTAAAGCAGCAGAGTATTTACAAGGTAAATAACTGTAAAAGATGGTCAGGGAGAATCCATATTTGATAACAGTTTATTAATACTCTGCTAATTAATGTGAAATTGTTGTGGAATCCATTGTAATGAATGTGGAATAGAAATTAGCTGACTTAGCATTACAACTATGTTTAGCTGATTCTTGCTCTCTCTCACGCTGTTCTGACTGCAGGTGAAGTTAGTCCAGTTTAACTACAATTTGTTATGTTATTGAGAATACTGTTAAAGCAATTCATCAGCGTGTCCATCTATAACCAAAGATGGACAAAAAAATTCAGGCAAAGCTTTTATAGCACCCAACTTGAATCTGGCTACATTATTATTCTTAAAGGTGCTGAGATTCATTTAGATGTTCTTGAGCACCTCTAAAAAAAAAGTCTTAAATCAGCTGTGGATCAAACTGTGAAAGCAATGAATCATCTAAATGTGTGCATGTGATGTTTCTTTATGTAATCTCATTTGAAAGAGGTTGTCCTTCTTACATCCCATTTGCTTTGTTACTTGCCAGGAGATTTTACTAAAAGGCATCCTAAAAATAGTAGAAGCCAACATGAATATGGAACCTCTTCACTTCCTGACCTTTCCAATAATCCTCGGGGCCTTGACACCAGGAGGGATGTCCGCTGGCTCCAGACAGAATGGGGCGGCTGGAGGAAAAAGTGTTGGTGTGCTCTGGAAGGGCAAACTGTCTCCTGGACGCAGGGAGGGGGATACTGAATACCGACCAAGCCACCTCTGTTCATCTCCCTGGCACATTGCTCCTCTCCACTTGCCTCTAGTGGGGCAAAACTGTTGGCCTCACATGGCCAGCGGCTTCAGCGCTTCAATGTGGCTGAGGGTGACAGAGCAGGAAGAGAAGGATGTGGACAAAGACGAGGGTGAGATGAAGATCCTTCAGCAAAACACTTTGATGTCTAAAGTCAATAAATATGAACTAGTTTTGAGATCTTTTAGTTGTTTTCTTCCAGAAGAGAGTAGCCCCCCTGCAGCTGAGCCCCACCATGGCTCCTCACAGGCTGGGACAAGATCAGTGGAGGAAGGCCTCATTCATATTCTGTCCATGGGCTCCAAGGCACTGATGCTTCAAGTGTGGGCAGATTTCTCTACAGGCTCTCTAACATTCAGGTGATTTTGAGCATAGCATGCAAAGGATGGGTTACAGCTTCCTAAGTATTCATAGTTTATGGACCTTGAAGAATTGTTATGTGCTGCTCCCTTCAGGATTTGTATAGACCCAAATGATGAGATAAAAGCAGGGCTGCTGGCACAGGCCGACTCTGGTGCAGATCTACTCAAAGCAGGTCATTGGCAGCACTTCGGCCTCACGTACACCCAGCAGCCAGAGGGGAAGAAGAATATCCATGGCCGCGTGGTTGTTTGGGTGTGTGGCATCAGGTGAGGGACATATGCATTAATGCTTTTATTAACTTCAATATTGTGTACTGAATTGCTATGCTTACTGTACATATTATCTCTTAATACTGTACATATTGTATTTTTCTTCATATATGCATACACATCCCTTATTGTCATTTATCTTGATTCATAAACATTACTCTCCCCTTCATTGCTTTTACGCAATGATGCATAAATGCTAAACAGTATACCATTGTCTCAGTGCTTGTTCTCCGATTATTGACGGTGAAGCTGAATCTAATCTATTATAATCCAATCTAATCTGAAAATCTGATAGCAAGAGTAAGACTGTGGCTTTAAATCTGGTGAAGAATTGAACTTGAACCTTCCCCTTTTCTCCGTTTCAGGAAATGTGAAGTTTCATTGGACTACACTCTACCCAGGAAATCCAGTTTATCATCGGACAGCAACAAAACCTTCTGCATGTTGGGCAACTGTGCACCATCCTCCGGGGAGCTGCTGAAGCAGGGCAGTCACTGGAGCATGGGCACTGTGCTTCTCTTCAACGGTATGACTCCTGATGAATCCCGCCTTCTTTATCTGACCGGAATCATGTGTGTGAAAGCTCTGAGACACTTGATCCCTGCCAGTCACTCATCATCTTACTTTGCATGCATACACGCAGTGTTTTAATCCTTTACGTAATTTTATCTGTATGGCCTCAGTGCTGCTCCCTGCTGGTACATTGATTGATCTCTCTTAAGCAGTATATACTGAACATAAATGTACATTAATGTATCATGATGCAGTTATATTTTAAATGCATGTCCAGTCCAGTTGCTGTAAGAAGTTGTCTCTGGCGTGCTGTAGATTCTCAGCATTCTCTCTGGAGGCTTACTAAATACTCCTCTTGTTGCCTGTAATTGGCTGTGAATGGTTTGCCTCTAGGCCATGTCAACCTGTGGAACCAACTGATGTCTTTAGACAAGCCTTAGCCTCTCCTCTGTCGTCATATGTAGCAGTTTTTTTTCTGGGAAAAGAAGGACATAGAGATTCATCAAAGTTTCATGAAAACAAGAAATAAAACATCAAGGCCTACCATGGCTCCTCAAGGGTCTCACTTTGCATCACATTATGTATTACTGCTGCATGAGTTATTGATGGAATAATCTAAATCATTTACATATGAGGTTGATTTAAGCTCCTTGTTATTATCCATGACATTTACGATTTTTGTCTCATTAGAACAGTAATCAGTACTCTGTTTGCCACCATATTTCAGGATCTAGAATAGGATCTGAGGAGGCTCTTTACCTGTACACCAGTGGGCCTGACCTCACCTCCATCATGCCCTGTAAATACGGCAAGCCCACTGGAACGTTCTCCAAGTATGTCACTGAGGAAGGACTGAAGTGTGAGCATGTGCGAGAGCTTCTGATGAAGAACAAGGATGTGGACACAACAGCTTTGGTTGTAAGTCTTTGTTTACATGAAGCATTTAAAAATAGCAGTCTTCTTCCAGGACTCTCTGAAAGAAGAGATCTCGTATCTCAATGGGATCTTCTTGGCTAAATACAGTATAAATTAATGATGCAGGCTGTAATATTTGTAATCAGGTGGCATCTAGTCCTTCGGGCCATTTGCGCCTTTCAAAGTACAATTACTTAATGTGCTTGTTCTTTTACTGACAGGTTCAGTTTGTCATTCTATGTGTCAATCAACTTCATGGAAAGGATCCCTCCAGACACTCTGTTGATAAAACCTTTTAACTTTCAGCTCTGGTTCTCCGTCTGCTTCTATCAGATAACTTCTCTCTGTTAGTTTGTCTCTTTGGTGTTTTAAAGGGTTTCATGTAGTTTTGATCCTGAAAAATGGGTTTCTCTTTTTCTCTTTAACTCCTCATTCCCATCAAAACACAAAACATGCACTTATAAAATAAAAAATAGACAAAGAAATGTTTGATCGTCACCGCTGTCTCATCTTTTATCCCATTTCTCCATGTCAGTTTTGTCAAAATGCAAATTGATGCAGCTGTTCAACACTGTACTCCTACTTTGTGATTCAGGTACTCTAAGTAAGCAGAGCAAATTCCTCCTATGTCTCATTTATTGTTTCATTTCATGGTGTATGAGTAATGTGCTGTTCCAATTAGCTGTCATTAATGATACTGCACAGTAGGAAGTAATTTTTCCCCAATGGAAAAAGCTATTACAGTTAAGCTGCAGCTATTTCAGTGAGACTGAAAATAGTTTTTCTCCCATTAAATGCTAATGGATTTGTTGATAATAGCTCTGCTGTTATAAAAAAAGAAAAGGAGTAAGTGAAGAAGAAAGAATGTTTCCCCTTCATATCTTTGTTTCTTTTTTTATAGTCTAACCAAGTCAACCTCAGGTCTTGATCCGTGCTTAAAATCGTAGCCTCAAGCTAGCTTGGCTCAGGTCTAATTGAATTTCAACAGTAAATACCTCAAACTATACATAATTGAAGGTTTCAGGATGAAAAGTTTTGGCTGAAAATGATAAACGTGTTGGTTGTGTGTCTGTACAGGAGAGCTTGGCCATAGTGTTCACTCCCAGCAGTCCCAGAGTCTACACCATTTATGAGCCTGTGATCAGACTGAAGGGTCAAGCCAAGACAGTGGTTACCCAGAGGCCATTCAGCTCCAAAGAAGTGCAGAGTGTTTCCCTGGAGCCAAACTCTCTCAAAGCTCTGCTCCCAACAGAAACTCAAGGTCTGCAGAGCGTCCTGCACAAGATCGGAGGAACAGGAAACTTTGTCTTCCTCTTTGCACAGGTACGATTGTCAACATTTAAAGTGCTGCACCAGCTTAGTCAGAAGCCCAAAACCTTAGTGACAAATCTGTGTGATTTTTTTGTATCTACTGTATATTTTATGGTGCTGAATTTCATCATGTTTCAGCTGTATTTAGATCACTCATCTGTCTCTGACCATGTGACCTAACTAGCTATGTTAGTTACAGGCCAACTACTAGTGTAGGATGAGGAAAGTCATACTGCTTTTTTCACGAATGAGCTCTGTTCAGTGTCTACAGACTCGGTACGGAACATAGTGTGGTGTTGACCTTTTACACAGTAACACACAGCCACAGGTTGTCCATGTCAGACCTGTTCTTATACACCAAAAAAGATCTGTTAGGTTTAAAAGAAGAGATCACTGTGGCAGTGTGCTGAGGCTGTGATGTGTTTTGATTACAGCGCATCAACAATGACAGACGAGGCCACTGACTTATGAGTAAAGAAGATAGTTATTGAGTTAATATCAATAATACATATATCTGGACACATCCATATTATCAGCAAAAGAGCGGACAGCAGTATACTGCGGAAAGCAAAAAAGAGTACTGCACTCCATGCACTAAGATCCCACAGGAGACAGAAAGCTGCAGTATTTTGAGTCTGAGTTCATCTGTAATGTGGGAACATCAGCACATCTACTCGCTCACTGTGACTTTACCGGAAAATGACCTGCTCTGTTCACACATGAGCTCAGTCACATTACATAGACGCAGGACTAAAGAGCAGTTTGAAGTCCAAACCAATGATTGTAAACATTTTTGTTGATTTGAGCTCTGCCATTAAGTAACCGCAAAATTTAAGGTTATCAATGCGTATGTAAAAGGAAGTTAAGTGTTGTTGTACTTATTAGTATTTGTCTGTAGAGATCATAATGTCATTCCACTTTTAAAATCAAAGTTGGATATTAGGCTGGTGTTTTCTTTTGTGAGCAGTATGAATTTAAGATTTAGAAAGAAAGCAACACATAACTGCATCCTCGGGGCTGCATTGTTCACATTCATGCATTATTTCTGTTTTCCATCTTTCTTTTCTCCTCTGTCTGTCACCTGGGGGTTTGCTGTGTCCAGACGGTGGAGCTGAGTGATTGTGAGAAGACCCAGGCTCTGGCCCTGCGGGTGCTTCTGTCTCTGTCCAAGTTCAACCAGCATCGCATCCATGAAATGGACTGTTACCATGGTTACTCAATGATCCACCAGGTCCTCATCAAGTCCAAGTGCATTGTGGGATATCATATGCTAAAAGTGAGTCACACCTTGAACTCTCTGCTTTTCTGACTTCTATCTGCAACCTCTGCTGACCATCGCAGTGAAACATTTTAGTTTTTTTCTTTTTTTGCCGTGAACCTGATCCATCCTGACTCACCGGTGCTTCTCTGAGCCTCTATACCGGTGTTGGTGACCCTGCTGTTACTTGACCCTCTGGCTGTGTCTGTAATTGAGCTGTGTGATGGCTGTGCACTGAAATGGATTCTGTCTGACTTGATGAAACACTGAGCCCCTGCAGATTCACACAGCACATCTGATCACCTTTATTTCCTCAGTCTTACACACATTTTATTTGTGTAGCATAGAAGTGCACAGATCATTGATATTACACTCATTTCTGTATGAAAAGGAACATGCTGTACAAGAGTTATTGAATTTTTGCTTTGTTTGTGCTCTTCTATTTATATTCCAAAAGACATCTCTCTCTTTGTTTGACCTTTAAAGGTTAACCTTCTGTAGAATTTTAACTGAATTCGCTTGTCAGACAGATGAACTATGTAACTAACTGTGTATAAAACCACAAGCTTCTGTCTCATCTTAGTCCAGAAACCCATAGGACTGCAAGATTTGTAACTACTGCAGCGAAGCTGGTCCAAAATGATAAGTCTGATCAATACAGACAGCTCTGTTCAGGGAGAAAATGGTTGGTTTTGATGGAGTGATAAGTAGTTACAAAAAATTGAATGGAGAGTTCGTTGGTGTCCAGGGCACCGTGCTGTACTCGTAAGGTTGTTTCTGGAGAGAGAGGGATTATTAATATGCTGAGGTGTTTGTCTGATGAGAGAAACCAGCACACTGTTATAAAAACACAGTAGAAGTGATTGTTTTTCTGATGTTGTAGTCATATTTTATCTTTTTAGACTTTATTGGATGGATGTTGCAGTGGACCCATCCTTATCCTGGGGGACGATGGTCAGTTCCGTTTGGACACTGAGTCTGTCGCTGTGGTGCAGGATATCAGGCTTCTCTCTGACATCCTGTTGGACTGGAAGATCTGGGCCAAGGCTGAGGTAAAGACATGCAGCACAGGATCGATCAGTTTCCATTAATGAGAGGAGACTTAACACAATCATAAGCCCACAAAAAGTTGGTTCTTATAAATTTAATGTAGCACAACAAACAAGTTCTAAAAATCTATTTTACTTATTTTTATTTTGGACAAATATGAAGTAAAACTTCAGATTGAAAAAAGATACTAAATGATTTTCTGTCGCCTCATCAGACTTAAGACCTTAGAAAAGTAGAAAACTATAGTGATTGTTAATGCCAAATGGTTGAATCTGCACATTGTCTAGTTTCTCCCAACGTCTGTTAATTTATTCACATTCATTGCTGATGAGGGGAAGAAAGCTCGAAACCTCTAATGATGAGCTGATAATAAATTCTTACATAACTAGAACAACTCTTAGTGTTCAGAGCCTGATTTATTTAATTTTTTCCCATTTTTCTTTAAAAAATACCTAGAATTTGTAAGTGGTAGATTATTTTGAACTCTTTTCCACCTTGATTTTATTTCCCAACAGACATAAAACTAATCATGCAATCTGTCTGGGAAAACAATAAATGCTTTATGTGGAGTACTTGTGCTGTAAATTGGGCTTTAAAATCTGAGTTCCATCAAGTTTTTAGTGTGTTAGAAAACAAACGCTGAAAAAAATCAAAGTCATAAAGATGAGTTCTGTATGTTTTGCATTCAGTGCAGCCCTGTTTACTTTGCTGAGGAGTAATAGTACTCTCAGCCCACCAGAGGATCAAAACACCAGTTAACGAGTCCCCCCCTTCATTGTCATTCACTATTTGTGTTGTTTCTGTCAGTGTGGAGTGTGGGAAGCACTGCTTACTGCCTTAGAGATCCTCATCAGGGTGCACCATCCTTATCAGGTCTTCAACATCCGTCAGTTCCTCAAGGCTGAAGTGGTGCATCACTTCCTGCTCACCTGCCAGGTGTTACAGGTAGGTCCCTGTCTCAAAGAAGCCGTAACGACACCCTTCATTTCCTCAGAGGCTGTTATTTACCTCATTGTGTTTGTCTTAAGGAGCATCGGGACGAGCATCTGACTGCCATCCCACAAGAAGTCTGTCTGTCATTCGTCAAAATCATCCAGGAGGTGCTTGGGTCTCCTCCAGACATGGACCTTCTAAAGCTGATCTACAACTTCTTGCTGGCTGTGCACCCACCTACAAACACCTACGTCTGCCACACTCCGTCCAGCTTCTACTTCTCACTGCACATAGGTGAGGAAGCAGCCGAGAGCAGCACCTCTGTGTCAGAGTGCCTTTGATTTGATGTGCTGACTTTTTTTGATGTCTCTTATTTGTCAGATGGGAAGTTGTATCAGGAAAAGGTGCAGTCCATAATGAACCTGAGACACTCAAACAGTGGAGGAAAGTCCGCCAGCAGCTCTGTCATGTCACTCTCCCCAACTGTCTTCACTGATGCTCCCCATGAAGGTACAACTGTTTAGAAAAGATTTATTCTATCTGCTGCCCTTAGCAGTAGTTCTTACAGAGCCTGTCTTTATTTTACATCTTAATGTCTTTCCTACTATGCCATTTTATCTCTTTTATTCCAGCTTTTATTGTTCTACTCAGATTTATAATTACAAGCCTCCTTTGTCATCATAATCTTCTCCAACGAGGGTAAGATTTAGACTGAGAATCTTCACAGACATCGTAACCATCCTCTTTGAATCGCATTCTTTTTAGTCCTTGTAAAGCACTTAATAGCTTTTTAGGAAAGGGCTGTTTAAATGAATTAGATATGGCTGTGTACTCTCTACAATACACTGTGCTAAATTAAACAATACAAAAACAACCGACATCTCCTGAACCAACCCTGTTTAAACAAAGTATTTGTTTCCTGTCTCCCACAATTAAATGTACAATGTTGTCAATAAACAACCACAGTGCTGCATCGCACATCATGCTATTCATCACAGCCACAGGTCTGTCAATATTGATATTTGCACTGCAAGTGTTGTATAATGCTCCTGCATACAAATAAGGCCCTTTGTGACCTTTAGTTATAGTCTAATAATTTATGAGTTCTGAATCTTTCTGCTCTGTTTTCCAGGCCATCTCCATGCCCCTTCCCCCGAACACGGTGGTGATGATCAGTCATTACGCCCACCTAGTCTAGCACCATCTCCATACTCCTCCCCTCTCCTGACACCTCGACAAGGACACGGTACCTCAAATGAGGCAGGTGAAGGTGATGGTGTCTCCCTCGCTACTCAGCAGGCTCTCGGCAGCACAGAGACCCTAAAAAAGGGTGGAGGGGATGAGCAGCTCCTGAGCAGCTGCGAATCAGCCAAGACAATCTGTGACTCTAAGGACATAGGTGAGGGAGGAGCCCTGCGCACACCTTCCATCAGCGTGGAGGAGGAGCGGGATGAGGCAGCAGAGGTGGACAGCCTTGCAGAGGGCAGCGTGGGGGTGGTGGAGTCTGAGGACAGGTTTGACTGGGCCAGTGATGAGGCGCCACGCCGCCCAGACAGCTTGAAAGGCATCCAGTCCTTCCAGAGAAGTCACAGCAACCTGGCTAGTCTGGGTCTGGCCTTCCCGGCTCCAAACGGCTCACTGGCAATCGCTCGCTGGCCTAGTGCGGCTGACAGAGGCTCCATGCCTGAGGACTGGGAGAGCTACACCTACTCTCCTGGCTACGAAAGGGCGCACAGCAAGACTGAGTCCAATGACAGGTACGCAGCAATAGTAGCTTGTTTCGGAGTCACAAGAGAGTGCTGTTTATACACTCAGTTATTAGTGATTATGATTTTAGCTTAGTCTCATCCAACATTATGATTAATTGCATGTCCATTTGGTTTTATGCCTTTAAGCTGCTCCAAAAAAATACAAACAAATCCCCTGACCACAGGTTTCCTTTGATAGACCTGTGTGTACAGGGATTAGCATAATATCATAATCCAAACAATATATTTGGTTATAGTAATAATCGTTAGTCAACATTGAAAACATCTGTTTTGAAGTGACAGTTTCAGTTTATTTTTTCCCTCCAGCAGGCTTCAGACTGAGGCTGACAGGATATTAAAAAAAAGAAAAAAGAAATATTTTCTCGTTGTGATCATGGTTTTGCCTTTTGTTTTTTTATTAGCCACAGTGTGGGCTGTCTCGCAAAAAGACATCTGCTTTGATTTGTTGGTAAATTTCAAGCTGTTCAGAAAACTTCTAAAATAAAAAGAATGTCCCGAATCCAAATTCATGGCAGGGGTCTGTTTTATATCCTGATTTTATGTTTTAACTCAGGCAGTGTTAATAAAAATAGGTAATTTTAACAAAAGTCCTATAACTGATGAGTGTAGTGGGTTTGTTATGTTTATTGGTAAATAGCTTCACTTCTAACTAATGCAAGTTTTATAACACTGGGGTGCAAAATATTCACTCCTGTTTATTAAACCAAATGTTTTTGTCTCATACTGTTTGCCTTCTGACTTTTTACCCATAAACTTCTTTTTTTTTTTTTTTTAAGAAAACATAAATTTTGTTGGTTTTTAATATTAAAAAAGCCTAATAGCTTTCTCAGTTTTGGTAGGGCTGCTAATGGAAAACTCTCATTTTGAACTGTTATGCTTTCTTTATTTGGTTGCATAAACGACAAGTGACACTAAAGTCTAAGCTGTATGTCTCAGGTCCAGCACTGAGGACTGTCTGGTGCTCATCTGCTGTGGGCTCTATGATCTGCTGAGAGGCATCTTGCTGCTGTTGCCTGACCTCATGCTTGAGGAGGTGATGGACAAGCTCATCCAGCCAGAGGCCCTCATCGTCCTTGTCAACCACTCATCACCTCTCATCCAGCAAGGAGTCATGAAGGTTAGTTCACAGTCTTCTTTGATTAATCCCGTATACTGTGAAGCAGACTGATGTGATTAAGCACCTGGAGTCATATTTAACTGCATTTACGATGCCAGAAGATAACCAATCCATCTCCAAATAACAGAAGTTTTTGCTTATAATTGGGCTAAATGAAGGTACAGTGTTAAAAGTTGGTGCCAGTAATGCACCTCTAATTTTTATATTTCCCTAAACACTGAAGTCAGGCCGGTATTTATTTGCATCAGTTGACCTTAATGAGAAATTATTGTTCTCATTTGTAATCTTAAAGCTGGCATTTTAAAAGAATATATTTACTGATTACTATTCCCAAAAGTCACATTCACACTGCAGGCAAGCTGCCTCCACCTGTTTCTAGTCTTTATGCTGAGCTACACTTACGGCTGGTGGTAGCTGTACATTTATCATTACAGACATGAGAGTTGTATCTCTCAGCATGAAAGCAAATTAGTGTCCAAAAATGCCAAACTATTTCTTTAAATTTCTGTCTTAAAGATTCAATCCATGTTGCCTCAGGATAAGAAAAAGTATTGAATCCTGAAATTGATTTCAGTGTGCTGGTAAAGTGTCATGATATCTTGTAGGTGTTCAGGCTTTACCCTCTGAAGTTACTTAATATTATTCTGCTGCTGCTCTCCTAGCTGCTGGATGCCTATTTCAGTAGAGCTCTAAAAGAGCAGAAAGAGAAATTTCTGAAGAACCACGGCTTCTCCCTGCTAGCCAACCAGCTGTACATCCATCAAGGCAGCCAGGGGCTCCTTGAATGCTTCCTGGAGATGCTGTTCGGACGACCTGTGGGCCTGGAGGAAGAGTGAGTTCAGGAATAGTACTCTTTTCAAGCCTTAACATCAAGTGCACTATAGGCTGGATGTTTTATCTTATAATATTATGCATAGGATTGTCTACTGCCAGAATAAATGTGTTTGATGCACACACATTTGTGCTCTGTTCACCACTACTCTTCTTTTTCGTTTGTCTTCCCAGTCTGGACCTGGAGGAAATGGAAAATATCTCACCCTTCAGAAAGCGCTGTATCATCCCCGTGTTGGGACTTATTGAGAACTCCCTGTATGAAAACTCCCTGGTGCACAACATCCTGTGCATGCTGCTGCAGCTCATCAACGCCTGCCCTAAGCTGGCAGACATCCTGCTAGACCACGGGCTGCTCTACGTGCTCTTTAACACCCTCTCCACCCTCAATGGCATGGAGAACGGGTACGTCTGCCAGAACAAGAGGATGATTCATTCAAATACCTCCTTGGGTCCACCGTTTTTTGTCTTGAGCCTTTCAGCCATGAATTAAATCATTAATCCTTTCACTGTTCAGTGATCCAGAATATGCAAAACTTCCTGGACTTCATAATATTTTGTTCCTCTTGTCCTCTGACAGTATTCCCCTGAATGACTACAAGCTCCTGGTGTGTGACATCCAGCAGCTTTTAGTAGCTGTGACTATCCACTCCTGCAGCTCTTCAGGGTCCCAGTACTTCCGCATCATCGAGGACCTCATTACTTTGCTGGGTTTCATGCAGACCAGCAAGATGCGTCGCACACAGGGTGAGGACTGGATTTTTTAAACTCCATACTAATGCAAAATACATCAGTGCTGTCATCAACTATGCAGTGCAGTTCTGGATGGTATCAGGCTGTCAAGCTCTGCTGCAGGAAGAAACTGGGCTGCAGAGTGGAAACTCATTTGAGAAAAGATGTAATTTGAGAAATATCTCACATCTCCATCTTCTTGCTGAATGGTTTTCTCTCATTTTTCTTTCTAAATTTGCTCTCTGACAAATATCTCTTCCGTCTCTTCCCCATTAGCACTTATGTACTTGATTCTTTTTTATCTAATATTATCTTTACAGAAACATTACAAAGGCAGTATGGCTCTTTACATGGCACACTTTAATTCTGGTAGTCATTTAAGTGATTGTACTTGACTATATCACTTCAGTCATCGGGCCTTATGCAAGAACTTTTTTGTATCCTTAACTTCTCTTACGCAAACTGCACAAACAAACCTTTTCAAAGTGATTTGTTTCAACTTGATGAATGCCACTTGTTCATTAGGAGGTGCATGTTTGTGAGATTTGATCATTAGCATAATCGACTCCCCCCTAATTGCTTATAAGGCTACCTCTTGGGCTCTGTTTGAGGGCAGGTTTCATCAATGAAGATGTTACCCAGGAGTAAAAGAAAGAATTTAAAATCAGCAGATGAAAACACAACATATTTAACCATGTCAGTTGTATTAATTTTACTGCAGCTGTCAACTTTGTCATGGCAGAGCCGCACAGAGACATTTAGAGAAGTTAGTTTTCTTTAATTTTTTGCATGAAGCTCATCAGTCACTCACAAAGTGCATTAGGTTAACTTCTTACAAGACAAGGTTCATCGTCCCATATTTGTTTTTCCCCAGAGATGGCAGTGGCTTTGCAGTTTCGCGTCCTTCAATCAGCAATCGAGTTCATAAAGACAACAGCGAATCAGGAACCTCAGAAGCCAAGTAGCTCAGTTAATGCACCAAGCTCCCCACATCACGCCATCTACCAGAAGCGCAAGAGCATCGCGGGTGAGTGTGACAAAATGATGTAGCAGTTGACATGTTGTCTGCAGTTTTTCTGATCCTGAGTGTTGAGGTAGAAATGACCACCATGTGTTTTCACTCTCACCTATTTGTTCATGGACCCACTCCTCTTCCTGATCTGAAGGTTCCATTGCCATGAAAGACTCCATTATCCCCCGCATTCCCAGACAGCACTTCTGCTCCTATGGCCAGATCCCCTTGTCCCCTCCCTTCAGCTTCCTGTCCCAGGACTCCCCCCTTCCCTCCCCCTCTGGAGCTCCATCCTACATACTCCACTGTGACGCAGGTAGCTCGGACTGCTGTCCACAGCTGAGACCATCCCCTCTGTCATGGGGCATGTCTCCTATGTTTGCTGTGAACTCACCATTTCCCCTGGCAATCACCACGGGAGTCAATTTGCCCGGTACCCTGATGTGCTACTGGTGCCTTTGTGTGTGCATGTATGAATGCTTAACTCAATCAGAGTTAAACATTTCAGCACAGATGGCATTTTGATCAGCGAATCTTTATAATCTCCTCTGTGTTCAGTGATTTATGAGATATTTGCATAGCCAGACTCTGAACTTGAAAGGAATAAAGCAACTGTGCTTCCTCTTACAAATGGCATACCATCATGTTCCACCAGTTCTTGTGTTCTTACTACTGATTACGTACCGAAATTGTGCTTTTAGGCCGGCGCCGGTTCTCTCTGGCTCAGACCGACTCTCTCCTGATGAGAATGCGCTCTGTAGCCAGTGATGAGCTCAACCAGATGATGCAAAGGAGGATGAGCCAGGAAAACCCTATTCGTGCCAGTGAGACCGAGTTCGTCCAACGGCTGCAGGGGCTTGTGGTTCTTGCTGTCAATAGACTAATTTACCATGGTACAAAACCTGTTGTCCTCCCGCTTATCTATTCTGTTAATTTTCTGTTGTCTCCTTTGCCTTACTTGTGTGCACACTGAACTTGCTTACTCATTCTGGTTCTTTTTGAACATGTCTCTCATTTCAGATGTGAGTCAGGACTTATTTGACCTGCTGAATATTCCTGACTCTCCAGACCAGCAGCTTTTCACACCAGAACCAGGTGATCAACAACAGGATGAGAGTGGCTCTGCTTCTGTCCCACACTCTCCTACTCCCTTCACCCTGCCTCCTGCCAACAAGAAAACCTTTCAGAAAGACATCCTTAAACTCATGATGGACGGGATCAAAATCAGTCTGGTATGACAACTGTTACCCTGAATATTTTTTCAAGCTGTAGATTACTTTTTTCTGCTCTGAAGAGCAAACTGCTCTGTTAAGCAACCTTTTGTTAATGGCTGTGATCTCACAGGGCAGCACAGGCCGTGGAGGGGCCCCACATCAGCAGTGGCGAAGGATCCTATGGTCGTGCAGGGACACTTTTCGGATCCAAATTGGCCGCCTGCTCGTGCACACACTCAGCCCTGCACATCCTCTGTCTGACAGGAAGGAAGCGCTGGAATTTGTGTTTGATCCCAAACATGTAGATATCCTCAAAGAGAGCCTGAGCCCAGGTCTAGAGGTGAGTGTAATGGATAGAGAAGTCTTGTTTCTTATCTTTCACTGTGTCCAGCGTTTTTAAACACAAGTTAAATTTTAGTCTGTGCTATTCTTTTCTCTCTTTGTCTCTTTCTTTCAGCATGGACCGAAGTTATCACTATACCTGTATGAGATGCTGTATGATCACAAGGACAGCCTCACCAAGGATGAGCAGAATGCCGTGGGTGTTTTCATGACCTCGCTCAAGCTTTGTGGCCATCGCTGCATCCCACCCAACGCTCCACACAAACAAGACTTGCTCAAGGCCATAAAAGAGGTAAGTCCAACGAAGACAGACTTCTTGTTCAGGGGGAGGAAGCAGTTTCCATGCCTTTTTTATTATTTTTTTCTTTTCTGCTTAACAGTATTAAATATCAGCTTTTGTGCAGGTCACCTCATCTCTTTCAGTCAATGCTGTGCAAATGCTATTAGCTCCAATTAACTACATTTACCATCAACAATAAAAGGACGACCTGATGAAATGTTAAAAATTTTTCTCTTTTAAAAGCTTATTGATTCATAATTTTATTCATACAGGAAAAATTCAAGTATGAAACAGAGGAGAAAACAAGCAAAGTGGCATGGGAGAAGAAAATGGTCAGCACACAGAAGAAGTGAGTGGGGCCTTTTTTATGATGTGTGATTTAAGTTTAGTGTAAGAAAATACTGGTAAGAATTGTGTTTTTAACCCACTTAATTCTTTCATATTTCTCTGTAGTCTTATCCAGAGACTCGATGGAAAATCCAAGGATATTTCTAAGATTGCAACTGATATCACGCAGAATGTTTCTCTGCGACAAGGCATGGAGAGAAAGAAAGTCATCCAGCACATCAGGGGACTCTACAAGACTGACCTCAGCGCCAGTCGCCACTGGCAGGAGCTGGTGCAACAACTCACGCATGACCGGTGGGCATCAAAATTAATCTCTCACAAGGAGTAATGTAACATTGGGACATGGTGCAAAACGTATCATTTCTTTAGTAATGGTTATTATTCTAATAATTATTATTTCTGGTCATGTAGAGATAATGACAATCTAATTAG
>JAPZDV010000003.1:7736783-7758268 GCA_029814665.1 Acanthurus lineatus
ACATATATAAATGTATATATATACACACACACATATATATGTATGTGTGTGTTTGTGTGTATGTATGAAAACGTCTTTGTAGGGCGTAAAACCACCAAATTTCATAAAACTGCAGTGCAACCACTGCAACTGCTGAGGACATGACTGCGATCCTCAGCAGTTGCAGTGGTTGCAGTGAGGTAACCTCTGCAGTGATGTAGTACACCAAGTGTTTACCGGGGCTGTAACGGTCTGTTTCAGTGCGGTTTGGTATGACCAGACATCTTACCCAACGTCCTGGCAACTGGACCCCACTGAAGGGCCAAACAGAGAGCGGCGACGGCTCCAGAGATGCTACCTCACCATACCTAACAAATACCTGCTGAAGGACAGACGCAAGCCTGAAGGTGAGGAAATCCTTTGATTTGAAAAAATCCTGTAAATCCAACATAAAAATCCTAAAGAAGATCCTGTCAACTTTTAGTGTGTTTGTTTTTTCAAAGTGTTCTTCATGTGCCCTCCTTTCTTGTTTAGACACAGTGAAGGCACCATTGTCCTTCCTGTTTGAAGATAAGACCCACTCCTCCTTCTCCTCCACTGTCAAAGACAAAGCAACCAGCGAGCCCATCAGGTAGGATTTTCTGCGTGTAAGCCTTTAGTAACATCATATCCCTTTTAGGCAGCCATGAGGATCTGAAGAAGGCACATGGATGCCTCATAAACTTGTACCTTATTTGAGAATTTGTTTGCTATATTTAGATGGTGTATTTTTGGTTCGAGTTATGTCTTTTTGTCCTTAGGTTCACCAGACGTTGCATCAGCGTCGCCCCCTCCAGAGAGACAGCAGGGGAGCTACTTCTGGGTAAGCCACTGTCCGTCTCTGGCAGCCTCTCCATGCATAATACAGTCTGTCGGTCACAAGGAACATAAAGTAATGTGCTCTCTCCGCGGCACTCTAGAACAAGTATTTGTTAGTTATTCAGTGGAGGAAGCTTTTGTTTGTCTAGCTTTTAGTACACCAAATCTCACTCACCCTGTGCTGTCTCACAGGAAAGTCTGGGATGTACTTTGTGGAGGACAACGCCACTGATGCTCATGACAACCAGGTAAAGCCAGAGGACTGTTCAGGATTATTCTTTTTTATGAGGGATGAAGCTTTGTTACTTGAGTAAGCCTGGCTGCTGCAACAACAGATGTGTTTTTGTGTTTGGACAGAGCCTTCACGGGGAGACAGAGGCTCCTTCTTTCTCCTGGACATACGAGGAGATCAAGGAGGTGCACAAGCGATGGTGGCAGCTCAGAGACAATGCAGTAGAGATATTCCTCACTAACGGCAGGACTCTGCTGTTAGCCTTTGACAACACCAAGGTGAGGCAAAAACAAAGGTCACATGAAATAAATATGAAGGAAGTCATGCGTGACTGGAAACAAATTGTGACACGGCTCATGAATTGCACACAGGAGATGTTCTATTGCTTTCGCTTTGGCTGTTTTTATTTCAGAGTCATAAATGTATCATAGATGTCTCGGTTGGCATATCATCTAAAATTAGACCACCCAGCAGATCAAATGCCAACATGATGGAGCGTAAATGAATATACAAAAACATGCATCTTGAAAAGAAAATTAATTTTTACAGTTGATTCTGAGTCAATAATTGAATTTCCTTTTTTTTTTTAAATTTCAATCCCTGATAGGATATTCTGTGCCAGAAATCAATAACAATGATCAGTCAGTAATGGGATAATGAACAGCATACTCTGTTGGGGAAAAAAATGTATCGTGCCTTCTTTCAGTGAAGTACTAAAAGAAGTTAACAATATAGGCTGACAACCAAATCTAAGCAAGAAGGAGAGCAAACATGTAATTAAAAACCCTCCCTTGATAAAGCAGCAAATTGCTATGCTATTACTAACTCTATTTATGACCAAATATCTTTAAAATAAAGGTCATTCCCATCAGCCTCAGCTCCTTTGTGCTAGTTAAACTGTTAGCATTCTGACATGCTAAACTAAGATTGTAAATATGGTTAACATTATGCCTCCTTAACGTTAACATGTGAGCACTATTATGAGCATGTTAGCATGCTAACTTTAACTTTACAAGCCCCAAGCTCAATTCTCCCCAAGTACAGCCTCGCAGAGCTGCTGTCATATTTGTAGACTCCCCTCCAGATGACGTGTTGTTCTTCATTACTTTTTTTCCCCAGATCTCTACTGGGGTTATGAATTAAATTCATAAAACACTCCAAAACATACTTTAGCAAAGGTCTCTTTTGATTAAGACATTTGAGCTTTTAGGTCAGCATGGGGCTGCTGTTTATAAAGGTTGTTAATAGTTTAACATTTGAAGTAGCATTTAGTATCTTTCAGTTCAACCTTTATCATCTCTTAAAATGATGAGCACTCTCCCAGGATCCCAGACTTGATTTGGTGGAAAAGCTTAAGCTTTTGGATGAATAAGACTAAACCTCAAGACTAATTGAGTTATTTTATGTGGATCAACAGTTCCCTAAAGGCACCACACTCATTTCTTCAGTGGTTTCAGAAATCTAAGACTTATTTTATTCATTCAGCTGTGTCATTCAGATTTCTTATGCCAGTTAGTAGTTTTTTATTATATTCTCCAGTCCTGACATACTAGATTAAAACATCTAATGGCTCTCTGTGTTCTTGCCGTAGTTCCGTGACGACGTCTACCACAACATCCTGACCTCTGATCTGCCCAACCTGCTGGAGCATGGAAACATCACGGCGCTCACTCAGCTGTGGGGATCGGGACAGATCTCCAACTTCGAATACCTCACACATCTCAACAAGCATGCAGGGCGCTCCTTCAATGACCTCATGCAGTACCCGGTGTTCCCCTTCATCCTGCGAGATTACACCAGTGAGACGCTCGACTTGCAGGATTCAAACATCTACAGGTCAGTAACTGTGTCTGGAATGATAAAACCCAGCCTGGTTTTTATCACACTGAATGTGAAATGAAATTTAATCACAGAATACCTCCTTTGTCAATTATGCATCTGATCCTTAGTTTTAAAATAAGTCTACTGCTCCTCTTAATAAGTACATCTGTTGTCAATGCAGGAGTAGTTTAAATGATGGTTTAAAAACAAGACAGATGCAGTCAGTTGTCTTAGTGTGGTATTTATTTCATTATTTTTTAATGAGCTGGATAGTGAATGAAGCCTCTCTAAAGTCAAGACTCATAACACAGGTGTCATTTATCAGTTCATGTTGATGATAAAATGTCTCTTTTTGTTGCTAATAAAAATCAAGTTTAATGTTTTCACACACTCTTGCAGGAATCTAATCAAACCCATCGCAGTGCAATCAAAAGAGAAAGAAGATCGCTATGTGGACAATTACAGGGTAAGACTCAATGTACTTGTGTTTCTCAAGTGAACTGGATGTTCCTGTAAGAAAACACATCATCATGCATGTGTGTGTGTGTTTTGTTATGCAGTACCTCGAGGAGGAGTACAAGAAGGGCATCCGTGAGGACGACCCCATGCCTCCCGTCCAGCCTTACCACTACGGCTCACACTACTCCAACAGTGGCACCGTGCTGCACTTCCTGGTCCGAATGCCTCCTTTCACAAAGATGTTCCTTGCATACCAGGGTGAGTCTCGTATGGACTCTTTGGAAATCTTAAGCCAAAATACTCCCCCAAAAATTCAGCTGCATTACCTTTTTACAGCATCTACAGTTTTAACATTGTAATTGTTAACTGATAATCAAGGACTCTTTAATAATAGTTAATTATCATACATCTTTAATTCTCAGAGGTTTTTTAGTACTTAGATCTGGAATGTACTGATCTAAGATCCAACGGAGCAGCCTGCTGCCATGTTGTATTACGTGTTTTAGCCATGAAAGGTTACTTCATCTTTCTACTTTTCCTCTGATCAACTCCTCACCCTTCCCCTCCTCTGTACTGCCTCTTCCTTTCTTGTTAATTCTTTTTTCATTCAATCTGTGTCTGTCTCCTCTGATCATCTGAGGCATCTTTTTATGTGATCATAAATGTATGCAGCAGGCGTGGTGTCTAAGGTCATGAAAGGAGATCTTTTCAATCAGTGAGTCGAATCTGTAATTAGATTGTATTTGGCCCTCATCAGACCAGAGCTTTGATATTCCGGACCGGACATTTCACTCCATGAACACCACGTGGCGCCTGTCCTCCTACGAGTCTATGACTGATGTGAAGGAGCTCATCCCAGAGTTTTTCTACCTCCCTGAATTCCTGGTCAACAGAGAAGGTAATTATTATTTTCCACTCCATTTCATGCATTCAATTATGATGCTTATCATTTCTACCAGCTTAGATTTTTATAGTTTCTCATAAAATGAAATATGTTTTGCCTTTGCAGGTTTTGATTTTGGTGTTCGTCAAAATGGCGAAAGGGTGAATCATGTGAATTTGCCGCCTTGGGCCCGAAACGACCAACGTCTGTTCATCCTGATCCACCGACAAGCGCTTGAGTCGGACCAGGTCTCTCAGACACTGTGCCAGTGGATCGACCTGGTGTTTGGGCTCAAGCAGAAAGGCAAAGCTGCCGTCCAGGCCATCAACGTCTTCCATCCAGCTGTAAGCAGCTGCTCATTTCATCAAGATTGCAAGGAACTACCGAGAAAATATAAGTTGTCAACTAACATAATTTTACAAATTTTCAACAGACATATTTTGGCATGGACGTCTCGGCAGTAGAAGACCCAGTGCAGCGACGGGCCTTAGAGACGATGATCAAGACATACGGACAGACACCCAGGCAGCTTTTTAATGGCTCCCATATCAGCAGGGCCGGCCCCAAACTCATGATGGAGGGGGAGCTGCCAGCAGCCATGGGTCTCCTCGTCCAACTGGCCTTCAGAGAAACCAGAGAACAGGCCAAGGAAATAGTCTGCCCGGTAATCTTCTCTGTGGTGGCAGCCTGCTGTGTGCTGAGGAATACATGACTTAAAGCATCGTCCATGAAATGACCTGCCGCTCACTCTGCAATTTCCTCTCTCTCTCCCCCACAGAGCCCACTGCCATGGATCAAAGGTCTAAAGTGGGGCGAGTACGTGGGCTCGCCCTCCGCACCGGACCCAGTTGTGTGCTTCAGCCAGCCACACGGGGAGAGATTCGGATCCCTGCTGGCTCTTCCAACACGAGCCATCTGCGGCCTGTCCCGCAAGTTCTGCCTCATGATGATTTACAGCAAGGAGCAGGGTAGGAAACACACCAGTCACTCATGAGTCAGCCTGGATGTACGGGATGTTTTGCACGATGTCCTGCTGACTCCATTAACTTTATGCTCTCTGCTCTGCAGGCGTCCGCAGCATGCACAGCACAGACATCCAGTGGTCGGCCATCTTGAGCTGGGGCTACGCGGACAACATATTGAGGCTGAAGAGCAAGCAGAGCGAACCACCCATCAACTTCATTCAGTGTTCGCAGCTTCACCAGGTAAACACAAGTTAAACCCTCAGAAAAACCACCTGTTGGTGAAAGAAACTGGTAACTGGTCTCTCACCATTGTTACTCAACTCAACTCTGAAGGCACTGAGCTGCCAGGTTTCTCCTTTTCTTCTGTCCAACCGTCTGTTTGCTCACCTCCAGGTGACCAGCTGTGCCTGGGTGCCCGATGGCTGCCAGCTATTTACAGGCAGCAAGTGTGGAGTCATCACCGCCTACAGCAACCGCTTCACAAGCACCACGGTGGGTTTCCATGGCGACGTCCCCCTCTAACCTTCTGCCTCCACATCAACACCCAATCCACCCACCCACCTCCCATTACCCCCCCTCCCTTCCCTACCCCTCTTTAGACCGCCTCACCATGCTCAAACGCTCAGCTTCATTAGTCACATCACAGTTGCTCTCGAAACACATTTCCAGCGAGCCTACAAGTGGGATTAGAGGTCTGGGAGTTCAGTCATCAGAGAGGCTTTCAGACTTTCATCGGTCCCCACAAATAGGCCGCTAGATTTCCTGTTTTCTGTGTCTCTGAAGAGTGTTTCATTAGCAGTTTATTTGTGCTCTTCCAAAAATCCCGTAGAAGAGTGATTAATGGAGATTTTTAGGAAATGTCAGTCAGTCCTTTGCAACTAATCAGACCTGTATTTTCCTCTGTATTTGTTCTCCAATGTGTGTCTGGCTTTGGAAAATGTCTCTCCATAGCCATCAGAAATGGAGGTGGAATCACAGGTCCACCTGTACGGACATACAGGGGAGGTCACCAGCCTGTTTGTCTGCAAACCCTACAGCATCCTCATCAGTGTCAGCAAAGATGGCACCTGTATCCTCTGGGACCTCAACAGGTAAGTCTGTGTGTAAGATATTTTCTGTATATTCTATTGTATGTGATGGGAAATCTCCAGTCAAGTGCAAGGTGCAGCATTTGTGTGGTCACTCAGCTGCTTTTTGTCTCTTCAGGCTCTGTTACGTCCAAAGCCTCACAGGCCACAAAAGCCCTGTGACAGCAGTGTCAGCCAGCGAGACCACGGGCGACATCGCAACAGTCTGTGACTCAGGTGGAGACCGCTTTGCTCTGTGTCCTCTTTGACTTGTTTTTTTTTTCCCAGAATGATAAGATGTGATTTTTTTTAGTCTTTGACGCAAATAATGAGACATGATTCTTTGAAACCCAGTGGGCGGAGGCAGCGACCTACGCCTGTGGACGGTGAATGGTGACCTCATTGGACACGTCCACTGCAGAGAGATCATCTGCTCGGTGGCCTTCTCCAACCAGCCAGAAGGCGTCTCTGTAAATGTGATCGCCGGCGGGCTGGAGAATGGAGTCGTCAGGTGAGCAGAAACACATTTTTAAACATTTATGTGCTTCTTTTCCATTTTAAGTGCGGAATTACTCATTTCTTTCTTTCCTTTTTTTTTTTGATCTGCAATATGTTTAGACTGTGGAGCACATGGGATTTAAAGCCAGTGAGAGAGATCACCTTTTCCAAATCAAGCAAACCCATCATCAGGTATCAGCACCACAACTGTGCTGTTCTTTGCTTGTCACTTGTCATTTAAGATATTCTTTATTGAAAATATTTAGTTTAATTCTTGTGTTAATGTTGATGTAATTGTCCCCTCTTGTGTGCCTCAGCCTGACGTACTCGTGTGATGGCCACCACCTCTACACAGCCAACAGCGAGGGCACGGTGATGGCGTGGTGTCGGCGGGACCAGCAGCGCATGAAGCTGCCCATGTTTTACTCCTTCCTGAGCAGCTACGCCGCAGGCTGACTGCATGTCTGATGTTTACTACTGTCCAGTTCTTAGCAAGAGGAGCCCCAACCCCTCTCCTTTCCTCCTCTTCCTCCTCCCTTTGCTGACAGGGAGGAGGCCGTGTCAGCATGGCCTCAACCTCCCTGGACCCTCCCTGACTTATAACTGAAGCCATCCCCTTAGCTACTCCCAGCATTAAGAAATTATGAAAAAGTATTATATGTATATAGCTCTATATTTATAGACATACTGAAGTGGAATTTTGGGGGGAAAGGATGAACATTTGGCCGAGGCTGCAACAGACACTTTATACAAAATGCATTTCTGAGAGCGTGTTTGGTTTGTTGAATCTTTTATTATTTTGTTTCCTCGCTATTGAGTCTGAAGTTTTTCTTTGTGCAAAGATCCCTGCCTGATGTTTGATATCACTGTTTCCTGGTAAGCTGCTATCATCTGGCCAAAGCCAGGCCCGAAGTGTGAAGACCCCCCCCTCCTTCTTCTTTCACGTAGGCGCGGCACGGTGCTCGGGGTCCCTCACGGCGCTCGTCTGACAGATTGCTGCCGGAGCTCGGCAAGCGTGTCCTGCTGACGCTGCAGCTAGCCGGGAGGAAGGGAGCCCCCTCCTTGTGTCTGTCACCGGGAGACGTCCCGCTCAGTGGGAGTGAGACACGGCTCTGCTGGGCTGTCTGCTCCACTCAAGTCTGAACACTGGTGTTACGGCCCTGCATCACTTTGTATCAAAGCTCAGTGGAGGGGAGGTGGAGGGGGGCGCTGAATGAAATGTTCCCTGTGTTGCCTGTTGTTATGTCCTACTTTTGCATGCTAGAATGTATGTATATGATGTATGTATGTATGTGAATGTGACATTTACCGCGATGATACTATTTTAGGGCCTGCCTTGGTTTAACTTGTCCTTTTGCATTAAGAAATGTTTATATTCATGTATTTATTTAAAACACTGTTGAGGTCGAGCTTTCTTTCCTTCTCTTGTGTTTTACTCTCTGCCAACTTAAATACAAAAGCTTTTCAGAACCATTGTGGTTTTCTAAAATCTTGAGAAAGCAATTAACAAACAGCATTAAATGCTGAAGTAAAAGCAGAGAGGAATCTCGTGAAATTCACCCTCATCCTCGTTGATTTACAAGTCATACTTATCACCTGTGCAGCATTACAAAAAGGATGTAGTAGGTGGGTGGGGGATGCGGTGTAGAGCATCATGTCCAGCAGACTGAGGTTAGTGCAGTGAGCATTTCCTGCATTGATAAGGTTCACAGCCTGTTTCACAGTCTTGTACACTATACTGGTCAGACTGGAAATATCAACCAAACGTTCCTTCCTTCAACCTGTTCATGAATCCATGCAGCTATTCTTTACATTCCCACTTCACTCACAGCCCTTTGTCACTTATTATGTGTGAAATGGTAGTCAAAGCACTTTTTTTTATTAGCTACCGTTTAATTCAAAGAGAGCCAACGATCTGTGGTCTTAACATGAACTGAACTTTGCTTGAATTCCACTAATATATCGAATCCAGAGAGCAATATCAGGCATGCTTTTGTTGTCATGTTTCATATGGAAGGAAACAAGGCGTTTGTTTTTTAACACAGCTGTGAAAAAGTTGTTCTGCCTTTGTAGTGACTGCAACGAGCCTTCTGTGATGAAAAAAATGTCTTACATTTCACACTTTGAGTCTGACTTGTTTACAAGAAAGGGAATATATCTTCTTATATCATGACGTCATTCCTTTTTTGTTGTTATTATCTTGTTTTATTTTTCCTTCTCAGCCCACCTTGACCCCTGTGGTGCCCAGCATCAGGCCTGTACAAGACATGATGTTACTGTGTTTGTTTACTATTTCCTGCCCACACATGTACATACATTTCCTTCTTTAAATTTATAGAATTGTATGTCAGTGAAAACTACAACCTTTCTTTTGTTCTCAACATCCACATGTGAGGTTGTATAAATGTTTTTGTTTGTCCCCCTTTTATGAAAAAAGGCAAAAAGCAGGGAGGAAAACAAGTGGCTGAGCGATGTTTTTTTGTGTTTTCTGACATGAAAGAAAATATTGTTTTTCTGTTAATAACTTAAGCTATGCATAATTTGAGATCACTGTCTTAAGTTGCCTATGTTATCGTTTAATTGACCTCTGGGCTGGTTTTGCAGTTTGGCAACGTGAACTGAGGTTCTGAAAGGTTGTGTTTTGTTCGTTTTGGATTGTGTATATATATATGAGTGTGTGTATGTATGGACAAACTAAGTGATGAGTATATTATAAATATATAAATATATATAAATATTTGAAGAAATATTACTACATCTTGGAGTTTGTGTCCATTTTTTTGTGAAGAAAGGTGTGTTCAGGGACATGTAAAGCAAGAAGAAACCAAAGTCCACAAACCACAGCAGTGGGTCAGAAGCATAATTATGTAAATAATACAGTTTATGGTTTAAATATGTGGAGTCAAAGTTATAAATCTGAATGCAAATTGTGCGGTGCTGTTCTGGATGAGGCCCATCGGTTACTACGAAGGGGAGTGGGGGGGGGGCGATGATGTCAAAGCTGATGTAAAAATGAAATGGGGAATCCTGCAGATCTCAGGTGCCTTCTGCAGCATTAAAGCAAATAAGAAAACCAGCAGATGCTAATTTGACAAATAGGGCTGCCTCGGTGCGTTTAGGGGCCAGTGTGTACAGTAGGAATAAATCCCGAGCTTGTTGCTGCTGCAGCTCCTGGTCCACCGATCGAGTGCTCCCTGCCCCACAGCCCGTATCTGCTCGTCATACAGAGGTTTCCCCCCCTGCTGCATGCGTAACATCTCTCCAAGTCCAGCCGTGGTGCTCACCAAGACCTCACCGCTTGGATCTCATCTTCCTACACGGAATACGCACGACTCACACTGGGCGAACCGCTGAGGCGAAATTAAAACGCCAGGATTTACCTCCTCGGGTTCAGTCCAGACCGAAGCGAGGCTGGGATTTCCTCTTATCATTTGATATTTGACAGATCCGCTTTTTGTGTGCGTGCGCGCGTGTGCGTGTGTTTGTGTGTGTGTGTGTGTTGGGTGGAGTCAACCCGGAATTCTCCAAATTGGAAAAAAAAAGCATTGGCACATTTCAGGTAGGTCGGCGGCTGTAGCTCCATTAATCTGCTCATAGCCGAGCAATGCAGCGAAGCGTCCACAGCTTTTTTTTTCATGCAGTTCTTTAATGCAAATTCATGTGTAATTTCTCCTGATGTGTGGTTTGCTGTTTTCTGCTCTAAGCAGGGCCGCAGCTCGCACGGTGTGTGTCCACAATTGAATCCCCTTAGAAATAAGAGTCGCCCATGTTAGACAGATCTGCATCAACAATTAGCATCGTTACATTCGGATTAAACGCCGTAGAGTCAGTGAAAGCCCCAGATGCAACCGTGTGAGCTTCAAGCGAAGGGAAACCTAAATGGGAAAGGCCTGATAGCTTCCTTAGAGGGTGTGATTAATAAGCTAAACATTTGCTTTAGAGCCATAAAGGGTGTGATTTAAAAAAAAAAAAGAATTTACCGTCTGCACCCCCCCGTTACAAAACATCTGCTCTTTAACATCTGGTTGAAATACAGTTAAAATCTGCTGGACGCGATGAAAATGAAATAAACAAATCGATGCAACACAGTGAGTTTGAATTGATCCAACAGCACCCCACCTCAGTGAAACGCTTCACGTTTTCATGCACATTGTTATAAAACACATCTGTGGTCAGGTGTCATCTCTGGCTGCCAAACTGGGACATTTCAGGAGCAAGGGGGTCAAGGGGCCTGAAATTAGAGCAGGATTTATCAACTGTATGGATAAATGCACAGAAAGGCTGTTTGCAACGGAGCAGATTAAATACAGTGCAGCTGCACTGATGCACACTGTGGACAAAGTTCAGAAGATGAAGGTGGAGAGAAGACATCTTTAGTTGGAGGGAAAGTTATGGGTTTGCTTCCTTTGGTTGAGTCCAGAAACTAATAAGTCAAAGAAAATGAGATATCACGAACTGCCAAACATCTGCTGAAGTGCCCTTGAGCAAATTATTTTAGCTATTCACTGCGCCATGCAATTTAGGAGATGTGTGTTTTACTTCTCGCCACCTTAGTAACTTCCCTCCCAGCTTTTTGTCAAGAATAAGTAAAATATTAATAATGATAATAATCATGCATGAGCAGCGGCTGAAAAGTGACAAACTGCAGTCCAGCTGCTGCCTTTTAAGCTCTTTCTTCAGATAAAATGGAGCTTGGCTGCTGTAAAACAGATTCCCCCTGACAAAATGGGTCCTTTAAATAAAAAAGGTTATGGTAGAGAATGGCTGTTGGGGTGGGGGCAGATATATTGCCATGAGGGGGGGATGCTGCTTTTTGGATTTAATGTGATGTTTATTAACATGTGTCCCCCCTCTTTTGTGCCTGTGTTTGGCGGCACAGGAGCACCATGAAGGACGGTATCGCCAACAACAGCACAGCCAGCATCTCCCAAGCCAGGAAAGCTGTGGAGCAGCTGAAGATGGAGGCCTGCATGGACAGGATAAAGGTACAGGGCCTTTATTTTCACCTGTGACAGTGGGCAAAGCTTGGCGTGTGCAATGTGTGGATCATGTGCATAATATAAAAACATCAGGCTCAAACAGAATTGCTGGAAACTTCAGTTGTTTGGGATTTGTTAGTACTATGGAGAAAAAATATACAGTCTCAATAAGCTTGGGTGTGTTTTATAATTACACTGACTATTCTCAAATGTGCTCAACAGGTCTGTATATGAATATGAACTATATGTAATACAAGGTACAAGTCTTTGTGTATCTAATCTCCACCAGTTATGACTCATAGTGTTAAGAGCAGCATAAGTACATCAGTCTTGATGAGTGATAATCTTCAGCTCTCAGAAGCGTGACCTGCCTGTCATAGTTGAATATTTGCACAAAATTAAAGTGATCATTTAATAGATTAAAAAAGAAAAGATAACACACTGATGAGCCACACCTTTGCAACACCTAAGATGTTACTTCATTGCAATGAACACTTCAAGTTAATCCCACTAAAACATCCTGTTGCTGTTGTAAATGCTCACTACTGCACTGAATGTGCTCCAGTTGATCCCATGTTAAAACACTGTTCAGTGCAGTTTGATAAAAACTGAAAGTGTTTTTTTTAATTAAAGCATACATTCATGACCTGTTTTTCATGATTTCCTTCTAAGTAGAAACAAATGAGCTTGTGGGCTGAGAGTGACAGAGAGACTTGGAAGGTTTTGGGAGTTGGACTGGCACGTTGTTGGTTTAATGGATTTTGTAACAACAATATGGAATATAGCCTTTTACCCATCATCAGGACAAATATTTGCATTGCAAGGTTGCTGGATTTGTGAGATCACATGATCTCACAAATCCATCCTGCCAGGCTTTGAATTTTATGCCTGTGTTTGAACCACAACAGATCAGACCAATCAGAGTCCTGTGAGGAATTACAGGTGAGGTTTAGGTGCAAAGACCTGTGAAAAATGACTGTTCAACTGAAAATAACACTGGCAGCTCTTACAGAGGAGAGTATAGATGCTGTTATAGCATCAGTTTAATCAGAGCTGCTGTGTTTCTATAATGAAAGAAAACAGCACAGAAGGTTTTTCCCAACAGAAACGATGTTTTCACTCTTCTCCCAACTGACTTCAGCCAGAGTTTCAGTAAAAAACTTGTTCAGCTGGTAGCACTCTCCCACTGCATAATATGGTTTAATGTGATTGGTTAGCCTGTGATAGGAGGCTGCAGACAAATTGCTCGTCAAATCACCTGCCAAGTATTTTTAAAAAGTGCCTGCCCTCTTTCAAACAGTTTCCAAGGACGACTTTTTCCAGATGGTTCTGTGTAACAAACCATCTGGCACGTCAATTAGGAAAATATTGTTGCTTCCTGAAAAGGGGACTAGCCTTAGACATCAGCACCTCTCTAACAAACTTTGCACACTGCTATTTTGGCACATTAAACCTGAAAACACAAAGTTGAAAGAATAAGTTTGCATTCTTGCTGAGAGTTGGATTACAAGATTGATACCAAATGAACATGTCTCCATAGGCAGCAGCTGTTAGCTTAGCTAAGCATAAAGACTGTGAACAGGTTGACACTGCTAGCTTGGCCCTGTACAGGTATCACAAGGTTCCTACCATCACCTCTAAAGTTCACTGATTACCACAAAGTATCTCATGAAATCTGGTTTGTTTAAAAGTAACAACTCAAGAGCAAAATATAATCCAGCAAATAACCCCATGAAAAGTTGGACAAGAGCCAAAGTGCAAACAAACACTAACAGTATTGATTAGTAAGCTAATAAGTGCCAGAGGCTTAATTTTTTAAAGTTCATAATTAACTAGGCTGGTTGATTATCCCTGTTTAAAGTCTTCACAGTAAGCTAAATTAACTATAGCTTCATTGTCACTGAATTCTGAGAGGTGGGTGTGGTTTTATTCTTATCATCCAGCTGTTTAGCGGAAAGCAAATTAGCTTTCCCAAAAATGTCGCACTGCTCCTTTATTTTGATGCAGAGGCAGACACTGTGTGTTAACATCACTTTATATGTAAATTATTTTGCACTATTTGTTAACTCAGTGCAGTGAATGAATGCATTAACCCATATATCGGATGGACCGACAGAGTAGCAGTCAACTATTACTCTGATCTTGTATGTGTGCTTCTTAGACTGAGGAGCACCACACCGGCTCAGCACTACACTCCTAGACACTATTTATATACCATGATTAGAATCACAATGGATATTTTAAAAAAGATATTCCATGCATTACTCTTTCAGGTTAAAATTTGGCACCTACGTTACCATCAGTGCAACTCGCCTGCTGAATCTTAAAGCAGAGATAGAGAGACAATCTCAAGGGACCTCATTTTAGAGAAAAAAAAATCACTGTCAGAAGAAAGAGAATTTTTTTATATATATATTTGATTTTTTGATTGATTTTGCCATCAATTAAATTATGATGACACTGTTGTCAATTTGAACTACATCTCCTGTCTCACACAATATAAAACATCAACATGGCTGTCATCATGTGGCATTTCACTTCTTTCTAACTCCTCAGATAATTTTCATTTTTAAACATATACTTTCCATAGACCTGTGACATCACTTGAGGCAGTTTTTCAGCCGTCTGCAGCCACAGAGGAATCTGAACCACTTCATTCCACATGTATAAACTTCCATAATCTACTGTAATTTATTTCAACAGCCGACTGCAAAATGACAACAAAATGAATGTTTCTCAGCTTAGTTTAGTGCAACTTCGTCTGACAGGCGTCACATGAAGCCTCAGCTCACCTTGTGAAGTCTATCTGCTGTGCACAGCATGTAGCACCAATGTGGTGATTGTAAGGATAAACCCAGAGGCATGGTGGGCCACGGTGATTGTTGACCACTTCTGACGTTAGTTTTCTACAAATTTGGGTCATCTTCTCTGAGTTGCATCGTTGAGATTGTCCTTGTTTTGCACTTTCTCATGCAAGCTCCCTTCTCATCTCACATTGCCAGTGTTTGATTTCGACAAGTGTGCAGCAGGCTCATGAGCCCAATGTCTGCAGTTCAAGTTTGCTGTTGCAACAAAGAAAATGTGGGCATTTAAATTAGCCAATGTTCACTTGCTGTAAATAATAATAATACTTGTAACCCACATGACCTCCTGCAGCTCTACCACACTTTGATCATGAAGCAGTTCAGAGCTCATAAAGATTATGGGTCCTCATCAAACAACATGTGGTTAAATATTGACTTTTGAAATCTATATACTCTTAATGATTGAGGTCAGTTACCCTGCTCTCAAGTGTCACAGTGCTGTTTCTGTGCATTAAGAGTTTTGTTTCCACTCATTAGCTGGATCCATGACTAGAAGTTGTTGTTTTTACTGCTTGATGTTGTCAACCCTGATAAAAGGCTGTTTTGCATTGAGATGTTTGTGTAGTGTTAAGTGGCGGCTCTTCAGTGTCCGTGAACGACTTCCTGTGCAACTTAAAAGGCCGTGTCATCATCTCATTCAGTATGCTCCTCATGCACTCGGGGAGTGCGTGCCCCACAGCCCGGAGGCTGTTCGCTCAGCATTATAGCCGAGCCTGGAAGCCTGCCATACACCATCATCCCTACTCAGCACAACAAAGGCTGCGTACAGGAAAACCTCCTCGCCTTAAAAAACAAAGTGATTATCCCCAACTTGTTCTCAGGGTTTGGAAGATGTATCACAAAGAGCCTGGGATTAACCTGCAAGTTGACTTTTTGGCAAAAACTTAAATCTTTCAGTTAGATTCATACATATTTTTATTAAAAAAGAGTTGGGTTCGTTTATGTATGTGGCACCATTGAGACACAAAGAAATTTGAAGTGTTCTTTCTTAATCATCAGTAATCATATTAATCAAGATATGAAAACTTTCAAGATTGCCCTTTTAATATTAAAACAGAAGCACCCAAAACTGTGGGAACCTGGAAGAAAATTATGCTTCAGACAATTTGTTTTGAGTTTCAACACAGAAATGTGTAAGTTTCTCTACCAGTCCATCAAAGTAAAAGCTCACATGACATTGATAATCACAGATCAATAACACTATACCATAAACACCAAATAGACAAAATTATAACCAGCTTCACACACTTATCTTTAGGAAGAACGATGTTTCATTTAAACTCATGAATTTGTAAAAAGATTAAATCTCTTTTTTTTAGTACAGACCAGTAAGTTTTGAAGTTGCCATCTGGGTTTTTTATTGAACCATATTTTGACAAGAAGTTTGAGCTGGTGAGGATACTCAAACTCAAAAACTTTGAATGTGATGAGACAGCTAGCAGCTGCTCCCATCAAAAAAACAGCCAGTCTTTAATTATGCATAACTTCAAGCTTTAATATAATTTAAATGAGTGAGTCTTATAAAAAAAGGGCCAGTTGTACAGTTGTTACGAATGAGTGAATTAGCTACAGAGACCAGAACCATTATTGTACCAGGCTGTAAAGTTGTTTATGTCTGCTGTAAAGTTGGACGTTGAAATATGATATCTTATGAGACTTGACTCATTTTTAGAGCCTCGAATGGCTAATCAAGAAACTGAAGTTTTTGAGGCGTGGTGGGCTTCGGTGATGGTTTATGTTGGCTTACCTTTTACCCCTGCAAGTTGCAGCTTGGATACAACACCTTCATGCTGTAAATAATAATGCTGTATCATAATACAGCCATTCTGCCTTTCTTGATCCATTACAAGACAACATCTATAATAAATCAGGATGTCTGTGTAACTTTCTTTGGACTTGAAAGATGACAGTGCCTCTCTAATTTGCTTTCCCCCACAGTCCTCACGCACTGGCATTTTCTCTCTGTGGGTTTTTTTTTCTTCCCTGCAAGTTAATTAACTTTTACTTACTTTCCCTCATTCATTTAATCAGCACCACCACGAGGACTCATGAAGTGGTGATTGGCAGGGAAGTCCATTTAGAGTGCCTATATATTTTATTTAAAACATCGATATTGGGCACCGGAGTATTGATAATGTATCTCAAGAGGAAGTCAAATGATATATTCCTGTATCTGTAATGTGTCCCACCCCTAAACATATCAATATTCCCATTTAATTGCAAATCTAGGCCTTTATGTCTTCGGCTCAGGGCAGAGGATAAATGTTGGTCACTTTTAATAGTGAATTGCCATTCACCCCTGCTGTCTTTGCAAAACAGCGGTCTTTCTTGTTATATTTACACATTTCATTCAGGCCTTGTAGTGATAGCTATCATTAATGACAAAAGAAAAAAACATGTCCAAAAATGTCACATTTTTGGTCACCATGAAACGCAGCTTTAAGCAGAACAAGATTGTGGTTGATTAGAAGTGTAAGATGTAAAGTTTACATGAAAGCACGCTTAAAAACCTGCTGTCATGTCTAACATAGTGTGCAAGTTAAACAAATTGGGATATGATAAATATGTAAAATTAAGTTAAGTTAAGTAAGAATTTAGAGCACAAAGTGTCTGGAAAGAGTAAACTTGTCAGTTTAATTGTAACTTTAGTGTTTAATGGAAAAAGACTGACTGGAATATAAATTAATCTTAAATGTCGCATCTGATCTTTATGTGAAAGGCTTTCACTCAGCTCCATAGTGGGTCTGACAAATAGAAACACGCTTATTGAATAATCAACTTCTGCAGTCTCATTTGGCTGCAGCCTGATGCATCTTTGCTCTTACACAAAAACCATTCAAGCACCAAAATTTAACCAGACTACAAGCAGGCTGTGTTTTTAGTGGAGAAACAGCAGTATCTCTTTGCTCAACAAATAGACATATTTAGTTTATTCAGTGGGTTTTGGCAAGAGAAGAACTTCAACTCTTCAACCTTAATAAAGTGTGACATTAGTAAAGTTTGGCCTCAGCCAAATATGATGACATTGGTATGAAATGTTTGGCAAGAGGCTCTGAGATCTTTTGTCCGTATACTCACTGCTCACTTTTCTCATCTGATTACTAGCAGTAATAACGTCCAAAGGATACTTAACAAATGCAATAAAATATAAAGTGTTTGCATTGATTAAGAAAGCTGATAAAATTAAACCATAGGCAGTTATAAATAGTGTAATTTTTTGGGGTGTTTATATAAGAATTTTGTAAATCTAAAAGTGAAAATAGCCCTCAGATGGTAGACTTGCTGTGCTCATCGCCAGCTTTTGTTGCAGCATAACCTCACATCTGTATTATTTTCTCTTCAGTTATTGGATGATTGATAGGCAGGTAGATGTTTGTCCTGTAATAACCACTTGGCACAACAGATGTGGAGATCCAAGTAATGATTTATTAACAGCTCCAAAAAAGAGCCACTGTAGTAGAACGTGGCCATAATTGAAAGCAGAAAAAGTGCCGAAAAAAAGGAGAAAACAGACAGTTGGCGATCCCTGAAATTTAATTAGGTGATCTGATGAGGGAAAGTGAGTATCACTGACAAGAGCAGTCTCTGTGCTGCTGATTGAGGGATCACCGCATTCTCATTAATTGCTCAATCAGCCAAAGGAATGTGATCTGTGCTAATTAGAAGGACTCTCCTTCCATCATGGGGCTGCAGTGTAATTACAGTCAGTCTGGGCCTAATAACACACACTGTGCAATACCCCTTTTTGTCCTGTGGGGCTCTCAGTCTCTGCAGAAGCCCTGGCTGCAGTTACATGATAAAATAATTAGTGCATTCACTTTGATTATGAGAATAATTAAGCTGTTTACTTGCATTGCAAGAAAAGGCTTTGTTAATGTTCCCACTTCGTGTAGGCTTGGATGCTCCGATTAGTGCCTAAATTGGGTCAAATAGACTGAAATTTAACATAAATGTGCAGCTAAAGTAATTAAATATTTTACCAAGAATATGCTGTGTCTTAAGAGTGTGCAGATAATTTTTAATGACTATTTTCTTCTCTAATGTCTGTACCAGCTCTCTCAGCATGACCTCAACAAAGTCAACCAGTTAGACTTGAATAAGTGTCATAGTGTTGCTGTTTTTTTCGCAGATTACAATAGAAACACCTGCTGAACAAATGACATTCACTTCATCATCCCCTGTACTTTTGTGAGAATCATAACATTGTTCACATGCTGGACTAAGTTGGTAAAAATATGGTTAAAAAAAAATCATAGCTGCCTAACATCGATTTGTTAGCATAGTAATTGTCAACATGCTAGCATGTTAGCATTTAGCTCAACATACTGTAAATTCAGTTTCATGAAGCCGTCAACATGGCTGTGGACTCTTAGTCCTGTTTTAAACCTAATGGCACAGTATTGAATACCTCAAAGGATGCCAAGTCACAGATACAAGTACTACTACTATTACTACATTACTACATTGATGATTGTGAGCTATTTTAATGTATTTACATCTTTAACAGAAACAAATTGACCTGTGGTTTACCGCATGTTAGGAAAGTCATAAACGTAGAGATGGACTAACCCATTTATGGTCTTAAAGATAAAGAGTAAAACCAGCCTCATTGTTCTTTTTAAGATGCAGAAAATAAGCATCTAATATTGATCAACAAACCTTCAGACGTCACATTTTATCCTGCGAGACTCTAAAAACAATACTGTTACAATCCACATCTAAAACAAAGGCTGATGAGTGAGGATGGATTTTGTTCATTGTGCATGTGAGAGCAGCAGTGGGTGAGATGAAGTGGCAGGAAGGAGATCAGATGGCTGTGTCCTCCACGTAGATCCCTGAGCCCTCGCCGTCCCTCTGATGCAGCTGCTCCTCTGCTCTTCATTTGCAGCCTCCCCTCCCGTAACCTCCCACTCAGCTCCAGAGTGGAAACCTACGTTCACATGCAGTCCAGCTGTAATGTAAAATTTATAGTCACAGTTTGACTTTGGAAAAAACACAATATGCCTTTCACCTTGAGGTAGGAGTTGGTTGTTAGTCCCACCCCACTTCTTGCCCTCGGCTGGTCAAGGTCCAACCTCAACATTCGTCTGTCATCTCGATGAGCTGTCACTTCCCATTGCTTGAGGCTGAAGTAGCAGGCATCAGTGCAGTCGCCACAGGCAGTGTCCAATCAGAATCACAGTATTTGATTTTAAAGAAAAAGGAGCAGCTCAACATCTACACACATTTTCATGTAAGTTTATCTTCAGAAATGTTTCACTGAAAACACACATACAGAGTTGCAGGCCAGCTAAGTCAGAAAACTCTTTCCCAGCAGCTTTATTCACCTGGACAAATGTTTTCCATTATTCTCCCGTCATCCGGGTGGCGTCCCAGATTACCATTAGAGCTTTGCACCGTGGACAAAATCAAATGTCACAATATTTTAGACCAAATAGCTGGATATTGATGAGGCAACACAATTGTAGGAATGAGTATTGGTATTGTGACTAAACATAAACAAAATACGTTTTTTGTTTAAAATTATTTATGAGCATATAACAACTGATGGGTTAAAGACAAATGTTGTAACAGCATAAATAATTTTGTAAGTTGAGAAAAAAGCATCACTTCAATAAAACCTTTAAAATCAGGATAGGCTGATGTTTGTTGAAGCTTTTATTTTTGAGGAAGATTTGGTTTTAAATAGTAATTTAATGCTATAGATGGGGGTGTAACATCATGATTGACAGCTGATCCTGACCTGCCTTTGAGTCGATGACTGTATGAGCAGGACCTTGATACCACAGCTTCATCACTGCTGCTCGGCTCAGCTGCTTTGTCGAAAGAGCCAAACTGGAAATCCTACATGGCTCTTTCTAAATAGCAACATAAAGCAACATAAGATATGTTCTTAATTCCTTAATATGGTTTATTTAGGAGAAGAGACCAGATTGTTCATATGCGCTCGTATAAAATGTGGAAGCTCGTAAATGTACTTACCTGCTAACAGGTATTTTTAGAACGCTATAGGCTTTTATTAGATAGTGGCAAGGGAAAAATTACAGAAAGGGGTGCAGCAAAGGTCTGAGGTTGGATTTGAACTTTCATGTCACATAAATTATATATCAGAAAATCAACCTCTAACAGCACCATGATGAAAGCAAGCTAGCTGAAATGCTGTAAATGAAACAAAGTTCAGAGAAAAGTGCTTTAATGACATGTGCAATTCTGCTGGTTTCAAACAATCAGTCAGGCTGTTCAGCTTCAACATCTATGGGTTAAGCAATAGTTACATAACGATCAGAAACTTTGCATGTCCTTCTCTCTCCACATTTCAGGTATCCAAAGCAGCAGCAGACCTGATGGCATATTGCGACGCCCACATACGCGAGGACCCCCTCATTATGCCCGTCCCTGCCTCCGAGAACCCTTTCCGAGAGAAGAAGTTCTTCTGCACCATCCTCTGATGACCTGTTGGTAGAGCTGTAAGGGTGCAGGCATGGCGTTGCCTGGCTTCTCTGTCTTCACCACACCTGAAGCTACTGGCCATAGGCGTTGAGACTCGTTGACACTCGTTGTTGGTCAGCTCTGTCCCGGTGGCTGAAGATTTTGGGGGAGTCAGCTACTAAACTGGCAACCCAGTGAGCGTATCATGTCTTGTTAAATAGGTTTGTTATTGCTTTGTTATTAGAGAACAGCCTTGCTCAGTGCTTAATGAAACGAGAGATGTTTTTTTTTCTTTTTCTTCTTTTATTGTGCTAGATCTTAACATGCCTCAGGAAACAGAAAGTTGCCCTGTGTTTATGGCTTTTTAAAGCATTTATTCCCCCCCCCCTTTATCTGAATAAAAAAGCATTCATCTTTGTATAAACTTGAGCATAATTTCAGTTCATTTTTT
>JAPZDV010000003.1:7762817-7840416 GCA_029814665.1 Acanthurus lineatus
ATAATAATAATAATAATAATTTGGATAATAATTTGTATTCCAGTTTCTTTAGTACAAAACTTCTGACTGACTAGAGAACTCCATCTCCCAGAGCGCACCGCGGCAGGGCTCCTCGCCTCCCATTGGTCCGTCTCTCCGAGCAGCGGAGGCAGACATGAGGCAGTGGTGAGAGCCCGGCGGAGAGCTGCGGAGCTGAAATGAAGCGCACACACGGAGCGGCTCACACCGTGCAGTTCCGTGCGGCTCAGGAAGAGGCTCCGCGCCGCTAAAGCTGAAGGCTGCTCCGGCTGAGTGAAGGGCTCCGTCCATGCGGAGGCTAGCGCTCATTCTGCTGCCCTGTGCTGTCGCCGTCCTGGTGCACTTGTGGTTGGCACAACCACCCTCCTCCACCCCGCCGGACAACAACACACACTCTGGTACTTTTTCAGCCACAACCTCGGTCTTCTCCTCCTCAAAGCCTCGCAACTTTTTGTTATCCACTCGAGCGGCTGGCTAACTTTGCGTTTACTGCCCCAGTGTGTCTGTTGAGGCTGTGAGTTTGTGCGGGAACAGGTAGTTAATGCTCGCTCGTGTGACTGGGGGCTCGCGCTCGAGTATGTGCATTCATATGTGTGTTTTAGTGGTAAATATTGTAAATGTGACAGTTCAGTGGTGTTGGGCGTTGCTGGGATAATCTCACGTCTAGAAACAGATTGAGGCGAGCTGAGCATCTCTGTCTTGCTACGGCGTAACTACTGAGCTCCGTGCTACTTTCAAATAGATTGTCACTTATTATCAGGGGTGTAGCGGAGAGTGAATCCGTTTTTTTATCAGAGGAATAGAGTTTAACTAGCTTTTGATGCATGCATACAGTTTTCATGAGGTCAGTCACAGGATACATCTCAGTAAGTCAGTGCAAAGTAGACATCTGAGGCTGCAGGAACAGAAATGTGAAGCAGAAATCAAACATGCATCAAAGTGTGATATTTCTTTCTTTTTTATCTCTGCTTGTTGCCTTATCAGTGTCACCAAGTTTAAGTCACATTTTATCACCCTTATGACATTAAACACATCATCATCACTGGGTAGGAAATGATATCCTGCTGTTTCAGAGATTTTTAAAAAAATATTTTATCATGGCTTTATGTTTTCTAATTAGATGAGCCGTTACCTTTCTATGAGGTTTTGGTTGGAGTGCTGTCAGCCAGACACCATTATGAACTGCGACAAGCGATAAGGGAGACCTGGCTGGGCTACCTTCGAGATCACCCCCACTTCCAGCACAGGTCTGTAAGGGTGGAGCTGTAACTTCACCACTTGTTTTTCTTCCTCTCTTTTTTCTTTTCCAAGGCCGGATTCATACAGTGGGGAAAAAAGCCTGCAGCTGGCAGCAGGTAACTGACTGTCCCATCAAGCCTTTTATCTTTACCTGACCAGCGGCCAATATCGTTCCCTCTTTCATTCTTCGTTTTTTGTCCATTTCCTTCTCATTCAGCGATCTGAGCTCAGATAAGGTGTGATGGCCTTTAAGCAACCCTCAGTAACCATGGAAACGGAGGGTGGATAGATGGACAAGCTTTAGAAATCTTGCCGCCTAATATTGCACAAAAAAATAGATGAATGCAATAGTGTTTGCTTTTATTTTTTTCTTCAGAGTGGGGGTGAAGTTTATCGTAGGCAAACATGGGTGTCCCATTCCAGAGGAGGACAGAGAGGATCCATACTCCTGCTCTCTCCTGAACTTCTCCGAGCCAGGTAAATATGAAATTATCAGCCTCTCATGCTGATGAGAGTTCATCTGTAGCTGTGATAGGAAAAAGTGCCCTGTGTGCAATCTGTTGCTTGCAGGTGCAACTAGAAGTGTTGCTGATGCTGAGGCAGAAGAAGTTGAAAGAATGAAAAGAATGCATGTTCTGAAAAGAAGTACAACACCTTTATTCATGTTCACCCACATCTCAAGGACACTGTTCTTTGCCTTTCTGTACCCAAGGCTGAAGCAGAAATGTCTCAGAATCAACGCAGCTCCTGTGGTCGTCACTAAAACTGCGTACTGACACTTGAAAAGTAAAGCTATAGGAAGCACTGATGCTCTATATAGGAAATAATTGAAAAGGCTCACTGTTACATTGAACATCCACAGTTATTGTTATGTCTCTCACCTTCACAGAGTCACTCAAATGCAGCCGTTTCACTACTTTTCCTGTTCGATTCAGTGTTTGCTGCCTTTATGAAAACATAATTACTGCTCATCAGAATAGGCTTTTTCAGATGACGGCCTTTTGGGTCATGGTGAGGTTTTATTTTTCCAGTCTCTTCTCTGTTCTCTGCTGCGTTAATGGATGTAAGTGTTGACGTGATTTGCTTCAGAATCACAGGCAGCCTGCTTTGGGAGGCAAAAAGAAAATGGCTGCTTTTAAAACACATTTGGGTACCTGACTCGGGATGCAGGTCAAAGCACACATTAAGTGGACAATTAATTGTTGTTGAAATTTGTTTGTGTGTGCTGAATTCATCACAGGGATTTTTCTTTGGGACAACAATAAGCTGAATGCTAATAAGCTGCTTTTAGTTATTCTGTTGCCAACACAAGGTGTTTGTCCTTTGGTGAGGACAAGTCAAACTCTTACTAATTTCGAAGGTTTTTGATACTTAAAAGCTCATATTTAGTCTTTTTTTATGGCGTTTAATCAATTTGTTTAGATGCGAATTAAAGCAATTAATTGATTTGTTGATTGCTGGTCAGTTTTGATAAATGATTAGTTGTTTAAGTTTTTCTTTCTGGGTATAAATGCCAAAGTGGTCTTAACTTTTCAAGTGTAAATTTTAGCTGCCTTCTCAGTCCTGTCTTTGATAAACTTTTTGTATTTTTATCTGACAGTCGGACAAAACAGGTGCTTTAAAGAAGTAGTCTTGAATATTCTCAAACATTTTATAGATTAAATCTTCAATGTAGAATCAAGACAGTGACCTGAAGATCAACGAATAATGTAAAGAAATTTCAGAAATAGTCTTTTTGAGTTGTTTTGCACATTGCATAAGCTTTGTTAAATGCAAATAAAGTAGAATTCTATAGATCATTAGTCGATGCCTAGTTTTGGAAAAAAACACCAGTAGATGCTAAATAACATTGAATCTTCTGTTAATTATTTATGACTTATGCCAAGTTTTGTTCATTTTTCGCCAGAATAAAGCGGTTATCTTGTGCTCTGCAGTGCCAAGAGACATGCAATTGTTATTAGTTTTGACAAATAAGCACAAACTTATCATTTAGATTTAGTGAGGATAGAAATATTTTATATATTCTCCAATACTTGTAAAGTCCTGCTGCCCAGTTCTACTCATTCAATGTGAGGATCAGTTTGATAAACTGCGGCTTTCTCTTTGTGATTCTTCGCCTTTAATTGCCTTTATTTTGGAGCAGGCAGCAGAACTTATGTAGAATGCATAGAAAGTAAAAAGCCTGCTTCCCTTTAACAGCCTTGATCTTTTCATTGATCTCCTGGGTAATAAACTGCTCTTTTGTAATTAAGAAACTACACTCATGAGCAGAAGCTCGCTTTGAAGACAGACAGACAGTCCTAAGAACCAGCTCCTCAAAGTGCTGATGGTGTATCTTTACCAGAGTCTGCCCTCTTCTCTGAGCGCACTCTCTCTCCCCTAATCACCCGGTCTTCATCAGTGAAAAGAGACGGTCAGCACGTCGGGAACGCAATAAATTTCATGTGTGCTTGTGCAGTAATCGCTGGCGTCCCTCTGTCCCAGTGGCAGGCCAGGATGCAGAGATAGAGATCGTCACAGTGTCTGATCCCTCGGCGCTTGCCCCTGCTGACGTGTCAGCCATCGCCCTGGACTTCAAGGTCCTCCACCCGGTGGTGATCACCAAACTGGGGGTGTTTCCCAGCGGGACCCGGCCCGAGCTTCAGAGCAATGTGACGGTGAAGCTTCTTCAGCTGGACCAGGAGGTAAAAGAGTTCCTCCACCTCCGTGCATAATATATCGTGCTGTTTATCTGTGAAGTCTGGTAGATACACAGCCTGGGGGCAGCTGGAGGACCCTGCTGCTACTGTTTACAGCCTCAGTTATACACATAAACTCCAAGTCCTTTTGGATTACTTTCCTGTAAGTTAACGGTCTATTGTGTAGGATACAGTGTAGATGACATTAAGTTTGCACGTTCATGAATTTTTTAAGGATAAAGGCTTGTGATTTTTGCAGGAGGCTGTGGTCACTGCACGCTTCAGTGCCATCAGCACAGGGACCATGGTGAACGGAGTGTGGTACAAACCAGTGGAGCAGTTCATATTGCCTAAGGTCAGTTTTTTATATGTGCTTACAACTGATCCCCAACAGACAGAAATGTCTCTAACATGTCTAGATTATTTGTATTTTTTCAAGGTTTGCCATTGATTGATGGTTTCTTGAAAGTTGTTTTAATTGAGCAGTTCCATTTAATAAATATTCAGTTAAAACTAACAAAGTAAACAGAATTAACTGTATCTCTTACTTTTGCTGTAAGACCAGGCCAGGAGCACATTCAGATCACTATACAAAGTGGAAAGCGTCCCAGGAACTTATTTATTTATCAACAGAAAATAAAATGCTTAATGCGATTTCAAAGCCTTCTCCATGTGCCATTTAAGAGTCGCTTAAACACCAGGTCAAAAATCAGTGTGGGTGTCGTCATAAATATGCTCAGCTGCTTCCAACATCACTGCTACAAAGTAAGAAGGTAGAACACCGCAAAAACAAGATTCTCTGGGGGTGTTTAGTTAATCTTTAATAAAGCTGTGGTAGAGAAACATCAGAATCAGTCTAAATAAAATTTAGGTTTTTAGCTATACAGTGTAAACAACTCAAAGACAATGTCAGTGTCCTCAGTGCATACAGTGTTAGGTCACTCAGTTTTAATGTGTTCAACAGAACAAAACCTACATGCACAAAGAATGAAATATCTGTCTCTCTTTTTTTTTCTCCTAATGCAGGGTTTTGAGGGGACACTGGTTTGGGAGAATATGGACTCTGCTGGATTAAGTGTCAACTCCTCTGCTGTGCAGCTCAGTGATGGAGGAGGTGTCCTTAAGATCTCCTCTGTACGTACTGACGAGGTGTCAAAAATAAATGTATATGGAATAAGAAATGTTCTGAAAGCATTTTTTCCATCCTGATACAGAACCTGAACTTGTATTGGTTCAGTGGTTCCCAAACTTTTTCTGGTATACCCTCCTTCAGAAGCTGAAAAAGTTCATGGCCCCCCACCCCACAAATATTATCAATCATTAACAATATCTGGTAAAGAAACTAATAAAAAAGTTGAATTTAACAAAATAAAGGTTAGGTTGATAGCATCATCAATCCTATTCATTTAACCTTGTTTCACCCTATATTTCTTCCCTGGTCATCCACGCCCCCCCTGCAGTGGCTCTGCGCCCCCTCAAGGGGGGCCCGCCCCCCAGTTTGGGAACCACTGTATTGGTTGATATTGAGTCATAATTTTATACCATTATATTGTGAGAAAAGTAGTCCAATCATTATTCTCTCTATTTTTTTTAACTGTGTACTATTTGGGTCTGAATGGATATTTTATTATGGATGTGCTCAGAGTTACACATCTTGCTAAGAATTGATATTGGCTACTTATGCAGTTAAAAATCTGTTAAGTTGCATACAAATGTGCTGAGCACTGGTGAGAAATAGCAGGGTCTCATTTCTAACAGCAAAATTACATGGTATTGGATTTTTGCATTGATTCATTTATCCAATTCAGAATTTTAGGCAGCATCGAAGCAATATCCGATACTAGTATTGGTATTGGCAAAACCTTGTGAAAATATTCTCTCTCATGTTTTAAAGTAAAAAAAAATTCAAGAAGTTAAAACTTTGATATTTCCTTGAATTGCAGATCTCAGAGGGCATATTGCCTCATAGGAGTGCGCTTGGATTTCCCGGTTTGGCTGGAGGATTCACATTTACTATCTATGGTTGGTCCAGCAGCAGAATTTATCCTGAGCTTTATATGAAAACAGTTCGATCAAAACCCGCACCATGAGCCAACTTTTGTAAAAGGATTCCCAGTCCTATGTAGAAATTTAAAAAAACATTTTGTTTCTCTCTGGCAGGTTATGAGATTAGCTTCTTCTTCGCCTCAGGGCTCTCGTATATGTGCCAAATGGAAATAACTTTATGTTTTCCCCTCTCTACCCTGTTGTCTGACATTATTGATCGCACCTCCTGCATGTGTTTGCATTTTGAGTTTATCTGAGAATGGATTTGTGGCCATTTTGGGAAAAACAAAATTAAATTCACCATCCAATATCTCTGAAAACAGAACTAATGATCCATTCAGTGAAATGTTTTAGTGTTATCATATTGTTTTGCCAGCCAGTAATTTAAGTTATTGTCCCTCAAAGGTGCCTTAATTTATTTAGACCACGGGTGAATAAAAAGTTAATGTGACTTTATAAAAATCTCATTATGAACAAAAACTCCTTCATTGCTTTTCCAGTTTATCCTGTTTTTTCCTGCTTTTTCCCCCCATTTCCTTCATCGCGTGCCTGCCTATGTCCACCCCACACCACCTGTGCATCAGACGTGGATGGCCTGTCGGAGCTCCTTCGGGGCCGCCCGGCCAGGATGGAGCAGCATGCCTCCAGGCTGAGGCAGCAGGACGCCGGCTTGCAGCAGGAGAGCCTCAGGCACGGCGACATGGTGTTTGTAGACGTGGTAGACACCTACAGGAACGTGCCTTCCAAACTGCTTCAGTTCTATAAATGGTATGCCAAGTGCTAATGACTCGATTCTCTGTCTCCAAATTGCCTGGGCCCTCAGAGGAAATCAGCAACCTGAAATGAAAGTGTGATGTCGCCTCAAAATGTCTCGCTGTTAGAATCACAATTGCAATCACTCAGTTGGGGGAAAAGTACAGTTGTGAGTCATCAGGTAGCAAAATACAGAGTGGTCTCATGTTTTGACTTGACAAGTATATTATTTCCTTGAGAGACCTCTTGCCCTTCACTCTCAGTGGTATTTGAAATAAAATCCAGTCTAGGATATCGCTAGAAACAAGAAGGTGGGCTTTAATTAAGTTTGTAAGTTCCTTCTCTGGCAGGTCTGTGGGAAACACTGACTTTGATCTGCTGCTGAAGACTGATGATGATTGTTACATCGACGTGGACTCTGTATTAATGAAGATTGACCACAAGGGTCTCAAGCGCAGCAATTTCTGGTGGGGGAAGTAAGTGCAATTTGATGTCTAGATGTATAATTTTGTATTTTAGTCAGAATTATAACTTCAGTGCTGTGTTGGGTGAACTTAAGATGACAAATGGAACAGGAATGGGTCAGGTAAAAGGCAGGCAGGATGTGATGATGATACATGTCCCAGTTTCAGGCAGAGCTGGGCAGTGGATCGCATTGGGAAGTGGCAGGAGCTGGAGTACGCCAGTCCAGCCTACCCAGCGTTTGCCTGCGGCTCGGGTTATGTGGTCTCTCATGACCTGGTCCAGTGGCTCGCCAGCAATGCAGATAAACTGAAGGCCTACCAGGTGAAGTAGATGAAAACAAGGGACTGTTGGTGAGGGGCTGAATAGCCATGAATCTAATGTGAGGAATCTGCCCTGGATGTCTTCATACAGGGAGAAGATGTGAGCATGGGCATCTGGATGGCAGCTGTTGGACCACAGAAATATCAGGTAGGATGTGGTTTGTGACAGCGTTCTGATACATTTAGGAAACACAACTTATTAAAATGTCAGGGAGAAATGATTTATCTTTGACCGTAGTGTTTTCCACAGTTTGCAAGCATTTATGATAAGATAGACATTAATTGTCTGTCATTATGAACTATTAAAACATCGCAAAGAAGAATTAGGAATTAAATCATAATTTTTTCCCAATAGTCAGAAAAATGCAAACAAAACAGTTGAATGACATTTTTTGCTGTTCAAGATGCAAAATATCAATAAAAGAAAGGAAACATTTACAGTCAAATGTGTCAAGTTTAACATTCATACATTAAATGATCTAAAAGTGACTATATCTTATTTGTTTTGTTAAGTTGTGTACTTATATTATCCCAAATCTTCGACAAAGTTCAGATTTAGAGAAATCGTTTTATTCAAGGTAACAATGTGTTTCATTTCATTGCCTTTCAGTAACTTCTGGGTTAACAACAGTCAGAGAGTGGGGAAGGAAGTCAGTAAATGTGACTAAACATAAAGTGAATAAACTTTGATACATTACCTCATCTGTAATTATATTCTGCCTGAGTCAGTAGAGAGGTGTTCAGACTAACTACATCTTTTGTTTTTATTGAGACTACAAGCAACAGAAATTACATATCGTTTGTTTAACCTGAACAAGGTGCTGCAGCTCATATTGTGAGTGAGAAAGTCGGTTTGCTGTTTGTTATTTCTCAAACCTCATTTGTGCAGCATCTTTTATACAAATTAGGGCTGATGATTATAAGTAACAGATTGGTAGGAAGGTAGAAAGATAAACAGTGAAGCAATAAAAGAAAATAAGTCAATTACACTCATTTAAATTTCAATTTTTTTAATTTGTCAGAGCTCAACAGTACACTAATACACTCTGCAAATAAAACACACAATGTAAAATAATTGTGATTTATGATAAATGACCTACTCATCTCAGTCTTAATGTCAACCTCAGCCGCATGTGAGAGACTTGTTTCTTATTTTAGTTTTTCACTGTATCACTTGGTGAACTGATGACCATTGTCATTTTATACTTTGTACAAAACTGTATTCTGTAGTTTGCTTTTCACTGTTGACATTTTTTAACATAAGGGAAAATTCTATGTCCTTAATGTACAGTAGTCTTTTAGCTCAGTCTTTTAGCTGAGTTTGACCGCACAAATTCTATGAAATTATACAAAAATAAGACCTCTAAAATTAGGAATTAGCTGGTGGATTCTATGGGAACGCTTTAACCCAGAGTTCAGTTACAGCGCAGCAAAGGTGCATGCTAACAATTAAACCTGAGTGAGACCTGAACTGTTGTAGAGCTTAAAGGCAAATCAGTGCGTGCATGTTAACACAGTGTCTGTCCTGCCCTTTCACTTACTGCCAGGACCCCGGCTGGCTGTGTGAGAAAGAGTGCTACCTGGACATGCTGTCGTCCCCCCAGCACACAGCAGAGGAGCTGCGCATCCTCTGGGACAGGAAAAGGGCCTGTGGAGACCCCTGTGGCTGTCCCTGGGGCCACTAAATCCGGCTCACACCACACTCACCAGGTGGCGCTGTGGGTAAAAATGCACTCAACAGTGGTTGTCCGGTTCATTTTCTGCTGTTCACTTAAAACCCCAAACTGAGTCGTTTCAGACTTTTAGCGGTTATTATATAATAAAATTAAATTTTGAAATGTGGGACTTTCTGTCAGAAAATAGGCTTACAGGCATAATATGCAGTAATTTCCTCAAGAAACAATTATGTTGACTCTGCCTGTGTTGTTTTTTTCATTACCTTCTCATTTGCTTTATTTGGGACATATCTTGGCGTTAGCCTTTGAGCAGTGGTGTGTAGCGATTAGCCAATAAGAGTGCAAAGTGGGAACATTGGGTCCGTGTTACATGTCTGTCTTGGCTCTCTAGCAAGCACACACAAACACACGCAGCAGAGGGGCGAACAGCAAGGATAAAGCATGCACTTTGGCTGAATTCACACAAATTCTGGCATTACCCCACCTTCCTGCAGTATGTGCTGAGGTTAGGATGTCTTCATTTGTGCTTTAGAGGGTCAAAATTGTGAGGCAATTAGAAAAAAACTGAATTTCTCTTATTCACAGTTTTGTTCTCGCTTCCTCTATTAACTCACACTCCAGCTCGCTAGACCAATGCTGCTCTCTCAGCATAATTAAGCGAGGAAAGAGAGTTGCATTTGCAAACAGTAAAAGACAACTGCTGCATATTATGTATTTAAAAACTTCCATTGCAGGTTCTTATTATTAACAGAAATACTGTGCCAACATTATAAAGCATTTGCAGCTTCAAAATATGTCAAACTCACATTTAGCTGTAGCATACTGCCACTATTTTTTACCATGAACTCAGTTTATCTTATCTTTAAGATCAAACATGTCTTCATTGAAACAAGCAAAATGTTGAAAAAGACTGTGATTAAAATATTTTTTTGTAATGTGATTACAGACAAGAATGGACAAGAATCATGTGCAATAGCAGCATGTGATGGTCATCATGTACAGAATCATTGCTATAAGACTTAAGTACTTTGTAATATTATAATTATTAATACTCTGATACTTGACAGACTTAAACCTTTTGGTTTAAAAAGGATATTTGATGGAGATTTAAAGATGATTGCTTTAAGTTGCTATATTTTGTAAATTATTGTCTTAAGCTTTTCATCCTCTTCACTATTTGTAGATTTATGACGAGCTTTCTCACACAGTTCGTACTGTAACTGTCTTTGTGCAAATAGTGACGTGGCCTTACTGTATTTGTTAGGCATCATGCTGTATGTACGTTAACACTCGTGATAAAGACACAGATTTAAATTTGTGTATTTGCAGCACACATTTTTAAAACTTGACCAAGCAGTGAGTGACTGTGAAACAGAGTCACTAGTTTACCACTGGTTTTATGAAACCCTCCTCACAGGAAATAAAGAACACTTAAGACAGATTAATGACCTCCTTGTGGTTTATTTTGGGGAACGACACACACGGTGAACTCATAGGTGCCACTGATTCTGTGTTGGATCCATGTGGAGTCTGAAACGTTGTGTTCGGCGCCAGAGACACACAGTCAGCAAACAGACTTTGCTCGTGCTGTTACTAAAGTCCTTTTCTTCAGCTTAAAAGGAACATGAAATCACTTTGATCTGTATTGGTGATTGTTTTCCCCGAGACAGTGAGTCAGACAACGCTGGAATGACAAACAAAGAGACCTGTGGAGTGTTTGGCCCAGCATTGATCAGTGGCTCTATGTTAATCAATAGGAGGAAACATACTCAGCCATCAGCTTTTACACACAAAGTCAGTGTAGTCAGATTTTGTGTTAGCCTTCTTTGAGAATATGTTTGAAGTAGCTGCAGGGCTTTCTTGTGCATTGAAGACAAGCAGTAACCACCATTGACAATAATTGCAATATTTAAAACTGAAATATTAATATCGTCTTTAAAATTCACAATGATGGCATCATGTAAATAATACAGGACCTCTTAAATAATTTCCATTCTTTTCCTCTCTCACTTTGTCTCAGCAAATGATGTTAATGCACCTTAATGCTGGTTGCTTACTGCCACAAAACTGAAAAAAATTATTAGGTGTAACTGTTCATTAAATGCAATTCGAGTACAGTTTTGGTAACAGACTCTCTCTTCACCCTGCTATTCTCATGCTTCAGATGCAATAAATTTACCAAAAAAATAGACAAAACACACATTAAATGAAGTTAAAGATGAATTTTCTAAAGATATTGAGATAATATTTCTATTGGAAATTCTTAAGACCACAATAATCATGTAGTGAAAATAAAATATGACAAAGTTAAACCATGTGACTGATGCTGAGTCTCTAGAACTAGATTTCCTTGCTTTATATTTTCTTTAGCAATAAAAGATGATGCTGAACATTTTACCAATGTAAGATGATACAAGTCATTTGTTTTATTTACGTCTGTCCTATGTGCCAAGAAATCTATCCCTGCAATTAACCTGACACTGGAGCACACATTCCTCTTCCTCTGAACTGCCACCCCTCCTTCCTCCTCTCCATCCCCATCTTATCCTTTCGCCTCCTCTCTTTCACTGAGCTGCATGATAACAAAGTCATATCCGCATCTGTTCCACTCTCCTACGTAGATAAGGATGGCGTTTCTCACCCCATTAGCCTCTCTCACTGATTTGGCTTGAAGCCCTCTATTGTAAGCTGAGAGAAAAGCGTGAAAATAACACGCCAAAAAAAAAGCCCACTTTTCATTTCTGCTCGAGTGCGTCTTTAGAGGATGAAGTTATTGAATTTGTCTAAACTTTGATGAGAGCTGTGGGGATATTGTCACTCACCGATGTAAAAATGTTTAAATCATTAGCATTTTGTATTTTCAGAGATATTCTACAAATCCTGTTTTATTCTTTCTGTGTGTGTGTGTGTGTGTCCTGTTCCCTCATAAATACCTATTCAAGCAGGTGATCAAATCAGCGGCATCAGCCTCTGTCATAATAACTTGAGACAAATTGTACCATGTTTATCTAAATATGCAATCATGTATAATATTGAGTCTTCCCCTGTTTGTAATTCACCACTCCATAATGTTTTATCTCACCTCATTTCCTGCCAATATGCAATGTGGGGTCTGTATATATTCTGCTAAAAACTGCCTCATATTTAGTGCAAAACGCTGTTGAGGTAAGCAAGAGTGGATGGTGTGAAATAATGTGTCAAAGGGGGAAACTACTCAACCATTCCTTTGTTCTCTGAGAGATCAATATTTGTGAACGTGATATTTCTCCCAAAACTGAGTAAATTACACTGAGAGAGAAATATTATGTCAACAGGGTTTATGAAGTGGCTGAAAATCATTTTAGTAGCGCAGAATATCTGATTCATTCATATGTTTGATATAAATAAACCCTACACGTATTGAACCTCTTCTGCCTTTGAGCGCATAAGTAATCTTTTCTAAGCGACGACAAGAGTACAATTCCCAGAACCACTGACTTATTTTCACTCTATTAATATTTTGCCGTGAATGTGCAATCATCCGTTTAGCTGGTGACAAACGCTGCTCTGAGAAAATGGTGGGAACTTAGAGGGAGCTCGAGTTAATTGTATTTATAAAATGCTTTTCATCTAAAGTCAAACCTCCTCCCCAAACTCATCTTTTCACCCTGTAGATGGAATACAAGAAATGTGTCAACATTATAAATTTGAGTCTTAGTTTCATGATGTCCAACTTTGCCAGACAAAGTGTTATAAAACCTTTTTTTATGATATGGCCAGGGGCGAACTCACAAAAACCTTGAAAAGGCCTTATTCTGGTTTTCAGAAACCTGGATATTCTACCTGAAGTACTCTGATAGAAACCAGGATACTGTAGCATGTAAACACCTTAACCTGGTTTCTGATACTTCAACCAAAGCGGTTAAGATCAGTAATCTGCTCAGGGTTGTGATCACATACATGATTTAATAGGAAAACAAGATTTTCATGTTCAAGCTAAACATTATTTTTGATTAACATGAAATCAAAATCAATGTCCTCCAGCGCATGTAAACACATTTAGTGGAAAATTTATGACCTGAGTTATGTTTTAACTGACAGGCAATTAAAAAGAAGATCCAATTAAATTAGACTTCAAAATGTAATTCTAAATGATCTTTCATAACAATTCAAATTATAATAATTGTTACTAATTTTGATTTTTTTTTTTTTTTTTGCAGTGTCTCACATCTTCACTCCAATTTGCAGAGACCCTCTTTGAAACCCTCCTTTAAGAATCATGGTTTTAATCTATTTGAAATAGCATAGGTACTATTTCACCAAAATGCTACTTTACAGATTATATCCCACCTGTAAGGGCTTGCGCAGCATGTTCAGTACCGATCGTATGAAATTACAGCTCTTTAGAAACTCGCAGCACATTATGGACAAAATACAAATTTACCTGTGGTGTCAAAGCCAAGACGCCACGATTCAGATCAGGCACAGCTGTCCCAGATCTTAGATTAGAGTGGAGCTTACAGTCTGCTGAGTGTCGTGCATCTGCATACTCATTCAAACAACTTCAGAGTCTTACATTCGTCTCGCGGAGCATTACACACTGCTGTCAATCAGCCTCCTCTTTTCCAACACCCCCTCCTCTGTGCGCACTAAGACGAGGAGGAAATCATTTATTCATGACACCCGGCATCTTAAACCAGCATTTCTGACTGTTTCTGATTCTCAGGAAAGAGGAGATATTATTAGACTCACAACTATGCCCTGATGGGGCAACATTTTTATTCCCAATTTGAAATTGCACCCACAGCTCTCTGTCTGTCTGTCTCTCTCTCTCTTTCTGATTTCCATAGCAGCTTCAGTGTCTCAGCCTGGTAAGGTTATGGCTATCACTCTCTGCAAACATTTGCTGAACACAGCTGGGAAATGTGTGACACCGCGGATCCGTTGGATGATACATTCAGTAGGAGTTTGGCTATTAGACAGTACACATAATTACTCAGGTCTTTGACAAAGTGATTGAAATAACTGAATGAATCATGGAGTTTCATAAGCCTTCTTGAGCTCTGATGCAGTGACATTGCAGATTTACTATGATCGTGTTTGTGGAAGATAATTAGTCACTCAGTCATTACTGAACCATCACTGACAGTCATTATGTCTTTAGAGGATCACGAATTAGCTCATCGTCCTGATGATGAGATTCTTGGAAAACATTCAATCATTTGAAGTAACATGATGCAACTCTGTATGTAGAGGAAATGTCATGATGTCAGCTGAGTGTGTCCAGTTGTCCTCAGTCTGACTTTAAAGGGCAGTCCAGCTGTTGCACTTGCACAGAGTTTATTACAAAAAAAGAATGGGAAAAAATTAATGTTGCAGAAGCCCAGATGTCCTTATTTAATGTATTTATGTTAATTAAGTTCTTAAAACACTGATTTCTGACTGTCCATCAATACAACTCAAAGGCATTTGTCATCATGGTATAGTCACACAGAATCCAACGAAGATGCCTCTGAAGGCACAGGACCATCAGCAGCTCCGGCTGGTGGGTGAAGTACTGCGAGTTGGGTGGTGCTTGGGTCACAAACCTTCTCATATCACAGTGAAACAGAACTCTAAAATATGTTTCTCAAACTATTTTAGGTGTGAAATTGGAAATACAGGAGAGGAATCTTGTTTCTGATTTTATCAGAGCTGCCTGGTTTGACAGTCTGATCTGGTTTTTGCAAGCCTGAAGCGCCACATCGGACAGAATCACTTGCATGAAGCAGAAGTTGAGTTGTGATTATGTAAATTCAGATACGGGGACTGGTCTCTTAACTCACCATGCCATTACCATCACACACTGGGGCCAGATCTCCTTCTCACTATAGAAAATGAAAAAGACCTCATCAACTTGACATCCGTCCCTCTGTACCTTTACCTTTTTTATCTTTTAAACCCAATTCAAAATACAAGCTTTCTGTTACATATTTGTGGTCTCCAAATCCAACTCTGATCATATAACGATAGTTATTTTTAGAAATACACTGATATGGTTTTTTCAGGGCCAATACCGATTGTTAGTAGTCAAGGAGGCCGATAACCGATATTTGGAGCCGATATTCACTTGCATTAAAAGTGAAAATATTGGCGTCAAAATTTTAAACAATACAAACTCCAACACTTAACTTTGTTTAAATGCCTTTAAGCATAGGTTTATTAAACAGCTTTTCAGATTTGCAACATATTAAGGTTTTTTTTTTAATCTTAGACAATAGACATCTTTGCTTTAAATTTCTTACAAAAAGTGCAGGAAGCTCCCAGGCTCAGCAGCATGTCTAATAAAGTTAAATGAAAACTTAAACAAATAAATAGCTCCTTAAAGTTCTGCTGATTGGCTGTTACCTGTGCCGTGGCTCTGCGTGTAACCAATCAGATGGTGCTGTGGGTGGGGCAATGCTGGAGACAGAGTAGTGACTGCAGATAGAGAGGCGTGGCTGCATCAGAGCCAAAATAACCCAGTTTTAAATTGATCTCTTATCGGCCTTTGGATTTAAAAAAAAAAGGCTGATGCCGATATGCGTCAAAATGCCTAATATCGGCGCCGATAATCGGTCTATCACTACTTATTTTTCCTCAGACCTCAGAAATCTCCCTTTCTACCCGCAGATACTAAACAGCAGTTTCCACAGGCTGAGCAGTACTTCTCCACAATGAATAAACTGACCTTAATGTGTAAAATCACTGGAGTGCCCCTTTAATCAGCACACAGTCACTTTAGACTAAAGAGAGTTTTATGTAGGCTGCAATGATTGCAGGTGGAAACAAGTGAGTGCTTTGTTATTCCTCTTTATCCCCCGTGGGACATGGCGGCGCAGGGAGGTTTTTACAAACAAGCGAGTGCTGGCAGAATTATGCATGAGAACTTGTGTTGTTCTGGGAATAGTGACATTAAAACCCTAGCATCACTTTAACTAGCATGAAGATGGAAAACTGAAAGAAGCGTTTTAATAAACCTGTGGATCAAGTGGGATTAAAGGATGAGTCTGTCAATATTGTATACTTTTCCTATGGTCAAAAAAAATCCCATAAAAAGACCAAACAAAAAGTGAATTGATGCTTGAGCTTATTTTTAAATATTACTGAGCTCTACTGTTATCAAAAAAATACTAAAATAACATCAATGTGCCAGGCTGTTAAAACTGGGGACATGTTTTCTTATCATCATAAATAAGAGCACTTCATGTCAGTAAATCGTATCTAAATTGTTTGTAATTTTTCACTTTTGCACCAAACTGCTGCTGAAAACAGCCCCAACAAATGTCCAGCTCTTTCAGAGCCTTATGAGAGCCTTTCATAGCCTTATGTTTTGTTGACAATAAAAAAAAGTATATAATATCTCCAATCTTAACCTTCAGTATAGCTGGGGACAAATTGATGAATCTGTCTTTTCAAACATTTCTAGTGGTTCAGTATGTGAACCTGTTTTAAATCACATTGAAAGTATTCAGCAGACGTGTTGCTGTTTCTTTTTGTAGAGGAAAACAATGTCCTGCCAGTTGCTCCGTTGGAGCAGCTCAGCAGCCCGACAGTGACGAACTGCACTTGTTCCAAAAGCTAAAATGTGTGTACATATGTCAAGCAAACAGCAATCTCAGGAATATTTGCCCCGATGAACAATTTCTTAAATTGTAATTAACTCAAAAATGAAAAAACTAAAATCTGTGAAGCTGCACAAACACACAGCAGAATTACTGCCAATCTCAGCATAGAGGTTTTTCAAATTTTGTTGTTGCCACAAGAATATTTATGAAATATCTATTGGAGTGCTACCAAGCAAACCAAATGTGTAAAGCGCAGCCCAGTGATAAATAATCCAAAGCTTGCAGAGGATGAGGGAGACAGTGAGTGAGCCATGTCGCTCTTCACACAAAAAGCTATTCTGTTTTGCTCTCAAACAGAACTCAGACGCTGTGGGTGGAGAAAATCAATCTAGTCAACCTAGCACGAGGGGTAGAGAAGAAATGAGAACTGTGAGAGGCTTTGATTATTGTGATGTACTTAAGTCAGCTCGGCGAGAGCCACTTCATACTCTGCTGTTTATCAAATCACAAATGCATTTGCATCACATTTTCCTGCACTTGTGGCTGCTAGAAAGGAAAATTAGCAGAGGAACCCCCCCACCCACCCCAGATTTTTTTTTTAGAATTTGACATTTTGATGAATAGATGTATTTTCACAGGAGCCACAATTCAATCTCAAAGACACATAATTAACTGAATTGCAGCTGTCAAGACTAAGAGCTTCAGTGAGTCAACAGAGCTGTCTGGGACAGATAGCCTCTGTCCGCAGGGCTGCGCTTCTTCTCAGCAGCTGAGGAAAAAACTCACAACAGTATTAACAGAAGCAGCAAATAATACAGGATTTAGATGACTGGTGCTTTTTTTTATTTCCAACAAAGCTGGCAGTGAAAAACACCAACCACCTCCATAGCAACCAGCCTGTGTCAGCGTTCAGTCAAGGTTCCTCAAAACAAAGCACATGGCAGCATTTCTGTCATAACTTAAATCAGCCGCTTCGCCTCGCAGCCTGCGCTATTCAGCATGCATTGCAAAAGTGCTGCTTACCTTGAAAAATAAACATGGATCTGGAACAACAGGAGGAGGCTTACTTTTACATATACCGTGGATAATGATGGCTCAATGTTTTATAATGATGGTGTGTGTGCATAAGGCAAATGTCCTAGATAAGACATCAGGTTCAGAGGAGAAAAGAGCTTATAACCACTGGAAAAGGCAGAGAAGGGAGACACATACAAACACTTATTTCATCACATCTCTTGATGTTAAGTTACACCTGTGTGCTCAGTAGATGGTGCTGCTTTTTTCTGGAGAAGACCCCTAAATTCCCTCCCCACACGTCCACTTTTAAATAAAAAAAACAACAAACAAGCCTTGATGCCTCAGATAGATATAGAAAAATTGTTTTTGAAGTTGACAAGACAAGTCCACGGGTTATCTTTTAAATTTATTTTTATTTAATAGATGCATCTAAGTTGTCAACTGCCGGAGTGTCTGCTTACAAATACCGTAACAGATTCCTCCTAATAAAATATTAGAGATGTGACGAGCTGTGTTGGATCTGAACCAGACAGAAGCACAGTTTGCAATAAACAAATGCATCAGAGAATTCATACACAGCCGAGCATAAACAGCCTGGGTGCTACTTTGCATATAATGCCAGCATGTTACATAAGAAGTAGACAATTGAGTTGCAAAGGTCTCTTCTACAGGATTGGCACTCTGGAGGCTTAATGCAAACGATCTAACAATCAGACATCATACATCATACACCCGGGAAAACCACATCTTATTTTAAGGAGAGACTTCATAAAAAACTCCCAGCATTCACTTGGCCATAAACAATTTATAAACAATTTTAATACGGTGGCAAAACATTAAAAAATACATGTGCGCTGTCTATGTGCTGTGGAGCACGTCAAAAGGAAGGCTTTTCAACTCTGTTTCCATCTTGTTATTTTTCATTCTAAGAAAAACAAACTTAAAACCATAAGAAGTTGGTTTCAGCTTTAATTGATTTCTCCCACTGACAGCACGGCCACACTTGGATACAAAAACTGCTGATGTGTACTTTGTTAAGAAACACTTAAAAGATAGAATATATCACACAAAAGAGCCGGCACATTTGGGGTTGCTTTGCTGTCTCATAGCGGCAGAAAGCAGTCGTAGCTGTCAGCCAGAATTCAAGTCCTCAAGTTTAATGATTCACTGTGTGTCACAAAATAGTTTGTGAATGTAACATACTGCTTGTGTGCGCTCAGCTTTTCTGGAATACGTCTGCATCAGTGTATGTATTAGCAAAGCTTCTGTGTTAGCATACAATACAGTTGTTTGTATGTGAGTCACATATCGGTGAAAGGTGAATTAGGTCAGAGGTCAGTGGTTGTGGCTGGAGTGTGGTTCAGTGCTGGACTTTGCTGCAGCTTCAGCCTCATGATGCATTTCACTCAGTTGTTTGATGAGGCTCTCCAGTTGAGGGTTTCCCCCAAACTCTTTAATGAGACGGTAAGCCTCCACCTCCAGGTCCTGCAGAGTCTGACGAGTGTAAGCAAACGAGCCTACCTTCTCCAGGTAGTCAACACAGTATCGTTTGATGTCAATGTTCTCGGTGCGCTGCCTCAGGATGTTCTGCACCTGCGTGCTCTCTGGACGTGACCATATGCCGTGAATGACGAGGAAAGAAAACTTGCCCTCAGTCAGGTCCTCACAGAAGCTCTTATTGTCACTGTACTCGCGAGAGCTTAGATTGGCGTAGTCATCGCGTATCTGGAAGAAGAGGCCAAGTGTGTCCAGGAGGGGTTTTAAGTCCTGTTTCCAATCTGAAAAGAGCTGCATAAGGCCCACAGCAAGGCCAAAGAGCCCTCCAGTTTTCTGCAGCACCATGTTGCGGTACTCCTGCTCAGTGGGACAGGTGTAAGTGTCCCTCCAGTGGATGTCCAGGCCCTGACCGCGGTGCAGCTCCAGCAGCTGCCGGGTAAACACTCGGACAGCCTCAGGGTGCTTTAGGGTCAGCACTTTCTCCAAGCCCAAGAAGTAGACATAGTTGGCCGAATTGATGACGGAGGGAATGCCGTAGATGCTGTGGGCCACAGGGAAGCCTCGCCGCAGCTTGGAGCTGTCCTCGATGTCATCTATGAGCAAACTAGCATTGTGGAGCATCTCAGTCACCTCGATGATCACCTGAACAAGGTTATAAATGTGATCATTAAATTATCAAATCATGCTGACATTAATGAACAGTTTTAGAATTATTTTACCAGAAAAAAAATGCACCATCTTTTCCTTTTCAGTTTTACAGTAATTCAAGTTTTTATGTGTATATATGTGTTTTTATCTGTATAAACTTTAAACCTATAAAGGGGTGTAACAATGCTGCTTAAGCTAAGGAGCATCCTTTTCTGACTTGAGGTTAAAAACAGACAGTGAGAGTTTCTCAGGAGCTCTGTAAATTATGCATTACAAAGTGTATACAGCAGAGGGTGCCATGTCTACACTCTTGCCTGTGCGGCTCCACTGGTGAAAGTCTTCATCAGCAATAACATAGCTGTTGCTGAAACAAACCAGTCAGGCAGTAGGAGGGAGTGAAGACATCAGCAAAGACTCAATGAAGACCGGAGCTGTTTCAGATGCAGAGATCAACATGACTGCTGTCAATTTTAAACCTGTCTGCTCTCATACAAGGATGCTGTGACGAAGAGAAAGCAACAGTGACTTGATGAGCTTATGGATGTATTCACGTGGTCGAGCAATTAAATGTCACACTACAGGGCGCAGGGCATTTTAAGCTAACGGCTCCGTGCTTAACCTTAGTCATAAATGACGAGTGACATTCTCCAACAGCGTCATCAACATTAACACACATGCACTGCTCTGGAGACACAATGGACAAATTCTTGCTTAGCCTTTTCACCAATATGAGTCAGCACACAGGCCTCATGGATACTCTGTTGAACCAGAGTCCAATTACAGTAGTCATTTATCAGTGCTGTGCAAAGCAAAGCAAGTAAACGTATGCTGTCCCTCATGAGGAGCCTGAATGTGATAACCAAGAATGGTTTTGTTATGGGTTCATCTTTGACACAAAACAGCCAAAGATGCCATCAGGTGTCTGCTGTCTTGAGCTGGCCATGCAGCCTGCTGGAGTGCTCCGCTGATTTAAAGACAAGTGGTGTAGCCCAGTAATGAAAGCTGTTTGTATGGGGCTGAGGAAGCACAAAGAGAGGCTCAGTGGGTCAGGCAGATGGCCAAGGCTGGGCCAGTGGAGCAGTTTATCTGCCACACACAACCTTTCCTTCTGCAGGGTCCCGACACTTGCTCACCCTGCAACCTCAGTGAGCCACTTACAAGAGAGGAGGGTTGTGGGTAAAGCTACAATGAATGCACACATGAGTAAGAAAATAGAGTATTACATAGCCAAAAACATTCTCAGAATTCAAAGGTTTATTGCAAGAAGACTGTGGTCTCTGAATTACAATTTCCTGCTTGGATAGAGACGCAAAGGCACAACATTCACATCAACAACAGCCTCAGCTATCAAATTCAAAAACAAGTACCCACAATTTTCAAGCTTTGGTTTTTGGAGAGTCTGGAGTCTCCAAGGAATCGAAGTTAGGCTGTCAGTGTGTAATGCTGCTTTTTAAGTGCCGAAAGCCTCTATTGCTCTACAAGACTTCATTGATTATCACCATAGGTTACAGACTCAGAAACTCAATGTTTGCCAAAGCTATAATCAGTGGTCCATTAAGAATGTGGACTCCTTAACAACATCAAGTACACTGAGTCCAGTATATTGAGGGGAAAGAACTGTGAGGTAGACTTAATGGCCGCATTTAAACCCTGTTTCACTTAGAGGAACTACAGTAGCTGCTTACCACCACAAGAACACCTGAGTCAGACTGCAAGACTGTTGAAGTCTGGCCAAGGTTTTGACATGTTTATCCCACAAGATCACACACCTACTGAATTGTTTCATTCAAAAATGCTCTCTCATTCATTTAGACCAGCAGTTTTAGTGTGTTGATGTAACAAAATATGGCAGCTGTCCCATCAATTTTTGTAAAATGCTCAAGAGGCCACAGTATCATCCTAACATGGGATTTATGTTTTGTATGTTTTTTTAAACCACATTGTTTTGCCTTGTTCATCATTATAAATTGTCTGGTATTGTTTCTGATGCTGTGATGTGAAGCCAATGGAAAAGGAAAAAAAGACAATTTTCCACAGTGTGGATAATAATGGAGCCTGTAACAAATGAACTCATTTACAATGCAGGGTTCTCTTACAGCGTGTTAAAGAGCTGGTGGGTCCCCTCACCTGAAAGAACAACAGTGACACCTTCACTGTCATCATAAAGAATTAATACACTTTTACTAAATTAAACATTAACATTTCGTGAAAAGAGCAAAGGAGCTATTTCAGCAAAGGTCAAACATTTAGTAAGTGCGGCTATTGTTTATGCTGTCGTCAATGACCAAATTGATCACAAGGTGAGATGTTACAGGATCTGTCAGGCCAGTGACCAACAAGCCAAACTATTTCCTGGGGAAAACCCTGCAATGCAAATGTATCACAAATGCACTTTCTAGCCTGATCCATGCTTACATGCAAACAATATCTTGTTGTTACGATAGCCTTTGCACATTACAGGCTGTGTACATTTATTCAACCCGGTTTTCAAAAAGTGCTGCCTTTTACCATTTCACTGTCCACCATTTATGAGTTGCTGCACACCATAGTTGACCTGCTAACCTATCACCCAGTTTGTAGTTATTTTCCCATGGAGGCAGCTACATTATAGTCTCACACTACATCCCTCACATTAAAACCAAATGGAAGCTTTAAGCCCAAGGCAGCAAACATTCTCGTGAATCACATGTTTTCAGAGTAAAAAGACAGAAGGCAGAATATAAGGGCTAACCTTTTCTACATTTTCACAGATAACAGAAGGAAGCTTTAAGCCCGAAAGGTCGCAAGCAACTGATTTGTACTGGGGAATCTCCCAAATATCCACAACCTGTGGTGTACTACACTGCAGAGAAGCACATGTGGGGGTTTGATAAAAAATTCATTGCCAGATGAATCAGACAGTGTGCCACTGTCACTGCCTCCCTCTATCTGAAAGCACGGTTGCATGTTTGTTTCCATGGCGGCGACTTCTTGGCAGTGGTGTGTTAATGATGACGAGGGGAGTCTGTATGATGGGTTCAGCTGGAGTTTACAGAGCTGCCACAAGGGGATGGGGGGTTGGGAGGGCTGGGGGTGGCATGGGGAGTCATATGGGGAGATAGTTCTTTGATATTTGAAGTAAATTTAGACCTCAACTACCCAATGTACCACAAGGATATTCTGTCTGAAGTAGAAATATCAGAACAAGAAATCTGGTGAAAATGTGCATATGAATGTAGTCCATGTTAACCTCCATCCAGTCTACAGCATGAGAGACTGATACATTACACCCACAACTCTGAAAGGTAACATGTCAGTGTAGCCTCAAGATGCATACAGTATGAGCTCCTGAATCAAAAAAGGCAGCACTTCAGTCAAGAATTGTAGCAGTGTGTATTGTAATGTGAGAATAATAAAAAATGTCACTCTGAATGATGACTCGCTCCTTTTATTCATTTTCCAAACTGAGTTCATTCATTTGAAGACATACAACCCACTGTAATAGTAGCAGCGTGGAAGCTGTGATTTAATATATCTCAACTGATGCATAGTGTGAGTTGGATGCTGAAGCAAGAGGAGGGCTGACATGACAGCACTGATCTATAATATTCAATAATTCCTCAGAAGAGACTGACAACTTTATTACTCTTTCACATGTAGGCACCTATTCTTTTTTTAATTGAGGTTTGAAACAAGTCATCACATTGGGGGAAGACTTACTTTGCTCTAGAAGATGAAATAAACACAGGAGACAACAGTGTGACCTTTGAGCTTCTCTGCAGAACAGAATTTCCTCTTTTTTGGGGGGAAGGCTTATAAAACATTTAGGACAAAGGGAGACCTGTTGAACTGCAAACCTAATGAGACCTGACAGGCTCGGCACTTAGCATTCTGCACTGCAAAAGGCATGTAGATACAAAAAAAAAAGTCTTCATCGCTGGACACAGCACTAGTACAAAATCATAACAATGCCGCTGCTATCAGTGTAATGAGGTCAATGACCTGATGTCTCCTCGCAGACAGTGGGAAGGGTCTTGCTTGATAAAACTAATAAAACCTAAATGGCTAATCTGAAATTAATCTAAGGGAAAGCAGGAATGCCAATCCACCCACTATCTGTGTATGTGCTTCAATATGTCTGTTGCAATCTAATCAGGCAGCATCCAAGAATATGTTTACAACACCGTAATGGATGAGTGGAGGCGTATGTTTGCCTGGGACTTGAATCATGCTAATCGTTTGCTCATGAAGGTGATCAGGAATACAAGAAGCTGAAGAAGCAGGAGTGTATCATGGAGATTAGTATATGTGCAATACATCTTAAAATACATTAAAAGCTCCAAAGAGCACAGTCTGTTTTAATAAAATAAAATCTATTTGATATTTTTAGAAATTGTCTTACAGCCTGGAGCAGCATGTGTTCACCTGTAGTTTGCAGAACATGAGAAGGCCTTGTACCCTCTTGAGGTGATAAAAAATTCTGGGCTTTGTTTCCTCTTTGGAGACACACACACATACAAAAAGATCTGTTGCAAGCATTTTTAAGGTGACAGCTCTTCTGTTTTTTGGGGGTAAAACTCTGAGCCAGTGTCAAATACAGTATTGTTTTTGGTTCTATCCAGCGTACAGACATATCTCACATGGGTGAGGGTTGTCCTGTTCCTTGTAAGCAGCCCCAGCATGTTCAGGGAAAACCCTCCTGGATTAAAAATAGCTTCTGAAACTGAAACAATCTCCTTTTTAATGATTAGAATCAATGTGGTGTCCACTTTTTGTATTCAACTTTAAATGCAAATTTGATGTGAATGGGGGAAAAAGAAAGGCTTTAGTGTCCGGGAATCAATTTTGCAGCAATTTGCTTGAAAACAGCCCACATGCAGTAAGTTAAAGTGCTTAGTGAATACAATTTTTACAGCGCCTCAACTCATGGGAAAGTCTTACTTTCACTCCCACTGGAAACATCATTCTTCCTTTATTAGAGACTGTTCAGATAGACTTTCATCCTTTTTATATGACATAGAGGAATATTGAGAGAAGGAGGGAATGCCGGTAATTATTCAAGGGAAAAAAAGGTCTTGTTCGACTAGAGTGGTAGTAGTACAAGGAGGAACTGAGTGTCACATGAATTGCATATACACAATCTCATAGAGATAAAGAATAGTCCTGAATGTGAAAACAAAACTAGAAAGAGGAAACTGAATGAAAATACACTTACACATGAAAATACACATGAAATTCAGTGCAATTTGTGCATAATTTGCACCAGGCACATTCCTAGCCCTAAACAAAAACCACTATTTGAAAAGTGTTGTCGAAACTTTAGCTGCAGCCGCTCACATTCACACTCACAGAGCAGAGAGACACTATTCACACAAATCAGGCATTACAGCAACTTCCTGCAGGGTTGTGTAGAGGTGAGAGCGCTTATTGTGCTATGGAACGTAACCACTTTGAAACAATCAGAAAAAAAAAAAAAACTTTATACACTGTTTTGTTCTCTGTAACACCTCTTCCCCTCCTCATTCATTCTCACTTAAAAACTGCTGCACTCTCAGCCTGGTTGAGCCAGGGACGAGGGGCCAAATTTGAATGTTGTGTTTGCAAACAATAACAGGCAACTGGTGCATATTTAACCTTTAAGGGCCAGATAGTTTTCTCAAAAGCTGATTTTGACCAATTAAAACTAATAATGATCTAATCCATTAATAATGGTCCTACTGAGTGTGTAACTAAAAACTTTTTTTCTAATACACTAGCTAATCAACTTGTGATAGAGTTTCTCTGCACACTAGTAGTTTGAACATTTGGTATTGCAGCTTCAGCATTTATAATATTCTATACATAGTTGAGAAAAACTCTCTAAAAGGAAGAATATGCACCATCTATATGAGCAAATAAAATGCATCCAGCTTAAAAAATTAATGAATTCAGCAATAAGGGAAAGCTGCATTTTTGAACCTATAGATCAAACAAACACAGAATAGGGCAGTTGTTGCAATTTTGAAAGCACTGCTCAGGCTTTTCATTTCATTTCACTTGATCTACATTAACAACCTCTTGTAAAAAAACGAAAATCATGGATGTTCAAAGCTCTGCATCTGAGGTTTACATTAATATTCAGCTTGGGACAACTCAGCTGACAGGACCCTGATTGCATTACAAAATAAATATCCTATTTGGAATGAGCACAGTATCATTTCACCTTCGTGGAGCCGTCTGCAACAATAAACATCAGACACCTTTGAATATAAAGAGGCTTGAAACGGCTGATATCTCACCTGCAGTTTGTCCTCTGGAACATTAAGCCAGTGGTTAAAAGCTTGGGATAGCTTTGTCCTCACTTGCTTTCCTGAGAAGAGAGCAGAAAGAATGTCAAACCAGTCAAAAAATGCATACTGTAGTATGCAAGAGGGGGGGAAAGAGATATCCTTTACTTGCAGTGTAATTACAGTGACTACTGCTACAAATCATCAGCTTATTCAAGGGGGATTCTTACTGCTTGGGCCTTACTAAAAGGCCTTGCTGGCATGTTTTCTTTAAGTCCTTAAATTGCTGGTTTTTTAGATGAACACCATGTTGACTTCTGTAATAATGTTTTAGAACGCGTCTTATTGTCATAATTTCAGCCAATAGTTGTAGACATAGAGCAATCTGCAGCAAACAGCTTTACAAAAAGCCTAACCCAGATTTTAATATAAATGCATATCACCTATTTCAATCATTTATCCAAATATCAAAAATAAAGATTAACTCTAAATCGTGTATCATCAGCATCCTTTTTTTTTTTTTGGATGGCCAGGCTCTCAGAGTTAGACCTACAGGTTGCCCTTGGCACACAACTTTGTTAAGGCAACAAGAGAAGTGATATGAGACATGGCTAGAGTAACTGAGAATTTAAAAAAAGAAAAGTCCTGTGGTTGCTCTAAATAAAGTACAGAACTTTTATGTTGTTCAAAAAAAAAGTTTAAGGTATTTTTTGACTCTGTTGGTCGCAAACTCATTAGCATCTGAGTGCTCACATCCACAATCTAAACAGTGAACAGGCAGAGTACTGATGCAAACCTGTAGATATACATGGATTTCCAAAACTGTGATGAGAAGACATAGGCTTTAAGTAATGATAATGTCTTCAATGGGAATGTCTGTTGCAAGACTTTATCATAATAAAATAATTTTATCTTATGAGCCAAAATGATACAGTGGCACTGCAACAGATTAAAACATTCCGACTAGCCGAGACTCTTCTGACTTGTCCTATTTACCCAAATAAAATTTGGATGTTGGGTCACTTCTGCACTGAAAAAAAAGTGACCAAACATAGCTGGAGAAATAAAGTTTGTCTCCCAAACAGCAGCAAATAAACAATCAGAAAAGATAAAATATACTCTAGAAAACTGAGTTGTTAAACATGGACAGCACTACACACATCTTTTAAGTGCCATCATTAATTCATGATTATGTTCAAAATACGCTATTAAAACAGAATCAATAAAAAAATAAACTATTAAGTTGTGATGGATGGACTGAACTCCTTTTTTCATGCCTACGGTGCACAGTAACGTACATACATACACATTTACATGTAACAAATTAAGCAGCCTCTTCTTCCAAAGCTAGGTGTTAGCATCAAGAAAAACAACTCATGAGACATCCCTTCTCATGTCACATTTTTGTGAAATGTCCAGTGCATGTTTTCTTTCTGTCTTTTTTTCTGTTTTGTTATGTGCACAACAGAGCCTTTTGTCACATTCATCATTTTAGGAATTTTGTTGAGGCTATGATCCAGTGTCACTGACAATAGTGTAGCAGGCCCAGTGTATCTCTAGGACTCATCAGCAGTACAGGTGGTTTTTTTGATGACATTCTAGCAACATGTATGTTATGTCTCTACATCTTCCATCATTCTGCACATGGAAAAAAGACTCACCTGGCAACTGCAACAAGTACTTGTATGGTTCCAGCAGGATTCGCTCAGAGGCATCTTGTGAGTTGCCGTCCATCATGCCAAGTTTGTATAAATCTATGTTGGAGAAAAAATGCAAAAAAGGCATTGAAAAACAAAATGCAGTTGCTGAAGATGTCGATTTTAGAGATCGATTAGTGTCATGGAGTGCACTCAAACGCAAGCTAATATTTGTAAGCATATGTATATGCTGTGCAACCATAATTAACCTTTATGATAAAAAAAATAAAAAGAATCAGAAGGCAATAGGTTTTGAACAATTAGGATAGTCTTTAACATTTAAAATGCCCTTTTGATTGTGCAAAAGCAAAAATTTAGTTTAATTCTTTTATTTTATTTGTTACATCACCTAAATAACCTGTCTGATTCAAAGAAAAAATTTGAAATTAATTTTTATTTCACTAACCAACACCCTCAGGCTACAAAACAGAAAACAACATTTTACCAGGTTTTTAACTGTCAGTCTTTCAGGACTTGGATGTAAATTTTGAGAAAGTTTTAATTTGGGCTGGAGATATAGACCAGATATATATATCTTAAATGGCGATTTAAGATATATATATCTGTATTATCTTCTATGTAATGTGGGCTAACTATTCAGTTCTAAGTATGACAAAGCACTTTTTTTCTGCCTTTATTAGGAAGATGGACTGAGAGAGGTGACATGGTCAGGGATAGAAAGGGGATGATGGCAGCAATTGCAGTGAGCTGAAATAGAACCTGAACAGCTTTGGTAAGGACGCTCCTAATATCTAAGTGTTTTAGATTACATATGATGATATCAACATGTCAGCCATACTGGAGGGGTGACTATTGTTGTTTAAACAAAATATTAACACAATGAGATTTTTTATGCTTAATCATCAGTAATGTGAGTAAAGTGACTAAGTGGGTGGTGACCAAGTGGCTAGAACAGTCTGGTTAGTTAAGACATTACATCACCTTACTATAATGTAGGCTTCAAAACCAGGAAAAGACAACACTAACGCTTGCCATATCATGATATTAATATAATTAAGCCATATAGCTCCAGTTAAAAAATAAACAAATGACAATAACAGGAATACGGATAGAAACAATTAAAAGAGCATGTGTTTCATCAATAATGTGAATATATACTATTTTTTTAACTTTCCAAAATAATCATTCATCAGGTAGTTGATAACATCATTTGCTAAACTAAGAGATTATTACTTTAGATATTACATAAGATATTACAGATAAATCTTAACTGGTGGGGAAGCACTTTTTAAACAACAAAAACTTGTCATTTAAGCCTACTGTTGAGAGCTTTTTTATAGGAAAAAAAGGAAATTGCTGAGCTATGAAAGTTAAAGACTTGATGCAAGCACACAATTTGCACAAAAGTAAACAAAAGTAGTGCAGACGTGTGTAATTTTAGTTAATGATGCTTGTGGGGTGATCTTGTTGTGTTACTTGTATCTGCTATTTCTTAGCACCAAATACAAAGCTGGCTATCAACTGGCAGATTGGTGCTTAAAAGACACTGCAGAAAAGAGCGTATTGACATGACAAGAGAAGTGTCAGACTTGAAGGCCATTTTGTATTAACTGACATCATAACTGCACAATTCTTTTACACACTTAGCAGCATAATGCACAGAAACAGTAAGGGTGTCTTTTGTAAATGATACCTTTAACATTGTACATAGTTGTGAAACAGCTAATGCAACACTAACATGTTTGAAATACTTAACCTGAATGTGCACTAACTCATCAACATCAAACACATGAAAGATTTTGACAAATCAGACATATTTTCATTGTGTAATGCAATGCCAGACACATGCAAAGAGCCATATCATCCTCTTGCACGCTTGCACGTAATGATATACTGATCACAGGGATAAGCTAAAATGGTCACATTACTGATGAATCACAGGAGCTGATGAGGAGTGATGTAGCAATAAAATTAGGCTGGACTGTTTGCAGAGATCATTTCGTAACATGACTTATTTTTTACATAAGATGGAAGTTTGGGTTATTTTTTTATAAAAAAGGCCCTGAGTGTTTAACTTAAATCTGTTCAGGTCATAAAGATCAATCAACCAAGAATTCAGTTCAAAAAGGAAACCATTCACTGAAGCTCTGCTTGTGACTTGATGAACAGCATCACAGTCACTTATTAAATGATTAGACTGTCATGTTTTTTTCTAACAAATTACACAATATTACACTCCATTCCCACCAAGAGGCAGTCAAATAATATACAAGGAAGACTGGATCTCTCGCCAGATAATATTTACAGAGTCATCATTGCTTTTGAGAAGCTGTCACACCCTAGCATGTAGATAAATAATTACTATGTGCAGATAAGCTATCCAATAAAAGGCTCTTATATGTATTAAACTAAGTTCGGCATAAAGCATATTTCCTCAACTTTAATTCCACATTCAATATTATTTAACAGGGACTGGAAAACAAATACAAAATATATACACTTTTTTTCCTCATCCAGTCTATGGCAACTGCCTGACCGCAACTTTAAACATGTAGGTCATTTCCTATTAGAAATTTCAGTTTCACCATAAAACACGACCATTTCAGTTTAATAATGTCTATTTCATACCTAAACTTAGAAATGTCGGGATATTGTCATTTCACCAAAATGACAATAAAAAGTAGTGAAAAAGTTTCATTTTTAATGAGTCTTAGGTTATAGGTTTTACTGCAAGTTTACCCTTTGGGTTGACAATGAACATCCCATACACTATTAACTAATACTATATACTTTAATAATGAGCTACTTAAATAACGCTAATTCATGACACGTATATAGCAGATCTTGAAAATGAAATGCGGCTGTGACATGTGGCCAGTTTCCTCCAGCTCTCCTCAAGCCACCTTAACTCCACCCACCTTAACTGCCGACTTGCCGTTACTGTACTCCTCTTAGCCAGCCTGCTAGATAGCTAGCGTTAGCATGCTAACATAAATGCGCCGATATACCACAGTTGAGCATTTCCTTCTTTCTTTCTTTATCTAAATAAAAACTTCCACCTCAACGCCTGTCGAATAAGACACACGATTTGATTACCGCATCCACACTTTCATATCTTTTTAAAGTCCGTGTGTTAACTGCTATGTCACCGCAGCTTATGCTACGCTTTTACCATTAACGCAATGCACTACCCAGACACTTTCCAATACTAGCTAGTGTGGATGAGCAACCTATATATGCTTTGACTTCCTTACAGAGCAGGCGCAGAGTAGGTGGGGAATGTAACATGGGTGCCTTGCACATCGTGTGTTGCAGTTGTATTGCTCCATTGCCCGGTAAAATAGTCTCCGACCGATAAGTAAATAGGAAAAACACAACCCCGTGTTGTCGGACGAACTTGTTATAAAAATCAAACATACACATACGTGACGTAGCTGGGGGTTGTAGTTTTTCTGTGTTTTTCCTCACTGTATTGTGAAAACTACCCAGTTGGATTACTTCGTAATCCTTACCATGGATATTTTTCTCTTTAATCAGCCAATCGTGTTCATACTAAGGCGTTTCCCTTCCCTGCGCTATCCAATGGGCGAGCGTATCTTCGGGAGAGGCGGGGTTAATTTTCCTGTCAATCATTCTCGGGAGGCGGGGGGACAGATCACAGAAAGAGCTAGGCTAGAGGAGCTACTCAACAAGGCAAACAGCAGCGCTCTGCGAAAACGACTTTTACCCATCCGCATCCAACATCAACTGGGGGCCAGCGGACGACGTTAAAACCTGTGACATTTTTCACATAAATGTTCCTATGGATTACTAAAACACTTTCATCGAACAACAGAAGTGTTTCTCAACTTGACAGTACAGGTAAGCCTGCTTTTGTTCGTCCAAGCCATTGCTATTTTGAACATTTTACTAGCTTGCTTCCCTGCTGCTACCAAGCCAACCTTGACGTTAGCTAACTTGTTAACTAATGCTGCGATGTGTTTATGGGGGTTTTATGGAATGAATGAAGTAGGCGACTAGACAGCAAAAGGCTGATGGCCGAGAATACTGTAAACAGAAAAAAACTTGGTCAGCTCGTTAACAAAGTTATGCTTTAGCAAGCCAAATTAGGCTTATGAGCACAGTGAGAGGTTATGCTACTCCGGGGTTTAATAGTTTCAAGCCTGCTGGACAACACCGGAGTGTTGCGTTGTGTTGTGTTGTTGAGCAGAGGAATCCTTGGAGAGATTGTCGTCGAGCAGCCCCTGTCATGGTGTTCACTAATAGCAGTCAAAAGTGATATTAAACGAAACCATTGGCGACTGGTACGATATAAGCTTGGCATCGCTACAGGATGTGTTCTGTCGAGCAGCGACTCGTCGGTATAATTTAACAGGTAAATTGCATTGTCAGGCTTTTCTTTTGTGCCCCCAGTATCGTTAGCTCTTCCCGGTTGACTTGTCTAGTGTAGGTTGGATGATATGGGCTACCTTGTATCGAGAAGATCACCCGTTTGATCAGTTGTGACTGTATTACCAGGCGCGAGATGGACTATTTTCCTTCAGCTAGAGAGGACTTGTGTTATTCTCAGTGCTGTGTATGCGTGACTAGTATTTTGCACATTTCCGTAACTGGCAAACTGATTGGGCAAGGATTATTACTGAGGAGGTTTAAACGGGCTCGGTGCTTTAGTTAATCAAAGCACTGGGTTTTAGGACAAGAGAAAAGGCGATCGAGGCTCGAGCTGTGAGTGTGTGTGCATTATTGTTAGTGGTGGTCAATCACTCACTTGCATCGGCTGGTCTATTAAATTGTCTGGGGCGGATGACATTGTATCCTCCGCGATCATTCACCGCGACCAAGAGCAGCAAATGAGGGCTGCGACCTTGGCTTCTGATATAACAATAAAATTTGCGGTATTAACGCGATGTTGCTGCGTTACAAGTCCTCTCGAGCTTGACCTTGTTGCGAACCGTTTCGCCGACTTATTTCTTTGTCAGAGGCAACCTCACTCAGTGAACAGTCAGCGAAATGCCAGACCAGTCGATAGAGAGAACATTTTGTGAGAGAAGAAAGTGACTTTTTAATGGGGCCGCACGACTGATTCCCACTTTGTTAAACTTAACGCTGTTATTGCGACACGGCATCAATATGGCAAATCTGTGTAGGTCTGGTTTGGTGGCTGTGTTGCCAACCCATAAGCAGTGTTATTATCGCTCTATTTTTGCTGTCGAGTGTACTCCGCAGAGAGCAGCGCACCGAGACAACGGAGAGAAGCGAAAACGAAAATGAAGGGTGTTGGGGCAGTTTTTCAATAAAAAAAAAACCCAAGAGATTCGTCTCCGATTGAGAAATGGCTCTAACCGGGGCAGGTGAATTGCGACCACTGCTCCCGCAATTTCCAGCGTTTGTGCGCCGAAGTGTTCTCCTCTTAAGCCGACTGTCAGCTACAGAAATGGCGTCATCCTCTGCTGTAGCGTTGGTATAGTCAGTGCAGTGCAGACAGAAGGCACACCACGCTGCCGTACTCAAAGAACCGAGCACCGTGCGGCGTTTACTGTATCCACCACTTTACCCCAAACCACTCCACTATCCGTGCATTTGTGCAGACCGACAGAAGAAGTCGTCTCTTTGACCAGCGACTACTTACTTTGTGTTCGCTCGCCTTTGGTAGCCACAAGCAAAGTCTGACTGCTGGCTGACTGACGACTACAGTGCACTGGGCATTACATAAACGGCTTTAAGGTCTCGGCGAATGAGAGTGATCGGCCTGCCACGGTTTACTTTGCAACACAGATATTTTTGGGAATGTGGCTCGAAAGCTCGAGCACACATACCACGAGCCCGTTGCATCACTGGGGATCATTTAAGCAAAGGAACCTTTAAACTTTTTCTTACATCAGTTACAGCCTTAACTCAGAATGAGAGCTGTTATTCCTAAAAGGGGATTTCACGAGCAGATGAGGTGTTTTTCTGTGTACAATGTTCGCCTACCGCCCAGCTTTTTCGTGGCATCCAGCAGTGTAGCAGGAGAAGTGATGTCATCATAACATAACCGTGTTTTGTTGTGGCAGACTGAAGTTGCCACTCTCTGTCTAATGCCTAATAGCTTTTTCATCCTCTGTTTTCAGCCTCTGATTCGATACACTGGTCACCTAGAGGACTCATAGAGAGATGAAGGTATGTTCATTCATTTCTATCTTGCATATGTTCAGTGCCACAGAAAAACTCAGTCATTTCAGTACAACTTCTTTATCAGCAACCTTAGCTGAATTTCATTAATATCCTCTAAAAACATGCTTGAACCATCCAAATAAAATGTAGAATGTTAAAAGTAATATCCGTTTTTCAAATGAATAGCCTCATCCTTTTGTTCCCATGAAAAAGGCTGGTGTGAACTTTTACTAAATGTCAATTTTGCTCTCGTTCAAGCACAGTAAGGCAAGTGCTTTGGACATAGACCAAAGCAATACATTTATTCTTGTATAAGCATGATATTGAGTTTTCAATGGCCTCAGCTGCATTCATAAACAAATTAGGATGATGTTGTGCTTTTGTATGCTATGTCTTCAAAATACATGCTGAACTATGGCCTTGAAATGTAGGGATATTTGTAAATCTCATTTAAAAAAACTGCCTTCAGAGCGAATGTCTAACCGATATCCACACTAAAGCTATTGGTTCATAAAAATACATGAACAACAGAGTAAATGAGCTTTGAAATTTACAATATATTCAAAAGCTCAGACATTGTTTTCTCCAGCCCAGTTCAATTTGAAAAAGCTGTCATGGCTTGGGATCTTGGCTGTGATGCAAGCTGTTTAATCTTTTCTTATATTTTCAATGGATTATTTGTAGAAGTTGTTACGCCTGCAGGCTGTTATGTCGAGTCATTTGTTGCCATGTGAACCATGTGTAGAGTCACAACCCAGTGATGTGTTTTACTTTTAAATATGTTTTGACAACCAGAAACTTTTGCAAGACTTAGCATTTTCAACAAAATTTTATTTGACACACACAATATGTAGCATAACATGATCAACTGAGACAAATAAAGCAAGTGAAAGGTGCAAGCACTTTGATACGCTTTGTGATTAGAGAGTTAGCAGTGAACAAAACGAAAGCTGCTCTAATAGTGATTAGTACTCTGCCACTTTAGCCCTAATGATGTTATGCTTATTGTGGTTAATCAAACTATACCACCACCCACTAATAGACACCTTAGCAGTCTTCAAAACTATCCAATTAAAAAGCAGTCTAAAGCATAAGGTGTTGTGAAAATAGATGCCAGCACATTTCTCTGCTTTATTCATTAAAATTGTCCAAAACCTTTAAATGGGGATACAGATTTTTTCTCTCTCATACAAATCTTTACCTTTTCTCCGCCTTGATGCCATTTCTGTTGCCTGCATTCATACCAGTTCTGCTGACTTGATGATTTGTGGTTGCATAATGAATTGTTTGTGTCAGAGCAGGACAATGGAATTTTGATTGTCATGAGTGGAAATGCATTTCAGAGAACAGAAAGCATCTAGGCATAGAGGGTGTTGAAACAACAGGGGTTAGCACCTAATTCACTCCTTTGGGTCGCTTTCACTGCAAAAAGTGTCTACTTGAATAAGGCTCAGAATGTGAACATTCATGTAGCTGTTGTTGTTAAGGCTCATGACTGTTTTGCAATTATTATTCTCTGCAGCTGGATAGCAGTAGGCTCTTATTAGGTGATTATTATGCTTACACTCGGTTATTTTCATAACTGCTGACAGGAGTGATGTTTTAACATTGACATTTCTAGTTTAATGTTGTAGCATTTTATGTTTTCATAGTGCTCTGAGTCATCTGGCTCTATTGATGCGTGAGGAGTGCTCACTTATTTTACTGCTCTCTATAGTAGGAGCATCTGCTCAATGCCTAAACTGTAAATTGCTCTCTAACTAGGACAACTTTTCATTATGTTCGCTTAGAATTTTATGTCACTTTGGCTTATGGTGCTCAGCCTTTCTTCATCAACTGCACACCCCATGTTAACACCAAGTGCTTTGTGAAACACTGAAAACATTAGACACTCTAAAAGTGGACTAATGTGTTGCTGGATAATTGTTTGAATCCTTAATTAACTTAATCTGCAAAAGGCATGTTAATGCGTTTTCTTTAAGTGGAGTAAAGAAAGCCCTTGCTCAAACAGAAGTATTCTTATAGATGTAGTCAGATAATCAACTTTATAAAATTAACCTAAACATAGTGTAGGAAATAATAAATCTCAAATGTGTGTGAAGGGCAAAAGTGGTGCTTAAGATATAAAGGGAAAAAATACTTTTGAACAATCTATATCTATATATTATAATATATATAATCTATATATTAATCCTACAATGAGCGATCTCTATTTTCATTTAAATTAATTAAATTTAGCAAACAGTCACACAAACACAGCTGTTGTTCACACTACCTAATTGTATGTAACTACATACTGCTGGTACAATGCACTTGAAGTCTAGTTGGATGTTGAAATGGGCCAAAACCTCATTAAAAAGCTCCAGCTGTTTGTAAAGGAAGCAACCCAAATCCAGGAGCAGTTGTGGTTTTACAGCTGAAAAATGAAAAATAGACTGGTAAGATTTTGAAAAGGTGAATAAGATGACTCGCCTTTTCTGCAAATTACATAGGACTCTTAAAGAGTAATAACTGCTTTTTTAAAAGAAGCAAACACTTAGAAAAGTGCCCAGCTTGTTGTCATCAAACAAGTGTTAACAGTTTGTTAAGTAAATTAAGTAATATTAGCTAATGTTACAGCCTTAGAAATGGACGTTGTCTGGCAAGTTAACTAACAATGGTGGTTATTGGTTGGCAGTAAATGACTGTTTGCTAGCCTTACTGACACAACCTACATGTGGGTTTTGCTGACTTGAGGCCAGATGGGAGAACATGGTTGATAAATGTTCCTGAGCTCTATAGACCAACTGAAGTAACTTAAGCTTTTAAGTCTTAAATCTGGAAGATCTTTCTTTAGTTTACTAACCAATAATACAGTGAATAGTCAAATTTAGGATTTTATTTCATCCATGATGAAATAAAAAGCAGGGCTAAATTTGGGGATTAAATATAGCTTATTGAAATTTCCAACTGCAATTATTTCTGGGACTGCCTTAATAAAGAAAAAATATTATAATATTTTTTTGATTTTTAATCAACACTTGTAGTGATTTTTTTGTAATTTTGTGAAAATCTAAGATAGTTTTTAATTTGATACATTAGACCTACAATGACGAAATCATCAAAGGTAGACTGGTTTAAAGGAGATCTAAAAATGACATTGTTCCCCCGACCAGAACTTTTGATAAATCAAATAAGATCAAGCAAATTAAAAAATGTCATGATCTCATGACCATTATCTTTATACTGCCATCTGGTGGTTTATATTGATGGGTCTTTGTAAATAAAGGGAATCGGGAAGTTTTAAATTTAGGAAGGCTGTAACAGAGTTAGACAAAAGCCCCACTGAACTGTCTTCTGCTTTTTCTCATTGAAAACAAATTATATCCTAGACACACACAGATGGTTAAACACTTTTTTGGACCAACAAAACTGTTTTTTTTATTTACTTACTTTGGGAAGGCGATTGTTACTGTATGCATTGCAATGCAGAATAATTTTACATTAAAAATAGCAATTGTTCCCAAAATTTATGCAGTAAATACAATATGTTAAAAGTACCCCCATTTTTTATTCTTTTCATTTCCTTCATAGACAAGACATGATAAAAAAGTCTCAAGCATTTTTTCCAGCAGTCCAAGCTATTTAGTCCAAACAAAATATGCAATTTCAGATCAAAACACTGTCTCATGATGCCTCCCCCATCAATCCTGTCCATCAGTTCATCAGTAATGGTGGTCTACATTTGTTTAAATGTGTGCTAAAACTTGTTGCAATACCAATAGCAGTATCGGTATTGACTTCCAGTATTGCCTGAAATGCTGGATCGTGTATCAGTGAGTACATGAGTCTATGCACGGGTCTGATATGTGATTTATTTATTAGAAACAGGATCTTGCTAATTCCCAGAATCATTTTATACACCTGTTTTCAACTTAACAAATTTTTACTGAACAAGTATCAAATGCCAATACACAGGAAGCAACTTCAAGAACATCCATAATGCAGCATTTATACAGGGTTAGTACTGTACAGCTGTCAAAAAGTAATAAAAATAACCAAAACATTTTGTACATCTTTTAAACATACTCATTTTGGATCATGACTTAGTATGAGTTAAAAAGCTTAGGTATCAAAATCAGTGTCTGAAAGGAAAATTTTGTCAACAAACATCTCTAGCTAAGACAATGGTGCTTCTAAAAAGTGCTTAAAACTTATAGTACAACAACCAAACTTTAACTAACATTTTAACTAGCATATTAATTACTTCATAGCAACATAGTTAAGTTTAAAGGGCCTCTCTACTTATTTTACTTGTAAGGTTTAGTTTACACAGCATGAGTGATGTGAATCAGCCTGTCCTCTGTGGCTCTGAACCAGATGATGACCCAGATGATGTCACCAGGGTTATAACTGCTTGAGCTTACGAGACATTTTGGAGGCACACTGCTCAAATAAAAACATGCTGTTTGGACGCAAAATGGAAAATTCAGTAGGATTCACTCTTTAGAGCTTGACTTACACCAAAGCACAAAGCTATTTTAGTTTTGACCCCTTTTTATTCAAATTGTGTCTTTTGAGTCCCCAAATTTTATTGAAGTGCTCTACTAAATTGCTGTATTATTCCTTTAACTGCAACTGGCAGCCAAAAGTTGGTCTATTGTATCAAAACAGTAACAGTTCAGGCAGCGTTTGACCGAAGAAAATTGCTGTGCTTTGAGAGTGAAATGTCGAGTTATTCCTGCATTTAGACAAGTTAACAGCATGTGGTGCTGTGGTAATATGGTACATGCTAGAGCATTTGTGAAAGAGACCCTCAGTGGGCCAAATGTAGCAGGCTGCCATAGTTGAGGCTGTCCTTGCCTGGGAACGAAGAACAAGTACTGACACCCCTACTGCGGCCTCACTGCAAGTAAGAGACTGTTACAACTCATTCAGTAGGCTTATAGGGTGTTTGCATTTCCGAATAGTCCATGCTTTCGAGGCCACATGTTTAGTAAATGCTAAGAAATTGGTTAATATTAATCAGCTTCAGAGATTTATTTTAATGTTTCTAAATTCAAACGCAAAGTTCTACTAGAAATTTTGAAAATAAGCACTTAATTTAAAAGTGAATTTACTAGACTACTCAAAATTTTAGGGAATGAATTTAAACAAAAGGTGTTAAGAATGTAATTTTTTCTAGTTTAAAGCTGCCATGGCATTGCCAAGGCAACTCCTGCTGGAGCACCAGTCACTGGAATTGTGGTGACTCTAGTTTGGACAAAGAGGTGATTCACAGCAGGATTATTGTACGTGTGAGCTTGGCTGGGAGCAAGCTTAATTCTTTCCTGCATGCCTCTTGCATGTTCCTTTGTTCGTCCTACAAGCCTATTCATGACAGCACAATATAATGGGTCATAAACTATTGTTTCTAATATTTCAGTAACACTGCCTAGTGTCTGAATAGTGTGTTTAACAAGTTGCCATTTGTACAAACATTAAAACACTGTAATACTCTGATTGAAAACAACTGATATGCTGTACTGCAGTGTATTTCACTTGGTTTCACTGAGATATTTAAATGTTATGTCATCCTGTTTCCACTTGCTACTACAGCTAAATATAAACTAGTTTATGTTCCAACATCTCGCACTATTTTGTGACTCAATACAAGCCAACATACAACAATGAAAAACTCATCCTAACCATATAGTGCGTCATTTAGATTAAAAAGTTGCACACACTGGTTCAAATTCTGGCTAATGGCAACACAACAGTAGTAATCTTAAAAGTCAGGTTTTCCTTCTTTAAATTTAAGAATGAGGTGAGAACAAGGTCAATAGCTTGTGTGAAACTAAGACATAAACTGTGACAAACAAACCTGAAACTGAAATCAGGTTATAATGAGGAAATGTAATGCACTTGGATAAGTTGCATAATATCAAAGCACTTGAATAAATTGCATCTACATTCCACCACCGCTTATGTGTTAATAATATCAGTGAAGTAGTTGACTTCTTGACACCATGACATTTTCATAAAGGCTTGTATTGAAAATATGGGCCTGTCAGACTTGGATTCACTTCAGTTGAATTGTCCTGCACATTACTATAAAGAGGGAATTTAACACATTTGGTTTAGATCATCCCAGTATAATGATTTGAGGCTGTAAATAGTTTGCAGAGACTTATGCAAATGTGTTTTATTACATTAGCAATGGATACTGGCATGCTCTCATGGGACAGCCTGCAGGAAAATTTCTGAAGTCTGTTGAGGAATTGACCATGGATTCCTTAAGCCTCTCTCAATGACTGATATAAAGTGAGGCTGTACACCTTTAATGCCCACTCCATTTTTTTCCAGCTATTAACTTTTGATGGCTGCTAGAAAGCTTGTTTTTACCAAGTTGTAGAACGAAAATGCTATTGTCACTCAGGTTGTCCAAGAAATACACTATAGACAGCAGCTTATTTTCAACTGGCACTCTGTGCAGTTAGCTGCTTAATTTTTCATGACCTGAGTGTCTTTATTGAGCAGAAACTGATCTCATTTTGCTGTTGCCAGAGTCATTCAGGTGTGTTTTGTTTTGGTAAAACTGAAATGTGTCAAAACTCTGACTTAATGTGGCATCATTTCCTGTTTTTGTTGCCCGGCCACAAAGGCTTACATACAGAGTAGATTGCAGATCACTAGTTATCAGCAACTCAGTACTCTATTTAAATTTTCTGTGTGATTTTACAGCCACAACAGAGGTACTTTATTGCCAAAAACACTGGTACGCCATTACCCCTGGGATTTGTTTTGTAAAGGGAAAAAAAAGCATTTATTGAGGAGAGTAAATTTAAATGATCTCATGTGATTTCTGTGCCCATCTGGCCGGTATTCAAGTAGATCAACCTCATATTACCAACTTAACATGTTTTTCCCTCCTGGATATGATGCATTTAAACAAAATCAAGTTTTTCAAACAGCTTCGATTTGTTTCTTTCCATGCCAGCCGCAGGTGCGTTTTGTCCCCACACGCCAAGTCCTATTTGTATGTGTTTAATCAAGCACGTGTTCCTGTGGAGTATTTTCCACATCAGTGGCACTAGGTGAATAGCCAGAGAGCTGTTCTTGATTGTGTCATTGCTAAAACCATTACACTGACTTTTGCATGCAGAATCAAAAGTGCTGCTTGAGGCTTATGATAAACACTACTCTGCTTTTTTATGACAGAATTTTAGATTAAAGCAGTTCTTTTGAGGTGCATGGCATTTTAGTTTATTTTAAGTTGGTGAGAGGATGTTACACCTCCCAAAGGCAAAGGAATTCCGCCTCTCTGAGCTTAGTCATCTTGATTGGTTGATCTTCTGAGCAGGGAAAACATTGTCTGTGGTTCAGCACTGGCAGGAGCGATGAAAATAAAAAAAGAGAGAGGGTTTTTTTTCTTGACAGCTGAAGGCTTAATGGCAATCTAATCCAAGGAATGGAATTTTCTTTCATAGTTTTAGCTGACTGTGGGGAGGTGGGGCATTTTCTGTGGAAACAACAAACTGTCCTCTGTTTGTGTTGGCATGTGAACATGACAAATGTAAATCTGGTCTCAGTGGTGTGTTATCGCCCCTGCTTTGTTAAGTTGGGGAGGTTTGGCAGCCACAGCTGTCAAGCTGCCCTCTCTGACTCAGTGGTATGACTCTTCCCCTAAGAAGAAGAAAGGAACTGCCTTAAAGCAGGGGAACCAAAAAGAGACAAGAATTAGTGTGACAAAGGAGCTTGAACAGGCCACAGTAGCAGTCTAGCTTTGTGTTGCAGCAATGACTGACAAGAGCGATGGTTAGCCAGTGGAAATGGGTTCTGCGTCATGTAAACCTGGTGTTGGCAAGGGCAGCTGGTACTAAGGCCAGACTGCACTAAAGACTAATGAGGTGTTTATCAGAGAGGCGGGGAGGCTGAAGTGTGCTGGACTCTGCCCCTGAATCCCATCTGTCAGAATCCCAGAGGCTGAACACACCTGGTACTAACATCCGTCCTGGGTGATGCGATCACAAGTGGACAGCTTTAAGTCCATGCAATCACACCTGACATTACAGTGTGTGTCCACATGCATTTGACTGGCTGCTTGTGATTAGATCTTACTTTCCAGATCTATATGATAATGAACATCTATATGTGTCTGTTTGCAAAGACCAAATGTGTTGTGGTTTTTATCCAGTGAACCATCAGGAGTAGCCAACATGCTGTGACAAATGGAAATATTTAAAAGAAAACACTTCATGTTTAACGTTTCCAGAAATTAAAAGAAGGTGCAAAAACATTTTCTGTGATGTTTCACAAATTTTTATCAGGTTCCTCCTTTGAGGTTTTTTTTAAGGTTCTCAAAGGAAACTTATTACAAGCTTTTTACAGTTATGCAACTTATTACCGTTGGCAAGTCACAAATTTTTTTTGGATGTTGAAAACTATATTTACATCTACCATTTGATATCAATTGATGCATCTCATTTGCATAACAGACAAACTGTGATTTCTCTGTACTGTATTCTTAGATGAAAGCTAATGAAACAGCAGTTTAAAAATTGGAAGCATGTATTTTCAAGTGTGATTACCATTCTGTTGATCCAGAACTTCACCTTGATTAATGTCCCATAAATCAGATTATTTTTTTGTATTAAGTTTGTTAGTTCTCAGTCATAAAAGTAATGTATACTGTGTGACAAATAAATTAATAAGGAATGAATATGAAAGCCTTATGTTAATTAAGATAATTGAACAGTAGATTTTTAATCATATTGTCTTTTTCACCTGTCCACTTTCATGCCAGTGCAGTGAATTTTCCCAACATCATTAGCAGTACAGTGATGACTCAGTGTAGGGCTGTCCTGACCATGTTTATGCGACCCAGATAATGATCTGAGTGGTTTAATATTATATGTCTGCCAAGTTGCATTCCTTATTGAATTCCTGATATCCTATAACACAGCTGTAGAACTACGCCTGATGTAGACCTTCAGAAGTAAATCCAATATCTTTAATGTTATTTATGTTTCTGTATGTATAATATTCATGGGGAAAAAAAGTCTGTCGGTATGAATTGGTAAAGAAAGAAAGTGTGAGCTGCTTTTTTACAGCTTCTATGTCTTAATTGAGCAAAAGTCACAATTTCAAAAGCAGTATTCAATTGATGCAAACCCTGAAGGAGAGTAATGCATCTGTAAAACATTGCTGAAATAAAGGCATTGAAGCTCTTTTTCCTTGCTAAAGCTAAAGCTACTGTGCTTACCTCTGCTAAGAGCCTCTGTAAATATGGAACTCCTCAATAAAACTGCTTTTCATTATGCCATTCAAGACTTTGCTCATGTGCAGTATATTTTGAAAAAGTTCAAGATTTTACACAAAGGCAGAAGGTCATTTTTGACCCAGAGCCCATTTGGTCACAACAAACAATGGATCTGACATAGATCCAGATATAATAAGTTGATTAAATCAGTAACAAAATGCCTTGATTGGAGCAGGTTGTTTTGGTCAAAAAAAAAAAAAACTGCAAACAGTTAGAGCATGTCAAAACTCTTTAATACCAAGAACAGGTGTGTACCTTTACCATTAAGTGGTTCAGTCAGGGCACAAGTATGTGCCAGGGACACTTGCAGCAGCTGGTTTCAGTGATTAGCCTCTACACTGCTGGCGTAGGTTTTAGTTCAAAATGCAACCTGTACACTCTTTGCTCTCCTCATGGGAACAATGAACAGTTGTCATGAACCAAGACATAACCCCAAAGAATTAATTGCTTGATTTGGATTATAGTGTAGTTATAAGAAAAAGAAAACGAAAGAAATTGGTAAGCTGACATATCAAACAAGTAACTATCTTGTTGTATGAAATATAATATGCTTAAGTTGTTTAATGAAATGTTTTTCAGAGTGCTAAATGAACAGAGATGTCTTTTAGGATGATTTTTTAGCAAATTTGTTCAGTTCGCTGAGCTCCAGAAGACTTAATTTATTCAGAAATAAGAAGTAGTTTTTTGTTTTGTGCTTTTAAAGGGTTCATTTGTAGTTTTGGGCATTATGAAACACTAAAAAAGCTGATGTCATATGTGTGTATGACATAATGGCATCGGCCTTGATGTGTCCTGTCAGCAAGAAGTGTGGCCCACTTTGGGTCTTATTCCAGAATAATATCTAAATATACCACTGTTAGGTTAGGCCTTTCTTTGAGCCTTACTAAAGCACCCCCAGTTAAGCTGTCTCTACACTACACGAACCACAAACATCATCTACCCCTCATCCACACACAGAAAGTCTGTTTTCTCTGTGTACTCTACCCTCAGCAAATCTGTTCTTGAGGGGGGAAAAAAGGTTTAATAAACATCCAATGATGACACAAGATGGTGCTATGTGTTTCGGATAGCTTCTTCTTTGTAGTCATCAAAGCAGTAGTGAAGTGGCCTTTTTGTTTGCTCCCTCAGAGACTTGTTTTCCAATACCCAGAGCAGATGGTATGTGTTTTCCATGGATGAATCACAGAGCCGGGTGGGTTTTTTGCGTAGCTGGCCGAGACTACGTGAAGCTTGTATGCGTGTCCTCCTGGCTTAGCTGTGAGAAAACACCTGTGTCAGTATGCTATATATTAAAAAAAATGCTTTGAAATTCCCTGACATCTTCTCTGTTTTTATTTCCCCAGACTCTGGAGGAGCCCCCCTATTTGACAGTAGGGACGGATGTGAGTGCCAAGTATAGAGGGGCGTTTTGTGAGGCTAAGATTAAGACTGCCAAGAGGCTAGTCAAGGCCAAGGTAAGTCACATTTCAAAGTGCTCATGATCTAAAATTAAAAATTTGTTGTCTGTCTGTGTTATGTGTAAAGAGGAATGCAGCAGAGCTGGGGGTTCTTGTCTTTGTGCAAAGGGTCTACCATCAAGATCACACAGCTCAGCTTTAATACGCATCCAGCAGTTCGGTTAGCGATGGCCACATTTTAAAGACAAACATTCCCTTAGAAGCCAGGTTTGTTGGGATGATTAGACGCTCCTTATATCAGATTGATTGTGACACGTTTAAATGATTTTCTCGCCTCTGATGTCGCTGTAAAGATCCAGCTGTGTTGCTTACTGATGGAGCTCTGCACCTGGTTCAGGTTGTTAGTACTGCTCACACAGTTGAAACGCTGATCATAGCCCCAGCTGTGACAGATGCAGGGTCTGGCCTATCCCACCAGGTACCCATCATGTCCTCAGGCGTCCCTCCTGCCCACAGCTTCCATGTTTTTAGGTGGGGACAGCACAGCTGCTATTTCCCCATTGGTTTATGCTTTGCTGATGAAGGCATTACATGGCGCTCGTACTACAGTATCCCATTTCCCAGCGGGCCTGGAGCATCTGGATAATACAATAGAGACAGATCGCTTGTCTCTCGTTCTGCTAGAGTGTGTGGGAGGAACAAAGATTGGATGCTGGCTTTTTCACTGTGTCAATGCACTGTAGTTCCCCTGTAGAGACAAAAGAGCAGTGGCGTTCTCTGGCACACCAGCTGAAATCATCAAATGACATGCCTTTTTGCCTTAGAGACAGGGATAAACAAGATGACAAAGTGGACCATGTGATGTTCTCAGCTGAAATATTGTCATTTAAAATTAAGCTAACAGGATAGTCTCGGCTTATATATTAATTATATACTAACTGGCTGAATGTTGGGTATGTTTTTGGGTAGCAGTAATGTGAAAGTGAGCCCCTTTGTGCAAATGTTGAAACGTGGCAATTATTCAGTGGTTGTTGTGAATGTGAATATTTCACTGTAATGAATTCCTCTTTGCTCTTTGGCTCATTAATCTCTGTCTGCTTGTTTAACAAAGTCGATAGCTGTAGCATATGGCGCTGGTGTCTTGTGAGTGATTTTTAAAAACCAGGGAAAGATCTGTGTGACATTTTTATTTATGATGATGATTGGTACTAGAAGACCTGCAAAAAGTCAATTAGTACCATGTCAGTATCACTCACTATGACATGTTCTGCACACACATGATCAGTCAGGACTAACCGAAAGACACAGTAACAAGTGTTGTGTCAAAAAGTAAGAGCTGCTCAACATGGCTCTTTAAAGTGGAGCAAGTTTGATATTACCAGAGGACAGAAAGGAGTAGGGAAGGTTACTTGTGACTTGGGAATGGTTGTCTTAATGTAAAATAATGTAAATTGTGAAAGTCGGAAAAAGTAGGAAATAAAATTGTGCTGCATGACAGAGTCCACATGGTATGTATTTTTAGTTCATTTGTCAGTGGTTTTTTGATATTGGTACCAGTATTGTTATTGGCCTCCGATACTGCCTAAAATACAATACCACTAAATTTACTTATGAAAATAGGACCCCGCTGCCTATCATCAGGGTCCTTTATTACTGTCTGCTACTTAACGAAGTTTTTTTAACTGCACAAGTATCCAATATCATAAACAAGAAGTTACTAGCAAAAATTTAAGCACATCAGTAACAGTCATACAAGGCAAATAATATACAGGATCTAAAATATAACAACAATAACATGTGTATTGTCCAAAGGCAGCAAAAGCTCCACAATTTACATGTGATGTTGAATCCAAAGTACTTCCACATGTTACTTTTCAGATGGCTTTGTCAGTGTTATTATTCGTCTCTCCATTATCTGTTTACAAGCAACAATTACAGGGTGCACTGAGAGGGCACCAGGACATGGAGTGTGAATTTATTTAAAATAAATTTAATTAGATTATTACAGATCAAATATCACATTTTTTCCCTCTTAAAAGTAGTTCAAAATTTGAATAAAAAATGATAGCTTGGCACCTGCTTGCTTCAAAGTAAAATTTGTCAAGTTTGCCCTTTAATTTCATTATACTTTGTTGCAAACACCTAATTACAGGTGGTTGGGTGTCATCAATGCAGACAGAGCCTGTACAAAGTATTGAATGAAGGTTAAGGGATGCAGATCAACAAGGACACAAATAGCAAAAGGTAAATACGCTGAAGTTTATCACTGCAAATGTGCCAGATTTTTAACTGGTGTCTCAACTTGCAGCCAAATGTAAAATGATCCTGTAACACACAACATGTTAAATCTGAACAGCAGAAGGCTTTGTTATGTGAAGAGACGAGCAGAAAAGGAGATTATCCAGAGGAAAGGAGGGGAAAAAACTGGAATCGCTGTTAAATTTTTTTTTCTTTTCTTTTCTTTTTTAAGCTGTTTCACATTCAGTTACTGCTTGTTGTTAGCTCTGGGTAGTGTCATTTTGCTTACACCTTCTCAGTTCAATTTAGTTAAATAAATCAACATTAAAGTTAACTTCACATGGCTTTGTTAAGTAAACAGAAATTGTACCAGGAAATACGCTCACTAATCATTTTAAATTATGTGAAATATCCTGCAGCTCAGCAACATTCTTAGGCTTATTGAAAGAAAAAAACCTTGAAATGTAATGGTCGGAAAGCTCACATTTATGGACTGAACCTCTATTATTTATTGGAAATATGCTTTTGTATATTATTCCAGTGGTTATACAGTTAGGGTGTACAATTGCAGACCTCTGCTGAGCCATGCGGGGACCCAGCACACAGTTGAGAGGCTTGCAGGATGGTGAGGTGTTGTTGACACCGAGGCTGAGGCTTTGGTCAGTGAGTCAGCCTCCCTCTGTCTGTGGAGAGACCTGTTAGGAGAGGGATTCCTTTTCTTCACCAGGCAGGAATGTTATTATCTCCATAACTGAAGAAATACTGCCTGAGGTAGCTTTTTATGCCGTTTGCTTCACTTCTAATTTATGAGCTGACGTTTCAGCAGCATCTTACAGTGTATATTTCTTTCATTCATTGTCTTGATCCTGCCTTCACAGCCAGACTTTGATTGCTGTTTCTGCTGTTGTTCCGTTTGAAACTGACTTGAGGGAGCATTGTTTTAATTTGTTACCCTGTCTTCTGAGACTGGGGAGGGGCTTAACATCTTCTTCTGCCTGTGTATGAGGGTTTTCTCTCGACTAAATCACAGTCAATAAAAGTGAAACCAGATTTCCATTATGATTACGGTACTATTTTGCTAGCACATGCTCCCAGAAATACTTTGAAAATCCCTCAGGAAACGGAGAAGAAAGCACATGAGCATTTTGATATATAAAGCAGGGAGGGGCATTTGTAATGCAAAACAGATTCTGTGCTCCTGGCTGCTTCGACACGTGCTCCTTGGAAACTACATTATGTGACAGTAATGACTGCAAGTGTGTGTGTGTGTGTGTGCGCGCCCCATGTGTTTTTTTCTGTCACTCGGTGTTGCCAGGTCGCCATGTAGATGCAAGACTGCCACAGCGTGATCAGATTATGATCTTCCACAGCTTACTTAGGCGGGGCTGCAGTTGCACGGGGTGGTATGGGGTGGACCGAGGTGGGGGTGGACCGGGGTGGGGGTGGGGGGTGGGGGGTGGGGGGTGCGGGGTGGGGGGGTGTCGTTGCCCTAAAATTCACAACAGAAACCCCACCACAGTTGGTGCAAGCAGATGCGACACAGTTGCCAGTTTGAGGTCAGTCACTCAACAATGCCAGAAACGAGCCATTGTATTAAATGTTCACCCATGTGCTGCTGGCTTAATAACAGCAAACAGTCTTTTAGCAGCGTGTTGTCACGAAAGCAACCACCCCATCTCACAGCCAAGTATTGTGTGATAGAGTCCATCATTGTAATCAGTGTAGCGCAGTTATAAAGTCCAGCAGCGTAAGTAGGGACGTGCTGCTACTGTGAAGTGGAATGTTGATGTGGCCCGGTCAGGCCTTTGGGGGGCTGTTTGTTTGTCCTCGTTACTGATTCGCCTCCCCTGTTGCCTCCCCCCTTCCCCAGGTGACCTTTAAACCAGATCTGTCCACAGCTGAGGTTCATGACGAGAACATCAAAGGACCTTTAAAGGTAAGGCAGGAAAGAAGGAGTCATGACAAACGTTTTGTCATTAATTACTAATGACTACTTCTGTTATGTCTTTTTTCTCAGGCTGTTAGAAACCATAGTCAATGTAGGAAAAGCTCAAGAGAATAAATTAATAAAGCATTGGCTCTTTTATTAATTTCAAGTCAATTATAATTCTTGTAGCCGCAATATGGTTACCTCATTAAACACATCAATACATTAAATTTATCATTAGTAGCTTATTAGGGTGCCAAATAGTGTTGCTTTACATCCCACAGGTGGGTGCTGTTGTAGAGGTGAAGAATCAGGATGGAGTCTACCAGGAGGCCACGATCAATAAGCTGACAGATGCAAGTATATATACTGTTGGTAAGTCTATAACAAGCTGTCTGCTTTTCCTCCTAACTCAAATACTTGAATTTGCCAACAATCCCAACAATAGTTTGTAAAAACAATGTATGTGAGCAGCGCCCTGCAGGGTATGTACTTTCTCTTCTCTAATGGTTGCATTTGAAGTGTTGCAATACAGAGCTTCAGTTAATTTCTCAGAAAAAGTAAGAAAAAAGTGATGTCTTACAGTGAAAGGTTGCTGTGCCTTACACACTCAGATTATCCAAATCTCCAAACCGTCATTTCTGATTGTTTGACTGTTAAAGTTTCTAGTAAATATGTCAAAAGAAGAAGAAGAACTTAAGAGGCCGATTAGGCTAAATGTTACTATGATGTGAATCAACACGCATTTACCAGTATGTAGGGTTGCAACTAAATTGCTTTAAATATTAACTGTTATGCCTTTTTAAACAATGGATTAAAGGTCCAGAATGTAGGATTTAGTGGTATCTAGTGGTGAGTTTGCATACTGCAATCAAGTGACAACCCCTCACCTCACGCTCCCTTCTAGGCACATAGTAGAGTCTTTGGCAAAACAAAAGGCCCACACTCTACGCAGTGTTTGTTTTATCCAATATGGGCTACTGTAGCAACATGACGATGCAACATGGTGGACACACAAGCCCCCCAGAAAGTGCTCCAGCTGATGAGCTAATTTTACATAGCAGCTAAACTGTGTAAACACTTGAGACCAAGAAGACTTTTTCCTATTATCTTGCACTGTGAGTGGTGCTTCTTTTTGACAGCGGATTTCTCCTAAGCATTAAAAGAAGCTGTGAAATTACTTGTTTACCATCATAATTTGATTCATTTAGTTGGATAACATTTGTTAAGTCAAAAAGAGCCACAATATTAAATCATTTTAATCAAGTTAGTGGAAGGCTAAACAAGAAGCTAGCCAGCATGGCCATCAGAAGTTTTCAGTGCACTTGTTATATGGACATTACTAAAGCTACACTACTGAAAAGGGATTTTTTTTCTTTAAAATCAGTCTACAGAGATTAGATGCAAGACAGATTTATTGTCAGTTCGTATATAAATAGGCAACACGTCTTTTTTTTACCATATACTCCACTGTCTGTATAGAAGAGGGTCCTTGAAGCTCTGATAAAGCTGTGAGCTGAAAGCCACTCTGGCACTGGCTGCTGGAGGATCTGTATCAGCCTCAGAAGTCAAACATAATTTGTTTTGAGCATTTTACAAATCAAGCAGACATGTTGTAACTTAGATGGGAGTTTATTTTTCGCTCAAGTGTGTGTGTTTTTGTGGGTCGGTGGACTCCTGGCCTACATACAGCAGCCTAATATTATGTCTCTCATCTCTGCAGTGTTTGACGATGGCGATGAGAAGACCCTAAGGCGTTCCTCTCTCTGCCTGAAAGGAGCACGTCACTTCGCAGAGAGCGAGGCGAGTATTGTGCTTTCTTGCATTTTTTTTCCTGACCTCATCTCTCATTTTTCTCAATAAAGCTTATTTTGTAGATTTTTTACATTATTTTTTTAGTTTTAATCTAGTCACTAACAGTCTCACATCTCTTCTCAGGATACTCAGTTTAAAACACTGCTTATCAATAGTGCAATGCTGGCATTCAGAAGTTCAGTTATGAAATATATCCAGGATATGTAAAATGATATCACATAATTAACAAACATAAACTGTGTCCATAGTGTTAAGTAAATCCCTTCCAGTTGTAACTGTTAAAACCCATGGATAGAATTCTCAAAGATTTTAAAGATAAATCTTTTGTCTTCCAATTTCATGTCTGAGAAGGTGGCACTGAGGCTCTTTGCTATTGTTTGTCTCCTCTGCAGACACTCGACAGACTCCCTCTCACCAACCCCGAGCACTTCGGCACACCTGTCATCGGTAAGAAGGGCAACCGCGGCAGACGATCAAACCCAATGTGAGTATCACCCTCTGTCTCTGTACATTCCACAGGGCTCATATCAAACTAAATATATCAAAAGTGTGTCATGCTTGTGGGAAAGGATGTTCTGTACCAATCCACAGTCATCGGCAACAGGCTCCTCCCATTTAAAGTATGCTGACAGCAGTCAAAATAAAGGATTTACTCTCATCTCCATCCCCTCATAAACAGCCCCTGAGGCCTGGAAGAGGAGAGTCTACTCTCCTCCTCCAGCTCCTTAATCACTCCAGGCCCCTGTGCGTGCATGCATGCTGGCGAGGGAGTGTCGGTATGGCGTGGTCCTGCTGAATGTCTTGTCTGTTTTCCCTCCTTTGACTCAAATGTTCCAGTGGGTGTTTTATGCTCAGATGTGCCTACTCCTGGGAGTCTGCAGAGTTTTCATCAGGGAAAAAGGAACTGCTGAGGGCTTTTTTGGCAATACATATCATTTTGGCTCCTCACTGTTATAAAGAAGACACTCTGCTACATAATCTTATTTTCTGGCACTCTTTGCTAACTGCCCTGAAAAAAAATCAATATTACTCTAAACATTGATCCAATATTGATTCAGAACAGTCTCAGCTGCACATTAGCACCTTGGACTCTCCTGTGCACTAATAATGTCTTAACTCTCAAATCACAAGGATTGACAGTACAGTGGAGATTGAGAATGCTGGAAAAAAAGAAAAGCATCACTTGTTTTAAGATACTGTATAATTTCCATACTTCTGTCATGTTTTTAGGCTACATATGCAGCTGGTTAGCTTTGCGTAGCAAGATTGGAATCAGGAAAAAATTACTAGCACAGCTTTCCAAAGGGAAATAAAAAAAAGTCAGCTGATGACCACAGTATATATTTTGTTTGGTCAGCTGTGAGTTTTTCAGGGTACAAGCAGGGTACAAGCAGAGGTTGCTGATCCCAGCTAAGACATAACCTGGCAACTGACTCCCAGTAGAGCCAAAGTGGACCATTTTTACATTTTGATTTTTGTATGGGTTAAACAAATGATATACAATGTGTCAACCTTAAGGTCTTAAGATGTGCTGGGAGGAGGATTGTGTTACCCTTTGGCAGAGCCAGGGTAGCTGCTACCTCTAGCTTTTTATGCTGAGTTAAACTAATCGGCCGAATGCTGCAGCTTTGTATCTAGCGTGCAGACATGAGAGTGGAAATGGTTCTCTTAATCTAACTTGTAGCAAGAACACGAATAAGCATTTTACCAAAATGTCAGACAATTCCTTTCAATTACTGTCTTAAAAATGGGATAACTGTCAAACAGTCCCTGCAACAATAGTCATTATATGAGGAGCAAACTGGTTCGTCCATGAATTACAGTCTTCATTGAGTAGCTACAGTGCTTTGATTCACAGCCTAGTTGTTGTTGTTGTTGTTGTAGTAGCAGCCTGGCTGATTTACTGCTCCTGAGTTTGGCCAGACAGAGAGTGAGTGTGTTTATGTATTTATATGTTTGTGTGATAAGTGTGTGTGTGTGTTTGTGTTTTTGTGTGTGTGTGTGTGTGTATGTACATAGAGTTGCGCTCAGAGCAAGCCTAGTGAGGCATGAAAAGAGGACAGAGGATCTGTTTGCCTGCTGGTGCTGCTTGCATGATCACTCAGAGACATGGCTGCTCGTCTACTGGTTGCAGTCAGGGCATCATCCTGAGAATCAGGATGACTGTCAGACAGCACAGACTGAGCCGGCTCGTCAATACACTGATCCTAATGAGTGAGCTCAACAGCAGAGCAGGCCTCACGTTTCGCAGTGCAACGTAATGACAAGACTAGAGAGTTTGTGCACAGTGTTTGCTGCATCAGCGCTTGTTAGTCTGAACCGTTTATGGTTTTCTAGCTGAACAGAAGCTAAATAACATGATTACTGATTTGTAGAAACTAGTGAATGCTATTTTACTTTCCTAACTGGTTTATACATAGCATGGATTTAATATGAAATGAACAACAATGAACAATTTTCAAGGTGCCAGGAGCAAAATGGCAGTGCTTCACTTTTGTGTAAAATATAAGCAAGTTGTCAGCACTTTCCTTAATCAAATATCAACACTCTCAGTATTAAATCTGATTATGTATTTGGACTTTTAACAGTCCCAGCTTTTGGGAAACATATGTTGATGACTAAACTTTACAGCATATAGAACTGGCACAGCTTTGTGTCTTCTAGAAACTATGAGTAGAGTCATCTATATTTGTATTTGATCCAGAATGAGAGGCTGTGTGTGTATTTTTTGTTTTTTAAACAAGTTGGTTAAATATCAGAAAACCGTGGACAGTCACCATCTCAGTTTACTGAAGTCAAAGGTTACTGTCGAGGTTATTTTATCAAATGCTTGTTTTGCCTGAGAAAAATTCACAGGCATTCCGTTTTAAATCACAGTGATAATGAAAATAGGCCAGTAGTTATGATTGAGAAGTTGAAACTATGAATTTTTGCATTTTTGCTCAACAGTTAAATCAATTAACAAAATGTACTTCTTTCAGCTCTAATTTTCAGCTCTAATTTTTATATGGTAGTAGTTTACTGCTCTAAGTCCTATGTAAATTGAACAACAATTACCAGATGTGATGAATGTAAGATTTTATATTTTCTGAGCATCCTCATGTGTGCTTTACCTTTCTTAAGAACAGTCTGTTGAGTGCACTGTGTATTTTGCCCACAGTCAAGAAGAAGAGTTGTCTTCATCCTCAAGTGAAGAAGAAGAGAGCGATCAGCGGCAGAATGAGGATCTGTTCGGTAAAGTGGTCTGTGTGGAGGGGGTCACCACCGGGGACAAAAAGAAGACCACGTGGTATCCTGCTTTGGTGAGCTTATTCTCCCTCCCTTCACTGCTCTCCGCTCCATCACTGTAAACAACAAGAACCTCTGCTGGTACTCCAGCACACTCACAGCATTGTGCCATTTGATCTAAACATCTGCTTATGTAACAACATCTGGCAGGATTATCTTATTGCGTTAGAATTCAGCCATCATGTTTGAAATATGTTGTTGCAATAAGCTGATTTCTGTAAATAAGTCAAACCTTTTGCAGAAGCTGTCTGACTTTTGTAGTTCAGAAATCAAAGCAGCTCAAGTCTTATTTTGGAGGAGGAAGATATGACTCGTTCTCCCCGATGTGTGCAACAATGCAGCACAAACAGTGGTTTGATGTTTTTAGTCTTTTCCAGTCCATTTCTTTCCACCCACCCTTAACTCTCAGTTGCTGTTTGCGCACAATGCAATAGTGACAGGCGTTGTTTGTTTATGGAAGTGTTACAAGTAGAACTGGGAGAATGGAAGAGGGTGGGGAAAACTGTCCCTTTAACTGTATAGTCAGCAGGGCCCCACCTCCAGGGTTTGTTGTTCTTGGCTTACTGTTGACTGAGCTCCATGCTGCCTCCCTGTGACAGTTCAGAGAAGTACATAACACAGAAGCCTGGCATTGTTTACACTGTGGCTGTATGGCAGAGGGGTGGAGCAGTACACTGGTAGATGTCTTATGCAACAGCTGATACATGGCTGGAAGAAACAGTGTGCACTAAAGTGGCCTGGTTAAATAAAAAGTCAAAAGAAACAGGTCTCCACATGCAAGCTGGGTGTTTTCATTTGCACATTTGCAGCAAAGCACTTGTGTCAGGGTAGGAAAGTGGTACCACATAGCAAACATGATTCATGGCGTATAAGTAAACCATCCTCCCTGTGTGTGTGTGTGCTGCATAAACAGAGAGCAGGAACAGAGTCCTGGTGGAAATCAAATCTCTGTAACGGCATGGTTGCCTCATCTGGGTTAGACCCTGGCACTGTGGTGCTCCTTAGCCCCAGTAAACAGCAGCAGCACAAGCTGCGTGTGGGTGCCGACTCCTCACACATCACTCTTCATCCACACTCGCTTGTTGATCTTTGTTTTGTCGGCAGCATATATTGTAATCCATCAGCGTTGGCCTTTTGCTGAAATTAATTTAGTCACTGACTCATACGCTGACATCCCCTCCCCTCCTCAACTTTACTGTCTCACACACACATACACACACACAAACACAGACACAGACATGCACACTGCCATCCCATTTGACCTCTTGACTGTCTCTTCTGTCTGTCCCACAAGGTCATCTCCCCGGACTGCCACGAAGATGTGACTATGAAGAAGGACAACATCTTCGTCCGCTCTTTTAAGGATGGAAAATTGTGAGTCATCACTCATGTGTTTAAAAGCCACGTGAACACCATGTGAGAAACAGGGCTGTATTAATGATTATCAGCACATTATTTGACTTTTTCATTATAAATTAATAATATATAAGAGGCAAAAAAATTTGATGTATTTAATTTAAATTAGGTGGAATTTAAATAATCTTTTGAGAAGCTGTGATAAGCAAATATTTGCAATTATCAGTTTGTAAATGATCATAGTTGTTCTTTATAAAAATTATTTGCAGTAAGTCAATAAACTAATCATTTAAACTAAGTGCAGAAATGTCCATTAGGATTTTTTGAGTAGGTGTTATAATGAGATATATGTGTGGGACCTTTGTGATAAGAAACATGTTTACTGCCTTATACGTTATATTTATATGCAAACCTTTAAGATAATATTTTTACTTTTTGTGCTTTTTCTTTATAATGGGGTATGAACTTCCCACTCATGACAAATCACTTTGATTGGAAGACATTTCTACCTCTTGACTAATTAATTGTACTTGTTAAAACATAGCACTTAAATGTCGGTAATACATTGTTTGCAGCTTTAGAATAACCTCTCACTTTGTGAACTCTCAAAACGTCTTAACACCCTTTGTACTTTTCATGGCAGCGCTTGCTTGTGTTATTTTTTATTTGTCCTAAGGCTTTTAAGTTACTGTTGAGGTAAAGTAGTGTAGCTTCCCTGCAGCCAGCCCTGAGCATAAAACCACGCAGCCAGATTGTTTTGTCTGTGGTGAAGAGGAATAAGCCCTATCAGGAGTCTGCACACAGCTGGCGTTGCAGTCTCTGTGTATGTGGGTAGAAACATGGCCCACACTTGACATAAATTAATCTAGTGTTTGCTCACTGTTCCAAAGTCTACTTTTCTGTCCGTTTGAATTCCATTGATGACAGAACAGCCTTGAGTCTGCATTCCTTAATAGACTCCCTGCGTTACTCATCAGCATGACCCTTAATCTGCAGCCGTGGAAGCGTGAAAAGTCCCTCTTATCGCTTGTATTTTGGCTAATAGGTGACGGGTAGAGGCGATGAGATGGATAAGATAAGGAACGATAAATCAGAAGCACTGGAAGTCATATACGTGTGAAGTATTTCCTATCTGAACACGGCACCCTGCGATGGCTTTTGTTGGAAATTAAATCGCACTGTAGCAGTTTTATTTTCTGTTCTGTGGCAATTTGATTTCACTCACTGAAATCAGCATAGTGTATCCAGGTGTAGGTGTGAGGAATAATAATGTAAGACGTCGGGAAATGTATAGTGTTTTAATGAGATTTTCAGATTTGTTTCCCTTTGCATCCTTTCTGCTTTTACGTGGATGGAATAACAATGATGTAAAGTGCATATCATCACTATTACTCATGCGATGCATTAGTCTGATCTCAGCAGGCATGTCTCTTAATATAGTTGTACAGTTTGGTCACTCACATGGTTAGCAAGCGGCCTTGACAGATAGAACAGAAACAAGTAAACCACATTAAATCATTGCAGAGGTTTTGGAAATTTTTCAGATGCATTATCACCAGTTTCAGACTCTCGCTGCACTCGTACTGTGCTTTTTATCATTTACGTCAGAGTCTTTTCATCTGTTATTATAGAGCAATTCTGACTTGTTGCTCCCTGTGTGACTTGCTCTTTGAAAAGGGGCCACATCCATAAGCCATGTGACCTCTCCCGCTCAGCGCCGGGGTCAGCGTGTTCACTTTCCTCTGGAGAGTTTGGTATTGTTAGTGATAACCATTCAACGTGCCTTTCAAAAACAATGGCTCTGGATAACATTTTAAGCGAAAGCAAGGTCACATCCAGAGGGGAGACTGGAGTTTTCAGGAAGTGGTTATTCTCTTTTAGTCAAAACCTTAGCCACAAAGGACACAGAATATTGATTTTGATTTTGATTTTGATTTATTCTTTTTTTTGCCTTGCTGCTTAAAAAATTGTGGTTGCGATTGATGTGCACAGAAAAATATGAATCACTATGAGCAGGTTTTTTAATAGGACTAATAAATGGCTAAATGAAGCTATGCTAAACTAAATAAACTAAAAAAAGGGAAAAAATTAGTCTATTGACAGAATTCATTAATCCCTTGTTTTTCTTCTTGCCTCCCTCAATAAACTATAACCTTTTCACTTTCAAATAAAGACACTCAAATAGCATGCCAATAAAATTTAAAATAAATTCTTATCAGTAGGAATTGTCATTCACCAAAGGTGTCAGTTTTCTACAAGCGCTTACATTTTTTTATACTCACCCCATGACAAAGTCTAGTGATTGGATCAGATCAGCTTCCCTCAGACACCACAGCAAATCGTCTCTCTGGCAAACTCGCCAAGCCTCTGACTGCTTTCAGCTCACAAGCTCCTCTGATCTGTCTATCTGCCAAATCTCCAGCACTTTGTCCAGCTGCAGTAAAGATGTTGTGAGAAAGTAGGCTGAGACTGCAGTCATGTCTGCTCAGGTTTGTCAGGCTGTTATTTTTGAGGAGCTAAAAACTCAGTGTGGTGTTTCCCTGCTAGTGTTTAAATGAACAAGACTTTTAGGAGTGGCTACCTTCATGTTTATTGCATTATATATTTGCTTTGAGAGAACTCTGCTCAGATTTTGGCTGGCTCACAACTCACTTGGTCATGGTCGTACCATAGAGCTGAACCTTGATGTAGTAACACTCAGTCCTGTCCACACTCACAGCCTTTGTGCCCATATCGATAAGAGTTGCTGTGTTTTGTAGTTACACGGTGCTGCGGAAGGACGTCCGCGAGATGAACAGCGATTGTCCTCCAAAAGCTGATGCAGGGCTCAAACCAGGTGAGTGTAAAATGAAGCTCAAGAGGTGAATCTAACTGAAATTGTGCACAGCACAAACCCAGTCCCCGACATCTGTGGGCTGGTCTCGGCGTTGACACACTTGGCAGAAAACACTCACAGTGGGTTGCAGCAAGATAGACTGAAGGAGAAGTTTTGTTTTTCGTTCTGTGGAATGCAGCGGCGGAGAGCTCCTGTCATTGTTGAGTCTATTTTTATTTGAAGCCCTCACCAGGCTTTTTATATAGTGCCCCCATTTTTCTGCTGCAGAGCTCCAACTCTTTTATAATTACAGTCAGGAAACAGCTCTGTATTACACCAGTCTTGGTTTTTACAGGTGGTTGTTTCACAACTGTGATATTTTTTCCGCAGTACAAAAGCGTAAAACAAGCATCTGCCAGGGTGGTTAGATGCTACTTAAACCCACCTGTGACATTGTGGCTGAATGCTCCTGCTGCTCTGCGTCACTGCAAACACTCGTGACAGACTTTCATGCTGCTTTCCTCCACAGAGGCTCCTCCTCATGTTCATGTCAAAACGCCTTTTTTTATATGTCCTATTTTTGTATATTAGACTTTTATTTTCAGTATTAAAATATATTACATTTTTGTAAACCAAAACTAATTTTTATTTATAGTATTTTGCCTGAAGGCGCTTTGGTTTCATTCTGTATAATTCCCTGTTGGATCGCCTCAGTACTGAGCTTACCCATGCACATATGCAGACTCGCATATACATACACACCTCCTACCCTTCAAACACCCAGTGACAGATGTTGCAAGGTTTAAATTAAAGAAGGAAAGTCTAACACTTAGTATGCTGGCTTTGATTTCTGTTGATATTTCATGTACAAGATGTAAAGAACAATCTGGTGGAAACATCTGTTCATGTCTTATCTCGTTTTATTTAACATGAAAATTGTTTTACTTCTGCAAAACGATTCAGCTTGAGTTTTGTAAACTCAGTTTGCTCAATTACAGCAGCAGTAAATTATTGTTAGCACGAATTGGACGTGGTTATGATGCAGTGTTACTCACTCTGTGTGTGTTTGACAGCACTGGACGCAGCCTTGGAGTTCCAGCAGCACTACATCGTGCCGGGCACCTGGAAGACAGAAGTAAAAGAAGAAAGTTCTAGCAGCGAGGAGGATGATGAGGATGAAGAGGAAGAACAGGAAGAAGATGCCCGTGGCGAGGAGGAGGAGGTAAAGACAGAATCCTGCATATGCTCCCCATCCATACGACTCTCTAAGAAAAAAGGATCATAAAACTGTCTTGTTTACTGTCCACAGGAGGAAGTGGAGCCGTTCCCAGAGGAGCGGGAGAACTTTCTGCAGCAGCTGTACAAGTTCATGGAAGACAGAGGTGAGACCAGAGTGCAGATAATACTGATGTTTACAGAGTTTCCCCAAAACAAAATAATCTTTTTTTGCTGCAGTAATTTTAGGACTGAGTTTTTTTTAAGGTTTAGTTTTCATCTGTGCTTTCATAACTTTGCTTATCTTTTTCATAAAAAGAAATATATCTGTGCTTGTGGCATTTTTTTCACCTACTTTGGTAATAAAAAATGTTGTGAAAACCAGTGATGGAATGTTATCTGCAAGTACTTTAGGTGAAAGTGGAGGTACTTAACTTGAATATTTACATTTCATGTTAGCTCATATTTCCTATACAACAATCCGGAGGGTAATATTTACTTTACTGTATTTATTTGTTTACTTTATTTATAATTTACTTTCAGATTAATGCTTTCCAATAAAACTTGTGATCGGATTAAAATATATGATGTTTTGTTATTAAACTGTTAAATAAACAATAGAAAAGTATGTGAAGCAGTTAAAATTAGCTCAACTTTTACCGCTTACAACACAGAAATGCTAATAATACATTAGTACATCAGTATTAAACATAAAAAACTTTCTCATCACATCAAGAAATTATAAAAACTGCTTTATATAAGGTATACATGATGGACAGCATTTTCTGACTCAGTTTATTGTGACATATTTGGCAGATTTTTAAGCCGTATCTTTGTAACTATAATCTAAACCTGTGTTGTGTTTCTCCTTTTCAGGAACTCCCATCAACAAACGGCCTGTTCTGGGCTACAGGAACCTGAACCTGTTCAAGCTCTACAGACTAGTGCACAAACTGGGAGGCTTTGACAATGTTAGTGCCACTTTGACAGCAACTCCTCATAGCGCAGCTCAACTTTGGTCACACTTGTCTTGTTTGATGTTGGCTGACTTGGGTTGCATCTTCCTCTGTATTTGTGCAGATTGAAAGTGGCTCCGTTTGGAAGCAAGTCTATCAGGATCTGGGAATTCCTGTACTCAACTCAGCTGCTGGCTACAATGTCAAATGTGCTTACCGCAAGTACGTAAAGACGCTGCCTGCACAGCTCCTCAAAGCTTTTGACCAAGTAACTTTGTTGGGCAGATGCAGCTTTTGTTTCTGCAGTGTTCCACTATGACTGACATGCAGTTTGCTGTCTTTATGTTCATCTGGATGTATTTTGTAATACTTTTACAGCATCTTTTCTTCCTCTAGATTAAATTAATGTTTTATTTAAAAAAAAAATAGTTGTGCTAGGTGAGATGGAACATGTGAATCTTTTAGAAAAGCGGTAGAATTTGACTTGGGAAATTTCTTGATATGTTGACCAAGAATGTTTTATCTTCCAGGTACTTGTATGGATTTGAAGAATACTGCACCTCCACTGCCATCACCTTCAGGATGGACCTACCTTTGAAGCAGGCTCCCAAGAGTGAGGTGAAGTCAGAGGGGGAGACAGGAGGAGATGCTACCACATCCTCCAGCGCTGAACAGCAAACAGCCCTGGTGGATGGAGAACCTTGTCGTGCACAGTCTGTAGTCTGCAAGGTGCTTTCTCCTAAATACTATTTTCTCTGTTATATATTTATCCATTAATTTTTCCCAGTCTGCTCACTTTCATTTTAATAAAACCATCATTCTTTTATAGGATGAGAAACCTGATATGAACCGAAACAAAATGGAGTCTGAACCATTAAAAACTGAGGGAAAGGACAATGGAAACAACGACGAGGACGAGGATGATGGTCCCCTCAAGGGAGATGCAGATGAGGGCTCATCAACGGCTCGCTTAGGAGCAGAGAGCGTGAAGCAGGAGTGCGATGAGGAGCAGGAGAGCAAGGACAACTCTGGGTAGGTGGTCTGAAAGGATGGTCCCTCCACCAGGGCAGTTAAAAAAAAGAAAAAAAGCAAAGAAACCTCATGGCACAAACTAAATGCAGTGCTCTTGCATGGAGCAACTGTGTTAATATCAAATCTGACTTTTAATGCATAAAAACTTTCAAAGTTTCTCCAGACCAAAGGACCTGAGGCGTTCACTCTCCCTGGTGGCAGTAAAAACCTAAAAGACCATTAGCCAATGAGGACCCTTCTGACCTTAATGACACTAATTCCCAATATACCCACAATCCACCTCTACCTGCTAACCAGAGAGACGAAAGCTCTCCCCTCTTTCTCTCTCTCTCTCTCTCTCTTTCTCTCTCTCTCTATCTCTCTCTCTCTTCTAACTCAGCTCTTACCCACTGCCCTCTGTGCTATTATTATTTCTCGTGGCTTAGTCGGCATCAGCTGGCAGAGACATCTTAGAGCACCAAAGCCTGACTGCTACCTTTCACCTGGCATGTCATGCTGTGCTCTCTCTCTCTCTCTCTCTCTCTCTCTTTCTCTCTCTCTCTCTCTCTCTAGCACCCCGCTCCTCTGTGTCTCTCGGTTTCTCTATCTCTCGCTGGGTTTGTTTGTTTGTGGCCAGCCTCACTCACTCAGTGCACACAACATGGCTGTGCTCATCTCGATTTCTGTCCTTTCCTGATCTTTTATCTGTCTCTCTGCCCCCCTCCTCCTCTCTCTCTCCGTCTCTGTCTGTCTGTCTTTTCTCTCATTTTTTGGCTTTTCGATGTTCAGCTTTATTAAATGTTCCATGTGTGTGTGTTGTCACTGATGCATTAGCACACTAGATGCAATGTAGTGATTCAGAGGCAGTAACCTTTTAGAGATTAAAAAAGTATTTGTTCTGGGTAGTTGTGTAGTTTGATCTTAGTTATATTGCTTTAAATTCCCCTGTAGTCTTTTTCCAGAGCATCCACAGCAGTTTTCTCTGCTTTGTTTATTCCGGTGGTTGTTTGGCCTCCAGTTTTTTATGGCTGTTTGAGCTACTGAGGACAGGCTAAAAAACAAAAAGTTTAACTTTTAGACATTGTGATTATACTCGTCTCTCTCTGCAGTTTTTATCATCCATGGCCTTTAGAAAAACACAGTATGATCATGCTGATTACCATCATATGTGGAATTTCTTTCAGTCAGGAGGTTCTCTGATCCCTTGGCGTTGTCAGGATCAGTGGTGCTCACAGCAGATTATGTGGTTGTGTGAGGGTTTACAGACTCAATCTGCAGGCTGATCAGATCTCAGCTTCCCTGATGATATCACCCATGTACAGTGTTTGCAACCAGTAATCTGAATGGGTCCTGGAGTGTGTGTGGATCACATTTTAATTCCAGCTGCAGAGACTGTGTGTAGCAAACAAGAGCAAGTTTACAATGAGCTTAAATGGGAAAATTATGTTTAATTTACATTAATGAGAGCAATTAATTGTATAAAAGGGGAAATCCTGTTCTACAGTGATTGTTAAGTAACTGCCTGAGTACCATTTACCTTTTTTTAACCTGATGGAGCCTACTGAACTGCTCTATTGAAAAAAAAGTATACAGCTCACTTTGACTGACTTTGTAGTGCGTAATAATGCTTTTTAAAGTTGAATTGTGCAGGTATATGGAAATCACAAGTCCAGACATAACTGATGCTTTTGGATAATTTGTTAAAGGCTGCAGCTAACAGTTCATTATTTTTAGTGCTGATTGGTCTGCTGGTTAGCTATTGAATAATCGTTTCATTATTTGGTCTGCAAAACATGTAGTGTGTCCAGACCAGAATGCATTTGGTCAGTTTTTAATTTCCAAGGGATGGTGTCTTTAGCTGCTGACCAAAATGTTTCTGAAAGAAATTGAAATGTGTAAATGTGTAACATGCAGCTTTTCATATCTGGATGGGTCATGTTTCTCTGACAGACATCACATTAAACCCGACTCATGTTACATAAGCAGTTATGATTTGCTCGACACAGGCCAGAACGGGTGGAAATTTGTCTCAATTGGAGGAGGGCTTGGCCCATCTGCCAGAGCAAGTAAGCCATGAGCTTGGGAGATTTGTTGGGTTCCCAGGCAATAAAACATAAGAAAGCAGCTAAATATACCCATTACAGCTCCAGGTGACATTACAAAATTTCTTGTTTGGTCCAACCAACAATCAAATATTCCCCCAAAAATTTAATATAAGGCCTTTTTTTTACACTGAGTAACTTAAAAAACACAAATGTTTGGAATTTATTTCTATAAATGACTTAGTTATCAAAATAGTTGCTAATTATTTCCTCACTCACTTTTTTTAACAAATTGTTGTAGCTCTAAATGTTTCATACCCTTTCTGTGCTTGTTTGTGTTGTGTGGCCGTCTTTATAAGTAAGAGGTGGAAAAGGTCTATGAGATTGATTGTGGCAGTGTGTTTTTAATAATTGTTGGCATTTGGAGTCTGGTTTGTCCCTCGTCTTAGGGCACTAACAGCTTTGTCAGTTGTCACACTTGGACCGCTCCACAAAGAAATGCGTCTTCTTCATTGTGATTTGTTGAGAATTAGCTGACAGCAGAAAGCATGTGCTCGGAGCAGTTAGGTACGAGAGGGATTGTGTGGAGCACTGTGTTAAAGCTTTTTTTTCTGTGGCAGCAGACCAATTTGGATCTGGTAGTCGTGCTTCCTCCCAACGCTGTAGTCTCGCTTTAAGTTGCTGCGCTGCCTGCCAAGTTGTGCTTTGCCGTGCTAACCTGCTCCTGTGGCTCCTGTGGCTCCTGTGGCCCCTGCGCCTAAACCACTTACTGGCACTCCTGCTCCAGCTGTATGCCCTCCAGCTTCAATCTCTTGACTGTTTCCCACTAGCTCCTCCTTGTGGCTGCTTTGTTTCTTACAGTGTGTGTGACTGACAATCCCAAGAATGTTGTGGTATGTGTGGATTTAGGGTTAGATAGCATAACAGCAGTGTTATTTCCCATGCAAGATCATTGATTTTTGTCATGAAAGAATGATGTATTATTTACTGAAACACTCCATGCACTGTTCTTTGGCTTACTGTAAATAATTCAGTTGTTAACACTGCAGGTTGCTGTAGGTTACATTGGGCTAGAGTTAGGGAAGGGCAAAAATGGGAAGTTTAAGTTTCTTTATAGGTAAGGTCCTAGTGTTGTAATGGGACAGGGAAGGCAAGGGTGGAGCAAATAAATTAGGAAACAGGGTTCCAAGCAGCAGCCAGTGAGTTGGGTGGCTGGGTGTGGGTGGGGTTTTGTGGTGTTCAATGGGGCAGCGTAGGGCCAGGAAGTGCTGAACTGTTTTTCTTGCAGGGATGACAGCAGTCAGGAGGGGGAGGAAGGGGAGGAGTTTGAGTGTTACCCCCCGGGGATGAAGGTGCAGGTGAGGTATGGGCGAGGCCGCAATCTGAAGACGTACGAGGCCACTGTGAAAGAGGCAGACGTGGAGGGGGGAGAGGTGCTCTACCTGGTGCACTACTGTGGCTGGAACGTCAGGTAAGACAGGACCTGGGGAGAAATCACCTAACGTCTATATTCACCCTCAAAAAGGGAAAAAAAAGGACATATCTTAATCTTCAATTCAGCTCAGGGGATCACCACTACATGGGTATCCCCGCAGCAGTAACAGATACATCCCTTCCTCACAATTCTGCTTCACCTGATCCAGTCCCATGGTCAGCACTCTGATTATGGAGAACACTGGGCCATCTAGTGGCAGAAACAGAACTGAGTATTGGGTTGTTGTCCTCAGCTTCTCTTACTCAGTTTTGTCTTAATCCCCTGTCTGTCTGTCCCCCAGCTGTCTGTCTCTCTTCAAAAACCTACAGACAGGCTTAAATTCGGACCAATTTTACCCGACCAGTGGTTCTGGTTAAACAATTATTTAGTTCCTCTCAGTTTAATATTGCTAACGTGAGCTAACCCTTTGAATTTCCGAAAGGCCAACCAAAGTGCTGCTACACTCACCTCTACCTCTCAACCCTCTCCCCCCTCCCCAGTGGGTCAGGGTTAATGCAGTGTTAAGTAGAGTGTTAGGGTACCATGACACAGAGGTTAACTCGTGCAATCAGCATTTCATTGTCTCAATGTTGTTGTGTGGTCCTCTAGCACTCTATAAAAGACAGTGGGATGTTCTCTGCATTGTGTCTGTCGTGTGCGATGTCGTGAAACTTTTCATTTTCCTCATACGACCCAAGTAGCACCCTTGGTACTGTTGGAACTTTGTGGAATATGATTTGTGTGGTGGTCGGTGTTAATATTGTTTCTTTCTTCATCGTAAAGGTTTGTCTTTTTCCACCTAATACCATGGGATTTCTTCCTTTGCTGTTGAGGCTTATTGTGTCACAGCAACATGTTGGGGTCAGACAGTAGAGATGTCTGTGTGGTGGGTGGTGTGACAGCATATTTCTCCGCTCCTTTCAAAGGTCTGATTGATGAAACTGTTTCTTGTCTTTGTACCTGATTTTTATATTTTTAGATATGATGAATGGATCAAAGCAGACAAGATTGTGCGGCCCGCCAATAAGAACGTACCAAAAATAAAGCACCGCAAAAAAATAAAGGTACGAATTTGGAGAGTGTGAATTTTTCCAACTTGGTTTGATGTCACGAAGTGGATCACTGACTGTGTTTAATTCTGACAGAACAAAGCCGAGAGGGAACGAGACAGGTTGGAGAGGCTCAATGACAGAGAAGTCCTCGGCCCTTCATCCAACACCAACCGCGTCCCGCGCTCCAAATGTGGCTTGAGTCAGGATGTCTTTTCCAAGATGGACGAGGGTGAGGACAAAGGGACTCAGCAGTCTCCAGTCAAGTCTATAGAAATTACTTCTATCCTCAATGGCCTGCAAGGTAGCAACACTCGATAGCCTGTAGTCCTAATGCACACTTAAAGCAGATCAGGACCGTTTGACTCTGAAGTGGTTTTGTATTAATGCCTGTTGAAATCTTGCTGAAAGTAACAGAAGTTTTGCTTGTTTGCCTCAGCCTCTGAGATGTCCACGGACGAAAGTGAGCATGAGGATGAGGAGGGACAGCATAATGAAGAGGATCGCCCAGTTTGCAGAGGCAGCCCCAGAAAGGCCCCACAAGAGCCCACGGAACCATCCGAGGGCTGGGAGAGCGGGACCCCTTGTGAAGGATCCAAACCCTCTCCAGCCTCAGGAAAGAACCAGGATTCAGTCAGCACAGAGAGCACCGACCTTGGGAAGCGCCGAAGCCAACCAGAGCCAGAGGGAGAGGCAAGCACCAGGAAGAGGAAATCTGATGTTGCAGCAGAGAGGACCCCAAAAGGCCAGTCCAAAGCTAAGACCAGGAACACAAGAAGTGCTGACTGGTTGCCTGGAGGCTCTCTGAGGAAGCTGGACGAGAGAGCAGCCGGTCCCGGGGAGGAGAGGGGGGCATCGTCCAGCAGCAGTTCAGATGATGAGGGTGCAGCGCTGGCCGAGTCCCAGGCGGAAGAAAGTGAGCGCAGCCGGCCAAAAACCAAAGGTTCCCCTTCCAAGAAGTACAACGGCATGAAGGAGAAGACCAAAACTGGCAGACAAGCTGGCTTCTGGGAGATTCCTGAAAAGAGGGCCAAAATGTCTGGGAATGCAGAGGAGAGGCCAGCTGTCCGCTCGAAAGGCCAAAAGGATGTGTGGTCCAGCATTCAGGCCCAGTGGCCGAAAAAGATTCTCAAAGAGTTGTTTTCTGACTCGGACACAGAGGCCGCCAATTCCCCTCCTCCACCTGTACCCTCCTGTATGGAGGAGCCGAGTGTCGAACAGGATGCTGGACCAGAGGATGAAGCAGAAGAGCAGATGGACAATGAAAAACTACAGGAGTTCCCAAGCAGCGGCAGCAACTCTGTGCTCAACACACCACCCACAACGCCTGAATCCCCCTCAGGAGGAGGCAGTGCTGTGGAGGACACTAGTCAGGCGCAGCCCTCCCCCCCACCACCGTCCATACCCCCTTCACTGCCTTCAGAACCTGTTTCTGACGCCCTCCCTCCAGGACCCATACAGGAGGAAGTGGCAGGTGGACGCAGTGAGACAGACAGCAGCACGGTGGAGGTGGAGAGTTTGGGTGGAGAGCTGCAAGACCTCCCTCAGGATGAGGGGGCAGGTTCCCCCTCCAAGGTGTTTGACGTCAGCCTCTCCTGTAACAGCAGCAGCAGCTGCAGCCTAGAGCTGAGCAGCAGTAGCCAGCAGGAGAGTGAGCAGAAGTCCAAAGGTACAAATAATAGTCAGTGTACCGTACCAGGTCTTGTGTATCTTTTAATTCATGATTTATCTTTAAGACAGAATACGAAAGAAATACATGCTGACATCTCATTCACAGTCTGCCTGCTCACTCACCATCTTCTTTTGTGTTTTTTGTAGTGTCTGCGAGTCAGAAGCGGCAGAAAGAATCACAGACAGGTGGAGCCTCAAAGAAACACAAGCCAAACCGCAAGAGCCTTGGTGTGCCTCCCAAAAAGAATAGGAAAACAGGTAAAGAGAGCTGGAGATGGAAAAGCTGACACCCTGCTAGCCTTCTCATTTCAGTTGCCAGTGCTTTCATCAGCCTTAGAGTTTCTGCTTTATATTACTTCTTTTCTTACATTGAATTACAGATTTCAGGTGTGAAAGAAAATTAGATTTTGCCTCATTGTTTTTCTTATCACATCTGTTTTCTCTCCCCCCCAGCCAACAGCAGTGACAGTGAAGACCAGTCTGTTGTTGAGGGCACTGCCAAATCAACTGCCTCTAAGAACAGCGCATCAGACGTGAAGGCTGTCACTTCGCCTAAGTGTCACGGACGATCTCCCCCTTCGAGCCATAAGTACCACAAGCAGGGTGATGCCGACCACGCCCAGCACCGAGACAACCATGGAAGATCGCCACGTGTGTACAAGTGGAGCTTCCAGATGTGTGAGTGTAACACAATAAACTAATTTGTCATTGTAACTAATTTGTTTAGTAATTTGTTAAGTCTGAGGATGAACTGATTTGTTGATTTAAAAATTACCGGAAAAAAATACTATTCTTTTTATGTATTGAAGTTTATTTATATATCTTTATGTCATCAGCATACACCTGTATTAGTGTTCTGTCAACCATAAAACCCTAAAACTTCATTATTTACATTCTCCATAGCTGATCTGGAAAAAATGAACAGTCTGGAGAGGATTTCGTTTCTTCAGGAGAAGCTGCAGGACATCAGGAACCACTACCTCTCCCTCAAATCTGAGGTGGCCTCTATTGACAGACGACGAAAACGCATGAAGAAGAAGGAACGAGAAAGTGAGTAACTGATTACCTGGTTACTGATAGTCACTTTTAAATTTGTAAGGAAAGTCCCTCCTATGTTTTTTGTAACTACTAGTTTATTTTGAACTCATGATTTAATAAATCAGAGTAATTCATTATGTAAAAAGGAAGTTTCACCCGCTTCTCAGACTGAAGCATAACTTCCAAGAGTTACAGTTTTACAAGGGCAAAGCTTCTCTCTTAAACTGAATTGCTTAAAATTTGTAATTGCTGGTATCATATTGTTATAACTATATATGCACAGAGAAATGAATGTTTTCCCGGTTTGTACTCACAAGATTTAGAAAAAAAATGGAATATCTTATTTTGCTAACATAACTAACATATTTGGTCATTTACTCTGTTGGTCGTATTGCAACATTTTTGAGGTATGTTCTTATTTTTAAATAATCCAAATCTTTGAAGTTCTCCCCATAATAAATGAGTGTTGTATATAATGACAGGTAAGTTTTGTTGACTAATTTATTTAAACTCTTTACTTCAAATAAGTAATATATTAGCAAGCCAACGGTAGCTTTGTTAGTTTATTCAGTTATCTGTGTAACAGGTGCAGCCGATGGTTAGAGGGTGTAGATATTTAATTTCAACTAATCTGTTTTGGAAGATTAGTTTGTGTGAACCTACCCATCTAACTTGAGTGACACAAAATCTCCACATAGTTATCTCTTTTATTAAAATAATGCTTACGCTGAACTTAACAAAAAGTCAGGAATCTGCTGTATGTCATCAACCTGCCTCAACACTCACTGTAACCAAATCCTGTCTCTGTTCTGCAGACACAGTGGCTGCCTCCTCTTCATCCTCCTCCTCCTCCTCACCGTCCTCCAGCTCACTGACTGCGGCAGTCATGCTGACACTGGCCGACCCTCCGGTGTCCTCCTCATCCTCCTCTTCTCAGAACTCTGGGGTATCAGTGGAGTGCAGGTGACAGGACGAACCAGTGAAAAGCCACCGCACTAAGCACTTAACCAGCACCCTGGGGTCCCCGCCCCCATCCCCTTCCAACAGGATGGACAAGTCAACCTACATACTGTAACTACTGGGGCACAAACACCAGACCAGAGACAACAAAAACAAGAAACAAGCACTATTTTCTATTGACAACTGTTTCCTTGGCAAGCTAATGGCACTTAAGTGCACTTTTATGAAGATTGAGTAGGGTGATAAATTTGTCAAAAACAATTTGTCTTTTGCGTGCTCCTTAATTGAACATTTATAAGAATTGTTTTTGCAAGCAATAATTGTTTCCATTTGATAAAGTTTTATTGGTAAGGGATGATTTCCAGCAAAGACCGCCTCTGTGCTCTGTCCTCATAGCTCAACATGGCACAGCCTGTGCTCGCCATGTTATTGTGGGGAATTCAGAGGAACACTGCCACATTGGCACTAAGGGCGTAGGAAATGTAACTTTGCCACGTTTCTCTGTCCACCCTCATTTAAAAGGCCTTCACGTGGTTAAACCTCAAGTGGTTGACGATGCTCTCCTCACGTACAGGCTTGTGTTCCTGTACATGTTTGCATTGAGTCATGGAGGTGTTAATGGGTAGGGTTTCAGACCATCAGAGGTCCACTGATAGCCTCAGTGGATGAATATGGAATGATACTGTAGTGCCTTTTTGTTCTTTTCCATGGGGCACTTTGAGGAAGGACAGCACTTTTTTTCCTGATCCTCTTCTCAAATCAGAGGGTCAGCTGGAATAATGTGTCCCTCATAAAAGACTGACGAATGCTGTGTGAGTGATCAGCAGTGAAGGGCTGAGTCTGACAGGTAATGATGGTTTTTATCAGCGAATGGGAATATTTAAGAAGTGTAGTTGTAAAAGCAGGACTCTCATACTGGATCACCTGTAATCTACTACTGAATACTCATCCAGCTTGGGTATAGCTCTTAAGTTTGGCAGTATAAAATGTGCAATGACGAAGGTAGTCAATCCAGTAGTCACATTACTTCAGTTCAACAGCCTTTTAAAAATCTTACCTGCTTCATCTTATTAAGTTATCATCACCCCAGACCCACCGTTGCACACCTGCAACTGGATCAAATTAACCTGAAGGGAGCCATATAAAGGTATTTTACAGCATTACTCAGTGCTGCAGAACACACAGATGAAGCAGAATCCCACATTTGCAGTGTTTCAAAGGAGAAGTCATTCAATTAAGAATATTTTTACCTCATCACATAAAGCAATGCATACATTTTGGCATTTCTTTCTGATTTTAGTCATGATTAATAAATGACATGCCAGCTTCCTCTCATATTCACCTCTACCAAAAAATGTTTGGTTCTGTTTCCTGTACTCTGACCAGATTAAAGGTAAAGATATTGTAAATGTGCATTTATATCATAAAGTGAGGTATGTGTATACATTTCTGAAGACATCTCCAGTGTTTCCTTTGTATAGACTCCCTACTGTATGATAACCTGAAGTTACATTTTGTTTGGCACTTGTATGTAATTGTATGCTTTTGTTATACATTTGTATATTGAGAAGTGTTTTGAGTCAAGCTATTTAATATCTTGCACTGTTAATAACATGTACTTTTCTGTACAGACAGTTTTACGGTTTTAACTGTAGTTTGAGTGTAAATACTGAGGGTTACAGCATGTTTGTTCTGCCCCTTTTGTCCTCATTCTTGTTCTCTTGTAGGAACAGGTTTATTTGAGTTCAATATGTTGTTTTGTTCTGCCTCTTTCATCAGTTTCTAGTTCTTTTTTTCCCTTTCTGTCCTTTTTTAAATTTTATGTTTTGCTTTAGTTTGTATTCTGTTTTGTTTTCTATAGCTTGTGCTTGTAAGAGAAGAATGGTGGTTTCTGGATGTGGCTGAACTATTTTCCAACCTGTACATGGCCTGAAGCTAAAGCTGTATGAACCTGTATATGGAAAATGGTCTGGATCATAGATAAAGAGAAGTAATGGAGCTTATTGAAAAATGCTCAATAGTATTTATTAGGCTCATCTGATGATGGTCATTGTGTAATTTATTGTAAAAATGTAAGCAAAGCAGAAGCCTCTGTTTGAAATAAATGCCATAGTTTGTGAAGTATTTGGTGTCTCTCCTGCCTTCACTGCTGAAAATCAACTTTTACTCAAGTACCCTTTTATTCTCAATGCTTTCACTAGTAAACTTATAGATTCAAAGTGGTTGACCTTGAACAACTTCACATTAAAATACTCCTTTCACACTAGAGTACTCTGCATTATAACTGCTTTTGCATTGAAGTGCATTTTGCTGATTATATTTTTATTTTGTTCTATATGAAGAAGGACGATTTCAACTTGAATCAGAGGATTTTACTTTGGTACTTAAAGACTTTAATACTTCATTTTTTTTTGTTAAGTAAAGCCAAGGTTTAGTATTAACTAGTTACAAGTAAACCTCTAGCTCTAAATGTGTTTATTGCATTGGCACCTCTGCTATAAATGAACAAGTTGACTGCTGTCTGAAAGAATCATCAACTGTCTTTTAAAAACAAAGTGAGGATGAAAAAGAAAGATCCAAAATAAAGGCAGCTTCCAGCCACAATGCCTGGCCACATCTGGTCACACTTTTTATGCCAAAGTCTAAAAAGACAATAGTCACTCACTGTGCTAAAAATGGTAAATAACTTGTGCTTTCAGTAATTAATTTTTTAGGTGTTTTTATGTGTTTTTTAGGTGTCTTGAATGGTTCTTTTTTTCCTTTACATTAAGTCTTTTTTTCATGGAAATACCTCTGCACACCATTTTTTATAGCATGCCTTCTTCCCTCTCTGGGCATGCAAATCTTTATAAAATTGTCACAGATTATTTTGCCTTATTCCAATATCACAAAAGAAAGTTGCAAGTATTACCAATTTTATACCAACAGTCACAAATGAACCTCGGACATTTGCACTTTGCTCACTTGAAGAAAATAATATACTATGAAAAAAATAACAATATGCGATACTTTGACCATTAATACTTTCAATTCACTCAACAGCTTTCACTGCAGGCATATGGATTTATCAAAACTCATTGTTCCAGACAAAAATGTATCAAGCCGCGCTTTTCAGTGTTAAGCTAACACTGGGTTTCTGTGTTATTAAAATTTATGAGTAGGGACGTATGTGGTAATACTTACATATTTTGAAAGATATTCATTCTAATTGTATACATTTAACCATCTATAAAAATATAAATGTATCATTTAACCATTAACGCAGTACATATGAAGGCTTGTGCCGTCGACAGTACGCCTTGCGTCATGACGTACTTCCCCTCTACACTTCCTTAGCAGCGTGCTAGCTGCAAGCCAGCAAGTCTTCTGCGTGCTGTAAGTTTCAGATATGATAAGCGGGAGGACGAGCGTGGTAGTTGCTGGGGTGTGTGGGGCCCTTTTAATTGCATACTGCATTTATTTCGACAGAAAGCGACGGAGTGACCCTCACTTTAAGGAAAAGCTACGTGAACGTAAGTGTTTGAGTAAGAAGTTAGCTGAACAGTAAACCCATAGCACCGGGAGCACGTTATCTTCCATGTGTCAGACAGTCAGACAGCAAGGACAAGGTATAAAAAGTGCTTATAGATATAACTGCATTTTTTTCTCATTTTTTAAAGTTCTTACAGCGTTGATAATTAACATTTTAACTCTTAAATTATTTTTTAAGCTAGCTACGTCGCAGCATTGACAACTTGTGAAGGAAATATGCTGCAGCTAATAGCTCAGGTTAACTTTTGACCATGTGTTTTTTGAGTTGTACAAGAGCAAGCACAATCTAAAGCCACTTTTCTCTCGCAGGCAGAAGAAAGAAAAAAGTTTCGAGTGAGAATTCTGGATTGGCAAAGGTAAGGCAAATGAGAAAACAATTATTTATGATATATTGTCTCTAAAAGGGTTCCAGCTAAAATTGGTATAATGTGTATTTCTGACCCTTGTCTGTTGACTTTGAAGCTGCCTGATTTGAATGACGCGGAAGCTGTTCAGAAATTTTTTCTTGAGGAAATCCAGCTGGGAGAGGAACTTCTGTCACAAGGTTAGCCAAAGTTTGTTTACCGAGACCTAGTTGACCTAGTAAATGTAAGCTTATCTGCATGATAGGAAATGTTCCGCATAGTTAAAAAAAGTAGTACTTTGTAATTGCAGCTAATAAATAAAAAAGTTAATCATTCAGTGATACAACTTCTGCTGTAATTCATGTCTGCATGTACTTTAGCACGTAGGTAAAACTGCAATCTATTTGTTTCGTCTTGAACATACCAGTCAATTGTTTCCTAAAACATTTGCCACAGAAAACTAACCAGAACCTATTTTCATAACTGTTTACCCTTATTTGTCATTTCTAGATAGTTTTCTAAATGTTTTTCTAACCCTAACTCAGGTGAATTTGAGAAAGGTGTGGACCACCTGACCAATGCAATTGCAGTATGTGGTCAACCTCAGCAGCTGCTCCAGGTACTCCAGCAGACGCTGCCACCTCCTGTTTTTCAAATGCTGCTCACCAAACTGCCAACCATCAGCCAGGTAAGGGTTGCCACCATCACCCTATTAAAAATTCTGAGCATAGATTTGTGGAATGGCATTCTTAATAAACCCCCCAGTTGCCATTTGTGGTCTCTGGGACAAGAAAGGATGCAAGATCAATCTTAGAATCATCCAAAGCTGAGAGCCATGTGTCAGTAGCTCTTGGTTATTTCACCTCTAAGACATCAATGTTAATTTCACAAACAACTTGTAGTTAATCCCCAATGCAATTTGAGAAAGTGAAAAGTTTAACACAAGTTCAGCTGCTGAAAGTGGTTTTTCCTTCTTTTTTTCAGCGAATCATCAGCTCACAGTCTTTAACAGAAGATGACGTCGAATGAATGTGTGTCTATTTGTATGTGAGATGGATAACTTACTATTCCACAAAGTTTTTTTTTATGTTTTTGCACTGTTCGGCATGTATGATGGCTGTTGTAACTTTCAATAATGGATGAAAACAACCCCTTAATCATGGCACTCCAAGGTTAAAAGATTTTCCTTAACATTATGTTTCAGGGAAATGTCACACACATTCCATCTTTATGAAATTGTTCCCAGCACATCGTGTTTTCTAACAAGCTGTTTCTTGTATTTATTTTCCTCAAAAGTAATTTTGGATGGTTTTGCTGATATGCACTTAATGAAAAAACTAACAAACAAAACAAAGGTATGTAAATGATCAGTGACATTGTGCAGATGATATACATGTGAAATCTGTGCAAGTGCCTACACTTAACAGAACACTTGTTTGTGGAAAATTGTAAATGTAATATGTAGTTTTCATTTTTTATTTCATTATCAATGTTAGTTAAATGTTATTTTTATATTCCAGTCTGTCAAATCTGGATGTATTTTTGTGTGTAAAATTCTGAAATAAATCATAAAAAACACACTTTGAGTTTCTGACTTCTCGTCTTCCAGTAGATGGCAGTAGCAATGCACAGGAAAATCTGAAGCATTTAAAGCTTGGATGTATGGCCTGAATGCTGTTTTCATCACAAGGGTCATTTTGCTGAATGGAAAGGGTTAGGTGCATGAATCAAAGATGGATATTTCTAATCTCTTTTTTTACGTAATACAGAAAGCTGTTTGAAACAAAGAAGGTGATGAGGTGCAATCTCATGGTCCTGAATTGCAAAGATCCACAAATGTATACATGTGGGGGAAAAAAAACTCTGAATCCTGACATTGGAGTTGTTGATAAATCCCTGACACTGGCTAATAAACTACAGGCGCTGCCAGAACAAGGTTAAACTGTCATCTAGAGAAAACAGCATTTTTATTTCCAGCTCTCATGGCAAAAAAATATAGTATGACACTGTGTGACTGCATTTATCCACAACATCTTTATTGTGAATGACTTTATTGTGTGTGCAGAAGAGGGAAAGTGGAGCAGCTCGTAGGGGGAGTAGGTTGAAAGTGTGTCTCTTGGAAGACAAATAGAGCTGTAATTATTTTTATCCCTGTCTGCAGCTGTTTTTCTAAGGACTCTGGCCAGAGCAGCCCGGGCCTTGAGGTTGCCAGGAAATGAGAGCAGGGGAAAATAGTTTTTCTACATTAGGAATGAAAAATGAAAATTGAACGGCGGCCCAGAAGTGTCGAGTGAAGACTAAATGGTAGACAGTGTTCCATTTTCCATGAACTCAAATGCTCGCTCTCTTCAGTACTCCCACTATTTTGCCATTCGATGAAAAAGAAGATGCCTGTCAAGAGTCCTGAGTGTGTATGTGTGTGTGTGCGGAAGAAGTGACTCGTTAATTTGTCCTTTGGGGGGGGGCAGAGGGGAAAAATAACAGACTGTTTTGGAGGTCAAGCTGGAGCTTTGGTCTGCTGCTGGCGCTGGGTGTAGGAACAGGTTCAAACCCCTTCCACTCAGCGTCCCTCAGGCCTGCCTCTCCTGTAAATAAACACTCTGCTGCTGGCCATGTAATTTGTCCTCTGCAGAGCGGAGAGAGCTGAGGGGTCCAGTAAGGATACAGGACCAGTACTGCGTGCTCAGAGAGCACGTTATCATCAGATAAATCAAGTGAAACAGACCTTGACGTAAGGCCATGACACTGTTTGCTCTCAGGATGACATGGCATATCTTTGTTTTTTACCCAAAACAAAACCTGCTCTGCGTCCTCAATTCCTGAGCAGAATATTAATGTAACTCATGAGGTGGTGTTTTTTTTGTGTATTTTCTGTTAATTTCATGTCATCATGTTGTTTTGATTGCGTTCCTGCTCTATTTGAGTCTGAATGGATTATGAGTCAGCTCTTCATATCTGGTGTTGCAGGCATGGAAAGAGAAAGGGAAGTAAAGAAACTCCCTCTCCTCGTGCAGTAGGGGGAACTGTTGCTCCAGGCAGTGTTGCACACTTATGTGGTGTTCTACTGAAGGACATCTGAATTGAGAGAGCTGAGAATATAACAGTTCCAGTTGACAGCAATAACAATGGCTGTGCCTGCAGCACAGAGACCATGTGATTGGAAGTGGATGATTTTTTTAACAGTTTGTAATGCGTTCTTCTAATGAGATCACGTTGACAGATGCACCCTGTTCCTTCAATACAGGTGCGGGAAAATAAACTGTTATTGAAGGCAACATTAAAATCTAGGATTATCCACAGACAGGCTCTAACCAGGGAGAACCGTCGCAGTCTGACTGCCTTTGTAATTTGTTTGCATGGATTTCGATCGTATGTCAAACATTGTATTGGGAATATTATAATCGCTTGAGCTCCACAACTCATTACTGAAAATCCTGTCAGCAAATTATCCACAGCAGTAATTACCTTTGCTGCGTTATTCCAGTTTGTGAGTTTGAATGTCAAAGCTTGATTGCTGCTCTGTATACTGAGTGCCATACATACACAGATTGGGTATCTGTAGGAGCAGCTGTGTTTGGGAGTTTAAGGCAGCCAGGAATAACTCTGTTGTATGTGGTTGCTATGGCAGCTTCACGTAGCCTTGCAAAGCAGCCGACTCTCTGCTGCACCGGTCTACGTTTGAGATCCTCTGAGTGCTGCTTCTGAGCTGTAACCTCACAGGGAGGCATTTGCTGCCCTTAACTTACCGATATTTGCCTGTTAGGTGGAGGCGTCCACAGAGGCCTGGAGTCCTCTTGTGCCTGTGTTTTTTGAACATGTATTCCCACCTCCCCATGATTCTCAGAGTCGCTCTGTCTGTGCCCTGTTGCTGATGTCATGGCTGTGGTGCCAGAGTCTGCAGCCTACTGTATGTTGTCATGGGGAGGGCAGGCTGGGGAGAAACATGAGACCTGTCCAGGCTGTGCCAGCAGCTATAATAAAGACTGCTGCTCTCTTCTGCGCTGCCACTTGTGTGCACAGCAGCAACAGAGTATATTAATTACCCAGCGCCTTCTCTGTGTCATTCACCAGCAAGGGGGGAGAAGGAGAGAAATTTTCCAAGGCACGTCCTTAAAATAAAGCAGCACTGTACGTGCTCAGAGTATTAACTTCCACACAGATGACCCATTTTTCCATCTCAAAGGGTCTGCGGATGGGTGGAAAATAAGTGGGGG
>JAPZDV010000003.1:7845471-7894308 GCA_029814665.1 Acanthurus lineatus
CCCCATACTGCCCCGCGTGAGGCCTCGCTCTCACACGGCACAGCGAACGCGCCCCCCCGCCCCCCACCCCACACCATCACCCCCCTCCACCCCCTCTCTCTCTCTCTCTCTCTTCAACCCCCCCCACTCCATTCTTCCAGAGGGACAGCTTGTTGACATCCATAAGGAGGTTTCCCAGCATTGAGCCAAGCCAGGAAAGAGGGCTAATGATGTAATTCCCTGTGAGATGACATTAAAATGTCAAAGTGCCGCAGCTGACATCATCCATTTACCACACATTTTCCAATAATATACATTTATCTTCCTTCTCTCCCCATTTCTCAGCTTGCCTTCCTAGAAACTGGAGCTCCCCACCCATCCCAGTGCCTCCAGGCTCTACTTAGGTGTGCAGCCACACGACTGAGGACAGCCTGGAATAAGGGGGGATATCATCAAAGCATGTCTTCCCCTGCAGCTATAAATGCCCTGCTCCAGAAAGCAGTGTTTTGAACAGGCTATGTGTGTCTAGTTACATTCAGCTCTCCCTCTTTTTAAGCCTCAGCTAATGCTAATTCTCCCTGTCTGTGCAACAAAGACCCCTCACGTCCTCATTCCTTCACCTCTCCTGCAATACTTACCACATGTAGGAATAGCCACTGGATGATTTTAAGTTAGCAATCAGTGTTTATCCTCTTTGCAAAGATATGTCTAATGTGATTGTGTTAAGATGCGTGAGAGAATGAAGAGAGCAGAAATCGTATTTTCTCCTTGTCTTTTGCCTTTCACGCTGGTCAACCAACACAATGTTTTTTGGAGAAAAAATAGAATCTGAATTATATTTTTACGGGGGAGACTTGACAGCTCTCGATTCTTCAGCCCGGTAAGTGGGCAGGCTGAGACGTCAATAATGGATGCTTGAAGGCAGAGTAAGTAGACGTGAACTGGAAGCAGAGAAGGAGGGCTGTGCCTCAGTTAATAATGAATCAATTGATCCCTCTGCAGATGATGGATCGGGTTGCTATGGCGACAGATGCAGTGTTACCCAGAGCGTGGAGAAGAGGTTTGTTTCCCAGAATCATACAATGAAGGCTGTGAGTGGATCTTGGCTTTTCAACGTATGGTGAAGCAGGACGTGACTAATTAAGGAGGTGAAAACAGAATATGTTAATGCAGCCAGATATAGTATTCTCCAGTGAGGAACTAAAAATCCATTACATCATGCTGCACAATTCCAAATCTACTTTTCTAGCATGGACACAGACGTAAAGATGCTGCAGGTGCATGAGATTATGTCGACAATTATTCCCACACTGGATGTCATAGCACTGAATACACATGTGGATTTTTTTTGGTGCATGTAGCGCTGGCTTTGGAAAACCAATATGTTTACCATGTCTGCATGTGTGCGTTCTGTTGCCTTAGCAACGTGGCTGATGCTGGGTCCAGCTGGGACCACGTTGCCAAGTAACAGCTGAGTTATGAGAGTGGAGGAGAGGAGCGTGGGCGTTGGGAGGGGGGAAGAGGGTGAAGGGAGCGCCGAGGATACGAGGACTTCTACAAAGAGAGCGAGCAACAAAGGCTGGAAGCATGAGGTGGTGGTGGGGGGGTGGCTGGGAGGGGGGGTGTTATATCTCTGTGGGTAAATAAAAAAAATAAAAAATTGGGTTACAGCTTCAGATTGAAAAATAAGATGTTTTCATGTGTCTTTGTGCCTTCTGACAGAGAATATCAATACTTGGTGCAACATAAATCATCTCTGCTCTCTGAAAAAGACACATAAGTAAAGTAAGCCATGAATACAACATAAGTGATGGTCCATACTAGACAGCATCACTCTGATAATTCCTCTCATGAACAAAATAATTGGGAAAACTGGAGTAATGAGTGTTGCACTGTGTGTGCAGAGGTCCAGCTGCACCGACCCTGCCTCTTACATGACTACACAGAGGGCTTGCAGCCTGTAATTACTCACAAGCAGGCGGAATGATCAGAAACGGTGCAGCTCCGAAGCTCTCGGCTGTGAATGATCCAGTGTCCTTGCAGTCCGAGAGGCTCGAGCACGGAGTTGCTGCAAAAGGCCTGCTGTTGAGTCAGCACTGGTTTAGCTTACAGACAGGGAAGGTTACACCGAACTCACACCTTAGCTTGGTTTCATGGCTCTGCTGTGGAAACGCGGCCCGTGATCCATTAATGAGTTAATGGTTTGTGATAACAGCAGCTGGCCGTGTTTTTCAGGATTCTTTCAAAGACGAGTCACACCCACAAAACCCCGTCTGTGCGTCAGGTGATTACATGGAAAGGATGATGATATGTTCATACCATTCATCTCCTCCTCTGACCTGCTCGCTCTCGCTGATACTCCCATAAATAATCTGGACCCTGCCTTAAAGCTGCCTCCACCTCCTTCCTCATATCAACATGATTATGCAGTTTTACTGTTACATCAGTGTTGTCTCTGGCTCCTGGCTCGAATGCTTTTGTTCGTGCTCATCGAGAACACATTTTCCTATCTTCTACCAGGCAGACAGATTTGTTGCCATGGAAACTGATCATGAAGTGCCTGGGTGCTACATTTTGGACTAATTGTCATCCCCCCAAACAAACACGCAAGCTCTCAGACTCACACTCGCCGCTAAAATTTCTGTATTTTTTTGCTCTCTTTGTTATAATATTCTCATGCTCCAGTGCTTCTCAACAGTAAACCTCCAACACAAAGCCCCTGAAATCCTGTGCAAGAGTGAGTAAAATAGCGGAAAACAACAAACTCTGCAAAACAAAACAGCTATTGAAGTTCCCAGAGCTGTTCCCAAGCTGCTTGATCCAAATATGCTTGATGAATTTTCAGCCTGGGAAATGTGAAATTTGATGCTTGCTGCGCGCCTGACACACGCAGTCCTCGACCAAAGGTTGCGCTGACTGACACGGCAAAATCATAGGACGCTGTGTCCGTCCAGATTCGTGCAGTTCAGGAATTACAGACAGGCAGAAGCAGAAAAACAAAAACAATGGAGCCAACGTGGCCCCATCTTTATATAACAGAGCTTGCCTGTGGCGATTGTGCAATGCGGTGCAGTTGTCTGGGCTGATGTAAACAGAGCCTTAGTGCCTCTGGAGGCTCAGCCATGTGCCTTGATGCAGCAGTTATGGGCACATGCCCTACTTTCATAAATCAGAGCTGGAAAAAAAAAAAGGAAACAGCGTGAGGAGAGATGAGGAGGAGGGGTGAGAGGGGATGCCGAGTGAGCAAGAGAGGGGAGGGAGAAAGAGTGTGTGTTAGTGTGTGTGTGTAAGAGTGTGTGTGAGTGGGGGGGGGGGCTGCTGAACAAGGCTCATATTGATGTTCCAAACACAGCTGCAGGCGTCAGCTGACTAGCTGGCCTGGAAGCAGCCCCAAGCTCTGCCTCCTGCCTTTATCAGCTTACACTGTGACCTTTCTCTCTCTACTGGAATAGATCCCCCCCGCCTTTAAACCCACCCCCACCCTCCATATCTGGCCCTTTACCACGCACTGTCCACACAGCCCTGATGAGTCCGGACCCTCTGTCCTCTCTGACATCTGACTTCTTCCGGGGGGGGGGGGTCTCTCTGCATGCCTCCAGAAACACTGGCTCTCTTTTCGGCACATCAGCAGTTTCATTTGCCTCGCATGGCTCGGTTTTCAAGCCTCTCCCCACGCTCTTACACAACTCACCATGAAGTCACTTTTACTCCTCACGTCCGCACCCAGTGGCAGAGGATAGAGAGCGAGTGGCGATGCAGGGCTCGGATACTCTGCAAATACATGTCAGTTCAGCAGAACTGTTTGGCAACGTGCAGTTTTCTTGTGTCAGACTTCTTCAAAGTGTTCCTCGAAAAACAAAGATAGCAAGAAGGATTTGGATACCCTTCTTAGGCTGACAACTTGGGTTTTGACATTTTTTTAGTGAACCTGAAGTTTAACAGTCTGGGGTGAGTTTGAAGCAGCAGCTGCTGTCGAGAGTCTGTCCCTGAGGGGCAGTAATCAGCAGAGGTAACTGTCAATCACAGGTCTGCAGGCCTCGTGGGCTTTTTCTCAGAAAGATACCCCCGCCACACACACAAAACACACAGGCAGCACACCTCCCCTTGATGACGCTCCTCAAGTGTTGCTGGATAGTGTTTCTATGGAAGCTGTCCACCCACACACACACAGACACACACACACAAACACACATACACAACATCAGCGCCTTCCTCACCTCCCCTCCCAACAGTTTGCAGGAAACACTCATCCTTCTCTGGAGATGTCGCTTGCGGCGGCTCATGCGCTCATAAATCCTGGGCTCCTTTCTGGGAAATGAAGGGCTTGAAAGAAACATACATACACACACTGAGAGGAGGGGGGGTGGGGGCAAAACACAGCTTGCCAAGTATATCTCCAACGCCTTTTTGACAGTGAAGAGGCTGGATTGAGTGTCTGCCTCCTGTGGGAGGCAAATAAGGAGCATATTCTGTGCTTCCCTGGTTACTGTGTGAGAATCGAAGTGGCTGCGGTGTCAAGGCCGACCTCAGCGATACCAAAAACATCACAGGAATGAGAAGTGTTTGGCGGCGGAGGACAAGGAGGGACGGATGGAGGGAGCAAATAAGAGGGAAGGCAAGGGAAAGAATAGAAGCGTTTAAAGGCAGCCATCGCCGGCTTCAAATGTCAGTCAGACAATGGAACACAGCTGTTGCTCAGCTTTGACCTGCAGCTGTCTGTCTTTTGTTGGCACTATTTGTGTGTACATGTGGTCATGGGTTGTGTTTGAACATGAGGCTCCTATGAAATATTATAAGAAGATTAGTGTGTACAATATTCCAGTGTAAGAGGGAGGATCAAGGTCACGGGGAGTAGCAGAGAGACACATGAGTAGGTGGTGAGCATGTCAGATGTTCCTGATTTAGAAACCCTCAAGCAAGAGGCAGAAATGAGGAGGGGTTGGGTGGCAAAGAGGCTGCAATGCTCAGTCTGGAGTGGGTTGTAATGGTTTGGGGTTGAGGGTCAAAGAGAGGGAAGGAGATGAAGGACACTGCTGTAGAGGACGTCTCACTCGGAAAGGAAAAATCCTCATCTGATTTAGAGCTGAGATACGAATGGTGAAATGAAATTAGATTGCTTTCCTTGGCGGGTTCGTGACTGAAATGGCCACAAAATTCGCCACGCCTGAAAACTCCTTCGAGTGCCTCATTATCAGTGTCATCTGCGGATCATTGGAGAACATCTCATCCTCATCTCGGCTGCTTTTTGATCGTCCTCCAGACAATGCGCCATTAGGCCTGGGCTGATTTTCTAAAGCACAGCTCAATTACTCAAAGAGAGACTCATTAGCATATCAGAAAGCACAGGCGTGACTCTGCAAATAAAAGGACACATTAGACCCCCTCACCAACCCCCCCGACAGTATGTTTCAATTATTCATATAATGTAAGAGCGAGCAGATAGAACCGAATCACACCTTGATTTGCATTCAGCTGAAGAAATTAAGATTTTCCGAGCTCTCACTCGAGCACACCAGCTCCATTTTGGAAAGTTTTGCTCAATCTTGTTGCGTGAGGGTGTTTTCACCTGCTTTTCCACACACACACACAGGCGATTAAGCAGCCTGACAATACACCTTAGCATCAATATGCCTTAAATGTCACTTCTCACACTACACCATTTTGTCACAGTAGTTAAGATTGCCACCTTGAGTGCCTAGTCAGCGCCTGTTCAACCACACACGGCAGGGCTCCTCAATTATTCATAAGAAGGAAAACATGTGGTCTCACTTTCCATGTGTGTGTGTGTGTGTGTGTGTGTGTGTGTGTGTGTGTGTTGGGAGGGGACTGTGATATCATTCCCCAGACATGATGCTTCTCTTTCTGGCATTTTAGTGAAACAGGGCTGATGAAACAGCAAACAGGCTGACTATGAAAATGTAAGTCAGCATCATTCATCCTAAAAACACCATCGCCATCCTCCCCGATGACAAATGGAGGCACCTCAGCCTGTGTGGATCAGATGAGTCAGCAGTACGTTACAGGAATCTGGATGGAGAGAAGTAGGCTGCAAATCGACTCTCCTGTTAGTGAGCATCGTGTGCATCGAGGTTAATTGTAAAACTTCAGCCGAGGAATGAGGGGAATTTCCCTGAATAAGATATCAGCCCTTTGATTCAACCTCTGTCTCGCTGTGTTTTCCTTTTTTATTTTTTTTTGCATGCATGAGTCTGATTGTTTGCACGGCTGCAGTGCAGGGCTCTTGTGGTTGTACATAAAGAATGTGTGAATACATGTGTGTATGTTTGTGTGTGACAGCCACTGACTTTGTGTTCATTCCACAGTAAATTGATCTGGCTGCTCACTAGACTGGATGGAAAAGGGCCTCGGGCGAGAAGTGCACCCTCCATCAGCAGATGGGAGAGCCCACTGTGTTGCCATCACAAGGCATTCCTCCTCACTGGGCATGCTCAGTCAGCCACGCCCCACACACCACCACCTTCCTGTCCTCTCAGGGCCTGTTTGAACCAGTCAGTCGGAGGTGGCGGTGGTGTTCTCTCTTGTTTCTCTTCTGACCTTCAAAGTCAGGCACGGGGATAGTAGGTTGACAGGGGAGGAAGGGAGGAGGGGTGTTTTTCTAAAAGCTCTTCGGGTAGCAGGACTGATATGTCACTCATTATTTCCACTCTGTGCTTTAGCTCTGTCACAGCCATCTGAGAGGCATGCAACAACCTGGTGCCTCGCACGCACACGGAGCTGTTAAAGGCTTCACAGAGAGGATAACTGACTCTAAAACATTTATCTCTTAAAACTTATATTATTTACTCTGGGCTGTTTGATTGTAAGTACTGTTTTGCCTTTATCAAAAAAGTACACAAAATATATGAGCCAATTTAAAAAGGGAACTTGTGTAACATTTACCCAGTGGGATGGATTACAGGGAAGTGAAATCATTTTTTGCTATTGTGTACTTCACTTAGATAATACACAAGTTCTTCAACTTAAAAAGTTAGATGTTGAAATTATTTTAAACACTTTTACTGTGCTGTTGGAGATGTAAATTCTCTTTTAAAGAAGTGCAAATAGATAAAGAGGAGCATGATTTCTGAATTTACAGCAGCAATCAGCTGCAGTTAAACGAACTGGATACAAGATAAAAAGATAAAACGCACACAATATGTAAAAATATTAAACCATGACAGAGACAGAACAAATATGATATGATAACAATTTATGAGTGACATCCTCTTGTGGCCTCCTTTCCTTACCAAAACAAACACCTCATCACCATTATCACTGCACACTGCCTGCTGACGGTGCAGAGGACTGAATCACAGGCTGAATTCCTCCATGAGTCACATGGCACTTTACAAACAGAAAGACTTTTTTTTCCCCTCCTCTCAAATCTAAATCCCTCAGGCTTTTACACATTCTCTCTTTGTCTTGCCACCACATACTGCCTGTCTCTAGTCCTTCCATCTTTGTTTTTGCTCTCCCCTCTCTGACTCGCACGGTCGGCTTCCTGTTTATGTCAGGCAAGCATCAAGCCAATCAGCTGTGAAGGCTGCGAACCTCCTCGTAGCTATTTACTACCCTGTGGTCTGTTTAAAAAAAGACTGAAAGCGAGCTGAGCTGGGTGCAGGCTGCTGAGTAAGCACACACGCAAAGCACCAATCAGAGTCCACAACTGACCTATATACATGTCTGCCCTTCTGCTTATCACAGAATGAATATCTGCCTGTATGTTTTTACTTTCAGTGCTTTTTTTTCTGTGCTGCTGCTCTCTTGGTGAAGTGTTCATTTATTTGCTAATCGTGTTTCCTCACAGCGCAGCAGGATCTGCATGCTGACATTTTTTTGTTGCCGCTCAGGACTGGAATGTGCTGGTTTGCAAGTTTTGAAGATAACAAAGCAGCATGAGGCGGCTGCGTGTAAACTTTGGATGAGGTCACGGTCCGCCAACACAGCACGCTGTGACATGAGAGGGGATTTTGTTCTGGATTCTCCCTCGGTGGTGTCATACCTTTGCTCTGTTTTTGCTGTCGCTCTGTTTGCTCTGTGCTCATTTCAGATTACAATTGCAGGTTATCAAAAGTGCAAACCTTAGCTAATGCTGTTATTATATGGTTGGAGTAAAGTCCAGACTGCATTTGAAAACAACAAGAGTAGACTTTGTAGAGGCCTGTTCAGAGTTCAGTGCCAGCCTTCTCCTGGAGTTCACAGTGTACCATAAATCTGTTAGACAGGGAGAAAATATAATCAGGGCTTTGCCGGGGCGTTTGAGTTCACTGCAGGCATTACATGAGTACTAATGCCTGATTCAACACTGGCTCTGGCAAACATGCCTGACATTCAATGTTTACACCCCTCCATGAAAGCTGCTAGTCAGACAGTCTGATAGCTCGGCCTGGAATTAGATTCAGGAAGTCATGAGATTTCCAGGTGGCTTGGCTTTCCTCGAATTGTTAAGCAGGGATTTTTCAACGTGTTGCCAACACACATTAAACTGAAGAAACCCTTCTGTAAAGAATTACACCGGTATGTTTCCTGTGCTTATCACACAAGGCAATGTCTAAATCCAAACAAATACTGAACCCTTTTTAAAAAAAAATCCATCCCCACTGAACGTCAATAAACCTTCACAATAATTCTATTCCTCTACGTTTGATAGTGGAGGAACATTCAAGCACTTGGACCTTTTTCGGGGGAAAAAACAGGCTCCCGGTGCCATCATTTGATACACAGAAATGCATGAATAATGAATATGTGCTGAACTCCTGCTGAACCTTCTGCACCAGCACCGAGCCAGAGATCAGCACATGGCATGCAACACACACACACACAAATGCACCCAGTGACCTTTGCAAAGCTCCAACCATGCGAGGCAATCTGCTGTGGAGTATTGTGTCTGCTGTGTGAATCATTACACTGTGCTGCACCTGGGTGCAGTTAGAAAGGGGACTTCTCCTTTGATAAACCTGACGACTGTTGGGAGGTGGTGGAGGACGCGCTGGAAAGATAAATACAAACTGACGACCAGCCAGTAATGGAGCGGTTTAAGCTCCCGCCCTTTTGGCAGCTGAAGTGTGTGTGTGTGTGTGAGCCGTTTAATGTTTAACCCTTGCGTCAACAGCATGCATGTGTCACAACAGCATTCCTGTGAGGCACTCATCTTGTGACAGAGTGGTTTCATAATGGGAGCACTGCTCTGACCCGCATGCATTGTTTTGCAGCAGGAGGAAGGAGCTTTGTCTTGGTGTCTGGTGACTTGTAACCTGACAAGTTTCATGTCCCTGCATGTTGTGTGTTAGTGAACAAGGAAAACTAGTTCAAAAAGAAAACACAGCACCAAGAATAAGCTTCTCTCTCTGCCCTTCCTCCCCACTGTAAATGGTTAACTTGGCAGGGATCATGTGAGAGCTGGAAAGCTCTGTTTTTGGCAGTTACATGGGAGGTGAACTTTGCACGTCTTGTTGTTAGGCAACGGCTTTTTTTTTTTTTTTTTTTTTTTAGCAGAGCAATTCAATCATGTGAGGAAAGACACAGAGGGAGTGGAGGACGTCACACACAGCCTGAGGAAGGAAAGCAGAAACGCGTTCTCTGCAAACATAGTTCTTGGTGAGCAAAGTAGATATGTACATGTGAAAATAAAAGTGTGGAAATGAGAGAGAGCAGTGCGTTGTCCTCCAGGGCAAACCTGGGTGTAGCCAGACTTGCCAGTCAGTGTGAAACCATTTCCACTTCAAGGCTGTCTGGTTCCACCCTCCCATTGTGTGGCAACGAGGTGTAGGTGAACTTTATCCCTCTTTGTTGAGAGAGAGAGAGAGAGCTTTCAAATTATTTGCATAGTGCAAGGTCAAATTACACATCTGTGTGCCTGCTGAACAATGCGGCTCCCTTCATTTAACACAAGGAGGAGGGGAGAAGTAATCACAACCTTATATTCAAACAGTTTGAAACCTGCCTAAACCTGTATATCGGCTGTGTAAAACAACCCCAATATACACCCAGTGTGACATTAGCATCACAAACTGGAATCGCAAAGATAACATCCACCACTCCCAGCTCAACGTGCCCTTTGGACAGGCAGGTTTTCTGCAAACACATGGTGTAAGACAGTTCTCTATCAGCAGCCAGCTCGTATAGTCGTTACAAATTTGCACAATACTAGCACGCAGGTTCATATCACCTTGGGCTTATCGTGCGTCTTCAAGGGCAATGAACTTTCCCACAGTGCCTCCCCCCACTCTGTCCCTCTGAATCTCTTGGTGCTTTGCTGTTGCGTCAAAGCTCTGCTACTCATCCCATGTGCTTCCCACAGCATTACTGTAGCTGAGCCTGTTGTGGTGACTATGACTAAACTATCTACTATGTGCCTGTTAGGAATTATGAGTACATGAATGACAACATCCATCAGTGTCTTTGTTGCAAAACTAGTTTGTCATAGAAGAAGTTCAAGTTGAGGTGATCAGATCTTAACTTTCAAAATAAAGGTGTCATCACTTTCATTTCTGTAAAAAATAAGGGCCGGGAGTTTTTCTAAGGTAATTCTGGGGAAAAGAAACATTTAACCAACCTGGTCTCTCAGTCTGCATACATATGAACAACATTACTATTTCAAATTGTATGGGATGCATGTCTGAAGTCCACATTTGCGTGCAGGTGATACCTTAATTCTCCCTGTTCCTCTGTGGAGAGCAAACCTTTAGTCCGGTGACCTTAGTGGTCATTCAGTTATGTTACATATATGACATAAGATGAATGATAATGAATACATACAGTAACTTGGATGGGAAAGAAACAACGACCTCCTGGGTTAAAATTCTGGATTGAAATGTTAAGTTTGCAGGATTTAGTGGCATCTTGAGGCAAACTTACAGATTGCAAGTGACTGAATATCCCTCCGCGGAAAATGTAAATGGCCCTTTTTGGGGGTCAGTGTTGGTTTTGTTCATTTTGGGGCTACTTCAGAGACTCCCAAGCTCAACATGGTGGACTCACTCCCTCTGCAGATATAAAAGGCTTATTCTATGGTAATGAAAGTACTATTTTTATTTACAAGAGAATTACACCAATAAAAACCATACTTATGAATTTCATATTTAATCTCTGCCATATTCTACAAATAGACCCTACTTTATCCCAAAATCGAACCTTTCAGCACTAACTTTATGTATATTATATAATCTCAACACACAGTACGAATAAATGGCCCAAACTATGAAAATATAACACAAGTGGTAATAAACTGTGATTGCCCTTTAACTCGACTCTCCAAGAATTCACATACACACGGTTGTACTTGTCATTTCAGCTTCATTTCTATTTCAGCTCCTCGCAGCGAGCTGTTTTCTGAGGCAAGGCTTTGAAGTGGCTGAGGGAGGAGAGGCATCGTGTGCCCAGATGCCCAGACCCTGTGGTTTTAAGGGGGCATTATCACACAGACAAGGAGGGAGGGGGGCAGCACTCATCTCCTGCCTTCCCATCTTTCAGCGGCGGGAGGCTGAATGTGACAACCAATGCTCTCCAGCTGCTCAGGGGCCAGGCCCACAAAACCACAGGCGTATAATGAATGCCACACCATCGTGACAACTTGCACTTTTATGGAAAGGGGAGGAAGGACATCTCTGGCACGGACACTCACAGCATATGATGAAACATCCTCCATAAACCAGACAATCATAGAGAGGGCAGCGAAGCATCTGTGGAATCCAGGACGGAAACCTCGGTTGATTTATGCCCCCTACCAAAAGCCTTTTCCAAGTAAATACAATTAAAGCTGAATTGCGGAAAAAGAAATATCACTTTCCAAATGTAACCACAACATCTGTAAACGATGCATTACAGTTGCACTATTCATGATCTTCCCTGCTTTCCCAATCTAAAGAAGCCACATGCTATCTATTATTTCCCCCAACATTCAGAAAACTTGAGGTTCTCTAATTGGGTTAATATTTTCTATTCTGGGCTTTTTCTTCCTCTCAATATTGTGTTATTAAGTATTCTATACATGTAAGAAATTTCTCATACCCTTTGCTTTCAAGGCAAACGTTACTAGAAAAGGACTAGCTTTGATCTTCTTCCAATAGCAACCCTGAAATAAATAAAGGCGTTATAAATATGCATGTTCACTCATATTTTTATGTATTATTCACCAGGGTTTTATGCAACTGTTTGGCTGAATTAATATATGCAAAGGAATACATGCAAATCACTTTGGCGTTTTACTTAATGGCAGAAAAGGACAGCAGAACTGTGAAAATAATACCTACCCTGGACTGTATGTGCGTGTGTGTGTGTCATCTGAGTGCTGTGTTAACTGCAGTGCCGAGGATGTCGGAGTCCATTTGCTAGCGAGGCAGCTCTAAAATAGACAGGAGCTCCAGTAATAAATGAGCCTACTTTGGGAAAGTTTTATTTTGGCTCAGAGGAAGAGGTTACATAACACATGAAATACTCCTTCTTTCCTTTTGGCTCAACAAGAAAAGAGCAGAAAAATGTAACCTTTGTCAAGATAAGATTCAGTCCAAAATATGAAGGTTCCTCTAACACACACGCACACACACACACAATCTCCACACCTTCTGCACATACATATTCATTACTGTATGAACTACAAAGATCCTTAAAATGGAGCTGGATGTGTCAAGTACCTCTGGAGTTTGCAAGAGGATCAGTCGAGCTGTAAGAACAAACAAGCCGCACAGAAACTGGTGCAGTGTTACTGTAGGAGTGGCTGTGGAAAATGCAGTCCTTCTGGGAATTGTTAAAGTGTGTTTGTGTGTGTGTGTGTGTATGTGTGAGAATGCAGCTGAATGACATTTTGAACATTTTGTCTGAGTCGGTCACAGAGCTGGAAAGACTGCAAGGCTCAGTACAGTATGCTAAACATAACAACTATGAGTCAGGCATGAAGCTGCCTTTTAAGGGCATTAAGCAAGAAGCCTCTTTTATGTGCAGGTAATGTTACTCATTCTAATAGCAGTTTATAAAACGGACCACTCAGACCTGAAAGAGTTCAAAGTATGTGCTGATTTTGCTAGAAGAGCCCAGGGAAAGTTTGTTTACATCAACGTCTGGTTGTGACTGAAAATATCTGGGGGGTTTCCACTGGACAGGAAATGATGTCTGCTCACAATGCATGCAAGCTTACCTAAGCGTAACTTTACAGAGGCAAAGCTCAGCTCTTTCTCTTCCTGGTTGCCAAAATTAGCATAGCTCTGCACCGCAACCTCCTGAAACTACCTCCTGTTTTTTAAAAAAATAGATGTGAAAAACAGTGCTCATTTACATATTTCCGCGGGGATTCTCTCCTCCTCGTTTCTCCCACTGCTATTTACCAAGGCGTCTGTCCCCTGAAAAAGCCCGGCAGATTAAGAGGATATGTTACCATCTTGTTTTTTTTTTTCTAAATGGTTACACATGTGGCACATCTGGGTCCAAGCCTGACTCATTACTCACTTTTTTATGTTCCATTCTCTGCAGCCATGGCAACTGCTGCATGTTTGGCAGAAAGCTTTTTGAAGGCAGTGGAAAAAGAGAGAGAGAGAGAGAGAGAGAGCCCAGGGAGGGCGCATAAAGGGAGAGTGAAAGAGAGAGAGAGGGAGAGGGAGGGAGGGAGAGAGCAGGCTCTCAGTAGTTGGCCTACATCCAGTGTAATCATGCCATGGAGCCGAAATGAGGCCTTTGGCAGCACACCAGGTTTCTGAGAACAAAGATGTGAGCTTCTAATGTTGGCGGTGGGGCCTGCTTGGCATCCTTTGCCATTTCCCAGCAGCCCTTGCCTTGGCCGAACGCCAGCGCACCCCCCCCACCCCACACACACACACCTCTCCTCACCCCCCTCTCCCTTCCTCCCTCCCTCCCTCCCACCCCCACTGGAACTGCAAAGAGGATCAGAATAAAGAGAGAGACTTGTTTTTCACTCGCCTCTTGCTCTGGCCCAATGACATCACCTCTGCAGCCTCCAGCCCCCAGATTCCAGCCGCCCAGCACATTTTTTTCCCTTTCGCCGTCGACCCTCCATTTTATTTGAATTCCACCATTTTATACCTATATCAAGGCAGACTCCTAGAAAGAAGCCTCACCAGTGTTTTTATTTGTGTCCCTGTGCATATGCTGCACATCATGTCTCTGCATCACACAGGATACGGAGTGAACCCATTCAGAAAATTAATAGCACATATTGAAACTGACATTTTTATTTAAAAAATAAAAAACAGGAAGCGGTGAATATAACAGATGGGTGCTTTGACAATATCTGTCAGAGCTCCCCAAATTTTATCTGTGCTCTAATCCTTGCTGTGCAAACACGTGGCTAAAAATAGCAGCGTAAACAGGATATATATGGTAGTTAGGGGAATGTGATAATCTCCATGGTTACCTCTCCCTTTTACAGACACAGGATCTGTGTAAAGCACGTTAGTCTTTATATTCACTGCCCTGACATTCTCCAACCTCTTGCCGCTCTATGCAGCTATTAATCTACAAGACAGGTCGCTACAACGGCTGCTTAACTTCAGTCATACACCCTCACACTGTCCTGTTTTAACCTCCTTTTATGTTTCTGCACCATGTTACAGTTTAGTCTACTGCTCACCTCAGCAGGTGAGCTGAAAAGGGTTATATAACATGAATACTGTTTTCATGGTGGGGAGAAAAAAAGGGAGAGAAAACATCCAGCGCTGTGCTCTGCTTAGGCAGAAAACTTCAGAGAGAATTTGTAATGATTTGCTGCCATAAATAAAAGATGGCCAATATAAAATTTAAAAGGCTCAGAAAGCGATAGAACAAAAATAACGTCATCTCGTCAGGGCCTTGCGATGCTGTCACATGCTGGGTATTCCCCTGATCGTCACCTACCTCTTGCTCTTTATTTAGCTGTTTCATGTCTCAACTCACATACAACTTTAAAAAAAAAGAAGAAGAAAAGTTAAAGACAGCATTATATAGCTACTCCATCTGGTTTAGTGGCCAGACTCAGAGGAGACGGTCGTCAGCTGGGTCGCACTGTGGTGATTTTACTGTATACATGGTTGATATTGCCAGTCAGAGCCATCTGTGCATGTCTGGCTTCCTCTCAGACCTTTGTCGCCTCTGCTCAGCACAATCCTGCCTTCGCTTTGCACTTGCTGTGGCATTCTTTTATTCAAATCAAAGAATCTCCTTATTATAGATTCAGGTCATTTGGGATTTAATTGAATCTCAGCATGCCTCCATCTTGCGTAACAGTGTGCAGCTATTTGCCTGCACAAACATCGGCTGAGTGGAAACCAGAGGATCAAAGCACTGGCCGACTGTTTCCCACCAATCTTAAAGAAAGAATTTGTTTATTTACCTCTCACTGGAGTCATTTCCTAACTGTGTCATAAAGCCTAACAACACTTCCTTGTGTTGTTCGCCCAAAGAGGACTGAGATCTGAGTGAAAGCAGGGATGGGAAACGGTGTGTTAATACAGTAGTTTACAGTGAGAGGACACTGAGGGCACTAAAGCCTTGTGACGTCTCTGAATCATCTAAAGGGAGTGTTATTGTGTTGCAAGGCTAAGCATGCTCATTCATATGGAGGCAGTGTTACAGAAATAATCATGTCAAATCATATGGCAGCTGCACTACAATTATACATGATGGTGGAAACAGATCAGCAACATGACTGCCTTATTTAGTTGATGGTAACCCTTTGAAGACAAGCCTCATGCCACAGTGCGTGATCATGGCCGCAGGCAGGGAGCCAAATGGCCTGATAGATGGGTGAGGCGGATGAGTGTACGTGACTAAACATCTTGCTTCCTCTTTCCAACGTCACATGGACTTGCACAAACATATCCTGCTTTGTGTCTGCAGGTTACAGACGCATTGCCTCACCCAAAGCCTGAGGCTAAGCTGCAATGAGCTGGAATGAGCCCAGATGAGAGGGAGGAATCTGAACTACTGGGACACTCCTCCAGTTTAAACCTAACACTTTTACTTCAGGGGATTTTGGCTGGGTTTTTGGCATGTAACCGGTTTCTAATAACATATTTTTTTCCATCATGTGAAACACTCAGCTTATAACTGAAGTCATCAATCATGTAGCACCACTCAGACTAATACTTCCTTTAATTTTTTTCTGTTTGAGTTTAATGGTTAACTTACTAAAAAGGGAAAAAAAAGAGAGAGAGAGTCTGAATGGCTGATTCATTTCAGTGTAATTTCATTTAGTGGTGGCAGATCTGGGTGACTGACTGTACAGAGCAACAGAATAAAATGTGGGCAGAGCTATATTCATGCTGTAACCCCCGATCCATTCAAGCTTACAACACACCGGCTGGAAATCCCCACCTCATGACAGAGCTTCCTGGTTACTGGCTAATGGAGGCGCCTTTTCTTTCTTTTTATAACAACATGGCTGCAAAACACTCTCTTAAAACCCAAGTCGCTGCATGGTGAATTCAGGCTGTAAGCTGACAAAAGAAAGAAAAAAAAAGAAGACAGAAACCGCCAGAAAAATGTGGGCAGTAAAATCTCTCCTATGATTCTAAAATATCCGCCTTTATTTTGTTTTTGAATCATGCCGCTGTATACAAAAAAAAAAAAAATTATGCTGTTGCACAACATTTTTGAGATTCTCTATATATTTCTAAATAAAAAAAAACCATCGGATTTAGGTAGCCTATTTGTTTTTCAAGGGTCGACCCACCTCATTCATTGCACAGCAGTAGTAGTAGCAGCTCATGGCGTCGCGGCGCTGTGCATTGAGAAAAACAAGCTGCAGCGAGTGTTTTTCAGCCTGAACCGGATAATGCTCTGAATTTAGGACAAAGCAGCAGTCAACTGAAGGAGCTGGCGACTCGGTGTTTTTTTTTTTCTGTCTCTCCCCTGGCGGTCTGCTTCTAACCTAGAGCCACATTTTTTTGTCATATATAGATATATATATATATATATTAAAAAAAAAATCTCTTTCTCGCTGCAGGCAGAGCTGCTTGTCGGCGGCCGACCCGGAGTCGTATTTGTTGCAGGTTTGATAATAATAAACACGAGCCGTGTGTGGGTTATTCCCTTCAGTCAGGAGGCGGTGGCGAGGCTGAACTGGGTGCAGTTTTGGCCGAGGTTCAAGTGATTAAATTAAAATGAAAAAAAAGCAGTGAGTGACAGAGGCTGCAGTAAACCGGGAAGGGGGGGTTGGAGGAAGGAGGGAGGAGGAGGAGGTGGTGTGTTGGGGGGGTCTGTCGAAGAAATCAAGTCAATAGAAACTGAAGTGGAAGCAGGCGTTTAGAGCTCCGTGGTGACGTCACTGCTCCACATTGAGCCAGTAGTAGAGAGTCAGTGGAGATAGATAGAGGAGCGCCGTAGTAAAGTACACACCGACATGAACTTCTCCCTGTAAAACTTCAACGTTGTCGCTTGAAAAAGTCGGGAGAAGACGAGTTTACAGGTTTTTTTTTCTCCACGAAGGGAACTTGCTCTTTATTGGCTTTTAAAAGGAGCTCGGAGGAAAGCAGGAGAAGAAGACACATTTTGGGTTTCTTTTCGGGGGGTCCGACGACGAGCGCTATGTCGTCCGCGGCGGTCGCTGCTTCTTCCAGGAGGCAGTCGTGTTATTTATGCGACTTGCCTCGCATGCCGTGGGCCATGATCTGGGATTTTACCGAGCCCGTCTGCAGGGGATGTGTCAACTACGAAGGAGCAGACCGCATTGAATTTGTCATCGAAACGGCCCGGCAGCTCAAGAGGGCTCACGGGTTTCAGGAGGGCAGGTCTCCCGGGCCGGGAAAGTCGCAGCTCTCCGGGAAAGAGATCCAGGCGATCAACCACGCTGCGGCGGGAGACCCTGGCTCCCGACCGCCGCAGCCGCTGGATCGCTACCCGCTCTCCTCCGACCGCCCGCCCAGGCTGGGTCCAGAGTATCAGTCTGGCAGGCAGGCGAACGGCATGCCCGTCCCCAATGGATTTCCTAAGCCTGACGAGCCTCCAGAGCTGAACCGCCAGAGCCCCAACCCGCGCAGGAATAGCACGGTCCCTCCCAATCTAGTGCCTTTGGTTAACGGGAACTTGGGCCCGGTGCACGCCGTCAACGGTAGACCGGGCTCGATGGGGCTTCCCCCCGCACTGGCCGGCGGTAGTCCCGCCGACCTGGGCAAGAGACCCGCCTCGGTTTCCAGCACCGAGCACGACAGAGAGGTGAAGGAGAAGCACAGACCGGACAGTCTCACGCCGGAGATCTCCGAGAGCCACAAAAACAGGGCAGAGGCGGAGTGGATGGGCAAGGGCAAAACGGTGAGGGACCTGATGGCTCTGCACACAGGTTTCGACAACAGGTTCAAGAAGGACCATGCGGCCATGCAACCAAGGGTTATGGGCTATGAGACCAGCGCCACGGCTTCTAAGTCAGGTAAGCATCCAGTAAGGTTTCATTTCAACAATATTTTATTTAATTAATGCAGTTTCAGTTTTTATCTAAAATTTTTTAACCCATTCGAGCACAGAAATGGGTGAAAAAAATGACCTAATGATATTTATAGTATCATGTCTGCAAAATTGAAGGGTGCATAAATAATTTTTCCTTATTTGTTGTGTTTGTTGTTATTGTGTTGTACCCTGTGGTGCAGCGTGGACCAGCAAAAATGCATGTCTCCATTGCAGTGTAAGTTGATGCTAGTCTGAGCTGTGCAGTTCAACTATTTTGCTTAACTCTTTCCCACCTCCAGACAGAGGAAAACACCCCCGGAACATGAAGAGAAAAGCATCGCCTGAACCAGAGGGAGAGGGTACAGCTGCCAAGCTCAATGGAGAAGGACAGCAGTGGTTACCACCACCTACTGACGGACTGAAAATGCCTCCAGTTCCCCCGCCAAGCTTCGCCTCTCCCCCTTCCACAATATCTCCCCACTCCCGCACCACCCCACCTGAGGCAGCTCAGAACGGCCAGTCCCCCATGGCGGCACTCATCATGGCGGCAGACAATGCAGGTGGGAACAGCTCCCCAAAGGACGCAAACCAAGTCCACTCCACCACCCGGAGGAACAGCAGCAGCCCCCTGTCGCCGTCCTCCATGAATCAGAGGAGGCTGGCGCAGAGAGAGGCTTCTGGTGCAGGTACCCCCCACGTGCCAGGCATGGACCAAGTGCACCCCCAAAGCATTCCGGACTCCTCAGTACCCGGCAGCATACCCCTGTGCTGCACGCTGTGCCACGAGCGTTTGGAGGACACACACTTTGTTCAGTGCCCGTCTGTGCCCTCTCACAAGTTCTGCTTCCCGTGCTCGAGGGAAAGCATAAAGCAGCAAGGTGCCACGGGTGAAGTGTACTGTCCCAGTGGAGAGAAATGTCCCCTGGTTGGCTCGAACGTACCATGGGCTTTCATGCAAGGAGAAATCGCCACAATCCTTGCAGGAGATGTCAAAGTAAAAAAGGAGAGGGACCCTTGATTTTGTTTGAACACTTCTTTGGGGAGGGGAAGCAAAAATATGAGTATAAATATATAAATATCACATACATACCATTCAAACAAACTAACGGACTTGTACATATTGGACCCAAGGGAAGAGTATACTTCGTAAACATGGTTGTATAATTTTTGATTTTTGAATACATTGTGTTTCTATATTTTTGAAGATAAAGGTATGTACTCATTATAATGGACTACGTTCCTCTTTGTTGATGTTTAACAAAATTCTTGATGTACTTCTAGGTCTGGTGGCAGTTCCTGTTTAACGTAGAATGTGACTAATGCTACTCTACGAGCACTTGGCAAAACTGAAATGCTTTTAGCTGTACTTGTATGCACTTGTTTAAAAATTGCCAAATACAATTTCTGATCTTGTATGAACTTATTGTCTGAGCTTGCTTCATTTGAGTGATTAAGTTACACAGGACTGTAGACGGGTGATGAGGTAGGGCTCTGTGCTCTCATATGCAGGCTTGTTGTGACGGCTCAGGAGACTTGATTTACGCTGCACAACATAAGTAGGCTACTGTTTCACGCTGCAGGACGGCAGCTCCTCTGAACACATGCAATTTTTTTTTCAGGAGTTTGTGGTAAAGAGCCTGGTGTGGAAAAACACAGACATATTGTCCCAAATTTTGCTCCAGTTTGTGCATTACTGTAACTGATTGCAGCGTACAGAAATAGATGCCAAGTCATGTTCAGTCAGCTGGAATTTGTTGAGTCAGTAATGTGAGAAAGTGCGTGATTGTCAATATGATACCATAGTGTAAGCACATTGTGTAACCACCAATTAGGACCTTTGCTGAAATTAACCACCCGGAATAACATTCTTATTTCCTTGTGGCGCAACATATTTTTTAAGCTTGCGTGCAAAATGTGGCTTAAACTATTAAGATGTTTATTTTGGACAAATCTGTTTTTTTTTTTTCAAAGAACCACACTTTCAAATAACAAAGCAGTGGAGAAATCACAAATTATGATTAAAATCAGCATTATAGACAACCTCCAGATACGTTTGCACTGCAGTAACACGTGCAATCTTAGCATATTTTTGTGTCACATTGTGCCACAGTAATATAAACTTCCACTTATACTACTACATTCTTCCACATCCATGGAACAGACTTCGGCTCTGTGTGCAATGTGTGCTCTTTCAGAGTAAACAATAACGCTGCTGCTGCCTTACATACCAACCTCGGTCTATATCTCTTCAGATGCAAATGTAATTGTTGCAGATTCATGGCAGCAGCAGCCATAAAAACAGCAATTCTGTCTCCATTATAGCATGCAGGCTGCCAGACTCATCTCTACAAAGCAATGAGCCGCTTATGGGGTTGTTAGGAGACAAACTGCAGTTACTGTGTCTGCAGAAGAATAGCAATCCTGAGACTGTGTTTGCTCCCTCAGACAAAGAAATGTCACTCCCATGTAGCTGACGCTGCACCAAGCAGACACTGACATGGAGATTAATATCTAGGAGAGAGGGGGACTTGGTGTAGTAGGCAGTTGCGTAATTATTTGAGACATAATCTGCTTCCTGCTCGTGTTTTATCAAGCTGTCAGCGCAGCCCCCAAAAGAGCAGACTGTTTTCTTTTTGGTAATGAAATGCCCACAAATGGCTCTAATTGTGCTTTATTTTGCTTTGGTTCACTTGATGAATCTATTCATCAAATGGGGATTTACTGACCTTTCTGCACTGACAGACTTGTTTCACATCTATTCTGGTAGCCACCACAAAGTCTTAACGGGGATAACCCACTCTTTGATGAGCTGTATGGTGTCATTAACTGATTGATTCATAATGTTGAATGAAAACATAGCCCCTGTACACCAGTGTTTAGCCAACTAAAAAGGGCATGGGTAATTACTGTCCACATAAAAAAGGTAGCCCTGTACGAAATGAACTCAGCAAAACATCTAGAGCAGATAACAGCTTTTACTCTGTGATTTGAGGCTGAGGAGCTTTTGACCGAGAGAAACCTGTTTTTTATGGGTGCTCATTGCCAAGACAGCTGTTTGTTTATAGTCCTTTTCCGTTCTTTGAAAAGTTATCTTATCAGTTGGACTTTAAACGCAGCCCAGTTTGATAAAGGGTAACACTTAACTGTGCTCACCAACAACACACCCACTCCATGTTCCCTCTTACATTATGTTCTTTGATTTTTTTTTTTTTTTTTTTTATGTGGCACTTTGACCCACTTGTTCCTCATGACAGTGTGTCGGGTGCCAAATTGAAAACGCCACATCTGACAATATCCTTGATGAAAGCCAGGTTCTTGCAACCCGGTATGACGTATGACGCAACGACGACACAAAAGAACATTTCTCTTTCACGCCGTAAAGATTTATCGCAGCAGGGCCAATACCTGTTCGTTCGGTGCTGACTAAAATAGCCTGCACCGTATCTAATACAGTGATAATCTGTCCTTGGAAGTGGCTCTGTCATAACACAATGCTCTGTTGTTGCATAGTTACCAGTGAAACCGGTGCACACAGCAGATGCTCCGGTGCAGCCTGTCGATTCATACGCAGGAGGGGAACGTTATGGAGAAATTTCAGTAAACAAGCAGCATGCGAAGACAAGGTCATACAGAGTTGATGGCATAAAGTGCAGCTTTAATTTTTATGATTATATATTCCCCTTTTTTTTTTGTTTATACTGCTGCTTCAGTGAAATAGCTCAACTGCTTTCAGTATAATCATGCAGGAGCCATTTGTGGTTAATGACTCACAGGCTTTCATTTTGTTTACTTATAAGAACCTTCAGGGATTTTTAATGTTTAAGCTCCTGCTTATGAGACAAACATTGTTTGACTTTGATGTGCTCTCACCCCTGGAATCTCTTCGTGGAAAGACTAGCAAAAAGACGTGTCGTCTGAGGCTGAGCCAGGTGAAGTCCAGGTGAAACTGATATCTCCTTGAGCAAAGATTAATTTAGATTTTTCCTCCTTCCGCTGTTTTATGATTGGAGCTTTTGTCTGAAGCTACACTACGGGCTGGCGTGCACTCATGTAGTAGATGTTCCGGCTGTAAAATATCTCTGCAACCCAGACGTTCTTCATCAAGGCTGCTGCAACACACAGCCTAATCAATGGTCATAAAATCCCTCATTGGCTGTTTGATTGATTTACTCAACACAGTCTTGTTAATCAAGCTAAGTGAAAGGCAATAACAGATAGGTGAAGCCGAGAGTATGCCTTCTCTCTGCCTCTCCTTTAATGGTTAACTAAACTGTAGGCTGGTATGCAGTGTTACACAAAGATGTTGACGTGATAGTAAAGCTATAACTGGGTTGGTCAGGGTTCATATTTGTTGTCTTTGGAGCATGTGGTGCATTTTCTCTTGCACCTCCCTGATGAGATAAGCATATGTTTGATGTTTCTGGTACAATTACGCTGCCTTGCTGTCGATAAACAGAAGAAATACCTCATAGTCTATAAATAATTACATTTGCATGGAAAGAGCAGAAAACCATAATGCTAATGCTGACAACATCTGCATTGAAGAGCACTGTAAATTCTAATCCTTAGGCTTTTATTTTACACTAAAACGTTGAATACGAACCACTGGGGTGGGTGGAGGGAGCGGAGGCCTGTGTGGGAGACAGTGAAGCACTTCATGTAGCCAGCTGTTTAACTAATGAATCTATGTTTAGCACAATAAATCAAAAGGCATGCTCGTGCTGCTGTAATCCCCTGAATGCGAGCAGAGACGGGGACATGCCAAAAGGAGTATCTGGTCCACATTTCTCTGCTCCCAGTATAACTGATCTGCTTGGTTAATTTTAGACCTGTCAGGGAAAACAAGGTCACAGCACAAATGTTGTATCGGGGACACGCTCAAATGTGCCTCTTTTTCATTTCATCAATCAAAGTCTCCCTTTGGAGTTGGCGCTCAGGCTCCTGTGAGACTAGTAATGACGGTTTCTCTTCTCAGCAACGAGGGAGAAGCTGGAGCTCCAACCAGCAATTAGGAGGAGCACGGCTGAATCCGCAGGATGTGTAAAATTTCCCTTCTGATTGTTGGCTCGGTCCATAGAGGGGGGTTTACGTCTGACTGCTCTGGCCTGTTTACCACGAAGGCCTGCAAAGTTAAGATGATTACAATGCTGAGTGCCAAATTTGTGTTCTCTCAGACTGGTATGAGACCAAATTGCAGCAAAAGGCCTTTCGAATGGTTTGGTGTTTTTCTGTGCTGGAGTTCAGTGAGTTTAAGGGGGGTTTTTTGTACAGAAGTTCAGCTATTTTCTATGTAGGGTATCAGCTCGAAACAAAAACAGTGTCTTTTAGAGGTCATATTTTCGCTCTGCTTTTAAGATATTTTCCCTTCTTTCCCCTCACCCCTCGCTTTGTCCTTTATGTTTGCCTCCACATTTCTTTACACACGCTGTCATCATACTTTGTGAACCTAATTTTCAATTTTTTCTTGCGATCTAAGATCTGTGTCTGCTTTTTTTTTCCATCCTTCCTTTTGTCTCTGACTGGCGGTTACGCTCACACTCTCGATATTCCTGTATTCCTTCTTTCTGCTGTGGTGTTGCTGTGAATCAAGTCTGTGAAATGGAAATGAGGTCTCTCTCGCTCTCTCTCTCACTCTCAGCCTCCCTCTCTTTCCAGACATCAAAACGAGGCTATGCCTCCAATGTTTTTCTCAGATCTTGGAGTGCTGCCAAATCTTATAAGTGGAGCAGAGAGCAAGAGAGAGAGAGAGAGAGAGAGTGAGGTGGAGGAAAAGAGTGAGCAGAATGCAGAGGAAGGAGAGGGGGCGCAGGACAAAAAGATGAAAGGAGAGAGGATGAAAAATGAACAAGGGAAAGAGGCAACGTGAGAGATGAGGACAAAGCATGGGACTGATCCAAGAGCATTTGGGCTTTTTCTCATATTATAGCCGAGCCCAGCACAATCCCTGCTTTTTCTGCTGAGCAACTGCTCCTAGCTTCTGGCTCAGGATCAGCTGATAAGATGGCGTGCTGCTACTGAGCCAAATGAAAAAATAGGAGGTGAGAGAGAGGAGCGCTATCTCCTGCGGTCGAGAATATTTGGTGCATAACAATATGGCTGTAGAGTTTAGCCCACGAGGCTCTCTAAATTTATTCAATTTGTGAAATTTGTAATGTATGACCCCCCCTCTGCAGGTTCAAACAGATGCGAAGATCCAATTGTGTTAAACAAAAGCCATGACTTCCCTTTTTCTCTGGCTGAACTCTACTTTCCAGACATATATTTAGGGCTTCTGTGAGGGCACGCTAGTCACGGTAGTAAGATGCTTGTTGCCACCTCTGACAATCAGAGCTAAACTTAGATTTAGCTGCAAATATGAGCCGCGCTAAAAGTAAACATGTGAGCAGCTAGCACAGCTTTGCTCTAGAAGGATCCTCAGCCAGCTGCTCTGCTGTACACTTGCAGTGCTTTGGCAAATCACAAATGAATTACAGTTCATCAACATGCAGTGTGTGTTCTGAAAGACAGCGAGCCAGACCTTTTCAAAAGCACTGATGCAATCACTGTGATTGACTGTCTGCTGCTGTCTTCCTCTGTATGGCTGGTGGACGGGCTCTTGGCTGAGCTGTGAGCTTTGTGGTGGTTGTGGCCTGTGTGTGTGTGTGTGTGTGTGTAAAGGCATGGGGGTGGGGGGGTAGCAGGTGACTCTCTGTCCCTCTTCACCCCCGAGGTGCTTGTTTAGTCAGCTGAGAGCCTGGATTCAAATGGATGTGATGGCTGGCGAGGGCCATCTGTGCGCAGCCTTTTAAGCTGAATAACGACACAAAGCCCATGTAGGGAGGCGCAGAATGTGCCTGAAATCACCACACGGAGGTTAAGCGGACTGTTTCAAATAATGCGCTGTTACAGAGATACATGTTAAGATTAAAGGAAAATAGCTGCAGCGATATGACATGGGTCCAATAAAATATCTTTGGTGACCATTTGAATGCTGTCTGTGGTTTGCTGGTCTGTGAAGAGCACGATGACTGGCTCGGTTTCTGGGGTGTGTCAGCAGATCTGTGGTGATGCATTATGGGATGCTCATTTCCTCCAGTCCCTGTCTGTTCTTCGCTCGCTCCTCCAAAGGGCCTCGGCCACAGACAATTATTGCCAGTTCAAGCTGGGACACGGGCGCTCAGTGTCTGCATGCAACGAAATCAGCTGCCTCCGCCACAACCACACAATTAAACTTTCACCATCGCTGTGCCAAACAACAAAGCGCCACAAAAAATAAATGTCTGAGACAACTTTTATATGCTGCATAAATCCAGGATTCCAGAGAGATCCTGAGTGTGTTGTACATGGCCTTTCATCTCCGTGAAGGCATACAGTTGTCAGAAGATAAGAACGACTCTCAGATATTCTGTCACTTTTGTTTTTATCTGGGAATACAAAGTGTGTACATGCCCCCCCCACCCTACACACACACACACAAGCACATGCACACTAATACCCATCCACAACCCTGCTGTAGTGTCTTTGTATGTTACATAACTGAGTGGGAGCTATTTCTCCTCTGAGTGCTAATGTTGTTGTCAATCAAGGCTTTATAGTGGCAGCCACTGCACAATCTCTACAGAGGCAGAATAAAGCTTTCATCGCCTTTGTTCGCCCTCCCTTGCCAGTCAAAATGTTCTATTCTTTCGCTTTTACCTCCAACTCTCGTTCCTCAGTCTCTTTGTGTCTGCGTTTGTTGGAAATGATTTTCTTGAGAAGTGTTTACGTTGTCTCCCAGCCATGGAACATTTGAGTCGGAGTTAAGGAGCGAGAGGAGGTCAGGTCAACAGAGAGAACAAGCAGGGCCTGTGTTTGACAGGTGTGTGCTATTATTGGAGCCGGCGACTTCGAGTGTATTACACAACTGTGTCGCTCGGGCAGGTTTATTTAGACCGCTAGCTGAGCCTTCGGAGTATCTGATAACTCGAGTAGAGCATGTCACAACAGGTGTCGCAGGGATAATGGTACAGTAAATAAGAGAAGGGATTTTTATAGCTCAAGGTTGATCTCAAATTTGGAGCGCTCGGAGAGAGCATTCCCGAATTTAATTCTGCGGTGCTGGCACGGGGGCGATCCAGTTGGTTGGATCCAACAAAAGCATGCTTGTATTTAGCCAAATAAAGTATGCTGATGACAGGTTGTGCTTGATATACTGTATACATGTCTGCTGCTCTGTAATGATATAATCACAGAGCAGAATCGGCAGCCACTCCCCTCCCTTGTCCTCCTCTTTGGCTGGAATGTGCAAGGGGGGAAAAATGATCCAATGTCATCCGGAGTGATGGAAGCTTCTCTGTTGAGCCAGAGGGATATGTTCAGGGGAGGGGGGGGGGGGGGAGCGGATATTTCTGGTTGAGTGTGAGTTTGAGTAAGTCCGGGCACCGAGCCAAGCATGCCGATAGAGGGGAAGGGAGGGGCGGGAGGGTTTGTAGAGAAAAGAAGAGAGATAGAAACCCTTTTGGGCTGGCGCACTGTCAGCTTCACTAGCACACAGCTGCTTCTGGAAAATTCTGCACCCTGCCCTACTAAACCACCAGGCATGACATGAATAACAAGAATGGCCTAGCCGTCAACAGCGGATACTTTTTCTTTTGACGTGGGCCTAACAGACTGGTACAAATGCCCTGGCCTTGCACATAGTGGAAAAATCAACAATGAGGGGGACACCGGGGCACAATGTGGAAATGAAATCCCGGGTTTAGAAGGCTTTGTCCAGACAAGGACGCAGTTGACACAGACCCTGAGGGCTTTGGAAAAGGCTGTGTAACAAAATGCCAACTGATGTGTTTTGATGGGGTTACTTGTTCACCAGCCAGTCACTAATTGGAGAGTAAGAACCCACTAAATTGCTTTCAGTCAGCATGGAGCCTTTGCAAATTTCCTTCCCGAGCTGCATGTGTCATCTATGCACTGGCGCGTAGACCACACCAGCATAACAAAGCCGTCAGTCGAAAAATCAGCTAGCTGGAATGTGTTGCTCTATTTCTAACACGACCAGTCAACACCTGTCCTGGATATAAATACAGCTTTACCAGCAGTGTGCCAGTATTGCTCTACAAATGTGATAATGCTAGTTCTTATCCATCCGTGAGGTTGTTAGCCATGCAAAACCCTCCCTGGTGTTGACATTTCCCCAACCTGTCTCAACACATAGGGCTCCTCTCTGGCTGTCTCTATCCATGCCTGATAAAGAGGTGACTCATCCACTCATCTATCCTGCTCTCCTTTTCTGCCTGGCAATACTCTTACCCTTAACCTCCCTGTCATCCTTGTCCACAAGGCCTTATGTGTACATCCAGCACATGGTGAATTGTATGAATAGCAGCGACCGCGTGGCTCGCCACTGACACCTGACATTTTCATGCCCCAGCAAGCCGCTGAGGCGCACATTTGGCGCTTGGCACGCATTCTTCTCCCGGGTTTATCCATCTGTTGATGTAGAGCCCAACCCCCCAGCCACTACTATGTTCTTGTAACATAACACGAGGCTCGGTTTTCCCTCTATTCATCTTAACATGCTAGCGCTGCATGGCACAGACTTCGCCCCCACCCTCCTCCATGTTTTTCTCGGGCTCTTAGTCTTGCTCTCCCTCCCCACCGTTCTCTCTTTCTTTCTCTCTCAAACACACACGCACAAACACACACACACACGCACAAACACCACACAATCCACCCAAGTCATTAGTCTTCAGACTGGCATTCAGCTGGTCTCAGAAACCCACCAAGATGAGAACAAAAAAGTGAGATGGGAAGAGCGTGAAGCTGGAGTGATAGTGCTGGCAAAAGAAAGAATGTGAGATTGTGTGCAGGCAGGGGGCTTCCTGGCTGCCTGCCAGCTTCCAGCATCAGCACTGCATGTCAATATGTCCGTTGCCAGGGAAACAAGGAGAGCACGCACGGCAACACAACCCACAGAAAACCTTATCGCTACACCCTTTTCTTTCAAATTTAAAATGCTCAATAAAATTGTACTGCTCTCTAGTCCGGTGAGGCGCCTCACCAGCACATAGAGCTCACTTTACCCCCTTTGATCAAAGCCCCCCTCTACCATGGGGCCTCAGCTAACCAGTAGGGGTCGCTAGTAGTGCAACATCATTGATGTGATCCCTCACTGGCTTCCCATCGATGAACATGGCCATTGAATGCATGATCAAGCCCGAAGTGGTGCTATTGGTGATTGATTTTGGTCTTTTAGCAGCAGTGGCTTAAAAGGTTTAGGCCCTTAATATGGATGAATCCAGACTTACGGGTAGCAAACAGTGATGCAACCACCTAGGAGTTAGTTTTGGAAATACTCAAAAACAAAGAAATGTGGCCTTTGGGAGAAAAGAGGCAGAGCTAGCATAATGTTGGAGACATACTGTACATACAGTGATTCAAAAAGAACATTCAGTAATCCCTTCAAAAGAATACATATGCTTTTGGCATCAAAACATGTCCTTCATGGACTTTGCAGGCTGTGAATCTAAGTGTCCTTCCTGCACATGTTATCAGGTTGGTGATTATGCCCTGCAGCAAACAGCCTGGCTGTGAGTTATTACTGGCAGGGGTATACTCCTCTGTCAGGCATTGTGAAAGAATGACCTCCGATACATCAGGCAGTGCGGTGGCTCAGTTGCAAAGTCACAACTTGCGACATAAGTCATACGTTTTAGTCTGTTGGGCCACAAAGTGCCAAAGAAACCTAATCAGTCTGTCTCAAGCTGTGACCTTGATCACAGCTTCCTTCACTATCTCCTTTCAGACACTATAATGTTTTTTTCCAGTTACTACTGATAAAGTAAAAAATATATATCTCAGTGTTGTCTTTGTGGTATGATACTATCTGTCACTTTAGAACAGTCTGTATTGTACTCGGTTTAAACTGTATACCTTACAACACAATGTGTCTGAAGTGACCCCAGCAAGAAATTGCTTCCTCTTTATCTCTCTGCTTGTTCTTGGCTCTACTTTTAATTTTATGTAAAAAGACCATGATGTAAAAATGAATAATTGCATACAAAATGGATTAATTAACATAATGTATACTATTACATGCTGAAAAATTTTCCAAATTTCAAATAAGCTTAAAAGCCACTGATGAACTCACATTCAAATACCCTGATGATAGCCTGATTACAATGCAATAAAGGCTAATTGTTTTAGTTTTTTTTTCATTTCCCTGAATGTTTGTGTGGTGCTAAAGGACAGTTAAAGGACATCTCTGTCAGCCACACCTAGCCTGGCACTCTTATCCGAGTCTGGCTCCGTCTGTGCTCGTATCACTGGAGGGAAAAAGGGGTGTGCCAACTATAGCCTTAGTGTTTTTCAGAACTCTATCTGTGCCTGTGAGTGGTCTAACAGCTGCTGCTGCAGTGTCTGAGCTTGCTCAGGGATGCAGATGAAAGTGCTGATGTGTCCTGTTATTTTGGGCTGTGTGGTGCCCTGGAGGCCAAGGAATATTTTGGAGACGACCAGCAACGGCAAGATTGTTGGGGGGTTGTGGAGGTAGGGCCGTGCCTGGAGGGGATCTCTGCTGAGAGTTTCTCCCAGAATGCAATGTGACCCTCTTTGCCACATGGCGTTGTGGGAATCCTGAGGGGGTGTGGAATCGCTGACAGTACCAGGCTGAGCGATGGGCATAGACACGAGTTCAAAGATGGATGTCTCTGATGATTGGCGGTATTTCTGGCTGTCTTTTGTACTTGAAGGGATGGGCTGCTGATGGCCTGTCAGGCTTTAAGTTTTACACATTGTATAATAAAAACCACACTTTGTCCTGGGTTTCATAGCCATTCTTGACATTAGAAGCAAAACAGACTTACCTCAAAACCATTTTGTAGTCCATTTAGCTAATGATCCTCTTCAGCAGATGAGTTAAGCCAATATTTATGAAAATCATGATAACTGTAAATCTCCATAAAGCAATCAAACAGCTTCTTAATGGACATGGAGGTGACATAATTTTGTCAACTACACTTTATTTGTGAATCCTTGTTGATATCAATAAAAAGTCCCATTATTTTTTTTTTACATCATATTAACAATAGTATGCTATAGTTTTATATTTACAAGACATCTTTTATCATGAAATAATAACACAAGAAGCAGCATGACATTATAAGAGTTTAGAAAGCTTTGGCATGTTTTAATACAATACATAATGACATAATAAATTACATGACTAACATAAAAGAGTCACGAGTCAAGAGATTTAGAGGAGCTTTACTGTCATTGTTTAAAAAAATAAAATTTAAGTTCCATTTCAGATGTCCTTTAGAAAGATAAAATTAACTATATATTTTAAAAAAAAAACTAAATGATTAAAATGATTGTATCAAAAAGAAAAGAACTTACTTCAACACAATAATAATTTTCTTCTTCTCTGTCTCTGCTGGTGTTCCAGCACACTAGCGCCACCTGTGTGGAACACTGTAAAATCGTTAGCATGACTGTGTGTCGTGTTACTTGCGTGTGCATTGAAATCCACAAATAGCTCTAAACTTCAAGCTTTAGTAGCAGGCTCATTTCTTTATCCCTTCAGACTAGTGGTATGTATTTTTTCACAGGAAAGTGACTAGTGTCAGTTTTGATTTAAATCAAAACAGTGTGCCTAAAGTGAGCACTACATTACTGTCGATATAAATAATCTTTTCAAAATGTCATAATGCTGTATACTCTCCTGATATTTCTTAATGACTGATGATATCCAAATATTTAAGCAATGCAGGAGTGTTTTTTATTAAGTCTGTTACTGCAGTGCTGGTGTTGTTGTAGTCTGTATTATCGACTTGTAAATTGGGTGATGCATGAATTTTATCTCCCTCTACTCAATCTAACTCATCCTGCATCTGTTAGAAGCCTCGCTGTGTAACAGCAGCTGCTACATGCCTGAAATGTTAATGCCAGACATCATACTAGCATTAACTCTGTGCTCGCTGTAAATGTTATCATAGATCTTTGTACAGACATAACAATCCCATCGACATTCAGCTCACACGTGGCAGTAATCTCACAGCCAGTTCAGCTTGGCGTCTGAGAGAAAGATGCCATGTCATTTACTTAATTACACGTCCCCCACAGCACACACCTTGAAAAATACTTCATTTATTTCATTGCCACTTACTGAGAATCGTCCAGGCTTCCCAGCTTGTTCTTGTCCAGTTCTTCATCAGAGGAGCCTCGTCCATGTACATTATGACACAATATTAATTAAGAAGGATACTCACAGATTGCTCCATAAATCATTTCCCCCCACATTTTCATGCCTAGTCTAACATTGCAATTTGCATCTTGTTCCCCTCATAACAGTGTACATCTCTGTGAGGAGGCGGGAAGACAGAAGACCTGTGCAGGCAGCAGGATCACTGTCATGATATCCTCAGAGGAATTTGACAACAACCTTGGAGGGATGGATAACTGTGCTGACTCACTGATGTTGTTATCTTTGACATCTGGGGCATTAAAGAGGCACTTAAACCTGGCGGAAAATAAAAGTTATAATGTAAATTTCTTCCTTTAATGAAATCCCAAAAGAGTCCCTTGACATTATTTCCACAACCAGCCAGTGTAGAATTTATTGATCAATATTTTTAATCAAATTTTTTGCACCAATAAAATGAATTAATGAGTCCTACAGGATCATTTTATGGTAAGTTTTAGAGAGAAAGTCTTCCTCTCTTTTAATAGCACCTTCTTGATCTATATGAGAGGAATTACATGTCAGTCTGTTTGCACTGAATATGTGTGTGTGTACAAGGTGCATTATTATGTGTTGTGACTTTAGCAGACCTTGCTGGAAAATGTGGCCTATTTTCCTCTTTTGATCAGATGACAAAGCTTTCAATGCCAGTTGTCCGGTCACAATATTGCTTATTATATTATGTGTCAACATTGGTTCAATTCTTTGGTGATCTGAATCACGTGATTGTGTGTGGACAAAGGGCTGAATCAGACTGCTTTGTTATTTTAGCCGCTCATGTGATCGGTGCTAAACACCAAAGGGCCGCTCTCAGCCCAACCCTCCCTCCAGTCCTCCACAGACCAACACAGAGAGAGTCTGTTACCAAAGAAAGAAAGGTCAGTGTACTGTGTCGTCACATTTTCAACTCACAGGACGAATCCTGAAAGAGAAAAAAGGGGCCGCAAACAAACACCTTTTGTTTTCACTAAAACAAGCCAGTGTTTGTTGTTGCGCTCTGGGCTCTGATGTCATCGTTATGGTTCATCCTCTCTGTGACCTCTGGGCCGATAAATTTTCAAATAGCTTCATCAGGAGGTGCGCACCAATTAGAGCACTGATTTTGTTTCACTGTCACATCCACCAGCCCTCCCCCCTTGCACCAACACAAACATGCATGCATTCATCTGATATCACAAAAATAGATCAGTGAGATCACTGCTTTCTGAATCTGGTCTTTTTCCCAGTGGGAAGCTGTGCTACATAGACTCTCTGCTTGCCATGGCTGCACAAAACTCTCTGATGTGTGCTATATTGTCTGAGTGCCATCATTATCTCAGACAGAAAAGAGACAAAACTGATTAAAGCACTTTGACATTTTACAGTTAGCTCTTAAAAAGGCAGCATGACTAAAAGCCTAAAGCCTAAAACAACTCTTTCACATAGGAACCTCATAATGCAGCAAATGTTTAATAATATAAGCCATGTGATCTTCATGATAGGTGTGTCAGGGTTTGGCCTTGGGCTGCTCTAGATAGTCAACTCGCCCTGAAGGTGTAGCAGGTGCAACAGGCCAAAATCACACCCAAACAACGCCCTGGATCACCTCAACTAGTGCTATTAATCACATTACAAGATGACAGGCCTTTATCCAAACAACAGACAAAACAGACACATTACAGCCTGATGATGATGGCGTGGGCCAGATGGTAATTTGGCAGTAGCTCTACAGTCATCATCCTAAAAAGCGGGGTTTGCACACCGCCTTTACCTGAGATTAAAAATTCAGGAGCTGTGTGATCAAAAGGGGATTCTGCTAAGCTTGCTGTAACAAAAGAAGAGGTGGAACAGGAACATTGGTAAAATTATGTACCTTCACCCTTTTCTGCAATGAATGCTAATGTAATTTATACAGTTTTTTATTAGGTGACCTTATTACCACGCTACTCAGGTTTAATTTACATAACACTTGAAGGTAAAGATAGTAAACCTGAAAGATGGATGTAACACTCCTAGCAAAAAACTGACATGTCTGTTGCTTTCATTTCAAGAATGATACCCTTTTACTTCTGTATGTTAAATTTGTGGCTACAGTAAGAAGACGGTCAGCCTAGCCTAATCAAAAATCAAATGAAAGGACAGCTAGTCTGTCAAAATGTTAAAAACTCTGTCTTTCACCACCACTTAAGTTTATCAATTTACATGTTTTACCTCCTCTGTTTAATTGATACAATCAATTGGACTCATTGGAGCCCAGCTAGCTGCTCCACCTCAACCTTCTGTCTAACCTCTTGCTAGCTTTGGCATCATAGTTGATGTACAGATATGAGAGTGGTATCAATATTATCACCTATCTCTTGACAGAAAAGTAATGAAGTTTATATCTTGATCAAGTATTTGTCAAACAAGTCCTGAGCACAAACACACTGCTGCTTAGCATTATAACTCTCTAGCTAGTTAGCTAGCTAGCTAGTTTGCTTGCAAAAAGTCCCTGTAATTCAATGATCTGAGCCCTTTTGTGGCTAATTATTACAGTATCCGAGAAAAAGCCTGAGTAGTAATATTGTAATGATGTGTTGTAAAATGTCTTATTGGACACTGTAACCGCTTTATCTGACATGCCTTTACGTTTTCCCTAAATAAAATGTGCCTGATGAGGTTGGCCATGTTAGCGTAAGGATTGCATGAAGTAGGCTAGCCATTTTAATTAACCCCTCCAGTTGTCAATCAAGTTTCAAAATTAGCTCCGGTAATGAGCTGCTGTCTAATGAAGGATGTTACATGATCTGCTTAAAAACAAAACACAGGGCAATGGAATATAATTGTGCATTGTTTTTTCTAAATGAATTTAATGTTTAAAACTCATAAAAATGTGATTAGCTGTAATGGGTGCCACAACTAATGCATAATCAGCTCAGTAGCCCTCACCATGATTCAGAGATTACATAACCTCTTTATTTCATGAGACTTATTTGGTGTTGCCTCATTCTGGTGAGTGTTTACAGGAGGAGCATATGAGGAATGCAGCTCTTAGTCAGCACAGGAAGGGAGCGAAAGCATGAGGCTGAGGTCGGATTATACAAGGTGATGTTTGAAAGAAAGAGTTAACGTCATCAGTTCAGTATGTTCTGATAAATTCCTAATGTGTAACTCAAGTGAGTTTTTAGTGTGACTGAAACTTTTCATGAGGCCTATTTGGTTCTATTATGCAACTTTATTCTCCTGCCATGAAGGCAGCTGTATTGATTTCCTAAACTTGACTATGTGTACAGGTAAAAAAACAGTTGAGAAAAAACAGCTTTTGTACATAGTTATCAAGAGAGCCTATTACTATCCCATTGTGCAGTCTGAGGGCTGCATTGTGTTTTAATTAAATTGAAACAATATATTAAAAAATGGAGAACATAAAAGAGCAGCAGTGATAATCCAGTGGTGCTGAATGATAAAGCAACACAGAAGCGGACATTTTTTTTCTAAATGTTTCTTTGAAACACAAAGGACTATTTGATCTCTAATTTGGAATTATGTCAGTATATAATATTACCCTGATTACAGCAAATCAGTTTATTTTTAACAAAACAATCCCAGTTCAGGGTCCACTTACTAGCTTTTAACCAAATTGAAATGTCTTAGTTTGCTCACATGATAGAAATTTAACCAACAATTTTGCATAACTGATTAACCTGCTAATTATTTTCTTGAGTAATTTATTAGTTCTCAGCTTTTATTACATCAGAAAAAATGTCCAAACATGTCCGGAGAGGAACTTTAATAATCAATTTCTTAGAGCTTTGAAATATTGCTTGATTAGTATTTGATTAATATTTCTAATATTTCTTTCCCATCCCAACATTATAAGCTTGTTCTATCATTTATACATGCTAATAGGCACTTTTATGGTAATAAGGGAATAAGCGTAACATGAAGCCTGTTAACATGAGGAGTTGTGCGCATCATTGTGTATCAGAAATAATTTTTAGATAAATTTAACTTCTCTGTTGTTATTGTTTTTTGGACTGTTATTACTGTAAAATCAAATATAAAATAACTTGCAGGGGATAATAAATTTAATCAGTAGCCTGTATCTTCTAACTCATCAATTTTAACCCTATTAATTTTGCCTTTCCCATATGCTGCCATGCCATTTGGAAAGCAGAATGTTGTGATGTTTAAGTCTCAGTGAAACTGATTTGAGGCAATTGATTACTAGAGACATACACAGGGCGATTGAAAAGAACTTGTCCTTTGAGGCTGTTGTAACCACAAGGCAAGTGGGGCCACATCAAGCACAAACACAGAGGGCTTCCATCAACTTGCTGCCCTGAACATGGCAAAATAGTGTTATGTCAGCGCACTGAGAAATAGAAGTAAATTGGGAAGCAGAGAGGTACAAAGAGGTGTGGAGGGAGAATTGGAGGGAGGTGAAGTGGAGGAGGTGGTGGGGCTCTGAGATTCAGGCTGTACCTGAGGCATGGAGGGGTTCATCATTATTCAGAGTAGTGCTTTGATGTTGAGGCTGGGTGGATCTCAGAGAGCAGGCAAGAAGCAGTTCTAATTAAAACAGTAACAATGCAGCCTGAGTTGCCCTACAGAAATGGGGGCTTTGAAGAGTCACTGAATGCCCCATTTAGAGAGAGCTGTCCAGAGATAACAGCAGATATTACAATGACGGACTCTAAGGCCTCTGTCGCAAAATGTGTATTTTTTGCTACATTTCATAAGCATTTCTCACTCTGTGTGTGTATGTTATGTGTGTGTGTGTGTGTGTGTGTGTGAGATGAGTTCTCGGTGTCCTACTTTCTGGGTTCTTTGGTGGCGTTGTGGGCCTGACAGGAGTGACAGATTGAGATGGGCTGCTGGTACTCAGAGGCCAGGCGAAGACAGGAAAGCCTGGGGGATCTTGGTATGACAGGTAGACAGAGGAGGGACAGAACTTCATTATAACTGCTGCAGAGAGGAGCTTTGAATATCAAATTAGCATCCCCTATCATGAGAAAAATGCTTGTGCTTTCATGTTTTTATTGATACATTTAAATAAAATAAAAAATCAGACATGACAAAGCCTGTTAGAAGGCAAAATTTCCCTCATCACGCTGATAATGCTGTTCACTGGCTTGCATAAAGCCGGTTTTCCCCTTGTCCGCCAAGCATGTGTATGTCTCTCCATATCTACTGAGGCATATTGCACTGAAAGGCCCAAGTGGGCTGCAGAGAGAGCTGAGTGATGCTCTGAGACAGCAGCAGTTCAAAGAGACTGTCTGCATAGAGAGAAGGGTCTAATTTTAACTTGGAGACAGAGGGGCTCATGAAAAAGCTCTCCGCCTGACTACAGCTCAATTATTCATCAGCACAAGAAGTCTCTCAACTAAAAAGCCTTACACGTTATTCATTCTCCCCTCTTCTTACATGCTGTTTCATTCAGACACAAACCAGCCACCCACACACAGACCAAAGCTACCCTTCCTAGCCTCATCTTGAACCATAAAGTGCCCTCCAGACACGCAGGCGTGCTTTGGTGAAGGTGAGTCAAAAACACACATAATGAGGTGTACACTGTGCTGAGGAATTCTGCGAAAGAAGTGGTTCATAAAAGGGAACTTTTATTTTGAAAATCAGAAAAAAACTCCTCTTTTGTTGTTTGATAAATAAATATTTAATCACTGTTACTTCCCAACTTTAACTGCCGATAAAAGTCCTTGTTATATTTTAGGTTTGTCTCAGCTGAAGCCACATTTATCCCACTGATTTCAATGGATTTTCTATTTTTAAATTAGGTTAGTTTATTATTTTAATAGTTGTTCTCTTTATTAAATAATACCTTATAGGTTCTAGGTCAAACAAGAGTCCTTCTCTAAATACTGCTGATTGTTAAAAGCCTTATCATTGCCAGAAGTTATGAGAATGTGAAATCAAACTAAGAGTTAGAGACTTGTTTAGGGCGTGGATGCGTTGCTTGATGACTCAATTTCTGTTTTGAACAAGTTGGAATAGGCGTCATCCCTGACAGATGACCAGTTATGTTACACCGAGCTGACTCCACCACGGCTGGTGATGTAATAGGAGAAATTACAGAATGAAGCAGTTTGTTTAGTTTCCAATTCCTCAATTGTCTTTGGCTCACTACAGAGTCCTTATTATGACAGCCATATATTCTCTTTGGCAAGCTACAGCTAAACGATACCTTCTTATCTCAGTGACAGACAATCAACAGAGAAGCCATAAAAGGTTTAAGCTTTAAATCAGCTTCCTCTACTTACTTTTTGACTTCTCTAAAGCTCAGAAAACACTGCAGTTCTACTTTTAACTATCTAATGTGTAGGTTAAATGCAACAACTACTTCATATCATAGGACTGCAGCTGCACATAAGCCCTGTGTGACAGGGCTGTGGCCGTTTACACCAACAGCTATAGATTCCTTGTCAGCGCAAGCAAAAAACTCTCGCCTAGGCTCTGACTGATGTCAACCTGTTGAATAATATGTTTATGGCTTTGAGAGTCGCTTGGTGGCCTAAGCAGTGTAGCCTCAGGCAATCTGGGAGGGGATTTTCACCTGCTGTGATAATGACACCATTTTAAGACCCCTTCAGACAAGCTGACAAATTTATGCTGAAGCTGCGTTGTTATGTTTACTAGTGACTGTGAGGCAAACACAGATAAGCACATGGATCTCTGTCCCTGATGGACGGTGACAGTGGGCTATGATGGTGTGTGCGAATTTATGTCTCATTTTAAGAGCTAATATCAAACCCGCTGAGAAGTAAAGAGGCGCTGTGTAAATATCTCACTTACTATGCCAGACACATTTTATTTGGTTTCAGCAACAGACAACAAATCCAAGTGTGGGTGCATAAATCTGCAGGATCAATACAGAAAATACAATAACGCATCCTCAGTATTATTGCTCTGCAGTAAGTACTTCCCTGAATATTTTTCTTTATGAAAACTGAGGTTTCTCATCGATTTACCTGCCAAAGCATATAATGCTGCTGAACTCTGTGGTGTGTTTGTACGGACTAAGCCTATCTGTGACAGGCAGCAGGTGCTGTAGATCATGTAGGCTATAGAGGGGAGATAGGGTTAGCTAAAGACAGTCAGGTGTGGTGCTGTTTGTAGATAAGGGAACAGAGGCTAACTTTAGCATCTGACATGAAAGGAGAAGCAGTGATTGCGTTCGCTCTGGAACACTGGCTGCAGAGATGGAAGTGATTTCTGAAACGTTATCCTCTCTGGATGTCAGCCCTAGACACAATGTCAAAAAGTTCAATGCTTAAGTTTGACCATTTGTTAAAGCTTTCTTTACACTGTGATTGTCAAGCAGTTTAGTAACAAGGCACAACAGGCCTGTCGAGCTTAAAATTTCTCAACATATACCAGAGTTCAAAGGCTGCTGCCTTTATTAAACAAAAAAAAACATGGGAGTGTTAAGAAACTCATCAAACAGCATGTCTGTGCTATCATATTGTTTGACATATCCAGCTAACTAGCTTCCTATGTGCAGTGGTAACCCAACATCACTAACAATCCTAAGGAGCACATCCTAATTTAAATAAGTTTGAGAGATTATTGGTTAGTTAAGAAAATAGTACCACTGATGCATATGCTAGCAAAGTTTGGGCTAACAGTAGCAGCTATGAACTACTTTTAATCTGATTTGTGAAAATTACACTTTAAATTCACAACAACTTCAGCCAAAGTCATTGTCTAAAATAGTGTCAAACACACAAGTTAATGTCAGCTGTTATTATAATGGTAATAGTAATGGTAATGTTAAAAAAAAAGATTAAAAAAAATAAATTATGTAAATATATGAAGTATGTAAACTTGACAGCCAAATAGGGTCATATTAGAATAAAACTTTCTTTTCAGAGCCTAGATATGATACTAAGACCTACTAGCTCTACACTACAATACCATACACACAGTAACAATATGCTCTCTTATTTACATTTCGTTTCATTTGGTAATGGTGCTAACTTTTTACCTGTAGCTATGGCCTTACTCTTTTTGCACACTTCTAGCCATCAAGGTCGCATATAAGACACCTTAGACAAGATTTTTAAGATAATATTAAATGAATGAGTTGGAAAAGTTAAAAAGTCAGCAAGAGATACCATTTTTACCAACTCACTTAACTTATGTTAGCTCAATTAGCTGGCTAACCTACATTTAATTGGATAATATCTGCAGGTAACAGTTGTTATTGCAAAATGGACAGTTGGTGGATAACAGCATGAGGCTTGCTTTTGTCAGTCTCTATCTAAAATGAAAAATCCACTGTTACCCACCTTTGTGTGTGCCACCTTTGTCATTGTAACCTGGATATCTGCCTTGTGCAAACAGAATTGGTGACATAGCAACAGTTGCTAAGGACATCAGGGCTTAGCGAATGGTCCATTGTAACATTTCCATCATCAGGGAGGTTGATGTCATGGATAATGTCCCTTCTTATCTTGCCACTCCAATACGATGTGTGTGTGTGTGTGAATCATGTTTTTTTTCCAAAGTGGAAGGAGATATAGTGCAGGACATTGTGACTGGGATGGACCACAGGACACTCCAAAGTTTCCTGGCAGCATGGAAATTACAGGGCACCCCCGCTCTTCTCAGCTTTGAGCTGCTATCTGGTGTCTGTCTGTCTGGTGGCCTGGATAAAAAATGTGTCACTTCATGGACGACTCTGCCAACACCTTTTAGCCTCACTGCCACCTCCACCGACTTAACTGAGGGTTCTCCCAACAAGAAAATGTCAGCTCACGTGCTAATGACATGATTTAATCTTGCAGATATTAATGATGCTTTGCATTGCACAAAATTGCTTTGATGTCTCCCTGCAATTCTCAGTTATGCTATAAGAATTCATCTGGATCCTTATTCCAGCCCAAGTTTGTTTTTCCCGTGTCAAATCTTATGTGATGGTTTGGCAAAAAAAGAAGCTCTCGGAGCAAGGCATCATCCCTTTAGAAGCTGAACACAGTGCCAGGCAAGCTAAGTATTTGGCCGCAGGCAATGAAGGCAAGAAATTTCTTTTTTGCTTAGTGAAATAAGCAAACCCAAAAGACGCAGCATTAATTATTCACCCTCCTTGCACCAGTCTGACATTCTGATTATGACTGGGGGTGGTTACAGGGTATCAGTAAGGTTGCAGAGTAGGCATGACAGGGGTTCAAACTCTAATATGTTTGCTGCCAAGAAATATGGGCCTCTATGATGTGTAAGCTGCCTGCAGGGCAGCAGAATGAATGGTAATAACTCATCTGGAGAGAATGCAGCCTATTTCATGAGACACTCCCCTGGAATGAAAAGACAAGCAAATTACTAGTCTCATTATTTTGTAAATGGCACTGATGGTCACTTTGTTTTCCTACTTAAAATAGCCAATGCAGGACTGATTATTGGTTAAGCTGGAGATGGTTTGCACTATCCTTATCCTTATGTAACACACACTGATAGAGAGACAGAGACTGATATTTGAAAGCAGGGTGTTGGTCTTTCTGGTTTGATTACAGGTGAGCAGGTTTGTCAGTGTCTGCCAACGCGCTGTCTCTGCCAAAACAAGCAGCCTTGAACTTCAGAGGGCTGGGCTTGGAAAGCTACTGCTGACTGCACACACTTCGTGGAATTGTGCTTGTGGGATGGTTTCGGGCCAGCTCAACACAGTCATCTTTGTTTTGTTGGTGCACAACATAGAAATACCATTGCGTGCTAGTCACATAATGGCTGCGGCCTTTGCGCAATATCAGAATATGATCTAGTGCAACAGCTGCTCCGACAGTTTGTGTAGATTTGACTCACAGCGCAGCAAAGGTGGAGTTGATTGAATTAATTTATAAAAGCCATTTACAGTCCTCAATGACAACAACAACCTCAGGCATCTAATGAGCTTAGCTACCATCCCACTGATCACAGAAGCATACTTTTTCAAGACAAAGCAAATTTTGCAGCAACACTTTCGGCAGCATCAGTGCTGGCTCTCCTGTTGTGTGGAAGTTGAGCTGAAGTGTCGATAGTCTTGGCAGGCCTGCACAGAAAGGGGTGCACTGTGAAAACCGGCATGTTGACGCTTTCATGCCACTGTCTCGCTGTTCACAAGGTGCCCTGGAGGAGTGTCACAACGCATTCTTCTCACTTAGTGGAGCGTGTCCCTGTCACACTCCGGGTTGCCGTAGTCAGACGGCATTCCCCTCCTGCCATCTGTTCCCGGTATTATAGTCGCATGCAATGGATATTCAAGTCACCTAGGTTTAAGCTATACACAGAAGTGGCTACATGTTTTACTCTGTTAAGCTTATACCATAAAAACAACAGCAATCCTCTTCTAATATTAAATGTCCAAATGTGTCCAAAACTATGTTTTTTTTTAACAACTCCCCCCCAACTAAACATCCTGAATGACGCCATGGAGACAAACAGCAGCTGTTAATACATGAGAAGAAACACAACAAGCTCGGACATATGATGGTCTCCAACCACCAACCTCAAAACAATCTGAACCACAGCAGTCCATTTCTATCACAAAAGGTTAGTTTAGTTATTAACACTATGCTAACGGTAACCAAGGTTACTTATCATAGTCTCCAGTTCATTTACAATGAGGAAGTCCTCGTATAGAGGTTTATGTGTCAAATGATTACTCCACACTGACTGAGTCTTCCCCGCCTGACACTCGCTGGTGTTACAGCACTATTAGTGCAACATTTGTCATGTTGCGGTTGCCTAACCAATGTGTTCCAACCCCCCAAAACCCCCTCCGTCTTCTAACAGGCTCAAAAAGTCACCACATGGTTGTTGCACATAGCACATGGTTTCAGTAACAACCAGACTGCAGCCTGGTTTTTGAAGAAGCGTGTTTAGTTTCTTAAAGGCCAAGTCATAAGCAGAGGCAGGGTGAAAGGTATGGAAATCATGCAAATTTTCGCAACAATTTTCCATCACATCACATGTGTGATGTTTAAATGTATTTGCAAATGCTTGGTTGTGTTTGTTGAAGTGTTACCATGGCTATGTAGGGTAAGTGGGTAAAAGGTGAGATTGAGGTCTTAGAGCTTTAATTACCACTTTTCATTACTGTGTAAGTGCAGTATGTCATGATGATAACAGCTGGCAGAAACTGAAACTAATCCAGAAAATATGTGCTCTTCAATTTCATGCCATGCAAGTCACTGGGAACATATATCATTACATTTCAAATATGCAGTATAAATACTTGTTCATAAGACTAATTTAGGCTTAATGTGACTTTTCATACAAACACAAAGAGCTATTTTTATTTATGCCTTGACCTCTCTCTGTTTAAATAAGCCCCCTGTTTTGTTGGTCTGTCACAACAGCCGCAGCAGAACATTGGTTAGCTTTATACACCAGAGATGAAAGTGAAGCATACATACAGAACCTAATTGCAATCAGGACTTAAAAGGCTGCTGCGCACTGGAGATGGCAGAATATATGATGTGATGAGTGCATAAATCAGAGATAGAGGGGAATGCATTATGCACAGTTCAGATAAGATGGACATCATTTGTCTACTTCCATTTGGAGTCCAGGCACTCAAGGCAATTTGACTACGGTGTTTTTCTTCAGAGGGGATCCATTAGTTATTGGCAGAATAGCTCAGGGCCAATAAAACACATTGACTTCAACCTTTGCATCCTATTTCCTCTCCTGTCTCAGCCCTTTCATGGTTCATGTTTTCCCATTACGTTACAGAGAACACGTTTTATGTCTGCATTCAGCAAGAACACACAAGGGGTGTCTCCTACGAACTTTGAGGTAGCCTCTAAAGCGAACATGAGGCACATCTGGGAGTTCGAGTAAAGTGTTTATTAGTCGCTTTTGGATGGTAAAAAAGAACAATTTGATGTGTCACCTTGGAGGATGGCAGTTGACAGCTGCTCCATGCACAAGCCGGGTTTAATTGGCGGGGAAATTAGCCTGACCTTGACTGTGGTGGCGCGGCCGACGAGCGCCGCTGCCTGCCACTTGAAATGACATTGTTGTAATTTTCGACAGCAGCGAGCAAACACTCTGAGCATTAATTATATGGTGGAATGTGCCTTGGTGCAACAGACGCACACAGTGAATACTTATGTAAGCTGTCGCTCCAGTCTCCATGGTAACCCGCAGCATTCATGCCTCCTCCGATCTACCTCCCCTGAAGTGGGCTGTTTCCATGGAAACCAGGCAGCTGCCTTTGATGATGGCACTCATGAAATGACACCCGCTGATAATGCTGGCTCCTCCGAGTCTCAGAGAGGGAGGATGGATGGATGGGCGGGTGGGTGTCAGTGGTGGGGGTTGCAGAGAGAAATTATAGAGAAAGAGAAAGACAATTATTTCCTCGCAGAAACTGAGTCATATAACCGCAGCACAGTTCGCCTCGCTTTCCTGGCTCGAGCCGTTTACCTGGCAATAAACAAGGCAGTGATAGGAAAACGTGAACCAGGTGAGGCGAAGCAAGGACGGCTCTAAGGCACATCAAGGCCGGCATGATTCACAAGCCTCGTGTTGGCTCATGTGTCATAAAAAAAAGTATCTTCAAATTTTTGTACCTTAGCTGTGAGGGTAAAAGAAATGTTTCAAGAGAGGTTCATGCACCACCATCTGCTGCACTCTTTTATCCGTGTCTTCAAACAGAGGACTGTCAAAGTGTCAGAATACTTTACTTCTCTCCTTTGCAGTCATGCCACTTGCTCTACAATAGTTTGGCAGTGGCAGTACAAGCCATATTTTCCATTGCAACTCTGTGTGTCAGCTTTTTGACCTTCCTCTCATATCAGCGCACTTATCATGTGTGGGAGATCCTGTTGCATCAGGAGCAAACTGTTTGTGGTTAGAAGTGACTGTTATTCATCACCGTTGTGCAACATCCTCAAATAACCAGATACCGTTCTTGGCTATCCTAACTGAAATTGGCTCTGAATCGACTCCACCTCCTGTTTAGCTGTAAGCTGTGTAGCGTGGGTTTAGTAGGAGCAGTCTGGGTGTCGGTGGGCAGGAGAAGCTCTAACCTGAATGTGTGTCTCCTGCCTGTGGGCTAAAGCTGACTGCACGCTGTTCGCTGGGTGGAGAAAATAGCTTTGGCACCGACAAGCAGATCAAAGTGATCAGACAAGTAATCCCCCATGAGTCAGAAGGGAACCAGCTGGGGGGAAGGGAGGTGTGTGTCTGTGTGTTGGGGGATGCTTTATGCTTCTTATTTTATCACTTTCCCTTATTCACAAAGACATATCAGACGCAAGTATGTGTGTTTTTTTTAAAGTTAGATAAATGAAGTCCACCCCCAGTGTTTCAATTTGATCTTCCTGTAAGGTTACTTTGAAGTTAAAGGGTATTTTTGCTTTGACTGAATCAGAAAATCACCCACTGAACACTGTAATTTCCCCTTGTGAGGACAGCCAGCTGTGTCACTACATGTCTCACTCTGAGTCGAGGCATATTTAGCAACTGCACTCTCAGACACATATCTGTTGACCCAATGATCTTGTGTTTCTGAAACCGAGACACGCCACTCTCAAAAGCCAAATGATTTAACCGCAGCGACAGAGACGTTACCAGTTTGTGGTAATGCGTCATGAGATCGAATGTACAGCCCCAAGAAAGAATGAAAGGAAAATAGAAAGAAAAAACATTAAAACCAAAGCATGTAAAAGAGAAAGCATTAACTATCAAAGACAAAGGTATGATTGGGTTTTAAGCTTAGCTGCATATCTTGACCACACACACGCAGTTAAATACAACTTTCATTATGCTGTCTTGTAGAAAGCAGCACTCAGCTCTGCCCTCCTGACTGATGTGTCACTGATATTTGAGATGTCTGCCTTCTCAGCACTCTGAAATGATTGTAAACTAGAGAAGTTTTAATTGTGAGGCTGAGACACTTTCCAATAATTAAAGAAAAGTTCCTGAGAGCCCTCCGTCGTGCCTTTGTGTCTGGATTAGCTGGTAATGGAGAAATGTCATTAGCCAGTCGACTCACTGGGAATTTCACAGAGTATATATGTGTGTGAGCGTGTTTGAATGTGTGACTTCAGGTTTCAGCATTTTGAGGGAAGTGTTTTGTTTCTCGGTATGACTCACATTTCCCTCAATATATCAAGCTCAGTGGGTGTACTTGCCTTCTCTCAGCAACAGCTAGTCAGACACTGAGGGCGGTTTTAAAGCCCAGGTGCGAGTGTGAAAGTAGTATCCAGGCAGAGGCAAAGCGAGCCGGGATAGGTTGATGTTTGTTTGGGGCTTTGTGCCAAAGAGGAAGTTATTCTCCTGTCGAAGGCATGGTTGTGAAAATACAGTGCACTTGCACAGATGGCCACGATGAGTCACATCACAAGGCTTCCTCCTTTTCTGCTGGATAATCCTCATCAATTAGCTCTATTGTCAGCTGGCTTTTTACACTGGTGAAATTGATGCCTGAATGCTTGACGGCGGAGAATCTGGGCCTCTTTTTCCTTTGAATGGTGACTCACCCGTCGGGAAGAAAAATCCTTTACTGTTGGAGCTTTTCTCTTCAGTGAGCGTAGATGATTTATTTACGAGGCCGCAGGCATTCGTAGCTTAACCCTCCCACCGTGTACTGTCATGAATAAAGACGCAGTTGCATCATAGTGGTTTTTCATCAGTTAACACCAAAGGCACACCCAAAGGGGTAAAACAACTGCACTTGTGGGAGAAATGGCGAACGGGCTCTTACCTGTCCCGCTTTTAGTGTCTGAATGAGGTTTTGTTATCTCTGCGATTGCTTTCATGGTGTCAGTGACGGGAACTGGATACAGCCACATGAGATTTTCTGAGGCAGATGTGCTACTGGAAATGCTATCCCTGCCCCCAACACATACAAAGACACGCACACAGACACAAAAGGGCTGTCAGAGCTCAATGAAAAAAGATACAACAGCGGGACAGTATATCACTTCCTGTGCTAAACTTGACCCTTGAACCTAATGTGTACTGACACTGCTGTCAGGTGTGGCAGGGACATAAAAAAGAATAAAAAAGCAATTAGAAACTGTGTCAGGACAAATCTGTTATCATAAAATTTTTAACCTCTGACCCTGTTTCCAGAAAGATAAAGGACTAGTGGTGCTATCAAATGTGTGCTGACATCATAGTTCTTTTGAACTATCTGTTTATCACCTTCCTTATGTCGAGCAAAGCAGAGCAATAATATATTCATTATGTATTCTGGCTGTCATTTTATTCAATTTTCACTACATGATTATTGTGGCTTAAAAAATTCATGACAATTATATTATTACAATATCCACAGAAAATTTAAAAAGAAAACTGCTATCAAATTCCTCTTTGACTTTGTTTACTGTGATGTAAATGGGGGGTGGAGACAATAACATTTTGAAATACCCTGATTATTTTCAACATCCCTAATTTACATAAACACCTCTTTACAGCTCTTGGCCTTTTTTTAGCTCTCAGCTTAACTGTTTCGGTTCACCGTGACACCACTCTTTTCAGTTACAGCTGTCTTCAAACAAAACAACAATTTTAATTCTCTTTACATTATCTTACCATCACCAACGGCAGACAGACAAAATTAGTGACCATCCAGTAAATGAAGTATTTAGCTGTAAAAGATACAAATATTTCTCTCAGGAGATGGTGGAGACAAAAGAAGAGCAAAAAGAGTACTAAATTAAATTTATCAGCAATCCAGACACCAGACATGACTAATGTCATAAATTAAAGTTCATGTTGCTCAATGTCTTTGGATGTGTAAATGTGCAGCTTTTTGCTTACACATTCACTAAAAACCTTTATAACCTTGTAATGTGATTAAATGCGGATTTTCTAAAACAGCCAAAAAAAATTTAAAAAATTCAAAATAAACTTTTGTCTTTAATATTTTTTATGCTGACATAGGAACAACAAAAAGTATCTTGAATAATGGCACATAGAAAAAATATTAAATACATGCAGTCTGTAACAGCTGCCTATTAACTAGCAGGAATTCATCATGTGACTGAGGCTTACACTGGAATTCAGTTTGCAAGGGTGAGGCAAAAGTGTAAGACTACAGCACCTACTTCCTCTTTGCTCACGAGTTGTGTGTACAGTTTTAGAAAGTGTTGTTACAGGAGGACGTGTGCACTCCATTGTGCCTTATGGTCTGTCCCCGTGAGGCACTGCAGTGAAATCTGTGAATGGTACAAATGCATGTGTTGTTGTAGCAGGAACAACACCAACATTCTGATGTAGATGTGTGTGTGACAGAGAGAAGCTTTGCTATACAAGAAATGAGGACGCTGCATCTGTTCGCTGCCGAAAGTGGGACAGCTTCAATAACTTGCTGCATACACGATTCAGTCTGTGTTTTTGTTCCTCAGGAAGTACACAAAATTTGCTACTTGTTTGCTGCACTCTGCACAGGAGCCTTGAAAATCATTTGCAGGGCAGGGGCATGATGTTAAATTTCTGAGGGCTGTTTCTGTTGATTCAGGGGAAAATCCATTTTACTGCATGTGCAGCCAGCCAAGTGTCCAATTAGTGCTGTAAAAAAAAAAATGTCCTCATTGGAATTACATTCTGTGAATTCTGGAGCCGTCCTTGCCAAGGTCTGACACAAGGGAATCAATGACTTCACTAAAATATCAAACTGTGTTATAAATTATAGTGTTTCGTTGCCCACAACCTTGATCCGCCGGAGTGAGGCAATTTCACCGTCTTTGCTGCTGAAGATGAGTCGCGGCACTCCAGCTGCACTCCTGCGGATATTCAAATAATTGCCCCCCGCTCTGTGTGAGAGAGAGAATGAATTTGAATAATGTATTGCAATGGGAGTGAGGCCACAAGGCCTCCGAGGTCGTAAATTCTGCTGCTACATCAGTTCAGCCCTCGGGAACGGGAGGCACACAGGGTTGTTTATAAAATGCCCTTGGAAAAATGAGTCTAATCCCCAGCCAAACCGTAAGCCATGGGGAGAGCATTAGATAACCCACAAGCTGCAGAGTAATGAGAGTAATGAGGGAGATGGAGAAGCAGAGCCAGGACAGAGAGAAAATGCATCCATTTATTGGCTGTATGCTCTGATTGCCCAGACCATTTGAGACAAACTGGAGCCTGACACAGAGCTGGAGTCCATTTCGTCTGATCAGCAGCAATAAGCGCTTTCCATAGCCAGTGAGTGCTCCAGACTGACCGCAGCCATACATTATGCACACGCACACATCGGCTTTCAGACGTGACAATCATGACTCAGAGATATCAAATTCAACAGGAAATGTAAGACTGGAGTTACTCAAAGTATTTTGGAAGAGCATTAGAGCATTAAAACTCAAAATATGCTTTCTTTTAGGCCTTTAAATATTTTG